>CM062288.1:230017225-231217225 GCA_031216915.1 Pictodentalium vernedei | reverse complement strand
AGTGAAAAGCAAGGGAATACCTCCTCCTGAGTCAGTAATTCCGTGTTGGTGCTGGGATGAATGATTTTAAAGTGTAAAGCTAATGTCTATCTCATTTATGTAATATTTTTATAGTGTAGCTCGGTGTGAAGCATTTGTATATGTCACGTGTCATACGAGCGTTAACATACAACCCTTGGACACTTTTAAATGAGTATAAAGAGTCTCATTCTCTGGACTATCTTTATTTATTGGTTTTCCTTAAGAAATTAGTATAATGGGTTATACTGGATGTTAATAGAGATCATTGATGTTATTGTGCTCAATTACAGATTGGTAATGTGTCTTTCTTATTTTGTATAAACAAGAAAGATATATGTAAATCCTGTTTCTCCTTTTCTCCTTGAGGGGATAATTCTGTATATGTAATTGAGCCTATTGGATTTTCCTTTATTTCCTAGGCCCTCCAGCCTTTTTTCTATTCAGGCTGGGTCATTGGTACAGTATAAAAATATGAAAACATTTATAGTAATTTATATATTTTTTATACTAACCAATGACCCAGATGGGGATGGCCCTCCCATGAGTTGGGAACTCATACCTCCCTGCTGATCATATAACATTTACCAGGCTTTGGTTGTAAGAATGAGGATTTGGCTCCAATTTTGGTACTTCCTTGACACTGCGCATGCGCAGTGGACAAAAGTATGGAGGACCATATAGGAAATTTGATTTTTTGATTTGGATGCAAAATTTGGGGGATAAGGGGGGCAAAATTTGTGTTTGGCCCTGAATAATTTAGAGTTAGCACCAGCTAAGTCTGGGTCATTGGTAAGTATAAAAAATATATAAATTACTATAAATTTTTTCATTTTTCAAAAAATTTCAACAAAACCATATCATGTGACCCCTCTTTAAAGAGGGGTCACATGATATGGTTTTGTTGAAATTTTTTTAAAAATTTAAGAAAATGATATTTAAAATAATAAATTTTGATATCGTCTGTGCTGGGTAAAGGGTTAAAAGAGGTGAAAAATAAGTGCTATGCACAGGTGATTCTTTAATCTGGTATCCCACTCTAAGTATAAAAGGCACTCTCTTGACAAAAAACATTGTCTTTTGTCATCGAGAGTGCACCAGTGACGAAATAATTTCATTTATAAAAATTGAATCATTTTTGTTACCTTTAATGTTTTATCATGTCTGAATGTAAAGCTTGTGTTGGTAATTCTGTTTTGGATTGTAGTCTGTTTGCAGATTCACTTGACCTCTCGGTTAAAGATTCCGAACACAGCAGTGTTGCTAATCCACATTCCAAGATTGGTGATCCTCTCAACTTAAATGTTGATATTCTGAATATTTTTGTATCAGATGCAGAAGATTGTAGTTTTTCTGTGTTTGAACCCGACAAGATTCAGTCTCAAAAACACACAAATATCCATGCTGAAACTGAAAGTAAAATCTAAAGTTGTTGTTACTTCCCAGAATGAATCTGCTGTCCAGCAAAAATCGTCTTCCTCCCGGAAGCGTACACATCCACATGACAACAGCAAATATATTTTGAAGAAATCCAAAGTCCAGCATGACAAAAGTCACATCAGACACCAAAAGAGTAGAAAATTTGGATATCTTAGCTAAATTACTTGATGCTGTGAATTACATTAATTACAGACTTAATAAAATGGAACTAGAGACTGAATTTTCTAAACTTCCCTAAATTTCTTGCAATCATTTTCTCACTCTCAGTCTAAGTCGTCCAAGCCTATTCATGGTAAGAATAAATCTGCTCCACATGGCACCCCATCAGAGGCTAAGCCCCACACTGTTACTAAGGAAATGCTTAGGAGAAATCTGTCAAAACTTAACCTTACAGTGGTGTATAATGAGTCTGGTTCTGATGAAAAAATTGAAAACAAAGATTTGGACCCTCAGCTGCAAGCTCCAAATGTGGACAAGCTTTTTTAGCTCACCTTGACGAAGTCAAGTTTAGCTTATCTAATCACTCTCCATCCGTCGTCAGCCAGCACCATATTTTGGACTTCTCCTCCAATACCACTGGCCTAATTCAAGTGAAAGTTTGTGTGAGTGATGGTGCTGAGGGGGCATTGCATTTTTGTTCAATTCAACTTACCCAGTCCCGTAAGGACTGAGTGGGGGAAAATGATCCAAAATGTTTTAAAAATCTTCTTCTCATTTAATACTACTCACGAAGAGAAGTCGAGATTGTTTTCCAGAGCTGTTTATAAGTATTTCTTTTTAATAGTTTTATTTCAGGAAAGTGTAATTTTATATTTAGTTTGTATGTGTGTTAGGGGTGGATTATAGGGTGAAATAAGGAAGTTTAGGTAATAGGTTTTCCCAAGTTAGTTGCCTTTTTTCGTGTGTTTTGTGTTTTGTCGATTTTGGTCAGTAGGCCCCACATATATTATATTTGTAAACATGAATGGTAGGTGCTCGACGGGTGTCCAGACAGAGGTGAGTATGGTTATTAAAGGGGGTCGGGGGAGGTGAGTTGAGGGGTGCAGGTCCAGGTGGGAAAGATTGAGGATACACAGGCGTGCAGGCAGTGTGATATGAGGTATGGTGGTGGTCGGCCAATGGATAGTAGTGGGGTGTGTGCCAACTGCAAGGATATTTTACAGTTGTTAGAGAAGTGTGTTGGATTCGAGCTGGAAATTGCAGAGCTGCAGGGGAGGTTGGGGAGGGCTGGTGTATCTGGAGTCACACCAATGGAGGTTACTTATGATGGGGAGGTGGAAGGAAGATGGAAGGTCATTGTGGACTCAAGGAGGAAACAGGGAGGCAGGAAACATGGGAGAAGAATGCTTGATGTGGGGGAGGGGGGTGTAATCGAGGGGGATCGAGTAGGAAAATTTGGAAGGTGGCATCAGGCCAGGGCTGCGTAGCGTCAGGCCAGAGTCGGCGTAGGGCTGCCAAGGTTGCTAGGATGTGTTTAGAGAACTAGTTCAGTGTTTTAGATTCCGACACCCCTGAGAGTGAGGGGGACATTGAGGGGGGAGAGGTGGCTGCTGATGTTGATAGGCCAGATGGGGTAAGGAGGACAGTGAAGTGAAAGAGGGGGCCAGAAGCTTGCAAAACGAGGCTAGTTGCAGATGATTATATGAACTGGAGGAAGAAGAAAATTAGTTGTAGCGGGGAGCAGCATTGTACGTGGGATTGACGATGTGGTTTGTGGTCCTGATAGTTCTAATCAAACAGTCTTGTGCTTTCCGGGGGCAACGGTGGAGGATCTGAGGGACCGGGTAGATGGTATTGTGGCAGAGTCAGGATCGGATCTGGTAGTGGTGGTCCATGTGGGGACGAACAATATCATGGAGAGAAGGTCAGTAAGTTTGGTGGAATCATACAGAGGTTTAGTCAACAAACTGTTAAATAGGAATTCAAGAGTAGTTGTATCTGGGGTCCTTCCTGTCCTTGGAGGTGGGGGATGAATGGAACTCAAGGAATGAGTGAGTTGGAGGACTACTGTGTTGACTTGGGAATACCCTTTATTGACCATTGGGACACGTTTTGGGGCAATGCGAGCGTGTACTGTCGTGACGGGCGGCATCTTAGCAGGATGGGGAAATGGGTATTGGGGGCTAAAATTCTATAGGTAGCAGAGCCTTTTTTGGAGAGGAGCAGGGTGGGAGGCCAGAGGCAAGTATAACAAGAGTGGACATGAACAAGAGGGGTGAACAAGAGCGAGGGGGACAGAATAAGTTTACCAAGGCTAGTGCCAGAAAACAATGGGACCAGTAGGCGGAAGACAAGAAGGAATCTCGGTACCCTGCAAGTGAGTTACAGCAACATCCAGGTCTCCACCGGAAAGTAAGTGAAATTGCTACATTGGTGAAGGCAGAGGACTTTGATGTCATGGGCTTAAGCGAGACTTGGATAAGACACGAGGAACGGGTAGACCAAGTAAGGGGGTGCGTATGGATAGGTGTAGGGCAAACGGAAGGCCAGAAAAAGGGGGGAGGGGTAGGCATGTACATTAAAGAGGATTTAAAATCGTCGCTGATCACAGACCTGGAAGATATCAGCACCTCGGCTGAGGAATCAAAAGAAATTGGATGGGTAAAGATCAATCTAAGAAACAAAAGTATTGCCCTTGGGATTGTGTACTGTGCGGTGTAGGGAAGCAAACCTGAGTGGAATGACTCGATATACTCAACACTAAGGTCCAATATCACAGAACTAGAAAACAGGAGGCTCGGTATAATTCTGATGGGTGACTTTAATGGATACATAGGTGATAAGGAAGGAGGCATAGAGGGTGGAGACAAGAAAAAGTCAGTGGGAATGGAAGGAAGCTGTTGAACTTCACAAATGAGCTTGGTCTGAAGATTCTGAACAGGGATGCGAGGTGCAAGGGGAAATGGACCTGGGAGAGGAACGACAGAAAATCAATAATCGACTATATTCTCACAGATATTAATTTAGGGGTAGAAGTGGATGATAAGGGTAAAATGGAGGTGGATAGTGATCACAACTTGATTGCAGTGACGATCAGGGCCAAAAACCTAGTAAAAAGCAAAGGAAGCTTCAAGGAGATTTGTGAACTCAAAAAGGATGCTGATTGGGCGAAGTTCGAAGAAAAATTGAAACCAAAGCTTGCAACTGTACACAAGAGGGCCAGTGTCCAGAAGCTGGCCGATGCCATAGTTGTGAGCCTAGTGGAGGCAGGGAAGGAAAGTGTAGAAAAGATTAGGGCGCCAACACGGAACTTGGGTACAGAGTGAACGAAGAACTGAAAAAGACCATAAAGGGTAGAAAAGCTAAATGTGCTGCATACAGGAGAAGTAGTAAACTCAAGGGGGCGGAAAGCAACGAGGCCACGGTAGCAAAGGAAGAATACCAACAAGCACGAAATAAAGTAAATAAGATTAAAGACGATAATCAGAGAGTGCGAAATAGCAGTCTTATTAGGACGATAAGAATGACAGGGGGCTCGAGTTCGAATGTATTTTGGAAATGGGTGAATAAACGTAACAAAGGAAGTAGCCTACAGAGTATTAAAGTAGATGGCAGAGTTACAGATGACCAAGATCAAAAGCACTTCAGAACTAGTCAAGCACTGGGAAAAGGTAAACGATAAGCGATGGGGCATGGGGAACCCACCGGAGAGTCTGAATCAGGTCGAGGAAAACCTATCGAATTTCATGTGCAGCAAAATTAAAAAGGAGGAGGTGCGAAAGATGATCTCAAAATTAAGGAATGGAAAAGAGGGAGGGGTGGACATAATTCCTAACAAGTTTATCAAAAAAGGGGAGAGGAACTCTTGGAAAGCCTAACAGCCCTATTCAATTTAGCCATAGAAAAACAAGAGGTTACAAATGAGTGGAGAGAAAGCAAAGTGACATTTATTCACAAAAAGGGGGAAAAAGACGTTTTGGATAATTATCGAGGAATCTCTGTAAGTAGCAACATTGGAAAAGTTTTGTGTAAAGTCTTGTATGGGAGATTAGAGAAGGTGATTGAGGAGAAGGGTTTTTTGGGAAAGATCCAGATTGGCTTCAGGAAGGGAAGGAGAGTCACTGACCATCTTTTCATGCTATCCCAAATGATAGAATCCACAAAAGCAAAAAAGAAAAAGATATGGCCTTTTTGGATGTTAAAAAGGCATATGATAGAGAATGGCGAGAGGGTATGTGGCGAAAGCTTGATGCTCTGGGCTTGGGAGGCGAGTTTGTTGGAATTCTGAAAGCATTATATAAAGATGTACAGAGTGAACTTAGCCTGGGTAACATAACAACAAAACGTGTGCCACTGGAGATAGGCCTAAAACAGGGGTGTATCCTTTCGCCAATTCTTTTTGCATTGTACATCAAAGGTTTAGGAGATGAACCCCTGCATAGTGACGAAGGGGTAGCAGTTGGGGAAGATTCTAGGACTATTTTTTGCAGACAATATGGTGCTAGTGTCAGAAAGCGAAGAGGGGCTAGCGAAAATGCTGGGAATTGTTGGGAAATATGGGAGCAAATGGAGACTCAAACTTAATAAAAGCAAGAGCAAAGTTATACCTTTAAACTCCTGCATAGCGACGAGGGGGTAGCAGTTAAGGACTTGAAGATTCTAGGGCTATTTTTTGCAGACGATATGGTGCTAGTGTCAGAAAGCGAAGAGGGGCTAGCGAAAATGCTGGGAATTGTTGGGAAATATGGGAGCAAATGGAGACTCAAACTTAATGAAAGCAAGAGCAAAGTTATACCTGTGGGCTGCAAAGTGGTCCCCACTCAAATGTGGAGAGTGGGGGAGTATTGTATTCCGGAAGGTAGCAGCAAATTTCTTAGTGTGGGAGAATCAGATGACTACGAGTATCTGGGGGTGAATATAAACATCACAGGAAGAGGCATCTACCGAAACCACACAAATAAATTGATTCTGAAGTGGGGGGGTGGGGGGCGAATCCTTAACCAAATTAAACTTATTTGGAGAAACAGTTTCAATAAGGTTTTCGTAGGGAAAACCATTTGGGAAATGGTGGGTCTGCCAAGTATGACATATGGTACGGAAGTGATACCCCTAAACCAGATGGCTGTAAAGAGATTGCAGGCCGATGGATAACAGGGTCGAGTAATTCCGCAGCACTAGAAGCAACCAGGGGTGAGTTTGGGTGGATGAGGATCAAAGACAGGATAGACTTATTGAAACTCGGTTATCTTAATTATTTGGTAAATCTCCCCGACAGCTGATGGTGTAAAGTAATGTTCCAGAGAATTTTCAACTCAAATATCAAGACAGTGTGGATGGTCCAAGTGAGGGAGCTAATAGAGAACTACTTATTGAAGATCTCAGGCCTAGACATTGGGTCATACCAGGGTAAAAAAATCGTCAGAGAAAGGGTCATGGAGGATGGTAACCTTAATTGGCAAGAGGGAGTCAAATCAAAGAGGTCTTTGGGTGGTCTGCGTGATAAAGAGAAGCCTGGTTTTGAAGAGTACCTTGATGGCACCTTTGGGGGGTCACTGTTGTTCAAGCTGAGGTCGCGGTCCCTGGAGCCGAGGGGAAAAATTGGGAAAAAAAGTGAAAAAGAGTGCCAGATGTGAATTTGGGCGTGGTCGAGAACCTGGAACTCTTTCTTCTAGAATTCCCAAAATACCAGTCTAAAAGAATAAGATTCACTGGGAGCATAATGGATAAGTGGGATGGGCGAATGAAGGACATGTGGGTAGTAAGAGACTCAAAGGAGAGGGTTAATATTCTGATCGGAGAGATTGGGAAGATTGGGGCAAGGAATGTCATCAAACAGTTCATCTCCGAGTGTTGGGAGGAGAGAAGAAGAGTAGGAATAGGGAAGTAGTTGGGGGTACAGGGTAACCAAGGCCTTCTCACCCGAGAACCGTGACAAATCAGCGGCCGGCCAAAGTGTTATTATTATTATGAACCAGCAGGTACAATGACTTGATATTGGGTATTGAGCTTCCTTTTGAGGTGTAAATTCAAGTTAGTTCAAAGGAAGTTCGTGAAGCAATCTTTGCCTTTGTAATGGGAGGTAAAAGATTTTTGGCCCCGCCCAAAATTTATATTTTCTGAACCAATGGTCCGATTTGAACCAAATTTGGTTTGGGATATTATTGGGTCATTACTACTTAATTCATGCAACCCCAGGAGCTAAAAATAGAATTATTTTCAAACTCCAATATTTCCCAAACCCCACGGAACAGAGAACTGTTATTTGGTATGAAGCATCCTTAGGACCCTTAGAACTGAATGTTAAAAAAAATGCCATTGGTTGTAACAGGGTGTTCTGTAGAGGGTGTCGAAAAAATGCTGAGTCAGCATATTTGCAAAATGTTTTAAATGTTTTTTCTCCAGAACCAATGATTAGAATCTTCTGATATTTGGTATCCAGCATCCATAAGGGGGTCAGATATAAGTTTGTTAAAATGAAGTGCTTTGGTTCATATTTAGGCTCAATTCAGAAGCCCAAATTTTTAACTTAGGGCAATAAGGGGAATAATCTTGAAAAATCTTCTTCTTCAGACCCACCAGTCAGAATGATTTAATATTTGGTATATAACATCTCTAGGGAAGACAGATTCAAGTTTGTTCAAATCGGGTCTCTGGGTTCATATTTGGGCTCTGTATTGTAGCCCAAAATTTCAACTTAGTGCAATATGATGAAATTTCTTTAAAAGTTTTCTTCTTGAGATCCACCAGTCAGAATCCTTTCATATATGGTATACTACATCTCTAGGGAAGTCAGATTTAGGTTTGTTCAAATCAAGGTCCCTGGATTGATATTTGGGCTCCCTATGGCCCCTCAAATTTTTATTTAGTGCAATATGAGGAAATTTCTCTAGGGGGATCAGATTCCAGTTTGTTCAATTCGAGTGCCTGGGTTTATATTTTGTCTCAATACAGGAGCACGAATTTTAACTTTGTGCAATATGAGGAAATTTCTTTAAAATTCTTCTTTTACAGATCCACCAGTCAGAATCCTTTCATATTTGGTATATAACATCTCTAGGGGGTGAAATTCAAGTTTGTTCAAATCAGGCCCCTGGGCTCATATTTGGGCTCCCTATGGTAGCCTGAATTTTAACTTAGTGCAATGTGAGGAGATTTCTTAAAAAATCTTCTTCAGATCCACCAGTCAGAATGCTTTCATATTTGGTATAAACAACATCTCTTGGGAGGTCAGATTCAAGTTTGTTCAATTCGAGTGCCTGGGTTAATTTTTGGGCTCCATATGGGAACCTGAAATTTAACTTAGTACAATAAGAGGGAATTTTCTTCAAAAATCTTCACATTCACCTGTCAGAATCCTTTCATATTTGGTTTACAACATCTCTGGGGGGGAGGGGGGATCAGATTCAAGTTTCTTCAATGAGTGCGTAGGTTGAGATTTGGCCATAGAGCCCAAATTTTAACTTAGTGCAATCCTGGGGATAATCTTAAAAAAATCTTCTTCAGACCCACCAGTCAAAATGCTTTTGTATTTGGTATACAACATCTCTAGGGGGGGGGGGGGGGGGGTCATATTCAAGTTTGTTCAAATTGGGTCCCTGGGTTCATGTTTGGACTCCCTATGGTAGCCCGAATTTTAACTTAGTGCAATACAAGGAAATTTCTTTAAAAATCTTCTTCAGATCTACCAGTCTGAATCCTTTCATATTTGGTATACAACATCTCTAGTTCATTACTCAGAACTCTTAGTCCGATTTTAGCAAAATTTGGTATGCAGCATAAGTGGGAAACAGATATTTGATTTAAATGAAAAAAATGAAACCTAGCTATCATGGGACTCAATGTGTGCTAAAAATAGAAACATAATTCCAAGTTACTTTTATAAGGAGTCATGTTTATTAACCCTTTGATACTTTTGTACATCTTATAACGTACGCAATCAAAGAGCGCGTTGATACTTTGTGAGCATTTGTTTTGTTATTATTTTCGATTTTTTTTAACTTTTAACCGCAATTCCTATTTCTCCCAAATAGTGTTCAGTGACAACCATTGAGCCAAATGTTATCGCTACTTAAAATACAAATATAATCCTGCTGTCAAGACTTTTTAACTGGTTGATTGCTAGAAGCCACTATCAGGGCTTTCAAAAAATGAGGATACCAGAGCAAAAGCCAACACTTTCCTTGCTTATATTTCATATTCAGTCAAACACAACTATTTTGTTTATATAAATTTATATTATTACAAATTATTGGAGAGTACCCATTAAATAAAACAAGTTTTGAATAACACATTCAGACCACCAAAAATAATCTAGAAACTGAATTCCCAGTGACGTTTGAACATCAGGATAATTAAAGTCTCAAAGGGTTAAGTACTCTCTAGAGGTGTGTAACTAAGAATGAATGAATGAATGATTTATTTGCAATATAATAGATGATTATACAAAATGAAATAGTGAGACAGTAAGCAAGATATGTCATAGCCATGAGGCTGTCTTCCTGCCACACCCAAATGTTAGATTGTAAACACATTCCAGACAGTAGACTTATACACAACTGTTTGTTTTATTACACAATCAGGTTTTTCCAGATATTGAATATCTTTTCAGTATGATGGTCCATACCGCAATGCATGTTGATAATTTGCCAACTTAAGCAATTTTATCTGATAATCATTTTCTACCTTTTAGGACTTCAGTAACAAATAATATGGGGGTTAACACCAAGTCTAAATACAAGTTAATCTACCTTATGGGACAACCATAGTAAGATTTTGTCGTAGTTAATAAGCCTGATAGCGCTGGAGCAAGGCACCACTTTCCATGGAGCTCTTGGAGAGAGATCCACAAATGTCACGTCATGGTTCGGTACTATCAGGGCATGGGACCAGGACAGGAATTTGGTTGTTGTGATACTGTATGTTAGCACTAGCGGGTGTGACGTAGAATGTTTTGGAGACTTGGTCCATTTTTTCATCAAGCCTGTTCACACTCTTGTCCCATGTTAGGTGCCAATTTATGCAGACACAAACTTAATAATAAACACAATAGATTAAGATAGATAAGATTAATCCACATAGGTTGTATACCAAGGGGCTCCATAGGGGAGCTCCACTTTGTACATTATGATTAACTGAAGAAAAGACATGATGCTTGGCCTATTTTAGTCACTATTGAGGGGTTCAAGGATTGACAATGGATCCTATGGAGATTGATTACTTAATGTAGATTCATTCGTGGCCTTGGTTTATATCAGGTTCTGTTCAAGGTGAGCACTTCAGGCCCTGTGGGGCCTTTTGTTGATAACAGTATTTCAGATTTTACTGAAAATTTAGATGAAGATTGCTTTATTATTCCTTCCATTTCACAGGTCAATTTATTTATATATTTATTGGTGTTTAAGGTCACATACTTGTGCACAATGGCTAATCGTGACCGTGACAGTTTTACGGGTGGAGGAAGCCGGAGTACCTGAAGAGAACCACCGAGCATCGACAAGCAACTGTCAGCTCCTCAACATTCTAACTCTGTTCAAGCTCCGCTCAAGCAGGGTTACAGCAGTTGAAGACATGTGCACCATCGATGTGCAGTACGCCTTAGTACACAGCGTCATCATGCCCCCATGTAGGCAACCAGGATAAAGTGCCTTGCCCAAGGACACACCGTGGGTCGTCCTGGATCGAACTCGGGACCTCTAGCATAGAAGTCCAACAGTCTACCACTGAGCCACCATGCTCATTTCACAGGTCAATTCATACAAGTTATGCCCAATTATTAGTGAAAAATGTGCTTCCTTTGTGTCCTCTACATGCACAACTTCTGATAAAGAGCATATTGAAAAGCTCCTGAATGAAAACCTGATCCCAGCCAATGCTAAGAAAAGTACCCCCCCCCCCCCCCCCCCACTCCTCATCCCAGAAGTGACCCCTGAAATTTGCAGTCAGTTCCAAACCAGAGATTGCAATTTGCCAAAAATTCAATGGTTATCTGTATCTGCCATTGCTTGCACTCTTATTGCTACTGAAGAACTAAAGAAAATCCAGATTTAAATTGGGTCTTGAAGGCCTCAGTAGATGACTTTAATCTCTCTGGCAATTCAATGTTTGAAACTTCTATGGTCTGACGTAATTTGCTTCGACCCATTATACACATCTCCAACAAGGGAATTTTCTCAACTGACAACCCAGTTTCTTCTTTCCTTTTTGGCAAAAGATGTATTTACGTAAAAACTTAAGGAATTGGTAGATGTTCAGAAAACTACCAGTACCAAATCATTCAAAGATTCTTTCACAAATCACAAACCTTTTTTTGGTCAAGGTCGAAAACCCCAATTCTTCAAATGGCACAATTACAACAACAACATCCAAAACAGACAAAACAAAAAGAATTGGTATCCCAAAAGATTCGACAGGCACTACAATCAAGCCTGAAAATAAGCAGACTGTCATCTGTAGAATGAGGTCCCCAGAGGGTGCATTTGGTAATGCTGCTCTGCACAGCAGGGTAGCATCACTAGATTTACCCTCTGTAAACCTCAGTATGAATCATGTTCTCAGGCCTAAACATAAAGAGGTACCCAGAGGATAAATTGGCCCACTGTATGGGATAGCATCAGAAAATTCACCCCCTGGGGACCTCATTCTGCAAATGACAGATTGCTTATTTTCTGGCTTGACTACAATCAAGAAAAGTAGAGGTGAATAGCCCTTCTTCCACTGCTTCCCTCAAAATATTTTCTGTCCAACTGGAGAATTATCACTTCAGATTCTTGGGTTCTTGATAATGTTTCTGGTCATAAGTTGGAACTTACTTCCATACCAATTCAGTCAAGAGTTCCTCCATGTCTAAAATTCAGTTGTTCTGAAAGTCATTTTGTGCAACTCGAAATTGAGAAAATGTTATCTAAAGGGGCTATTGTTCCCTGACCTCATTCTTGTGGGGAATTCATTTGCAATTTATTCATTCATGAAAAGAAAAATGGAGATTTCCACCCTATTATTAATCTGAAAAAACTCAATACTTAAATTGAATATCATCATTTCAAACTGGAAACGTTCAATATTGTTTTTAAAGCTCTGGAAAGAAATTATTTTTTCACTTTATTAGATCTGAAAGATGTTTATTTCAGCATTCCCATTCACAAACAGGATAGAAAATATTTGACATTCCCTTAGAATGGAATTTTATATGAGTTTTGTTGTCTCCCTTTCAGTTTGGTCTCAGCGCACCAAATTTTCTCAAAATTATGAAACCCATTTTCCTTACGTCAGATCTAGATGTGTAAAGCCTTTCATTTACATTGATGATTCTCTTCTCTTTCGTAAAAATTATGAGTCATGCAGGTAAAACACAGTTTTCTTGAGAAATGTTTTTGAGAGATTGGGTTTTAAAATCAACCTGAAAAAATCGTGTCTGATTCGAGGCAAAACAAATTCAGTATCTTGGTTTCATTATTTTTTGCACACCTGAGCGAAGCTCAAGGGGAGCTTTACTAATCACTTTCCGTCCGCCGTCCGGCGTTAACTTTACATTATCGACTTCTTCTCACAAACTACTCAACCAAATTGAACCAAATCTTGTGTGCATGTTCCCTATCACATGTCAATTCAAATTTGTTCAAATCAAGTTGACCCGCACCTTGGTAGGGCCACGCCCCAAAAGTAAGCCTAAATCTTAAAAAATCTTCTTCTCATCAACCAGCAGTAGCAGAGACTTGATATAAGGTGTGCAGCTTCCTTTTGAGGTGTAGACTCAGATTTGTTCAAGAGAAGTTCTAGGGTCTATATCTGCCATCTTTATGGGAGGGGCAAGAATTTTTGCCCCGCCCAAAATTTCTATTTTCAAACCGAGAGGCTGATTTGAACCAAATTTGATATGAGGTTTTATTGAGACATAAGTAGTTAATTTATGCCAAAAAAAAGTTTCCTGTCACCCCATGTGAACCGCAGGAGGTAAAAATAGCAAAAAATTTAAAACACTCATATCTCCAAAACTGCACAGCACTGAGAATTTTTATTTGGTGTGAAGCTTCCTCAGGACCAACAGAATGGAATGGTTAAAAAAAAATGCTATCATAGGGTTCTTTTTCGGGACTTCGAAAAAGTGCTGAGTCAGCATTTTTTAACACTGTGTGTAATGGGGAAAACATTAAAGAATCTTCTTCTCCCAAACCCGTCCAAAGGCTTTCAAATTTCACGTATAACATCATTGAAAGATTGATTAACATACTTGTTGAAATCAATTCCCTGGGTCCATATATGGGCTCTCTATGGGAGCCCAAATGTTTAAATTAGTGCAATATGAGGAATATTCTTTAAAATTCCTCTTCTTCAGATCCACCAATCAGAATCTTTTGATATTTGGTATGCAGCATCCTTAGGGTGGTGAGATTCAAGTTTGTTCAAGCCAAGTCTCTGGGTTTATATTTGGGCTCACTGTGGGAGCTCGAATTGTCACTTAGTTCAGAATGAGGAATTTTCTTTAAAAATCCTCTTCTTCAGATCCAGCAGTCGGATTATTTTGATATTTGGTATGCTGCATCCTTAGGGGGGTGAGATTCAAGTTTGTTCAATCCAAGTCCCTGGGTTCATATTTGGGCTCACTGTGGGTGCCTGAATTATAACTTAGTTCAAAATGAGGAATTTTCTTTGAAAATCTTCTTCAGCTCCAGAAGTCAGAATGCTTTGATATTTGGTATGCAGCATCCTCAGGGGGGCTGAGATCCAAGTTTGTTTAAACCAAGTCCCTAGGTTGATATTTGGGCTCCCTGTGGGAGCCCGAATTATAACTTAGTTCAATATGAGGAATATTCTTCAAAAATCTTCTTCTTCACATCCACCAATCAGAATCTTTTGATATTTGGTATACAGCATCCCACTGGAGGTGAGATTCAAGTTTGTTCAAGCCAAGTCCCTGGGTTCATATCTGGGCTTAGGAGCCTGAATTATTACTTAGTTCAATATGAGGAATATTCTTTAAAAATCTTCTTTTTTTTAGATCCACTGGTCAGAGCCTTTGGATATTTGGTTTTAGCTTTTCTTAGGAGGGACAGATGCAACTTGTTGAAATCAATTCTCTGGGTTGTCTACCATGTCAGGTGAGCGCCCTCAGGCCCCCTGGGTCCTCTTGTTATTTATTAAATTCAAAGTTTTCCTTCCAGATGAAAAATTAGAGAAGATCAACTCCTATTCTCAAAAACTTCTCTTAGGGATGGTATCTCTGAGAAACATAGCTCTTCACCTTCCATGCAATCAATTTGGGTGAATTATTTTATCATTTCTTGGATAAAGACAAAACTGAAGGTCTGGATGTTTTTCATGGCAATTTTGATGCACTATTAAATTTGTCAAGTCCAGCCAAAGATGAGGTCCATTGGTTGATTATAATAAATGGTTTATGTCTGATATTTTACCCAAATTAATAAAATTGATAAATTTGTCTCTTGAGTGTAACAAGACTTTGCAATGCTTTAGCATTGCAAAGCCTTCTTGCATTCAAGGGACGAAGTACATCACCACTCATGCTATTTTGTAGATTACGAGGACTGAAACATAAAACAAACTAAGATAGCAAAGAAATAATTACAAAAATAAAAAACAAAATAAAAAACCACCCGCCTGGCCTGAGAAATAGATCTGCTTTGTGGGGCTTATGTTATTAATTTTGAAAGCTAGCAGTATAATTGTAAACAGTCTACGAGATAAAATAGTTTCTCTGACCACTTTGAGCATGGCATGCTGGGAGAATTCAGGGAAACTGTTCTCTGTAATACAGTCTCATTTGCATCTTTCTGGAAGAGATAGCCCTGCCATTGCATCAATGTAGCAGAATAACTTGCAACATTTGCGAATGTTTGAAAATACACCCTTGAGTATTGAATTTCAATCATAATTCATCATCAGCTTTCAATTTTTGATACAAAAATTTTGGTGCAACTTATTCATTGGTGAAAGGAAAAAAGAGAAATATTTTGAGCGTATGTTTAATGAGGAATTTTTACTCAGAAAACATGGTAAGAATAAAAATTGTCATCATCAAGGCTATCCTTTCAAGAGTTCGAATCTTAAGAGCTGTTTAAATGGAATCATTTGTGTTTTTCATAGGGGCATGTACCAGATGTTATTCTGCCTAACTTGAAAGCACCTGTGAAGCCACATGTGAGTCGAGATTACAGCAAAGTGAACAAACGATTTCCAACCACAAGAAATAAGTCAGAAAATAATTTAGTGGTAAGTATTGGTGTGTGTTAGTATCAGAGGCATCGCAAAGGTGACAGATTGGGGAAGTGTGGGGGGGGGGGGGGGGGGGGGGATGTAAACCTAATTTGTCCCAACCTTTGATGGCTTAAGTCGCGACTGATAAAATAGTCCAACTATATCATCAAGGCTTGCCATCATCAAAAAATCATCCAACACACCCTCCATTCCCACACCCCCTCCCCCACAGCTAAATTAGATTAATTATATTAACATGTAGATGCTGTATGTGACCTTAAATCCTTCTTTAACCATTTTCATCAGGTGAGTGATTAAGGCCCCTTGGGTCCTCTTGTTCTCAGCTCAAATTGACGAAGTCAAGCTGAGCTATTGCCCTCACTTCTCGTCCGACGGCATACGTATGTGACCTCTAGATGGGCCTATCAATTTTCTTCCATTTCTGTCAAAAAACATTGCCGTTGACAATGACCTTTGAACTCAGTTTACTTTGGCATCAATATTTTCCATTGGCACACCCTACAGGGCACATTTATGATCGGATCACTTTGAAACCTGGTATGCTTGTTTGGGGTGACCTTTAGATAGGAGCTATTGATTTTCTTCTATTTCCATAAAAAAGTTGCCGTTTGCAATGACCTTTGTGAACTTAGTGCAGTTATGCATCAGTATTTCCCTTTAGCACACCCTGCAGGGAACATTTATTGCTTTGAAACTTGCTATGTTTGTTTGGGGTGGCCTCTAGTTGAGAGCTATCGATTGTCTTCCATTTCCATCCCAAAACTTTACCGTTGACAATGACCTTTGAACTTCGATTAGTCAGGCATCAATATATTCCTTTGGCATGACCTACAGGGCATATTTATGATCGCATCACTTTGAAACTTGGTATGCTTGGTTGGGGTGACCACTAGATGTGAGCTATCAATTTTCATCCATTTCCATCAAAAAACTGTAGCCGTCAGCAATGACCTTTAAAATTAGTGCATTTGTGCATCAACATATTCCTTTGGCATGCCCTACAGGGCACATTTATGATTGGATTGCTTTGAAACTTGGTTGAAGTTCACCCAAAACAACATTGCTGTAGCAGCGGCCTTTGAACTTGATGCATTTGTGCATCAATATATTCATTGGGCATTCTCTATAGGGCACATTTATGAATAGACTGCTTTGAAATTTGGTTGCATGTTTGGGGTGACCTTTAGATGGGAGCTATTGATTTTCTTTCATTTCCATCAAAAAACGTCGCTAGCACCAACCTTTGAACTTAGTGCATTTGTGCAGCAACTTATCCCTTTTGCACACTGTATATTTATGAATTTCCATCAAAAAAAGAAGAAAAAAAAACATTGCCACTAAGCAATGACCTTTAAACTTAGTACTTTTGTGCATTAACATTTTCTTTTGGCAGGCCTTAGAGGGCGCATTCATTATCTGGTTGTTTTGAAACTTGGTATTCTTATTCAGGGTGACCAAAAAAGGAGCTATCAATTTTCTTTTCATTTCCATCAAAAAGTGTTGCTATTGGCAACAAACTTTGAATTTAGTGCATCAGCATTCTTCTTTGGCTTACAGAGAGCATTTATCACAGGATTGTTTTAGAACTTGGTGTGCTGATTAGGCGAGACCTCTAGATAAGAGCTATCGATTAGCATTCATTTCTGTGAAAAATGTTGCCGTTCACAATGACCTTTACACTTACTGCATTTGTGTATTAACATTTTTCCTTTAGCCAGCCCTACAGTTTACATTTAAGAATGCATGGATTGCTCTGACATTGTGCACACACAATGCTGTTATGTTGAAGTTTTACCAAATAACATTGGAACCAGCGATCTTCAATTTTGCCATTTCACTTATAACTTACCAAGTTCAAGCTTGTCAAGTTGAGCTGTGGTGTCATTGACACTTTCATTTCTTTTTCCAGGCTTTGCATTTTGTCCAGAGGTCAGGGCCTAAAAAAAGCCCTGGGTTTGAAAAGTCGGGGCCTACGCGGGGCTGATTTTGAACAATAGGCTAACAGAAACGGTAAACACCACACACATGAACACAAGCAAATACAGAATGATAATATCATAATTTCTTCAGAAAAAAAAACGCTTGAGTCAGTTTGTATATCAGAACTGGGTCAATGCGATTTCTGTGTGAAATTGGACAAGATTCTAGAACTTAATCATGTTGATGCCTGTGTTCCTTTGCATGACAAGTTAGGCAACTTAGTCTTTGTGTACGTACATGATAGGCATTATTCAAACAACAATTTCTTACCACTACATTTCTAACTTTTAAGCATAAGGCCAAAAAAAATAAAAAATCTGTTTCTCAGGCCCTCCCGCATGGTCCGTTTGGCTCCCTCATGCTCTCTTTTTATAACCAATTTAAACTTAAAGAAAAATAAAAATTAAATGGTTTATGTCTGATATTTTACCCAAGTTAAAAAAATTGATGAATTTGTCCCTTGAGTGCAAGAAGGCTTTGCATTTAGCATTGCAAAGCCTTCTTGCATTCAAGGGATAAAATACACCACCACCCATACTATTCTGTAGATTATGAGGCCTAAAACTTGAACCAAGAGCATGAACTTTTGATGGCAAAGAAGTAATTACTGAAATAAAAAATAAAATAAAAAAAACGCTCGCCAGCATGCAATTTTACAAATAATGGCCTGAGAAACAGAAGATCTACTTTGTGTAGCCTAACATACAGTGAAAATATTTAGCGAGGTACAGGTAAATGCAGTTCAAACTCCTGACAACACCAGTGAAAATCACAGCACTGTCTGAACTGTGAAGTTTTCATTTGGGTCATTTTGGGGATCCAGAAACTGTCGCTTGATGAAAATTGCCAGGAATATAGAGCATGCAGTTTTTATTCAAGCCAATCGGATCATCTCAAAACTAGAGTTTACCAGGAATTCCTCATTGACGTAATCAACTTTATGTCACATGATGCTAACACTTCAAAGTATGGAAATTCCTTCAGTAATTTAGTGTCAATAAATTCCAATTCGATATTAAATTTATTGGATTTAAAAATTAAAATGGCAACAATTAACATGGATTATCAAACAATTTGTTCACAATAGCTAGATCTATAGTGGAGTTTAGGTATGACAATGTCCATTTCATGTGATAATATGCAAGGGTAAAGTAAAAATTACTGCCTATTTTCATGATATAAACAATGAATACGAAGGATAATAGGTACCAAGAAACGTTATGTGCCCCTCACAGACCAATATTATCATTCAGTATACGGCTAAAAAATAGTCGTCTATGAAAAATAATAGTTGACTATAGCACCTTCCAACGGTTAGTCGATTAATCGAAGATTCACAGCAGCCCTAAAAAATCAAGACAAAAATCATCGGGGTCAAATATCAAGACCCCGATAACCTGGGTCTCGGGGCCTGGGCTGATCGGCCCTGACAAAATGCAAAGCCTGTTTTTCATTTGGATTTTAATCAAACTAATCCCACTATCTGTCTTCATTTTGCTCAGGTCTGCAGCACAATAACAAACGCAACCCATGCTATGCTATTACAAAAAATATTACGAGCACTATGTGTATTTCTGGAAAATTACATTTTAAATAAATTAGTTAAATATCGCCAGCTACTGTGATATCTTTAGATGGCAGGTTATTTGGAGCAATGTAGTTTTCTGCACCTTTCTTTTGACATAGACAACGTGGCAGTAGTTGTGATTCTGTATGCATTCATGATACTCAATTGGGGGCGCGGTGGCTCAGTTGGTAGAGGTGCAGGCTGCAAGCCGGTTTTCCTCGGTTCGAATCCCACCTGCGGCAACCGTGTTGTGTCCTTGGGCAAGGCACTTCACCCCCATTGCCCACGTGGGGGCACGGTGACGCTGTGTACTAAGGCGTACTGCACGTCAATGGTGCTCCTGTCTTCAACCAATGCTAACCCTGCTTGTGTGGAGTTGGTATGTTGGGGAGCTGGCAGTTGCTCGCCGTTGCTCGGTGGTTCTCTCCAGGTACTCTGGCTTCCTCCACCCGTAAAACTGTCACGGTCGTGGTTAGCCATTGTGCAGAAATATGTGACCTTAAACACCAATACATAAATAAATAAATGATACTCAATTACCCTTGTACACCACACTATGCAAAAAATCAAGATGCAGAACAAATTTTACTTTACATCACCGGTAATTGGTGCCAACCAAACACATAGTATGACCTAATATGTTGATTGGTTGTTTTTTGTAAGCTGTCAATTCACTCGGGTTTGTTGTTTTAGTGATAACTTTAATAAAAGCGAAGTATTATTTGTGCCTGTATGAGTATCATCTGATGTGTGATCCTCCAGCGGTAGAACGTTTAATTGTTGAGAGATTTCTGACAGTAGCCGCATCGGGTGCTTATAAATAACGTTTATTTGTTGAAATGTGCTTGTAGGTATGCTAATTTAATGAAACAAAAATTTTGTTGTCACAAGGAAAATGCCGCCAGAAAAAAAGTTGGCAACGACAATTTAGTGTCGTGGCTAAAACCAGTTGCTTCCGGGGACTGGCCTCACCTCAGGATTTTCTTTTTAAATTTTATTAAATGAATGTTGGTTGTTAACATTTATCACTCTCTTTTATGGATTATTACTTGTAATTGACATTCAATACCATAAAAAAGATACTGATCTTTGTTCTGTATGTTACGGTAGATTATCACTTTTATGTACCTTTGCTTTTCTGCGTCTGTCAGGTATGGCTCTCGGAATTTTAAAGAAGTTTTAGTCTGATAATACTTTCAGCAATCTTTCATCTTCAGACCATAGAAATCATATTTCTTATCAACCTACCTCAATTGTTTACAACAGGCTTGCACTACAGTGGAAGAACCTAACTCGGATAAAATACTCTCTATTTTAATCTTTCCCAAGATTTGGGAAAGAAAAGTGGTGTAAATACACCACGAAAAAAATAAGCCAAAACTGGGCCGAGCGCCATCGGCGCACACCCAGTATGGGACGCTCTTCCATAATACAAATCCACGACTTCCGTAACAGTGGGCAATGCATCAATTCGCCATTCTTTTTCTATCCGAAGCACGAGCAGGATGTGTTTCCGCCATATGCATTATGAAACAGTGATAATTCAGCTCGTGGATAATGGTTTTCCTGTGACTGGAATTATGGATCTGAAGATCGTATAATAACAGGACTGTGTTTTATATATTCTCGTTTATATTTTCAACCACATTCTCATTGTTTATTAATTACTATTCCGTTTTCGCGAATGTTTTGCGACATCGTGTCATCGCTATTTGACAATGAATTTTTTTGGTTGATAAAAATTTTTATTGGAGTAGGTGTCGGCCGTCTTGGTTCTGCCACCTTCTCTGGTAGTTGAGGGTGTTCTTCTACTTTCTGTTTCTGTTGAGTTCACCTTTTTCTTCTACTGCTCTCACCTCTGTTCTTTCCAGTTCGGTTCCTTTAGGGCAATTCCTTTTGCCCTCGCCATTGGTGCGTTCTCGTGTCCGTTTCGTCCGCACCCGCGGGTGGTGTAGAATGCAGTCGTTCGGGAGCCTCCCGACTCGACCATGTCTGATGTGAGTTTACCCCCTCCGTGGGGGATGTGCAGCTCCTCCCGCACCCATGGGGTGGGGGGGGGGATACTGTCATTTTGGGGCCTCCCCGACTCGACCACGTCTGGTGTGAGTTTGCCCCCCTCTGTGGGGGATGTGCAGCTCCTCCCGCTCCCGCGGGGGGTGGTGAACGCTTCCGTTTTGGGTCGCCTGATTCGACCAAGTCTGATGAGAATTGCTCCTCCTCCGTGGGGGATGTGCAGCTCCTCCCGCACCAGCGGGGGGTGGGGACCGCTGTCGTTTCAGGGCTTCCCGATTCGACCATGTCTGGTGAGAGTTATTCCCCTTCCATGGGGAATGTGCAGTGTTTTACCGTGGTGGATACTGCGGGAGCTGTTGGTTTTCTGGTGTAGAGATGCCTGGTTCTGGGACTATGCGCCCTCTCCAGTCGACATCTGAGGCTGTCACAAGGGTTGTGACTCCTCCTTTGGAGGCCGAGCTTGGTGGCTCTCTCCGCTTTTCCGCCAGTTCCAACAGCTCCCGTCGTATCTGCTGCTACTGCTGTTCCGTCTACAACGTCATTGGGTACCGTTTTTAGCCGGCCTCGGCTTCTCCCTGCCAGGGTCTGCAGGGATGTCTGTAGTGTGGTTGTGGGGTTTCGGCCTCAGCCTTCCCAGACTTCCACTCGGCGAAGTCAAATGGGGCTGCCGACTGAACCCCATACTGTGTCCTCTCAGCCATTGAGCACAGTAGTTTTATACCTGCAGTGGTCTGCTGCGGTGTCTGGTTGTGTAGACGTGGGGGTATCGGCCTCAGCCTTCCCTGACTTCAACTCGGCGAAGTTGGAAGTGGCTGCCGGCCGGACCCTCTCCTGTGGTCTCTGCACCGTCGAGCACCACAGTTGTCATTGGATTCGGTTGTTCTTAGTGGGACACTATGAACTCCGTGGCGTTTCCATCCACTCATTCTGGCCACACGACCAGTTTTGGGGGTCCAACGTCTTTTGTGCAGCCTGGACCTTCTGCCCTGCAGAGGTCAGCAGTGACTCTCATGAGTTCCTGCTATGTTGATCCTCGGGGTGTGTCACACCCCTATACACGTCTGCCTTCAGACGTTTTCGGCTGCCGCCCGTCGTCCCACGTCAGGTCTTTTGGAGGATCGTGACCCTTCGCTGGTTCAGAGGTGAAGCCACTTTGCCGGTTCGTTCCCCTGTCGAACCGGCCAGTACGGGCAGTGAGCTTAGGGAAGCCCTCTCCTTACTCACTCAGGTTCTGTCAACGAGCCTTCCTGTTGCTTCCAGCGAGGCAGCGAGTGGTTTCCAGGCACCTCCTATGGCGCCGCCTCCCGGGATTGGAAACAGGCCGCTTTCTGATCCCCTGGTGTTCCGACACCATGGGAGGCGTCGGCTGGTTTGCCCACGATGGGCTATGTGTCTTCCGACTCAGGGGAAGAGTCAGACATGCTTGATGTCGAGAGCCAGCAGTCTTCGGACTTGGGGGCAGCTCTTGATTTCGTGTTTGGGTTCCTTCCGAATCTCAAACCATCTAACCAGTCGACAGTGTCAGCCAGGCCGCGTTCATCGGTCACGCGCCAACAGTCTATGGAGCAACCTGCTTCTGGGCGTCTTCGACCGTGCCCTTCGGTACAGTTGGTTGAAGCATTTTCAGCCTTGGACTCCAAGCTAAGTTCAAAGGCTATGAAGGCTCCGTTCTTCACCAGGGTTGACACCTTTTTGCCTCCGGCGCGTTATCATTCCTACGATTCCGCCAATCCGTCGGTCTACCAGACTTTGACGGTTTTGGATCAGGACTCCAATTCCCTCGGGCTTTCCAAGTCCAAGTCTGCCGTCATTCCGGTGACGACTCTGGAGTCCACATTGGGCTTATCGAGAGAGATGCTTGGTATGCTTTCTCTCTCCGATCAAGTCGTCTCAGCTTTTGCTGCTTATCTGCCTTCAGATAAGTTTGACGAGGTACAGGCTCCTTTGCGTGTGCTGTCCAAGGCGCTCATGCATCTTACTCACACGCATCTGGAATTAGTTCGAAAGGACTCTGTGCGGGACACAGGCCGATCCCTTCCTGAGGAGCAGTACGCTACTCTTCGATCTGCTTTTTTGGCAGGTCCGCAACTTTTCCATGATTCTGTGTTGACGGTCCGGGATGACGTCCTACGTCATTCCAATGATCAGCTGCTGTTTCTTCAGCTTGATCAGCCTTCTAGGGTAGGCACGGGCCGTTCCAAGCCTAACAAGTACCCTCTGCTTCCTCTGCGAAGCAAAAGGGGCTGATCCTTCTGCCACCGCTTCTACTTCTTACTCAAGGGGTAAGGGTAAGCGTTGTCAGTCTTGAGGGAACTCCAAGGATTCTTCATTCAGTAGAGGTGTTTTCTCCTCTCGCGAGCCTCGTCGGGGTTCGCAATGAAGGTCCTCACCTCGACTCGTCCCAGGTTGGAGGAAGGATAGCAGAGTTCGCAGACCGTGGGCCACCATCACATCCGATCCTTGGATGTTAGATGTTGTTTGGTCCGGGCTGCAAATATCCTTCCGACGGCACTCCACTCTGTCCGGGGTGCCTTTTCCAACCACAGTTCCTTCAGACATTTTACGTCGGGAACTTTTGTTCACGGAGATAGACAATCTCCTGACAAAGGGGGCGATTGAGGTCATCAAGAACATTAGGTCAGTGGGTTTCTATTCCCATCTGTTCTTGGTGCCGATGAAGGACGGCCGACTCCGACCGGTTCTCGATCTGAGTTTCCTGAACCAGTCTATCATTGCTCCCTAGTTCAGCGTGGAGACTTTCATGTCGGTCCTCCGTTCAATTCACCAGGGAGATTTCGCTTCCAGCTTCGACCTGCGAGACGCTTACTTTCACGTTCCGATTCATTGGGCGTTACGGAAGTATCTCAGGTTCATTTTTCTGGGGCGAGTTTACCAGTTCAAGGCCATGCCTTTCGGCCTCAACCTGGTTCCTTGGTCCTTCACCAGACTGATGTCGCATGTGATAGCTTTCCATCGCACACAGTCCAGGGTGACTACTTCGGCATATCTGGACGATATCCTCCAGGGGCATTCCAATGCTGCCTTCCTGGAGTCGGGTGTCGCCACTCTGTTGAGCTTGCTCACGTCGCTACGTTTCAGAGTCAACGAGGAGAAGTCAGACCTGGTCCCTTCTCAGTCGTTTTATCATCTGGGGATGGCCTTCCGCACACAATTCAATTTGGTGGCGGTTCCCCAGGCCAAGGCTGTGATTCTCTCAGCTTTTGCTCCGACTCTGTCCCAGTCCACATCCGCGACGGCTCGGAGTTTTCTCTGGCTAATCGGTCTCTGCTGTTCGGTGACGGATCTCATTCCTCTAGGTCGGCTGCGTGTCAGACCTCTCCAACACTTTCTGCTCAGTCGTTGGAGGCCGAATGTAGATTTTCTGGATCTGGTGCTTCAGTTTCCAGACTATCTTTATCCTCACCTTCTCCTCTGGGCGGATGTCCAGTGGCTTTCGCAGGGTGTTCCGTTGGACTTAACCACGTCCGATCGCTTTCTGACAGCAGATGCCAGCGATCTCAGATGGGGTGCGATGTTGGATCCTCAAGGTCTTTCCATTCACGGGATGGTGGACCAGGATCATGCAGCTCTACACATCAACCAGAAGGAGCTTCTTGCTCTTCTTCTGCGTTTCAGGCAGTAGTCCAGGCACATTAGACATAAAAATGAGAAAGTAAGGAAAAAAATTGGAGAAAGCTGATTTTTTTATATGTTTCCGGGACACACATTGCGGATAAAGTGTGAAAAGTCCCCGCGATTCCGAGTTGAGCTTTTTTAGTTATAACGTTTTTTTTGATGAAAAAAAAAATTGAAAAAAAAAATTCGACCGAGCTCCATATTTCTCATTCTTATTCGCCTTAGTAGGGTGAGAATCATAAATATCATGCTGAATTATATTGAGAATACATATCCCCAACAGAAAATGCCAACTTTGTACCAATCCTCACACTCAATGGTGAAATATTCACGAAAATGTACAAAATTACGAAAAAAAATTTATTGTTTTCATACACACAGCGGTACACAACGTCCATTAAATCAAATCTACGACTACTTTGGGAGTTAAATTATATATCAAAAATTGCAGAAAAGCAGTGGCTTTGTAATGATATATAACAATAGTCATTTATTCCATAATGAACTGGTGAAACGTGTGAAATATTAACCATACCCCCTAAACTCAAATTCAAACGGCATCGACTTTTCTCATTCAAATACTGTATTATAGCATCATTGTTTCAATTTCCATGTTCGATTAAATCACATAATGTGGTGTTCGCCTACACTCAAGATGCATTGGCATGTAATGTGTGCACGCCCTTGATGTGTACTCATAAACAAATTTGTATTGTACAGACAACGCTCTTTAATTTAATGCAAAATAGCCTTGAACGACTTTCATCAGGAAACGCTGTTTAATTCCGCATTCCAGGTCTTTATGTACAGACAACGCTCTTTAATTTGATGCAAAATAGCCTTGAACGACTTTCATCAGGAAACGCTGCTTAATTCCGCATTCCAGGTCTTCCATTGTACAATTTGCTCTGTTCAGTATTGGACACTCCGCATTTGATGCCTAGATATTGAAACCAATGATCCCTTGATAGATATATATGTAATTTTGCCTGTTGTTGATTATTAGAGTCTTGTGTTATTTGTAGAACTGATCAGTTATGTTGTTGGCATATCACTTAGCGTTACCTGTTGATACCTTACGGTGACAACGAAGCAGGTCCGCACATTGATATCTGTTCTGTGGTATTGTACTTGAGTTTATTGTGTCTATCATCTTTTTTCTGTTGTGACTTTGGCAATGGATAAATGTATCAAATGTAACGATGAGTTGACCGGCTCGTCCGGAATAACTACACTTGGTGATCGGGGTATAGAAAAGTTGGTTGCTGTAAGCGTCGAGCTTGGCGATAATCTTTTTGCCGGTTCGAAGAAACCCACAGTTGGTGAGAAAATTCACAAATTCTGCTACAAGAATTATACACAGGAAAGTTCTGTAAGAAAAAGTAAGAGAATGTCTCTAGATGCAGTTGAATCTGACGAAGCTGGTCCATCTATGACAAAAAAATTGCGCTCTGATCAAGATGCGTTCAATTTTAAACTCCATTGTCTGTTCTGTGGAGAATCCGCCGACAAACAAACTCATATACCCGTTCAACGTAGAAGAGAAGTCCACACCGTTGAAACATTGACTTTTGTTGATAGTATCAGAACCCGTTGTTTGAAACGTAGTGATGAATGGGGTGAGTCTGTACTTACTCGGATCGGTCGTACTATCGATCTAGTGGCCGAGGAAGGTCGGTATCACCATGATTGCTGGACAGGATTTGTCAGAGATAAGCCTGAGCGAACTCTTTCACGGGGTAGGCCTGTTGCAGACAAGAAAGCACTTGCATTCCATGAATTGTGTACCTTTATGGAGAACAGCGATGAGTGTCAGTTTTCCTTGAGCGAATTGGCAGAGACGTTTGAATCGTATCTTGGTGACGAAGTCGGTTACACAATTAAACATCTTAAAACCAAACTGCTTGAGCATTTCGGTAGTAGAATCTCTATTACAACACTGAGGTCCCTAAAAAATGTTGTCACATTCAGAGATTCATCAGACAAAATACTATATGATTCGTGGTACTCAGACAAATGTACCAATGAAACTGATGAACGTATGCGCATCGTCAAGAAAGCATCGGCTATAGTCCGCGATGATATTCGGTCAGCCATTTACGAGTGTGACGTTTATCCCAAACCCGATTCGTTATCTGTATCTAGTGATCTACTACCCGATACACTCCAAACCTTGTTACAAGGGATTGTTGCTCCGTCGCAGCGTGGGCAAAACATCCAAGCCAACCAGAGACGCGTGACAGCCATAGGTCAGTCTCTAATAAGTTCTTGTCGGCCCCGTTCATTCTTGTCACCAGTATTATTGTCGGTAGCAGTTTACATACATAGGAAATTCGCATCTCGGGAATTGATCGACATTCTGAATGGACTAATGTTCTCTTCTAGCTACTGGGAAGTTCAACAATACGTTCATTCTGTCATGATAAGCAAAGGTCCGTCGCCTAGACTTGCGAACTTCACACAATTCGTTTTCGATAACGCCAATTGTAATGTGCGCACGCTAGATGGCAAGAATACTTTCCATAATATGGGAGGCATCGCCTGTATAACTCCAAGCAGAGATCAGACAGAAGAGTCTCCGATAAAACGACTAACTGGTGATCATTCGAATATTGGCTCTGGTGAATTCGGGTACATCCCTTTGAAAGGTTACAGTAAACCAAGCAAATCGGGTCTTGACGAAATTGTGATGAAGGATTTATCAACTTTGGGTGAATCTGATCCGAAAAATTTGAAACTCGCAAAAACAGTCGACAGTCTTTGGTCTTTGACGCATGCACTGAGAGTACCTTGCCCATCTTGGGCAGGATATATGCACATTGTCACATCATCAGATGATTATGAAACAAGTGATGTCGAGATACTTCCCTTTATTAATTTTGATCCATCCAACCCGAGCACAATTTACACTGCTCTCATGTTTGCACAAACTGAATGTGAGAAACAGGGACTGAACGTTTGTCCAGTGACGTTTGACCAACCACTTTATATCAAAGCAGTGGAGATTGTGTCTTCGTCAGATAAGTTGACAAAAGTTTTCGTTAGACTCGGCGGCTTCCATATGATTATGTCATATTTAGGGGCAATTGGTTCGATCATGGCTGGTAGCGGCTTGGATGAACTTTGGGGGACTGTTTATGCTGGTGGGTCAATCCATCATTTGATCAGTGGTCATGCATATTCAAGAGCAGTTCGTGCCCATTTGCTAACACAAATTGCCATTACAAAACCTGTGTTTGAAGAAAGCCGAACACTAGATAACATAGACTGCACAGAAGTCAGTGAAATATTCTGTGGACTTGCCAGAGGTGACTGTACAACAGCTGACGCTGTCAATCAAGAAAGTGTCAACCATCTACTGTCAAAATTACACGAACTGCTCCAGAATGCGTCCGTAGGACGCACAGGAAAGCTTTGGGTACAATACTACGAGCAAATAGGTCTTCTCCAGTTGTTCTTGAGAGCAGAGTGCACAGGCGACTGGGAACTCCACACATATTGTGTTCGCAATATGATTCCAGTATTTCACGCAGGTGGTCATTTTGCATACGCAAAAAGTTCTCATCTCTATTTGCAGCAGATGAATGAGCTAACAGAAATAATGCAACAGGATGATTTGAAGTTGTTCACTGAGAAAGGTTACTTTACCATAAGGCGTTCAGATAAATTCTGGGACGGGATATATTCTGATCAGACCATAGAGCAGTGTTTAATGAGAATGTTCAAGCTCCCTGGTGGTCTCACACATGGCAGGGGAATAACCGATAGCACTGTTGTGAAATGGGTACATGGACTACTTCTTTGCCTTCCGATATGTAATGCTCTCGAAAATTTTGTTCATGTTCACACTGGTCATGGCGAACAACATCGGGATCTCCGTCAAAGTTCACAATTGACTGATGCCAATGATATCACCAAATTATTGAACTGGCTCAGAGTGCATTCCCCCTTTCAGAATAGAGATCCACTACAATTAGTCTCTATAGCGACCGAGCTTGTGGCCGACGAAACTGTGAACTGTGACCAAGTTCTCAAAATTGGTGAATGTTGCATATCGAATGTTGTAAGCAAAACGTTCAACAGCATCAAACTACGACGTGTTGACACTGTGAAGTCTTTCGCATCGATGGCAAATAGCATCAAAGTCCGTGGAAGTAAGGTAGTGATTGACCCCACAATTCTGTTCAACCGCATCACATGTGTTATTCAGTCACAAGCAGAGATGGAAGAGTATCTCAAATATGAACTCGCCCCGAAACCACCAGCATTGTTTGATTCTGCTGGAATGAGGAAGACACAGAAAAGCACGCTCGGTAAGATCCTCAAAACATACGGTTCCGAGCAAACTAAAATCCCAGAACATTCTCTGTTTGTTGTAGATGGTGGATTTTTATTGAGGGCAGTTGTATGGCCTAAACAGTCGTCATATAAGGACATATGTACATCATATTCCAATTATCTAGTGAGACATTTTGGGGCGAACGTCGTGGTTGTTTTTGATGGTTATGCTTGTACAATGTCGACAAAGGGCATGGAACAAGCCCGTAGATCTAAAGACAGGTATTCCATTGATATCAATATCTCACCCGAGTTACCAGCCACCACACCCCAATCCGATTTCCTTGCAAATGCCAAGAACAAAACCCAACTGATCGATCTTCTAATGCAGGAGCTATCTGCTATCAATATTCAGTCCAAGCAGGCCGAGGCTGATGCTGATGTACTGATAGCCGAAACTACACTTGACATCGCTCAAGATGACAACAATGTTGTCGTTGTGGGAACAGACACAGACTTGTTAGTCATTCTTACCTCTCGAGTTCAACCGGGATGTAATATTCACATGATGTATTCCATTACCCCAAACTTACTAGTTTCAGTTAGTGAAATAGCAACCAAAATGGGTGACCATAGAAGCAACCTCCTTGTAGCACATTCTATAAGTGGTTGTGACACTACTTCTGCACTCTTTCGAGTTGGTAAGAAGAAAGTATTCAGTACAATTGTCTCCGATGTTACTAGTGACTCACAACAGTATGTCAACACAATTTTGGCGGATGACAGTACACCAAGTGCAGTAGCCGCTGCCGGGGAACAACTTCTCCTGATCTTATACGGGAGTAAAACTGTTTCCTCTCTCGACCAATATAGATATGTCACTTACAAGCGTTATGTAGCAAAATCTAAACTGAATAAACCCATCGACCTAGCCTCACTCCCACCAAGCAGCGATGCTGCACAACAACATGTCTACAGATGTTATCTCCAGGTCCAACAATGGCTGGGCACTTCGCTTCCTCCGACGGATTGGGGGTGGTCGCTAGACAATGGACTTCTTGTACCGACTGCAGCCACAAAGCCATGTGCCCCCGATAACCTACTGAATCTGATCAGTTGTGGTTGCAAGAGTGCTTGTACAAAAAGGTGTGGGTGTAAGAAGGCAGGACTCTCTTGCTCAGGTTTGTGTAATTGCAGTTCGGATTCTTGTAACAACCACAGAAACACTGTCCTGTCGGAAATTTCTGAGTTCGATGAATAATATATATATAGGTCATGTCATTTCTGTATATAGCGTTGATAATAGTCAATGTAACTTAATCCATGTTGATTGATTTGTACATTCTGTAAATATTATTTATTGATTTTTGTACATTCTGTAAATATTATTTATTGATCTAATGCTGCCAGACACAGACGTGTCTGTTCGGTCCCAAGCCCGAAAATAGTTGAGTTCTCATGCTGACGAATTTTATGCCAAAAGGGGAACTCGGCCAGAAGCAGAGGGGGTCTTCCATAATGTCTATTTTGTAAGCAATGATAAAAGTCTTCAAATGGTGGTGGATTTTTTATCGTCTGTCCAACTAACATCCCGTTCTGTACTACGACCCTTTGGGCAAATCCGTTAGGAAAATCGTCATTTTTTGCGTAAATCCGATACTTTTTTGTGAATTTTCAATAATTTTTCGCAGAAATTGTCACAGAATGCACATTTTCCTCTAGGTAAATGTATATTAGACATTATGTAGCTCGAAATACGCGTAAACAAAAAATACAGTTCGATCAATTCGAGGTTACAAAGTTCGTGCGATTTTTTTTTATTTTTTTCAAACGCGTTTTCGAAAAAAGGCTGTAGAAAAAAAAGCTCAACTGGGATTTTAGGGGACTTTTGTCTAATCGTTCAGTGACATGTACTCGACATTCCCTAAAAAAATCAGCTTTCTCCGATTTTTTTCCCTAGTGAAACCTAATGTTCTTGGGCTACAGTGGATCCCTCACCTGTCGAATCGCCAGGTCCTTCTGTTGTCCGACCATTCGACAGTGGTTGCTTACATTCAGAACCAGGGCGGCACGCACTCTGTTCCAATGTACGAATTGGCTTGGGATCTTATACTGCTCACTCAGGATGTCCACGCCGGGGTGGCTGTTCGTCACATTCCCGGTCGCCTGAACGTCCTAGCCGACTCCCTGTCCTGTCGGGGCAGGGTCATTTCCACCAGGTGGATGCTCCACATTGCGGGTTCCATCGATCTCTTGTGACTAGTTGGAACCATCCGGTAGACACTTTCGTGTCCCCGTGTCCAGATGCTCTGGCTTTCGCTGTGGACGCTCTGGCCCTCCTTTGGGATGGTCTTGTCGGCTACGCCTTCCTACCGGTTCCGATTCCGCCTCAGGTTCTCACCCAGATATGAACCTGCAGTCGTCGAATCCTTTCGATCACACCCGTCGCTTTGGTGGGTGTGGATCAATCTGCTCCGCTCTCTGTTAGCGGCGGTTCCGGCATGTCTCCCTCTACCTCGCGACTTTCTTTGCCAAAGTCGCCCGGGAGGTTTTCAAGTTGACCCGACTTCATTGTGCCTTCGCACATGTCTTTTATCGGGTCCTGTCTCCTCCATAGTGGTTTTTCGAGACACTCAGTGGAGTTGCTTTTCTTCAAGGAGGCACTCACTCCACTGGTTTAGCCTCTGTGGCTAAGTGGAAGGTTCTTCTGTCGATGGTGTGCGATCACTCTGTTGCTTCTGTCACTCCTTCGATCACACTGCTTGCGGCGTTTTCTGGTATATGTTTGTTTCTGGAGGTCTCCAGCAATGGGTACTTGTCCATGCTTCGGAGACATTTTTTCCTATGTGATACCGCATTGTTTTGACACTCATCCTTGCCTCTCCAAGCTTGTTCAGCTCTTTTTCTTGAAAAGGCCTAGGACTTGGCAGTTTACTCCAAGATTGTCACTTTCTTGGGCACTGCTCTGCTTGTGGGTGGGGGCGTTCACGCCTTTATCCTGGATGAATATGCGTTTTCCCACATGCCAGATCTCTCCTGCATCCATTTCTTGATGGACTTGTCTTGCTATTCGTGCTGCTTCCGTTCGTCTAGCTACTGGTGATTGTATTACCAATTGTTTTTTCTGCCACGAGGTGCGTGCATTGTCTTCCTCTTTTAATAACTCTGTCATGTTGTCGGATGACTGATGTTATACTGGCAGCCTTCTGGAGAAATGCTACATTCTCCTTTTCTCTGCGACAGTTGCAGGAGCCGACAGAGACCCTTGGGGCCCTCTTTCTTCGGCTCAGGATGTTGTCTATCCAAGCTTTTCATCTTTTTTCATGGTCGGTTCCAGCTTTGTGCTGTTACTGCCCTTTTCTGTCTGTGCGTCGCACTTCACCATACGCCTCATCTTTCATTGGCTTTTCTAATGTTTGTGATGCTATGGTTTGATAGGCCTAGGGATCTCTTCCTCTGTCCACGGTCCCAGTGCTATTGAGTTATGTGTGGGTTGGTTATGTGATTCCCTCAAACCTTTTGTCTATTCAGCCTGTTGTAAACAATTGAGGTAGGTTGATAAGAAGTAAAAATTTTATAGTAAATTTCCTTTCTTATTATACCTACCGAAATTGTTTACATGGAGGCCCTCCCGTCTTCTTATTCGGGTAAGAATCCTTCCTCCCTGCTGATCACATAACTCCTGTGTTGTTCGGAATCAAAAGAATGACGAATTGATGCATTGCGCACTGTTACGGAAGTCGTGGATTTGTACTATGGAAGAGCGTCCCATACTGGGTGTGCGCCGATGGCGCTCGGCCCAGTTTTGGCTTATTTTTTTCGTGGTGTTTTTACACCACTTTTCTTTCCCAAATCTTGGGAAAGATTAAAATAGAGAGTATTTTATCCGAGTTAGATTCTTCCACTGTAGTGCAAGCCTGTTGTAAACAATTTCGGTAGGTATAATAAGAAAGGAAATTTACTATAAAATTTATACTTCTAAACATTACCACTGGCCTTGATTCCAAGAATTAGTCGAAACACTTAATTTTGTACTCCACAACAGACATGTTAAGTTTGAAAAACTCAAAATAGTGAGATTTTTTAGAGGCGTATTTTTTTTTCTCCATACAAGACAGAACCTGTAATTCTGCCTCCCCCACCCCCCCCCCCCCCCCTGCCAACCCCCTCCTGATCCATTACTTTTAGAAATCATCCTCAAAAAATAAATAAATAAAATATTGGCAGTGTTGCGGGAACACATGCACAGTTTCATCTAACTGATTGATAAAAATTAGGTTGGAAAAAATTTGCATAAAATAAATCCCCCGCCCTCTCCATACACACACATCTCAACCCCCCCCCCCCCCCCACATTCATAAACATACTATAAATAAGGGGGGAGGGGAACACCCACCCCTAAATTTGAAAATATTTTTTTTGATTTCCTGCCCCCAGTACAAGAATTGTGCCTTCAGCTCTGAGATCCCCCCCCCCCCCCACACCCTCTCTGCTCCACCACTGGAAAGTAAGATTAGGTGCTTTATCAAGATGAACAAATTTACCAAAAAAGCTACATTTTACCAAAAATCAATGTTTCTTTTTTTTTTGAGGAGTCACTAAGCTTTTACCATGGTTTTGGGGGATAATATGCAGTTGTTGTGCTTATTTCGGTAATTAGACATCACTGCAAGAAACACCAAAATCTGCCCCGTTTTTTATGATTCCCACTTCAAATGCCAGTGGAATAAATAGAAACACAACACAACTTTTAATGAATTGAGTCGTGGAATACGAATCACTTTTGTTTGTTACTCACTCCAATATTTTCACCAATATCTTTCGGTAATTTCGACTGTAAAGGTTAATTTTTTACCTAATTATTTTTGTCACTGTTTTCAGTTATTCTTTCACACATCTAAATTATCTACAGCCCAAGCAAATGTAAGGCAATTTATTTGAAATACTTTTTCTATCTTCCAAGTTCCAATCAGCTTATTTATGGTAGTCAGTACAGTAAACTGAAAACTTTAGACTCAAGTTTGCAAAACAAAACATGAGGTCTCAAAATCGTGAGAAGTTGTCCCCGATCCTGAGGTCGGGAGATGGCATAAAAAATTGGGAGCCTCCCACCAAAATACATGTCTGCCCCACAAACCCTCCAAAATTAAGCCAAATAAAAAAACGAGAGTCACATAGAATGACCACTGTGCATACACAGAAGTCCACGAAGTGCCATTCAATCCCGCCAATATCCATTCTTTTGATTGGCCTCTGTGTTGACAATTTTCTGTTTCTGGTCTGAAGGGGACAATAAGTCACAGTTGTGAAAAAAATAAGTTGACCATTTAACAAAAGTACAATTTCTGTTATGCAAAAGTACCCTCATGTTTTCTATCTCATTTGTATGAAAGTATCTGATTTGATTAAGTAAATTAACTTCAAGATGATAATTTTTTGGATATTTGAAAAATGCTGGCAGCATTTTTCTTTCCTAACAGATTAGTCGATCACTCGCAGAGAATCTCAATACAGTAGAAACTGCAATATCATTTTTCATATTCAGTTTTATTTACGTTTGTACACAAGTGTTCGATTTATTGCATATGCATTTATTCAAGTTGACTGAATTTGTCATTGTCGATAAATGTGGCATGAGTTGTATTGGAAGCATAAGTGTGCATTTTTAAAAATAATACGAAGTTATTGATCTGATAATTCCAATTATTGTTAAAATAATGCTCAGGTGTTGTTTTCAGAGCTCATTCATCAGAACAACATCAAAATTATATCACATTCTTGTTAATTCCTATGATATTTGGGAACCCTCATTTGTATCTTCACAATGTCATATCTTTGCAAAATTTCATCTGCATTAATGTTTTTTAACCCTTTGAACTCTAGTGGTATCTTCAATGACAGTTCAATGAAAGCACTTGGAAGAGTCCATGTTCATTATGTGGGGTAGACCGAACAATATTTTCAACGTGCAGCCTCGCGGCAGCACATTCAAAATATTGATTGGTGGTCTACCCCACACATTTATTTAACCGCCAGCCTATTTAAAACGTTATGACATATCATCTTCCTGGCCGGAAAAGCGGCCGCTAGGGTTCAAAGGATTAATAACAGATTTGAGTTATTTTGCTTTGCTTCAGATGTCTTACACTTTGCATAAAGTATTGTTTTTTTCATATACTCTTTCTCATACAAGCAAAAGCTTAAAGTCGATATTTTTCAAATCAGCGGCTTATTATCACTTTAAAAATTTCAAGTTATGAAGGCCCACACATTGGCCCACAGGGATGATTGTTGGATAAGATCAACAATGTTTATAGGAAAGATGGCAGACAAAAGAGGAATACCATACTGACACGGGTATAATTGAAAATAAGCCCACCTTCCAACTTGTCAGATTTCAGTTTCAGAAGCCCCTCCTTGTAAATAAGCCCAGTCCCTGACTTTGTAATGACATTATCAATGACAGCCATGTTGGTAAATGTAAGCTGTTACAATGAAAAAAGGAACCCATTACCCAATGCACATGATATCAAAATTTGTTATTTTAATTATTTCATTTTCAAATGTTTCAAAAGGTTTCAACAAAACCATATCATGTGACCCTCTCCTTGAAACGAGCTCAAGGAGCTTGTTCCAAGGAGCTCATTCCAAGGAGGGGTTGCATGATATGGTTTTGTTGAAATTGCTTTACATTTTTTCTTCAACTGTTCAATTTGTAAATTATGCATGCGCATGCAGCTGTTTTGAAGGTAAAGGGTTAATGCATCTTTGTTATGGGATTGACCAATCACCTAACTTAGTGTCAATTTTGCATCCAAATTCTGCTGCAGGCTTGACCTCTTGAAAATAAGCCCACCCACATACATTTGCCCTCTTTTACTTCACACACCCCCTGGGCTTAATGCCTGGTCAGTATGGTAGCTACATTTGAATTTATACTTGTGTTATGGTAATGATATATCCTAAAATGCTGAAAGTGACCTTGAACACCAATTAATAAATAGACGCATTTTAAGGCAGAATTTCTATCAATGTGGCAACAAAGGTCTGCTTTGGCATTGTAAATTGCCATGGCTAAGTTTGAGGATTCTGAAAAGGTTTTTACTTCCACTGTGCAGAGGGTTAAATTACAAAATGTCCTCATACACTGGGATTGCTAAGAACTAACTCAGTATTATGGTGATAGTATTTCAGTATGGTGAATAGAATTTTGTAACTTTATACACATCATTGTCAAATTGTTTAACTTGCAGGATTGTAGTTTTGACCAGTATGCTGAACACTTGGCACAGAATTTGCAATGTAAAGTTGTTCTTTCATCCAGTGTTTTAAAATGTCTTATTGATAATCATGGTCCATATTTTACCAGAGGATGGGAGATACCAGTTTCTGTGAAAGAGTATGAGATTTGTGGTAAATATAGTTTGAGATTCATGAAAAATAATACACAACTAAGACCAGAATAAAATAATCCTAGATTTTCATCTACTCTGCCTCAGTTTTTAAGACCTGCTCCATTTTTTTTTTTCATTTTCCAATTATATTTCCAGTCGGTTGAAGGCTGCTCATTAACTTCATACTTCTGTTGTCTTTTCACTACTTCATTATTCGGAGGCTGAACCGTCTAGGCTAAAATGTACCAGACAAAGTTGAAAGGGGGAGGGGGGGGGGAAATTGGTTTCACCATGTCTCTCTGTCCATCCATTCGTCCACTAGATTTGCTGCCTATCCATCCGTCTGTAGACACAATGCTTTCAGCACTCTTAGTCAAGAAGTCTTTCACCTAGGAAGATGAAATTACACATGTAAATTCCCTTTGGTACAAGGATAACCTCTGCTGATATTGAAAGTCAGAGGTCAAGGTGGAGGTCCTTATTTATCTGTCTGACTGTCTGACACTTTGAATCAAGAAGTGTTTCACCTAGGAAGGTGAAATTACACAAATATATTCCTTATGGCATAACGATAACCCCCATTGATTTTGAAGGTCAGGGTTATTATGCATCCATATGTAGATATGCCTGTAGACACAATGCTTTCTACGCCCTAAATCAACAAGTGTTTCATCTTGGAAGATGAAATTACATATGTACATTCCTTATGGCTTAAGGATAACCCCTATTGATTGTGAAGGTCAAGGTCATTATCCATTTGTCCATCTGTGTACATGTCTGTAGACACAATGCTTTCGTGTCCTAAGTTAGGATGTGTTTAACCAAAGGGGAGAAAATGGCATAATGATAGTGCTACTTTAAAACTCCCCATAGTCTCCTGTTAACTGAATTTACATTTGGAAGGGGAGGGGGGTGGAGTATTTTTCCCATTAGGGTGGCTCAAATTGTGTCCTATATGCTCAAATTTACGGAAAAGTCATGGTTAGCAGAGCTCTAGACATGTCCATTGTTAATAAATTCTTTGTTTTACATCAATCCTAGATAGACAGATGGGAAATGTGCTAATTATTAGCTATTAGTTTTCTGCAGGCACGTATTCATGCTCATTATCTAATTTCTGAAATAATATGAGTTGCATCAATACTTTCAGATTAGGTAGTTGAAAAAGCCCTGAAATATGATATTTATACAAAATTAACAAGTGAATACTAGTTTCTAAGGTACTTGTCATAGTATCAGTAGGGCCCGGCAAATCATAATACTTCTCTCGAATCAAATTGAGTCAAGCTAAAGGTTCAAAACCAAATCGAATCCACTTTTCAATTGTTATGATACAACTGCCTACTGGTGCTGTCTATCATCTCTGTCATGAACCCAGTATCAATAGGCATACTAGACTATTAGAAAATTGACAGGTATCACAAAGATGGTCGAATATAAAGCCATTTATCATCCTTTGAATTCACCAAGTCACCATCTGCAATGCCGAAGCATTGCAGATGGCACCTTGGTCACTTAACAGATGATATATTGTGCAAATGAGCCATAACACAATCTCCACTATTGCTTCAATGTCATTTTTATAGAATTTTCCGTCTGAGTTTGTGCTATCTAGTTTGACTGGATGCACTCAATCTTATTCAGCAGAAAATTGCAGGGTGAGTTGTTATCTTCAGAAAGTCGACTATAAAGAATTGTATGAAATACAATTTTTTTTTAATAATCAAGATGGTTTTGAACCAAATCGAATCAGTGACAAGATTCAAAATCAAATTGAATCTTGAATGTTTGCCAGGCCCTAAATGTCAGGTACCATGAGTTTTGTGCCTGCCATCCCAAACATATTACTTCTCATAGAGATTACAATCCAACAGTATTGTGTACCAATACTTTGGCAACCAGTATATTTCTGTGTTGGGATATGAAGCAATATTACACTACCTGGGAAGTAAATCCAGTTTGAGGTTGCTTTTGAGGGATTCATTCAACCCAAGAAATGTATTTTTTTACTTGATATTTTAGGGCGTTTTTTTTGCTGAAATCCAAAGCTGAACTGAGAATCATATTATTAATATGCATACATTTGTTTATTGTAGAGCATGTCAAGCTGTTAGGCCACCTGCCTAATCCGTAATATTAGTTATCCTTGTGTTTTGCAGGGTGTATGGGAGTTTACACTGGTTGGGGAACTCATACACCCTGAGGAGAAGTCGAAGGGTGTATGAGTTCCCATACACCCTGGAAAACACAAGGATAACAGATTTATTTCCAAGAATTTTGATGTACTTAATACTTTAACCTAAATTGTAGGAAAAAACTGACAGAAGATTTGCACTTTATAAGTTTCTTAATAAAACCAGACAAATATGGATGTCATTGGAACTGGCACAATGAGCCAGTTACGATGACATCCATATCTGTAGTATTTTATTGCACATAAATATTAAATTTCCTGTATTTTTTTTTTTGTTCTAACATAACCGAGCAGAAGGTATGAATTAATAATAAAAAATGGGTACTTTTTTTTTAGCCATGTAACCTGCTATTGTGAATTCTTGTTTTACACAGTAGTTAACCATGGTGTTAAAAAAGCTACTGTGGATTGCAAGTTACACCTTACCTCTTAGCCAATCAAAACACAGTATTTTGTTATATCCCCACAAAATGAAATTTAAGGGGGGGGTGGGGGGTATATAGGAGTCAACTTGTTCGTCTGTCGGTCTATCGTCGTCGTCGTCGGTCCATTGCAATGTAAACTTGTGGAGCGAACTACTTCCACAGTTTTAGACGCATTTTTATGAAACTTCACAAAAATTATCAACATCATGAGGGGAAGTGCATGAGATAATTTTTTTCCTGTTCGGTTTCAAGATGGCCGACTGGCGGACGTATTGGATTTTTTTACGTAAACTTTTGGTGCGAAGTACTTCCACAGTTTTAGCCGCATTTTCATGAAAATTATCAACATGATGAGGGGAAGTGCATGACATCATTTTTTTCTCGCTCAGTTTCAACTGCCGGCCATATTGGATTTTTTTTTTGTATAAACTTGTGGAGCGAACTACTTCCACAGTTTTAGCTGCATTTTCATGAAGCTTCACAAAAATGTTCAACATGATGAGGGGAAGTGCATGACAATTTTTTTCCCACTCGGTTTCAAGATGGCCGACTGGTGGCCATATTGGATTTTTTTTTTACTTAGAAAAATTGAATGCCCCTTTTCAGTCACCCACACTAAGCGGTATGCCACGGTGGGGGTAAACCAGGTGACAGACCATCCCTCGTTTCATTTGGAAACAAAATAGGTTATATCTATAGTTATTTCCATGATGAGATGTATCACAGAAAAATGAATTGGTCAATAATTTGCTCTTCAGAATAATCGGTGAGTACCTTGACATTGCTGAGGTATAAATAGATGCTCAGAATTTTTACAGTGTGGCAAAACAACAGAAGAAAGGCAACAATTCCACATTAAAATATAGTTCCATTAGTGACCTAATCTTTTGTCATGAATAACACAAAATTGAAGATATTATTTTGATTATTTTTTTCAGTGAATAGCATTATTAATTTTAATACATATAACATTATCATAAACTATTTAAAAAAAAATCACGCCTGCATATTCATGTTTTTACAGCATGCTAAACTAATGTGTAAATATTTCAAGTGGGTGAGGGCAGCGGTCAGTTTGGCAGCTGATTTTAGGGAGAATTGACTTCTCCCTCCAGAGACTTTAAGGAGAAGTCTGGGGCCAGGAGGGAGAAGTCAGTGTACATGAGGGAGAAATCAGTAAAAAAACCTAAAACGTTTATGACTTCATGACAAAATAAATGTACATAGAAGACACAACAATAGCTAACATGACGAATTGTGGAGTAAAAAAAGTAAATAAAAGTTATACAAAATTTTATACTCACACAAAACTAAGTCAGATGGTGTATAACAAGAATGTAGGTTAAAATCCCCCCCCCCCCCTCCCCCCCGCCCCCTACAAAATTCTGTGTCTTTCATGGTTTCTGAATGCCGTAACTCTTTCCCTTCCAGTGATGACTATGTTAACCATGCAGTTGATTTTCTATTTGCCTCAAAGCAGTGGATTTGAAATTTAGTATTACCTATTGTGAGAGTGTTCTTCTCTGCAATAGAAGATATATTATTTTAAAAAAAAATATTTAAAGTATTTAAAATAAATTTCATGTTCACAAAAGAGGCTGGGTCATTCATGGTTTCTGAATGCTGTAATGGAATTGAAAAGCGTAGTTAAAAAAGTTTTCGATATTCTTCGTTAATTAAGCGTTATTTACAATTTGAGGTCATTTATTTCTGACATAAATGACAAAATATTTCAGTTGTTTCCCTTCCCTTCTGCTCTTGGTAATAATACCTATACACTGTGCAGAAATAATGATAGTTTCTTTCGACCATCTTTCACTGACATGTGCGATTGGTGCAATGAAGGCCTGCCATCTCTTCCAGTTTGCAGTGCGAATTTCAATGGAACCAATTTTTCAATGGAAAAGAGTAACCGTAAGCAGTTTCGACTTTTTATGGATGAGATGTCTCCTACACATTTTTTGTTTGTTTTGAAACGGTGGTTAATTTTAATAAATTCTAATTGACATGATGCGTGTCTTGTGTGATACGTTGTTTTTTGCTGGCACTTTGTTTTTAAATAGCCATTTTGTGCTGGTTGCTATCAGTTGGGGCGATTTGTTCGAATGACTACGCCATTTCAACTCTTTTCAGAAATATAAAATTGGGCTAGTTTAGGCTATTTTCAGAGCCGTGTGAAGGATTTTAACAGCAGACACGTTTACTTTGTAATGAATGTGGAAGCGTTTTTTGGGGAAATAAAACATTTAAAAAATGTATTAAACTGCCATGTCTCCCTAGGAAGTTCTGGAGGGCGACTTGAATTTTGTCCCAGTGTAAGCCAAGGCGACTTGAGGAATGAGAAGGCGACTTCTTCGTCCTAGTCGCCCACTTGGCTGACCCCTGGGTGAGGATATTATTTACATTGTACATGTTAGCCAATCAAATTGTTTGATTATAGTCTGTCAGGAAATAAGGAATCTTATGCTGTTGTGGGCTGTTTGTTTACACACTTTTTGTGGGGTTTGTGCACAGATCACCATTGATGTAATCTGATATTCCTTGACTCACAGAGATATACAGATATTCTTTCATACTCCAGTTATAGATATTCCAATCACTAAGTATATAACTGCATGCTACTGGCAGATATTCCTGCTCAAGACAGGATATTTCTTGTTGCTGAAATATGTTTAATCTGGGCATATATAAACCGATTTTGTGCCTGTAAATTTAAAGAATTTTTTCACCAATGATTTCTTGAGTTAAATTTAGAGGAATTTGTCATCAAATCTATTCATGGCTGCTTCATAGCAGGCATGACTAGATTTGATGAAAAATAACTAAAAAATACTCAGCGGGTTAAGAGTTAATTCACCTTGAAAATACCCAGATAATAACACAATTAGTAGAACTATGCAGTGTAATTAACAAATTACTGCTGTGGTGTGTCTTCATTCCTAATGTCATTAAATATTCTGTCAAATAAAGTTGAGCAACATTTCTTAGTTTGACTCAAACAAGATGAATATTTATGGTAGTTTTTAGATTCAGTAATCTGCAATATTTTAGTTGACTGGAAAAACAAACCATTAATTTTCTTTTTCCAACTAACTGAAATATTTCAAACGAGTTAACCCTGACATAGACAATGTACTATTTAATGGCTAGACTAGTTCCTGGCCATAACAGTGTCAAATTCCTTACAGAATTTGATTGGCGGCCTGAGGGCTTGGTTAGTTGTGTATGTAGATGTCAGAAAAATCAATGTTTTAACTTATCCGTTATTGGAAATCTGTAAAAGAGCTTTTCAGTAATTATTAACAAGGTTGGAATTTGGTGAACCCTGCTAAAACCATACATTCCTTACTACAGCAATGATGTTATTTTATATTTCACTTGCAATAATTATGGTAATCCACTCCAAAATCATAGGTATCCTCTATATATGCACTTTCAAGAAATTGTATTGGTATTATGTCATTCACAGGTGAATTAGTGTCTTACAAATATTGATCTGTCCAAGAATTTGACAAACACTAATTCCCTCACATTTATAGGCCTATTTTACCTCTGTGCATTCAATTTCTACACAGAACGTCATGTTGTGTGAATGCGTTTATCAGCACATCATGAGTCCCCTTGCAGAAGGATAGAATGAGACATACAGTGATGGCATGAGTGCCTTATTGCTGAACGCATTCACACATCATGGTCTTCTGTGTTTATTACATGCCTCTAGATCCATAATTATTATTTTCTAATTCATAGTGAAAAATTTAGTCTTATTTGTAGAATTTGACAGTTCTGATGTCTTCTTGAAATAAAAACAAAAACAAAACTCAAGTGTGATTGGCAAATATGTGTAACAGATCGACACATAAACAGAAAAATATAAATGAAAATTGTTTTCAAATAGGTTATTTGTTCGTATTTTTAAGAAATTAGCTGTCATTATCTGTGAAATATTCGCTTCAAAGTCAAAACTTGAGAGTTATACAATCACTCCCCCTTAAAAGAATAAGTTGGTAAATTTGAACAACAATTGACGTTCAGTTTATCAGCTGTCACCACAGCTTCCGAATTGATCTGGGCCAAAAAGCACGATTTTGATTGGCTGATTACAAAAAAATGGGTTGAGCTTAGTTCTTTTGATGGATCTAGAGAGTTGTGTGGGAAAATAGTTCAATGGAAATCTGTATGGAACACATACTCCGTATGGATTTATAAATACGTAACTACCCAATAAAGGAAAAATAATAGGCATGTAATAAAAGCATTTAATCTATTATATATTGTTTGCCAGAGCGCAGTGGCAATGGCAAATTTCCTGCTAATTTTTTTAATACTATATTAAGTGAAAATTTTTCCTTGGCAAGGCTGGCTATTCAGTTAACCCTTTACCTAACATAGTATTTTTTAAAAATAATTTAATTTCACATTTTTCGAAAACAAATTTCACAATTTTTCAATAAACCCATACAAATATGGATATCATTAGAATCATCTCGGTGAGCTGGTTCTAATGATATCAATATTTGTATGGTTTTATTGAGAAACTTCCGAGATATTTTAGGATGTGGTAGGCTTATTCTGCTTAATTTTCTTGCCATTCCCCGCTGTTTTAGGTAAAGAGTTAACAGTGTTCCACTGTTCCTTTGAATAGAACATTGAAATATTTTCATCTTAACCCTTTGAACCCTGATGGTATCTTCCATACAAGTTCAATGGCAGCAATTGGAAGAGTCCATATCCCATTATTTGGGGTAGACCAATCAATATTTTCAATGTGCAGCCCCGAGGCTGCACGTTGAAAATATTGATTGGTCTACCCCACCCATTTACTGAACAGCCATCCTATTTAATGACATTATGACATATCATGTTTCTGGCCGGAAAACTGGCTGCTCTGTTTCAAAGGGTTAATAAGTGTTGAATTAATCCAGGGTAATTATTTTTTTAAGACATTTCAGATAACAATGAAAAGAAGATGTGGAAAGTTGTTTACCTTGACAAGCCACTATGCCCTAAAACTGTAACAAGTAGAGAAAGGAATTTTTTATACCACAAGTATGCATTGAGGACACTTTTAAGCAATTTGCTACTGAATGAGAAAGTTTCACCAGCTAAGAATCATAATAAAATTGAACAGTCTGTGAAGCATGAAGATCCATTTGGTGCCGATGAAGTGAATATGGAAGATTTAGAAATTTTTGGAACAAACAAAACTAAAAATAAAAAATTAAATTCAAAACAAAAATTTGGTGGTGAAGTTAAAAAAGTCTCTGATTCTAGTGAAGCCGATATATTTGACACTGGTGCCTCAGATATAACAGTCTTGGAGTCTTTTGGTGATAGAAAACAAGAATTCAGTGGAATTCCATCTGAAAAAAAAGACTATGTTTCTCAGTCTATTGTTTGTGAAGATATTCAGTTGGAATCTGGAGTCAATGGTAAAATGTTTTCAGTTAGTTGTTCATCAAATGAAAATTCTACCTTTGATAGTCATTTAAGATCCCAAATACCTGATGATATTGTTGAACAACAGAAGGATACAGAAATAGATTTTTCATCAAGTACAGGTAATAATGATTAACCCTTTACCCAATGCACACAATATCAATTTTTTTTATTAGCTCACCTGAGCGAAGCTCAAGGGGAGCTTTACTAATCACTTTCTGTCCGTCGTCCGGCGTCCGGCGTCCGTCGTCGGCCGTCCGGCGTTAACTTTACATTATCGACTTCTCCTCCTAAACCACTAGCCCAATTTTATTCAAATGTTGGCTAAATGTTTATTACCTAATGCCAATTCAGATTTGTTCAAATGAAGTTGCCCCTCCTCCTGGGTGGTGCCACGCCCCCAAGGGGCACCAAAATCTTTGTAAATCTTCTTCTCATGAACCAGCAGTAGCAGAGACTTGATATTTGGTGTGCAGCTTCCTTTTGAGGTGTAGACTCAGATTTGTTCAAGAGAAGTTTGTGGGGCTATACTTGGCGTTGTTATGAGAGGGGCAAAATTTTTTTTTGCCCCGCCCAAAATTTCTATTTTCCAAACCGAGAGGCTGATTTGAACCAAATTTTATGTGAGGGCTTATTGGGTCATGAGTACTTGATTTATGCAAAAAAAATTTTTCCCGCAGCCCCGTGGGAACCGCAGGAGCTAAAAATAGAAAAAATTTAAAACGCCCATATCTCCAAAACTGCACGGCACTGAGAATTTTTATTTGGTGTGCAGCTTCCTTAGGACCAACAGAAAGGATTGGTAAAAAAAAATTGCCATCGGTTTTATCATAGGGTACAGTTTCGGGACTTTGAAAAAGTGCTGAGTCAGCACTTTTTAACACTGTAGGCAATGGGAAAAACATTAAAAAATCTTCTTCTCCAGATCCAGCAGGCAGAATCTTTTGATATTTGGTATGCAACATTGTAGGGTGGATCTGATTCAAGTTTGTTCAAATCGGCCCCCTGGGTTCATATTTGGGCTCAGTATAGGAGCCCGATTTCGAACTTAGTGCATTTCAGGCAAATTTCTTAAAAATCTTCTTCTCCAGATCCAGCAGGCAGAATCTTTTGATATTTGGTATGCAACATTGTGGGGTGGATCTGATTCAAGTTTGTTCAAATCGGCCCCCTGGGTTTATATTTGGGCTCAGTATAGGAGCCCAAATTTGAACTTACTGCATTTCAGGCAAATTTCTTTGAAAATCTTCTTCTCCAGATCCAGCAGGCAGAATCTTTTGATATTTGGTATGCAACATTGTAGGGTGGATCTGATTCAAGTTTGTTCAAATCGGCTCCCTAGATTCATATTTGGGCTCACTATAGGAGCTCGAATTCGAATTTAGTGCATTTCAGGCAAATTTCTTCAAAAATCTTCTTCTCCAGATCCAGCAGGCAGAATCTTTTGATATTTGGTATGCAACATTGTGGGGTGGATCTGATTCAAGTTTGTTCAAATCGGCTTCCTAGATTCATATTTGGGCTCACTATAGAAGCTCGAATTTGAACTTGGTGCATTTCATGCAAATTTCTTAAAAAATCTTCTTCTCCAGATCCAGCAGGCAGAATCTTTTCATATTTGGTAAGCAACATTGTGGGGTGGATCTGATTCAAGTTTGTTCAAATCGGCCCCCTGGGTTTATAGTTGGGCTCAGTATAGGAGCCCAAATTTTAACTTAGTGCATTTCAAGCAAATTTATTAAAAAATCTTCTTCTCCAGATCCAGCAGGCAGAATCTTTTGATATTTGGTATGCAACATTGTGGGGTGGATCTGATTCAAGTTTGTTCAAATCGGCTTCCTAGATTCATATTTGGGCTCACTATAGAAGCTCGAATTCGAACTTAGTGCATTTCAGGCAAATTTCTTAAAAAATTTTCTTCTCCAGATCCAGCAGGCAGAATCTTTTGATATTTGGTATGCAACATTGTGGGATGGATCTGATGCAAATTTGTTTAAATCGGCTCCCTAGATTCATATTTGAGCTTACTATAGAAGCTCGAATTCGAACTTAGTGCATTTCAGGCAAATTTCTTAAAAAATCTTCTCTAGATCCAGCAGGCAGAATCTTTTGATATTTGGTATGCAACATTGCGGGGTGGATCTGATTCAAGTTTGTTCAAATCGGCCCCCTGGATTCATATTTGGGCTCACTATAGAAGCTCGAATTCGAACTTAGTGCATTTCAGGCAAATTTCTTAAAAAATTTTCTTCTCCAGATCCAGCAGGCAGAATCTTTTGATATTTGGTATGCAACATTGTGGGATGGATCTGATGCAAATTTGTTTAAATCGGCTCCCTAGATTCATATTTGAGCTTACTATAGAAGCTCGAATTCGAACTTAGTGCATTTCGGGCAAATTTCTTCAAAAATCTTCTTCTCCAGATCCAGCAGGCAGAATCTTTTGATATTTGGTATGCAACATTGCGGGGTGGATCTGATTCAAGTTTGTTCAAATCGGCCCCCTGGATTCATATTTGGGCTTAATATAGAAGCCTGAATTCGGACTTAGTGCATTTCGGGCAAATTTATTAAAAAATCTTCTTCTCCAGATCCAGCAGGCAGAATCTTTTGATATTTGGTATGCAACATTGTGGGGTGGATCTGATTCAAGTTTGTTGAAATCGGCTTCCTAGATTCATATTTGGGCTCACTATAGAAGCTCGAATTCGAACTTAGTGCATTTCAGGCAAATTTCTTAAAAAATCATCTTCTCCAGATCCAGCGGCAGAATCTTTTGATATTTGGTATGCAACATTGCGGGGTGGATCTGATTCAAGTTTGTTCAAATCGGCCCCCTGGATTCATATTTGGGCTCACTATAGAAGCTCGAATTCAAACTTAGTGCATTTCGGGCAAATTTCTTCAAAAATCTTCTTCTCCAGATCCAGCAGGCAGAATCTTTTGATATTTGGTATGCAACATTGCGGGGTGGATCTGATTCAAGTTTGTTCAAATCGGCCCCCTGGATTCATATTTGGGCTTAATATAGAAGCCCGAATTCGCACTTAGTGCATTTAAGGCAAATTTCTTCAAAAATCATCTTCTCCAGATCCAGCAGGCAGAATCTTTTCATATTTGGTATGCAACATTGCGGGGTGGATCTGATTCAAGTTTGTTCAAATCGGCCCCCTGGATTCATATTTGGGCTTAATATAGAAGCCCGAATTCGCACTTAGTGCATTTCGGGCAAATTTATTAAAAAATCTTCTTCTCCAGATCCAGCAGGCAGAATCTTTTGATATTTGGTATGCAACATTGTGGGGTGGATCTGATTCAAGTTTGTTCAAATCGGCTTCCTAGTTTCATATTTGGGCTCACTATAGAAGCTCGAATTCGAACTTAGTGCATTTCAGGCAAATTTCTTAAAAAATCTTATTCTCCAGATCCAGCTTCAGAATCTTTTCATATTTGGTAAGCAACATTGTGGGGTGGATCTGATTCAAGTTTGTTCAAATCGGCCCCCTGGGTTTATATTTGGGCTCCGTATAGGAGCCCAAATTTTAACTTAGTGCATTTCAGGCATATTTCTTAAAAAATCTTCTTCTCCAGATCCAGCAGGCAGAATCTTTTAATATTTGGTATGCAACATTGTAGGGTGGATCTGATTGTGATTCATGAACATATTTATTTGTAAAGTTGATAGAATCTCAGACAAAATTTGCAGAAAAGATCTACTATAGAAGGGGTGGTATCCAGGGTGAACCGTTTACCCAAATCTAGCAGTACTAATGCATTATTCACACAAATCTTCGTTCAAATTTTATGACCCCTCATTGGAACACACGCATTCAGCTCATTCCAACAAAGGTCATATGCCATGTTTTCGAGACAAAGGAATAAAAATTTTACTTATTCATGAAATTTTTAGGCAACTGTTGTCTGTTATTCACATTGCTTCATGAAATTTCAGTACTTTTAGAAGTTACCTCAGTAATCAAGGGTTAATTCCCCTTAATTAAATGTCGCCTCTAAAAAACAACCACTTTGCATATCTTACCTTTTTACCAGCATAACTGCCAAAACTTGTCAGCATTCTTCGCAAAAATCGCTATTCAAATTTTAATTTTTGTCTCTTAAACATACATGTACTTATCGCTTGTAAATACCCCATTGGAATGAGCTTTTTGAGCTCATTCCAATGAGAGGTCGCACACCATGCTTTTTGAGTCAAATAAGCAATTTTTTTAGTTATTCCAGAATTTCGTACGTAAAACACAGCTTTATGACTTCACATTAAAATGAGCTCTCTAAGCTTGTTCCAATCAACATTCACGCACTATGTCTTTCACACAAAAAATAAAATTTTCCATTTATTCAGGAATTTTGTTTGCAAGAACACTCTTACCCCCCCCCCCCCCCCCCGCACACACACACACACACAAACACACACACACACACACACACACACACACACACACACACACACAACACAGACACACACATCTAAAAGTTCGTCAGCAAAAAAACAGTTACTTCAATTTTTAAATGCATTATAGGAACAACTTGCCTAATCAAATTTAAATACTTTTGCATCATTCTGTATCTAGAACAAACCATTTACCATATCTTTATGCAAAATTCTCCAGCATCATTCACAAAAAAACACCATTATTTATATATTCACATTTCTGTCTCAAAAATATACCTGATCTTCCCATACCCCTATTGGAATAAGCTGTTTGAGCTTGTTCCAATGATGATAAAAAAAAATAAAATTTGTGAAAATTTTTGTTTTCTTGCATGCAAATATATACATGTAGCACATGGAAGATATCCACAGTTGGGGAGAGATGTCCAAGGCTATCTCTTCACATTCCTTGTTTGTGCTTCATGCTAAACCAGTTTGTCTGCAGAGATAAATTTGCTTTATTAAAAATCATTGGAGATTGGCCACACACCAATGATTTTAAATAAAACTAATTTTAGGTAACAAATGTTGAACTTCAAACAAAATCTATCACTCAACCAGTTAATGTTGATGAGGCATGACATGGTGAAGGTGACCTAAAATACTTCTTAGAGTCACTTTGTCAGGTGAGCGATTAAGGCCACGTGGGGCCTCTTGTTTTAATTAGTTTTATTATGCCTCTGCCAATTTTGCGAAGGGGCATTAAGTGTTACCCTTGTCCATCTATCCGTCCATTTGTCTATCCATCCGTGTTTACATTTGTATACTTGTGTGGCTAGGTTTTGACAAAAATGGATATTTATGTGTCTAATTTATGTTATATGGCTAGCCACATAACAGAAATTTTTTTGACATCTAAAAATCATCTATATGACTAAAGAAGATACATGACAGTATAGTCACATTAAAGTTTGGGAAAACGACCTCCATATATTTTTATTCTATAACTCAATGGCCCAGACTAAGCTGGTGCAAACTCAGAGTTATCAAGGGCCAAACACAAATTTTGAACCCCCCAATCCCTAAAATTTGCTTGCAAAACCGAAAATTAAAAGTCCTATCTGGTCCTCCATACTTTTACCCTCCGCGCATGCACAGTCGTCAGGCAGTGACCGAAATTAGTGCAAACATTATTCTTTGTTTGGCCCTAAAGTCAGCAACAATGAACTGACATCTGTGCTTTAAAATCTCCTCTTTTGAGGATGCCAGACACAAATCAATGCAAGAATTGGTGGATCCAAGGCTGTTATTGGATGATGGAAGTGTTCAACGGTGGTTTTAGACGTTCAGGGCTGTAACTTTATAATAATTAGAAAATTATTTTATGTTTCCCAATTTCGGGACATACGCCTGACATCATCATTTTTATCTCAACTTTTGCGAAGCCAAATTTGAGGTATTGTCATGGCCCGTCCTCAGTCTGTCACGCCATACACATGGCTTGGGCTAGAGGCCGTATTTATGAACCGATCTTTACGAAACTTCTTGGGTACCTTTGTTATCACCGTGAGATGAGAACGAGTGTTTTGGGGTCCAGTCCGAAATTAAAGATGGCTGCTGGCAGCCATTTTGTACCAAAATTAAGTGCAATCAGATTTTTGCGCAGAACTTCCATATGAAAGCTCTGATTTGAATAATTTTTTTGTATGAATGTTTAGTACCATGGGATACATCACATATAATATGGGTTTTTTCTTGTGCATAAATTATGCAAATTAGACTAACTTTGATTTATTTAGTGTTACTTTCAGCACTTAAGTGCAAATGCCAATACGGCTTGGGCTAGAGGCCGTATTTATGAACCGATCTTTACGAAACTTCTTGGGTACCTTTGTTATCACCTTGGGATGAGAACGAGTGTTTTGGGGTGGAAATTCAAGATTGTTGCCGGCAGCCATTTTGTACCAAAATTAGTGCAATCAGTTTTTTGTACAGAACTTCTGTATGAAAGGTCTGATTTGAATAAATTTCTGTATAAATGTTTAGTAACATGGAATACATCACATATAATTCAGATTTTTTTCTCGTGCAAAAATTATGCAAATTAGATGAACTTTTGATTTATTCAGTGCTACTTATACACACTAAGTGCACATGTCAATACGGCTCGGGCTAGAGTCTGTATTTATGAACCGATCTTCACGAAACTTCTTGTGTACCTTTGTTATCACCTTGGGATAAGAACGAGTGGTTCTGGGTACGGCCCAGAATTTCAAGATGGCTGCTAGTGGCCATTTTGTACCGAAATTAGGTCCAATCAGTTTTTAGCTCACCTGGCCTAAAACACCATGTGAGCTTTTCTCATTACTTGGCGTCAGTCGTCTGACATCCATAAACTTTTCACATTTTCATCTTCTTCTCTGTAACTGCTGAGCCGGTGTGAACCAAACTTGGCAGGAATGGTCTATGGGAGGTCCTCTACAAACGATCCTCATTTTGTTCCCGTTGGATGAAAAACATGGCTTCCAGAGGCATTCTTTGATTCTGGTTGGTGGATTTTCAAAAATCTTCTTCTCTGAAACTGCCTGGCCAAATGTTTTGAAACTTCACATAAATGATGACTGGAACCCCCTCTACCACCGATCCCCATTTAATGTTGATTGGATCACAAACATGGCCGCAATTGCGGCTTATAGTTACTGTATAAACCCTATGGGAAATCACATTTTCCTCTTCTTCTCTAGAAAAACCGAGGTGACGTGAAAACAAACCTGGCAGGGATAGTCTATGGGAGGTCCTCTACAAACAATCCTCATTTTGTTCCCGTGGGTTGAAAAACATGGCCGCCAGAGGCATTCTTTGATTCTGATTGGTGGATTTTCAAAAATCTTCTTCTCTGAAACTGCCAGGCCAAATGTTTTGATACTTCACATAAGTGATGACTGGGACCCCCTCTACCAACGATCCTCATTTAATGTTGATCGGGTTATAAACATGGCCACAATTGCAGCTTATAGTTACTATAGAAAACCTACGGGAAATCACATTTTCATCTTCTTCTCCAGAACCACTGAGCCGACGTGAACCAAACCTGGCAGGGATGGTCTATGGGAGGACCTCTACAAACGAACCTCATTTTATTCCCGTGGGTTGAAAAACATGGCTGCCAGAGGCATTCTTTGATTCTGATTGGTGGATTTTCAAAAATCTTCTCCTCTGAAACCGCCAGGCCAAATGTTTTGATACTTCACATAAGTGATGACTGGGACCCCCTCTACCAAAGATCCTCATTTAATGTTAATCGGATTGTAAACATGGCCACAATTGTGGCTTATAGTTACTATAGAAACCCTATGGGAAATCACAATTTCATCTTCTTCTCTGGAACTACTGAGCCCACATGAACCAAACTTCGCAGGAATGGTCTATGAGAGGATGGAAATATGTGGCCACCAGAGGCTATATTCTAATGCTTAACCCAATGCCTCTCCTGTCTGCACGAAGATCGGTACTGTCAGCAAAATACTTGTTTTTATACGCCCGTTTGAAAAACGGGACGTATTATAGTATGGCATTGTCTGTCCGTCTGTCCGTCCGTCCGTCCGTTTGGTTTCCGAACAATAACTTTAGTATTTGTTTTCCGGTCGGCTCCAAATTTGGTATGTGGTTTAATCACAACAAAATACAGGTCAAGTTCGAATATGAGGTCGGTCCGAACATTTTTCGCTTGAATTATGGCTCCTGTTGGACTTAGAATTCGTCAAACATTTGGTTTCCGGATGATAACTTTAGTATTTGTTTTCCGATCGGCTCCAAATTTGGTATGTGGTTTAATCACAACAAAATACAGGTCAAGTTCGAATATGGGGTCGGTCCGAACATTTTTCGCCTGAATTATGGCTCCTGTTGGACTTAGAATTCGTCAAATATTTGGTTTCCGGATGATAACTTTAGTATTTGTTTTCCGATCGGCTCCAAATTTGGTATGTGGTTTAATCACAACAAAATACAGGTCAAGTTCGAATATGGGGTCGGTCTGAACAATTTTTGCCTGAATTATGGCCCCTGTTGGACTTAGAATTCATCAAATATTTGGTTTCCGGATGATAACTTTAGTATTTGTTTTCCGATCGGCTCCAAACTTGGTATGTGGTTTAATCACAACACAATACAGGTCAAGTTCGAATATGGGGTCGGTCTGAACAATTTTTGCCAGAATTATTGCCCCTGTTGGACTTAGAATTCTTCGTCAAATATTTGGTTTCCGGATGATAACTTTAGTATTTGTTTTTCGATTGGCTTCAAACTTGGCATGTGGTTTAATCACAACAAAATAAAATTTCTAATATATATATATCAATATAAATATGTTACAGTCAAACTGTGAAATCAAGAATTTTTTTTTGAAATTATTAAATTATTGAGTCCTTTTGTGAAGCTATTGTCCTTAATTTTTAGTCTTTTTCTCAAATGACTGAAAAATTTAGTCATTTCACAAAATCACTGATTTCAAAGTCTGACCGTAACATATATATATATGCCAGTATAAATTTCTCGCACTCTAAAAAAATTGCAAATGTGTTAAAATGGTACAATTTGAACAGTTCACGGGCGTATGATGCAATGCCCAGCGGTGCTCTTGTTTGAGAATCTGGTATGGGTTGGTTCCAGTTTTCTCCACTGAGAACTGGGAAAAAAAAACCCAAATATTGTGTATTCAGTACAAGTCAAAATAAGCTGTAGCATAACTGCAATAAACTAAATAAACTGCTGCTCCTGCCCGGACAAGATCAGAATCTGACATTTTCTGGAAAGCTATCAGTGAGAGCTTTCCGGAAAAATGATGTCAGCTTCTGGTCTTATCAGTGTAGGAAGAGAAAGATACATAGTTTATAGGATTATCCTACACAACTTATTTTGACTTGTACTACTGTAAACAATTGCAACTGTATATGTTGATAATTGGTGTCAAGTTACTTATCAGAAAATACTGACTGGGTGATGACAGCATTTTGGAATGCCAGGAAAGTTTTTTGTTTATATCATGTCAGCTTAGATGACAGTAATGATATATATCTTTCAAGATCTGACAAAATTGAAGTAAAATGTGTTTCCTGTAACCCTTTACCCATCCAAAGCTATTTTGAATGAGAATACTGTCTGAGAAAATAGTAATTTTCAAAATATTTAACCTTCTTTTACTGATTTTTTTTTTGTTGAAACAGAATTCATAAATGTGTGCATTTTCAAGAAAATCTTCTTTGAAACTACAAGGCCAAATGGTTTGAAAACTTAGTGTGACTAATGACTGTAAACCTCTCTACCAATGATCCTCATTTTAATTTTCAACGGGGTGCAATTATGGTTGCAATTGTGGCTTATAGTTACTATAGAAACCCTATAGGAAATCACATTTTCATCATCTTCACTGAAAGTACTGAGCCAATGTGAACCAGACTTGGCAGGTATGGTCTATGAGAGGTTCTCTACAACTGTTACTCATTTTATTCCTGTTGGTTGAAAAAACGTGGCCGCCAGAAGCATTCTTTGATTCTGATTGGTCAATTTTGAAAAACTCTTCTCCTCTGAAACCACCGGGCCAAATGTTTTGAAATTTTGCAAGGTTGATCACGTGGGACACCCTCTACCAACGATCCTCATTTCATGTTGATCATTTTGCAAGCATGGCCACATTTGCAGTTTATAGTTACTATAGAAAAACCCTATGGGAAATCACATTTTCATTTTCTCTCTGGAACTACTGAGCCGCCGTGAACCAACACTTGGCAAGAATGGTCTATAGGAAGCCTTCTACAAACGATCCTCTTTTTTTGTTCCCGTTGGTTGGAAAAATATATGGCCACCAGAGACATTCTATGATTCTGTTTGATGGATTCAAATGTTTTGAAACTTCACATCATTGAAGGCTGGGACACCTTATACCAATGATCCTCATGTAATGTTGATGTAATTTTGTGAACATGGCCACAATTGCAGCTCATAGTTACCATGGTGTCCTGAAAATAAAAAAAAAAATTGCCAAGTAATTTATAATTTTTGTGTAATCAATTCAAAAAAAAATGCTTAGACGATTTTTCACAACAGTGTCAGTGGCAGCTAAAATATTATTTAATTATTTAAACAAATTATAAATATCATTACTACTATTAGAAATAAATAAGTTATTGTTAGGCAGTTAAAGTTGTAAATAGTCTGGTTTGGAATATTAGAATTTAATTATTTCAAGGGACCGTAAGACTTAACTGTGTGAAGTCAGCAAGGTCGATTTTGGTGTCAGTGTAAATACGTCCATAACCTATCACTAACAGTACTACAGGAGGCACAGGGATAAATCGTTGTAATGTTTCGGTGTTTAAGTATCTTTCTTGCGAGAAAAAGTCACAATTTTGCATCACCAGTGGTCCATTTGTTAATCTTTGTATCAAAATAATTCATGGAAAACCACTGTTAGTGCATTTGATCAATTTGTTCGTCATCTTAGTATTCTTACAACGTTTAATTAAAGTTTCTGTGAGCTATTTTAAGTAATTTTCGTAACTTGTGAAGACGCTTCAACCGCAAATATTTCTTTTTAAATACCTATTGTCAGGGCTTCAACCCGATCTTGTATAAACATGTGGGTGGAAATATGCTTAAAAATAATAATCTTTATTTAGTATCCATCCAGTTTTGGCCGTAATCATACAAAAGTGTTCACAAAAAAAACAAACGTTGTTGTGTTAAACGACGGCCATTGCATCAGTGTTGTAAGCCACGTGACTTTAAAAATTGTCCCACTTTCTTTATATGGTCGTATGGAAGACCAGAAAAACCAAATTAGTTCGTTTCTTTTGGTCTTCATTTGGTTTTGGTCCCTGGGGTATATATAAGGCCTGTTGGTCGGCGCACTTGGTCTTCCGTTCGTCAACAACCGCCAAAGAGACAAGTCAGAGCATATAGATTTAACCAAGAGAAATAAATTAAAAAACCATTGAAGGTACACAACCAATTGGAAATATCTGCCCTACCATAATTATGAAGTTTATTTATGATTGATCTGACCCAGAAACAAGCTGGGATTTCCCGAACGCTCTGACTCAGTGTGTCCGTGACCTCAGAAAGATGACCTTGTATTGAATGAACATTACATCATCACAGTTTTCTTTATTGAAGAATACTACGTTGGCTTACAACTCTAGCAGCGCAAATTATTAATTTGGTATTGGGGATACAACACTCGGGAGCTAATACACGAGAATCGTATGGGAAGGGCTGGATGAAAACATAGCGTCTATAATTAACACATCTCACACTAGCTAGTTCTTTTTAGCTCACCTGAGCGAAGCTCAAGGGGAGCTTAACTAATCACTTTCTGTCCGTCGTCCGTCGTCCGTCGTCCGTCGTCCAGCGTCCGTCGTCCGTCGTCCGTCGTCCGTCGTCCGTCGTCCGTCGTCGTCCGTCCGGCGTTAACTTTACATTATCGACTTCTCCTCCTAAACCACTAGCCCAATTTTATTCAAATGTTGGCTAAATGTTTATTACCTAATGCCAATTCAGATTTGTTCAAATGAAGTTGCCCCTCCTCCTGGGTGGTGCCACACCCCCAAGGGGCACCAAAATCTTTGTAAATCTTCTTCTCATGAACCAGCAGTAGCAGAGACTTGATATTTGGTGTGCAGCTTCCTTTTGAGGTGTAGACTCAGATTTGTTCAAGAGAAGTTTGTGGGGCTATACTTGACGTTGTTATGAGAGGGGCAAAATTTTTTGCCCCGCCCAAAATTTCTATTTTCCAAACCGAGAGGCTGATTTGAACCAAATTTTATGTGAGGGCTTATTGGGTCATGAGTACTTGATTTATGCAAAAAAAAATTTTCCCGCAGCCCCGTGGGAACCGCAGGAGCTAAAAATAGAAAAAATTTAAAACGCCCATATCTCCAAAACTGCACGGCACTGAGAATTTTTATTTGGTGTGCAGCTTCCTTAGGACCAACAGAAAGGATTGGTAAAAAAAAATTGCCATCGGTTTTATCATAGGGTACAGTTTCGGGACTTTGAAAAAGTGCTGAGTCAGCACTTTTTAACACTGTAGGCAATGGGAAAAACATTAAAAAATCTTCTTCTCCAGATCCAGCAGGCAGAATCTTTTGATATTTGGTATGCAACATTGTAGGGTGGATCTGATTCAAGTTTGTTCAAATCGGCCCCCTGGGTTCATATTTGGGCTCAGTATAGGAGCCCGATTTCGAACTTAGTGCATTTCAGGCAAATTTCTTAAAAAATCTTCTTCTCCAGATCCAGCAGGCAGAATCTTTTGATATTTGGTATGCAACATTGTGGGGTGGATCTGATTCAAGTTTGTTCAAATCGGCCCCCTGGGTTTATATTTGGGTTCAGTATAGGAGCCCAAATTTGAACTTACTGCATTTCAGGCAAATTTCTTTGAAAATCTTCTTCTCCAGATCCAGCAGGCAGAATCTTTTGATATTTGGTATGCAACATTGTAGGGTGGATCTGATTCAAGTTTGTTCAAATCGGCTCCCTAGATTCATATTTGGGCTCACTATAGGAGCTCGAATTCGAATTTAGTGCATTTCAGGCAAATTTCTTCAAAAATCTTCTTCTCCAGATCCAGCAGGCAGAATCTTTTGATATTTGGTATGCAATGTTGCGGGGTAGATCTGATTCAAGTTTGTTCAAATCGGCCCCCTGGATACATATTTGGGCTTACTATAGAAGCCCGAATTCGAACTTAGTGCATTTCAGGCAAATTTCTTAAAAAATCTTCTTCTCCAGATCCAGCAGGCAGAATCTTTTGATATTTGGTATGCAACATTGTAGGGTGGATCTGATTCAAGTTTGTTCAAATCGGCCCCCTGGGTTCATATTTGGGCTCAGTATAGGAGCCCGATTTCGAACTTAGTGCATTTAGGCAAATTTCTTAAAAAATCTTCTTCTCCAGATCCAGCAGGCAGAATCTTTTGATATTTGGTATGCAACATTGTGGGGTGGATCTGATTCAAGTTTGTTCAAATCGGCTTCCTAGATTCATATTTGGGCTCACTATAGAAGCTCGAATTTGAACTTAGTGCATTTCATGCAAATTTCTTAAAAAATCTTCTTCTCCAGATCCAGCAGGCAGAATCTTTTCATATTTGGTAAGCAACATTGTGGGGTGGATCTGATTCAAGTTTGTTCAAATCGGCCCCCCTGGGTTCATATTTGGGCTCAGTATAGGAGCCCGATTTCGAACTTAGTGCATTTAGGCAAATTTCTTAAAAAATCTTCTTCTCCAGATCCAGCAGGCAGAATCTTTTGATATTTGGTATGCAACATTGTGGGGTGGATCTGATTCAAGTTTGTTCAAATCGGCTTCCTAGATTCATATTTGGGCTCACTATAGAAGCTCGAATTTGAACTTAGTGCATTTCATGCAAATTTCTTAAAAAATCTTCTTCTCCAGATCCAGCAGGCAGAATCTTTTCATATTTGGTAAGCAACATTGTGGGGTGGATCTGATTCAAGTTTGTTCAAATCGGCCCCCTGGGTTTATATTTGGGCTCAGTATAGGAGCCCAAATTTGAACTTAGTGCATTTCAAGCAAATTTATTAAAAAATCTTCTTCTCCAGATCCAGCAGGCAGAATCTTTTGATATTTGGTATGCAACATTGTGGGGTGGATCTGATTCAAGTTTGTTCAAATCGGCTTCCTAGATTCATATTTGGGCTCACTATAGAAGCTCGAATTCGAACTTAGTGCATTTCAGGCAAATTTCTTAAAAAATCATCTTCTCCAGATCCAGCAGGCAGAATCTTTTGATATTTGGTATGCAACATTGCGGGGTGGATCTGATTCAAGTTTGTTCAAATCGGCCCCCTGGATTCATATTTGGGCTCACTATAGAAGCTCGAATTCAAACTTAGTGCATTTCGGGCAAATTTCTTCAAAAATCTTCTTCTCCAGATCCAGCAGGCAGAATCTTTTGATATTTGGTATGCAACATTGCGGGGTGGATCTGATTCAAGTTTGTTCAAATCGGCCCCCTGGATTCATATTTGGGCTTAATATAGAAGCCCGAATTCGCACTTAGTGCATTTCAGGCAAATTTCTTCAAAAATCTTCTTCTCCAGATCCAGCAGGCAGAATCTTTTGATATTTGGTATGCAACATTGCGGGGTGGATCTGATTCAAGTTTGTTCAAATTGGCCCCCTGGATTCATATTTGGGCTTAATATAGAAGCCCGAATTCGCACTTAGTGCATTTCGGGCAAATTTATTAAAAAATCTTCTTCTCCAGATCCAGCAGGCAGAATCTTTTGATATTTGGTATGCAACATTGTGGGGTGGATCTGATTCAAGTTTGTTCAAATCGGCTTCCTAGTTTCATATTTGGGCTCACTATAGAAGCTCGAATTCGAACTTAGTGCATTTCAGGCAAATTTCTTAAAAAATCTTCTTCTCCAGATCCAGCTTCAGAATCTTTTCATATTTGGTAAGCAACATTGTGGGGTGGATCTGATTCAAGTTTGTTCAAATCGGCCCCCTGGGTTTATATTTGGGCTCCGTATAGGAGCCCAAATTTTAACTTAGTGCGTTTCAGGCATATTTCTTAAAAAATCTTCTTCTCCAGATCCAGCAGGCAGAATCTTTTGATATTTGGTATGCAACATTGTAGGGTGGATCTGATTGTGATTCATGAACGTATTTATTTGTAAAGTTGATAGAATCTTAGACAAAATTTGCAGAAAAGATCTACTATAGAAGGGGTGGTATCCAGGGTGAACCGTTTACCCAAATCTAGCAGTACTAATGCATTATTCACACAAATCTTCGTTCAAATTTTATGACCCCTCATTGGAACACACGCATTCAGCTCATTCCAACAAAGGTCATATGCCATGTTTTCGAGACAAAGGAATAAAAATTTTAGTTATTCATGAAATTTTTAGGCAACTGTTGTCTGTTATTCACATTGCTTCATGAAATTTCAGTACTTTTAGAAGTTACCTCAGTAATCAAGGGTTAATTCCCCTTAATTAAATGTCGCCTCTAAAAAACAACCACTTTGCATATCTTACCTTTTTACCAGCATAACTGCCAAAACTTGTCAGCATTCTTCGCAAAAATCGCTATTCAAATTTTAATTTTTGTCTCTTAAACATACATGTACTTATCGCTTGTAAATACCCCATTGGAATGAGCTTTTTGAGCTCATTCCAATGAGAGGTCGCACACCATGCTTTTTGAGTCAAAAAAGCAATTTTTTTAGTTATTCCAGAATTTCGTACGTAAAACACAGCTTTATGACTTCACATTAAAATGAGCTCTCTAAGCTTGTTCCAATCAACATTCACGCACTATGTCTTTCACACAAAAAATAAAATTTTCCATTTATTCAGGAATTTTGTTTGCAAGAACACTCTTACCCCCCCCCCCCCCCCCCACCCCCCACAAACACACACACACAAACACACACACACACACACAAACACAGACACACACATCTAAAAGTTCGTCAGCAAAAAAACAGTTACTTCAATTTTTAAATGCATTATAGGAACAACTTGCCTAATCAAATTTAAATACTTTTGCATCATTCTGTATCTAGAACAAACCATTTACCATATCTTTACGCAAAATTCTCCAGCATCATTCACAAAAAAACACCATTATTTATATATTCACATTTCTGTCTCAAAAATATACCTGATCTTCCCATACCCCTATTGGAATAAGCTGTTTGAGCTTGTTCCAATGATGATAAAAAAAAATAAAATTTGTGAAAATTTTTGTTTTCTTGCATGCAAATATATACATGTAGCACATGGAAGATATCCACAGTTGGGGAGAGATGTCCAAGGCTATCTCTTCACATTCCTTGTTTGTGCTTCAAGCTAAACCAGTTTGTCTGCAGAGATAAATTTGCTTTATTAAAAATCATTGGAGATTGGCCACACACCAATGATTTTAAATAAAACTAATTTTAGGTAACAAATGTTGAACTTAAAACAAAATCTATCACTCAACCAGTTAATGTTGATGAGGCATGACATGGTGAAGGTGACCTAAAATACTTCTTAGAGTCACTTTGTCAGGTGAGCGATTAAGGCCACGTGGGGCCTCTTGTTTTTTAGCTCACCTGAGCGAAGCTCAGCGGGAGCTTTACTGATCGTGATCCGTCCGTCGTCCGTCGTCCGTCTGGCGTTAACTTTACATTATCGACTTCTCCTCCTAAACCACTAGCGCAATTTTATTCAAATGTTGGCTAAATGTTTACTACCTAATGCCAATTCAGATTTGTTCAAATGAAGTTGCCCCTCCTCCTGGGTGGTGCCACGCCCCCAAGGGGCACCAAAATCTTTGAAAATCTTCTTCTCATGAACCAGCAGTAGCAGAGACTTTATATATGGTATGCAGCTTCCTTTTGAGGTGTACACTCAGCTTTGTTCAAGAGAAGTTAGAGGGATAATATTTGGCGTCGTTATGGGAGGGGCAAATATTTTGGCCCCACCCCAAATTTCTATTTTCTGAACTGAGAGGCCGATTTGAACCAAATTTTATGTGAGGGCTTATTGGGTCATAAGTACTTGGTTTATGCAAAAAAAAAATTTTCCCGCAGCCCCGTGGGAACCGCAGGAGCTAAAAATAGAAAAAATTTAAAACGCCCATATCTCCAAAACTGCACGGCACTGAGAATTTTTATTTGGTGTAAAGCTTTCTTAGGACCAACAGAAAAGATTGGTAAAAAAAAATTGCTATCGGTTTTATCATAGGGTAAGGTTTCGAGACTTTGAAAAAGTGCTGAGTCAGCACTATTTAACACTGTAGGCAATGGGAAAAACATTAAAGAATCTTCTTTTTCGGATTCACCGGTCAGAATCCTTTCATACTTGGTATACAACATCAATAGGGGAGTCAGATTCAAGTTTGTTCAAATCGAGCCCCTGGGTTCATATTTGGGCTCCCTATGAGAGCCCGAATTTTAACATAGTGCAATATGAGGATTATTCTTTAAAAATCTTCTTCTTCAGATCCACCAGGCAGAATTCTTTCATATTTGGTATACAACATCTGTAGGGGGGTCAGATTCAAGTTTGTTCAAATCGAGTCTCTGGGTTCATATTTGGGCTCCCTGTGGGAGCCCGAATTTTAACTTAGTGCAATATGAGGATTATTCTTTAAAAATCTTCTTCTTCAGATCAACCAGGCAGAATTCTTTCATATTTGGTATACAACATCTCTATGGGGGTCAGATTCACATTTGTTCAAATCGAGTCCCTGGGTTCATATTTGGGCTTCCTATGGGAGCCTGAATTTTAACTTGGTGCAATATGAGGATTATTCTTTAAAAATCTTCTTCTTCAGATCCACCAGGCAGAATCCTTTCATACTTGGTATACAACATCTCTAGAGGGTTCAGATTCAAATTTGTTCAAATTGTGTCCCTGGGTTCATATTTGGGCTCCCTATGGGAGCCCGAATTTTAACTTAGTGCAATATGGGGATTATTCTTTAAAAATCTTCTTCTTCGGATCAACCAGGCAGAATTCTTTCATATTTGGTATACAACATCTCTAGGGGGGTCAGATTCAAGTTTGTTCAATTCGAGTCCCTGGGTTCATATTTGGGCTCCCTATGGGAGCCCAAATTTTAACTTAGTGCAATATGATGATTATTCTTCAGAAATCTTCTTCTTCAGACCCACTAGGCAGAGTCCTTTCATATATGATATACAACATCTCTAGAGAGGTCAGATTTAAGTTTGTTCAATTCGAGTCCCTGGGTTCATATTTGAGCTCCCTGTGGGAGCCCGAATTTCAACTTAGTGCAATATGAGGATTATTCTTTACAAATCTTCTTCTTCAGATCCCCCAACCAGAATCATTTCATATTCAGTATATAACATCTTTAGGGAGCTCAGATTCAAGTTTGTTGAAATCGAGTCCCTGGGTTCATATTTAGGCTCCCTATGGGAGCCCAAATTTTAACTTGGTGCAGTATGAGGATTATTCTTTAAAGATCTTCCTCTTCAGATCCCCCAGTCAGAATCATTTTATATTTGGCATACAACATCTCTAGGGAGGTCAGATTCAAGTTTGTTCAAATTGAATCCCTGGGTTAATATTTGGCCTCCCTATGGGAGCCCAAATTTTAACTTAGTGCAATATGTGGAATTTTCTTTAAAAATCTTCTTCTTCAGATCCACCAGTCAGAATCTTTTCATATTTTGTATATAACATCTCTCTAGGGGGTCAGATTCAAATTTGTTCAAATCGAATCCCTGGGTCAATATTTGGGCTCCCTATGGGAGCCCGAATTTTAACTTAGTGCAATATGTGGAATATGCTTTAAAAATCTTCTTCTTCAGGTCCGCCAGTCAGAATCATTTCATATTTGGTTTACAACATCTCTAGGGAGGTCAGATTCAAGTTTGTTCAAATCAAGTCCCTGGGTTCATAATTGAGCTCCCTGTGGGAGCCTGAATTTCAGCTTAGTGCAATATCAGGTCTATTGTATAAAAATCTTATTCTTCAGATCCACCCAGTCAGAATTCTTCCATATTTGGTATACAACTTATCTAGGGGCACCAGATTCAAGTTTGTTCAAATTGAATTCCTGGGTTCATATTTGGCCTCCCTAAGGGAGCCCAAATTTTAACTTAGTGCAATATGAGGACTGTTCTTTAAAATCTTCTCCTTCAGATTCACCAGTCAGAATGATTCAGGTTTGGTATACAACATCTCTAGGGGGGGGGGGGGGGTTCAGATTCAAGTTTGTTCAAATCGAGTCCCTTGTTTCATCAGTTATGGCTTTCAAACTGCAGTGGCGTAACAACGCTTGGAAATTTGGAAATGCTTATCTATAGCTGGCAGAATTGGATCTAGTTGGCAAGACCTATGCTATTATAATGATTATCTGACATGGACACCTGAATTTAATTTCATGATGTCATTCCTCTGTGGTGTTGATGAACCATAACGAGCTGAATGTGATCCAAAATACTTCTTTGAACCACTTTGTCAGGTGAGCGATTTAAGGCCACGTGGGGCCTCTTGTTTATTATTCTAACAACACAGATCAGATATTTGGTGTTGAGCAATTGCTTTTATCTACATCATTATTGTCAATAAAAATGTTGTTTTTCCTCTTTAACCTTTCTCTTTAGTGTGTTTACTCCCTAATCCTAACCTCCATTCAGTTTAGTCTGGGGCAATTCGGGTTTCTTTTTTTTTAAAGCACAGGCCTGTGTTGTTGTTAACCCAATCCCAATTGCCAAATTGACCCATAACCTGCTGTTGCCGACATTACAGATAAACTGCTGTGACCAGCTGTGTATATTACCATACTTAACCCAGCATGACCAGCTGAGTTGTTAATCTAACCAAGCGTGACCAGCTGTATAGTACCATCTTTAACCCAGTGTGACCAGCTGAGTTGTTAATTTAACCCATTGTGAACAGCTGGGCATTACCATATTCTACCCAGCATGAAAACTGTATTGTTCTTAATTTAACCCAGCACTACCAGCTGTGTTGTTAAACCTTCATATACCATTACCATCCACAAATCGTGAAATCCTAGAGACTAAAGACACACACCAATATTTGATTTTATGACCCAGTCTGAGGCAAATTTACAGATCATATTTAATTTTCAACCATACCATCACTAGAGTGACCTGACCTATTATGCTTTGAGTGTTAACCCTGTCGGTTTGACCATATTTACTCCACCAAAATTCCTTAGGGGTTGACACATAGGTTTTGCTGTAGCACTGTCCCTGATTCACGCTACAATGGAAAGACTATGGGAAATCACATTTTTATATGTAGTTCCAGGTGAGCGATTACAGGCTCTGTAGAGCCTCTAGTTTGTACACAACTTCTATACGGCTCAGGCTAGAGGCCATATTTATGAACCGATCTTTACGAAACTTCTTGGGTACCTTTGTTATCACCGTGGGACGAGATCGAGTGTTTTTGGGTGCGTCCAATATTCAAGATGGCTGCCGGCAGCCTTTTTGTACCAAAATTAGTGCAATCAGTTTTTTTGTACAGAACTTCTATATGAAAGTTCTGATTTGAATAAATTTTTGTAGGAAAGTTTAGTAACATGGAATACATCACATATAACACAGGTTTTTTTCTCGTGCAGAAATTATGGAATTTAGATGATTTGTTCAGTGCTACTTATACACAGTAAGTGCACATGTCAATACAGCTTGGGCTAGAGTCTGTATTTATGAACTGATCTTCACGAAACTTCTTGGGGTACCTTTGTTATCACCTTGTGACAGGAACAAGTGTTTTTGGGTGCCTTTGTTATCACTGTGCTATGAGAACAAATATTTTTGGGTTCAGTCAGACCTACTCTGGGACTCAGATTTCTTTTCTAGTTTAGCATCTAACTGTCACCCCACTTTTACAATACTTTACCTATATATTTGTTACAGACTACGGTCAGAATTTATGTACAGATACTTTACATGTACCTTTGTTATCAGGTCAATACCTAGATGTTTGTCATTGGTGTGTCACATACTATACATGTACATGTCTTAAACAATTTGAGCTACAGTGTCATTGACACTCTCATTATTTATGAATATTCCACTGTTTGTTAAGTATTCCTTCCCTATCCTTCCTTGAAACCTTCCTGTTAAACTCTTAAGTTGTTTGGCTATTTTTTATTGAAATTTTTTATTAAATCTCTTGGGAGTTTAACATGTATTACAGAATATTATTCTGTTTTTCCCCATGATTACGTCCTCACCCTAGGGGTGTTAGGTCGTTTAGTCTTGCATCTTCTATCCGTTGTATCGTTTCTTCTTCGTATGAAGATCTAGCTTTGCATCTCTTAGCATTTAAATTGGTTTCTGACTTTGGGCATTTTTGTGTGCCTGATGTCTTGTTTACATTGACGTTGTTTACATTGACAGCGTCCTCATATATAGGTAGTTTTTTATATTCTATTACTGTAGAATTACTGTAGGATACATGGATTATTATTCCGGTAGTGTAGCTCAAAAAATTTGGATTTTGTCCACACTTAGGCTCTCTCGGATGCCTTTGGGCTCTTAATGTTCCCTTTGGCTTAGGCGTTTTTTCCAAAAAAAAAATTTTCCAAAAAATGTTTTGAATTTAATTTTGATTGCTATTATTCATGTATCTTAATTATATATTTTGTTGTGGAATTTGGAGGACTGATATCGACTTTAGTCGATGTGCTCCTGTGGACTCTTGTCATTCTTGTGTTCACTGGGATGACTAATGTTGGAGACAGGTGTCGCAGTACGTTGTTGGCGGTGAAGTTCTGAGGCCAGGCCTCTCACCACGTTATAATTCATTTTGTCAGTTTCTATTTCAGAGGAACATGAATATGGTGATGATATTCTAACACCCATCCATGTGCGCTACCGTCGTCACACTCCATTGAGCATATAGAGCTAGCTGCAGTGCTCATGATTGCAAGAGTTAGGGCCTTTTGTTAAGGGTTTTAATCTCTTGCAAGCAGCTAGCTCGACCAGTGAAGCGGTACTCCGTCCGTGGGTGTTGTGATGCTGGGTAAGTCTGTTGCGGTTGAATGAAGTGTAGATGTGGATAGAGCGAGCACTTTAATATAAATAAGCTCACCCAGCGATAATGGAAATGGGGAGGAAATAGGGAGGAAGTCAGCAAGTTTCTTGTACTCTGCAAGGTCTAATAGACCGCGAGCGGGAGAGGCCCCTCTCTAACCTAACAGAACATATGGGGCCAAATGTTGTTATGAGAAACTTGCACGAGCCGGAGCATATGTCCGCCCTCCACTCGGGACGCTCTGTTTAGTCTGCAGCCGGGGTCGGCTTCAGTCACGCCTTCCTCCGCTACGTTTCACAGCCAAAATTAAGTTTTCTGGTTGGAAACTTGCATGAGACGGAGCATACGTCCGCCCACCGCTCAGGAAGCTCTGTCTAGTCTGCAGATGGGGTCAGCTTCAGTCACGGCTTCCTCTGCTACGTTATTAAAGCACACACGACCGCATCCTAGCTACCCGACTTTGGATATCCAGTCTGCTGCGTGAAGAAGGGATCACTCTTTGCCTGTGAAGTCGAACCATCCGGTAGCTAGGGAGACGAGGCCTCGATCATCGGGACTTTCAGAGAAGAAATCCATCTCCGACACACTGTCCCAGAGCAGCAAGTGTCTAGGAAACAGAAGATCGCTGCTCCTCAGGCCTCGATGACGGACTTGCTGTCGCAGTTTGCACAGCTGATCGCATCATCCCAGCAAGTGATGCAGCCTCCCTCAGACTCAGAACCTGAGCTGTCGGACAGTGCTGGGTTGGTCCAGTCGTCTGTTCACGCAGATGCAATGGACCAAGATTCACAACTGATTCTCTCAGATGGTGAAAGGGATAAGGAAGAGGATTACCCTTCCCTTTCAGAACAGCACAGGGTTGCGATGGATTTCATTCATCAATACTACCCTGAATTTGTTCCGACGAATCAGAATACTGCGTCATTGGACGCAGACTTTATACGGACTAAGGAAGAAGTTCTTTCTTTTCTGGTTCAGTCTAGGTAAGTGTTGCAGGCCTTCGGCCATGTAGACAACGCCGTATTCACCTCTCGAGTGCGAGGAAAGTGCGGTTTCTTAATTACACCTTCCATAAACATACCGTTTCATCGACTACGTTCATTTAAAAACGGTTGGAGAAGATGTTCAGAGAGCTCCTCTGCGTTTGAATGAGCAGCCCGGGGATCTAGATGTATCCTTGCCTGCATCATTCACTATTCGCTCAGACACAATTACAATGGTAATTTCATCAAGTACAGCGAATTTGAAGCAATGTCTTAAGCAGATCACCTTACCGGAGGTATTGCACAACGTCTCAACGGGAAGGAATTTGAGGATATTTGTACCTGTCTTAGAGTTCTTTCCAGGGCATTTTGTATACCACGTATAATTCTGCCCTTACAGTGGCTAATCTGGAGTTAATCAGACGTGATACTGCCCTTGCGTTGTCATCACTAATAGATGACAAGGTGAAAAGCTTTCTCTGGGGCGCTCCGGTCTCCGGACATACTATTTTGGCTGACATCCTTTCGTCAGTCTATGATCAGGCTATTAAGAAAGCGTCAAGTGATCTTCTATTGAAGCCGGCATCTCATCAACCCGCTTCAGCAGACAAGAGTAAAGGAGGACGTTCCAGATCTAAACGTCAAAAGGGAACTCCTCACGAGGGTACAAGAAGCTCTCTTACAATTACTCTGGAGGTCGTCAGTATAGCGACTCAGGAAAGGGGCGTAGGTCTGATCGGGACTATTGGTCAGACTTCCCTAGGCCGACAGGACGAGGTTCTTCTCCTCCTGTAAGCCTCGCAGGTCATACAGGTGATGTTCAAGACCTCTATTGCTTGCCAGTTGGCGGAAGGGTATCATCTTCGTGGGTGAGAAGTGTAGTCTCGGATGGCCTACGGCTATCATTCCGAGTGGCACCCCCATTAACAAGATGTCTGCGTTGGACAGATCTTCCGTCGGATCCTTTCAAAAGAGAGTCTCTCTTAGCAGAGGTACAGGCTCTATTATTAGAGGAAGCAATAGAGGTCGCCGAGAATCAGCATTCTCAGGGTTTTTACAGTCACCTGTTCCTCATACCGAAGCCAGGCAGCTCGTTCCGACCAGTAATAGACTTGAGCTGAATAAACAAGCTTATCGTGGCTCCAAATTTCTATATGGAGACCATTCGGTTGGTGAGAGCGAGCGTTTGAGTGAACTACTATGCGGCAAACATAGATCTAAAGGATGCATACTTTCATGTCCTGGTACATCCGGCATTCAGAAAGTACCTGCAGTTCGCTGTACAAGAGAAGGTGTATCAGTTCAGAGCAATGTGCTTTGGTCTGAACCTGGCTCCCTGGGCATTCACTCGTATAATGAACTCGGTAATGTCATACTTCCAAGTTCATTCATCCGTGGTAACGTCGGCTTACTTGGACGACATTCTACAGATATATGACAACAGAATTATTCTTCAGAACGATGTTCAGAGTCTGCTTCTTGTGCTCCGATGTCTTGGTTTCATCGTAAGCGAGAAAAAGTCTGATATAGCTCCGTCCAAGTTGTTCACTCACTTGGGAATGAGCTTTGAAACTCACAACAACCTGGTTCATCCGCCGTTACCCAGAGTGAAATTAGTCAGTTGTTATGCTTGCTTTTGTCTACACTCAGACGCATTAACAGCGAAGGAATTCATGCGACTGATGGGGCTGTGAGGAGCGGCTGTGGATTTTATTCTGATGAGCCGTCTGCGCACGCGTTCCCTCCAGATATTCTTTACTCAGAACTGGAGTGTGAAGACGCATTCACTCGAAACAAATATTGTTTTAACGGACCTAGTAAAACATGGGTTCAGATTTGGGCAGATATTCAGTGGTTAATTCGGGGAGTTCCGCTGCAACTGCCGGATCCAGCTTTCGCGATTATGATGGATACAAGTCAGATGGGTTGGGGCACGATCCTAAGTCCCGCAGACTTGAAGTGTCAGGGTCTTTGGGCCCCTCAGTTCCTAGAGATGCGACACTCATTCAATGCCATTATGTGAATTAACAGAGAAGATTCTCCTATACGTCATGAATCATCATGCTCATCTTTCTGTCCATCAAATACCAGGTCGTCTGAATGTACCGTATATGTCCATGTATAAGTCACACTTTTTTACCTGGAAAAGAGATGTCAAAATCAGGGGTGCGACTTATACAAGGGTACGACTTGTTTCAGAGAATTTTCAGGGCACTGACTTCTTCGGACAAATGTTGTTCCTACCGTTTGTTAGTTGTATAACAGTACAATCGTGTGGTTTTGACGGAGTGCAGATTCACCAAAATTATTTTCTTTTCATTTTATTTCAGTTTAAATTCTTCAGAAAATAAATTGTCAATAAAATATGTGTGTTTTCTGTTACTTTTATCCATAAATAATAATGAAGAAGTATTCTATTTAGTCATTCTTGTTCAATCGGCCCATGTGTTTACATCAGTGCGTGTACCGGAAATCAACAGATTTGTGGGGCCAATATGGATGAAACCATAAAAAATACAAAATCGTCAAAATAACAATGAAAAAATAAATAAAAACACATTAAATGTATGCCAACAATACCTGGAAAGAAGTATTTATTTATTCCACGAACTCCAATTCACTGATGTGTAATGTCCGGTTATAAATTATGCACACGTGCACCAGTTAGTTTCAATAGCACCAACAATATTTATGCAGGACAACAATTTGAAAACAATTTGCGCTATAACCTGCGCAGTTGTTGTATTTATATTGGTTTTTCCTGTCACGTTCAGGAAAAACCAACATAAACACATCAACTGCGCAGATTATGGCACAAATGGTGCTTTGATTCTGAAACTATGGAGTTTCAGTCACAAACAAGTGTTGGATTTTCTTGACAGGGATGAAGACATTGGGGTGATAAACAAACAACGAAAAACAAAGAAATACAAGTATTTTTTAAATCTTTAATAATAATTTTCCTTTATTCTTTTATCTTATTCAACACGTGATAACTCGTGAAAACTTACCTATTTCCTTTGCATCTCAAATTGGCAAAACGTAACTTTCAACTAATTCTTGTTGACTACATATACTTGAAAATGGGTGTGCGACTTATACATGGGCGTTAGGCAAAAGGGAGGAATTCCAAGTGTGAGTTGGGGGTGCGACTTATACACAGGGTGACGTATACACGGACATATACGGTACTAGCAGACTCGCTCTCTCGGAAACATTGCATGTTGCCATCGGACCGGACTCTCAACAAGCGTATATTCAGGCAGATTTGCTTGCGACACACTGGAACAATCAGTTACCGACGTTCGTGTCGCCATGCCCAGATCATCGAGCGTACGCAGTAGATGCTCTGTTGATCTCATGGGACAGAATGATAGGATAGGGGTATCCTCCAACTCCGTTGATTTAGCAGATTCTGTTTAGTTTGAAAGTCTCGTTGCGAAATCCTGATAGTAGCACCTCTGTCGTCACAGAAACCTTGGATCAATTTTTTCAGGTGTCTGTTTTGGGACGTTCCCCGGAAGCTTCCTCCATGAGAGGACCTTCTTTATCAGGGGAAGTATTTGTTCTTCACGTTCTTCTCTGCCCTTAGTGGCATTATGGAGTCAGTCAGATATGAGGGAGTCTTGCGATTCCTATACTATTTGATGACTAACACAAGAACGATTCAAGTAATACGGGTGAAGGGGGTTCGATATGATTTTGAATTCCCCCCCCCACCCCCCCCCCCCCCCCCCCACACACACACACACACACACACACACACACACACACACACACACACACACACACACACACACACACACACACACACACACACACACACACACACCGCCAATGTGTTAAGAGGCGATTACCGGGCAAGACATACTTTTCTTCCTGTAAGCCTCGTATGCATTTAAGTACATACATGCATTTCATGACTTTTCGATTGGCGGCTGGGTCGAATTCTATGGCGACCTCATGGGCACATCCACTTTCTAGTTGGTTGGTTTCCTGTGGTTGTTCGTCTATATGTCATATACAAGCATGATTCATCGTCAATAAATTTCTATCCATTGTGTACCTGGGAGGCTGTCTAGTCAGTTAACTGGTATTCAGATGATTACATGTGGGATTTCAATGCTCATGCCCATAATAATTACATTATTAGGCAGACGCATTATTGTATGTTAAGGACCTTAAAAACAATGAATTATTTCGGGGGCGTGCGTGACGAGTCTGTTAATCATAGCTTGATCCATTTCTAGATCCAGATTTCTATTAATGGCGGTACCCAATCGAATACATCTTGTCTTACACTCTCGTATATTTGCACGTTTTTCCAGGAACATAGATATCGGATAGAACACGTCTGGGAGTGTTATATTACTCGAATTTATTGTACACCTGAATGGGGTCGCCTGTGGGTTACCTTGGAAGTGTGTTTACTCTCCAGAGATCGTCCATTGTGATTCTATTGGACATGTGTATGTTATATATTATATAACCGGTTTTCGACCTATCTGCGTATGCTGACTCCGGTATACGTTACACCCGGGCGATATTTATTACCGGGATCGCCGCTATAGCCTTAGCTTCTGAAGTGGCATTAAGCACCAATTTATTAATAATAATTAATACCTGGGTGTCTATTCAACGAATATTTATATTGTTATTTGGTACCGTTTTTACTGATTCCAGAGCACTCCCCTCTTCTTTTTGAAGATTCCTTCAAAAGGGGCGTGGGGGCGGGGGGGGGGGGGGGGGAGTAGGGGTGGTGATTTTTTTACCTCTCCTCTGGCTTGATAAGTATGTAACTATGAGTGAAGCTGTTTTGTCTGTAGACTATATCCTGGATACAGCTTGTGTTTTATTGTATATGGCGTATGTTTGTGGGGGATATCCTCTCATACTCAAATACGCCATCCTAATTTCTGGGGCTTAGTCCAGACTAGCCTTAAAAATTGGGAACTCATTACATCCAATTAGCATAGTCTTCATGCTAAGAAATACGGAATTACTTGAATTTGACTCCTTATTTATGATATGTCTTTTCTATTACTGTATAGATAGACATACATGTAATTCCTTTTAAATTTAATTTCCTTTCACCTTGGATTACAGGCTTGGAACTATGTTGGTCTACTAATTTTGAAGTCCTAGGCCCTCCGCCTTTTTATGATTCAGCTAAGTCTGGGCCATTGGGTCATAGTTTAAAAATATTATAATTTAGGCCAAAAAAAAAGTTTTTGGTTCTTCAGGCAATTGGTTTTCCAAATTCAGTGAAGGAGGGCGGTTTTTATTTTTTATTTTTTTAATTTTTTTTTTTTTTTTCTACCACACCCTATTCACATAGCCTGACAACACCCACACTGGACCTTTGGAATTTTATTTTATGACAGACAAGATACATTTCTGTTTGAAAAAGAATAAACTGAGTCACGGTTAAGTGAGGGCGCGGGGGACGTTTCAAGGCTGGAACCCCAAACCAGCAATCCACCAGAGGTACTGCAATACTGGCGTCTTAAACTTCGCTTGAGGTGAAAAGGTTTGTTCTGTTGTTGTGACTTGTCAGCTTAACGATACAGAAATGGTGGCCATCGTGATGTTTATAAAGACTTTAAAAAAATGTTCATGATATCAAAGTCTGAGATCACTAAAAAGTATTTAAAATTAACCATGGAACAAAGCAACCTAAATTTGGTGAGACATATTGAGGGGGGGGGGGTCACATTAGGCGTAAAGCACTGTCAGCAATTTGGTTCAGTGTCGGATGAAGGACTTTACTAAAAGCTGTGAGGGTTGGGTGGGGGGGAGGGGGTGCTGCACCTAGCCAGGCTAGACCCATGTTTACCGGAGTGTATTGTCAACCAAATTTTGAAATTTAATTCTAAAAGATGTGATTACCTCGCACCCGAAGCAGATATTCACAATGCACAACCCGTCTCCAGGAGAAAATAGGGGTGGGGGGGGGGGTGGTAGGGGGAAGGTGCATACAAAGTGCACCGATGACTGGATTCGCCCTAGTGGTAAAATAATGTGATTGTAACGTTGTGTTATTGATAGACCATTAAATAGATGTTTCAATGCTTAAGGCAACTATTTAATGCATGTCAATTGCAGCGGCGGCTCACCCCGTTAGGAATATAATGGACAGGTCCAGGGGACCCTGGTCCAGGGTGGGGTGGGGGGGGGGGCAAATGTGGGAAGCTACAGATCAAGTTCAGTTGTGCATCGACATATTAACGTAATCGTACCTGGTGTGTTATAGCAAGTCGGGAGGGTTTTTACTGTTCGTTTTACCTCAGTTTCATTAGCACCAACAATGCTTATGTAGGACAACAATTTGTGCAGTAACCTGCGCAGTTGTTGTATTTATATTGGTTTTTCCTGTCACTTTTCGTAAAAACCAACGTAAACACAACAACTGCGCAGGTTATGGCGCAAATGGTGCTCTGATTCTGAAACTATGAAGTCTCGGGTACAAACGAGTGTTGGATTTTCTCGACAGGGATGAAAACATTGGGGTGATAAACAAACAACGAAAAACAGATAAAATGCAAGTATTTTTTAAATCTTTAATAATAATTTTCCTTTATTCTTTTATCTTATTCAACACGTGGTAACTCATGAAAACTCACCTATATCCGTTGCATTCCAAATTGGCAAAATGTATAAACTTGCAACTAATTCTTGTTGACTGCATATACTTGAAAATGGATGTGCGACCTATACATGAGCTTTTGACAAAAGGGAGGAATTCCAAGCGTGAGTTGGGGGTGCGACATATACACGGACATAAATGGTATTTTTGCTATACTGCAATGAACGTCTGAGATTGGCGGTGGATTGTTTAATTTTGGGAAAATCTCGAACCTCCATAAAAAAATTCAATGCGGGGGGGTATTTTTCCAACGTGGCAGTGCCTGAGAATCAAAACCCCTTTTTTTTGGCCTTAAAGTAATTTGTAAATTTTTTATCCTCACCAATGGCCCAGACGGGTATGGCCCTCCCATGAGTGGGCACTCATACCTCCCAGCTGAGTTATTATGTAGTACTCTTTTCTACAAAGAATGATGTTGGCGCTAATTTCGGTCACTTCCTGATGACTGCGCATGCGTGGACGGTAAAAGTATGGAGGACCAGATAAGACTTTTAATTTTCGGTCTTGCAAGCAAATTTTGGGGGATTGGGGTGAGTTTGCACCAGCTAAGTCTGGGCCATTGGTAAGTATAAAAAATATACAAATTACTTTAAATTTATAATTTTTAGACATCCATCCATTGACAGCCACATAATTGATAGCCACATAAAAGTTGAGAAGCCACTTAAAAATATAAGCCACATAAAATATATATGGACAATCGACACATAAATAGCCATTTGTTAGAAAAAGAGCCACATAATTGGCAGCCACATAATTGATAGCCACATAAAATTTGAGAAGCCACTTAAAAATATAAGCCACATAAAATATATATGGATATTTGACACACACATTGCCATTTGTTAGAAAAAACAGCCACTTAATTTGAGAAGCCACTTAAAAATATAGCCACATAACTAGTGGTTAGAAAAAGCAGCCACATAATTTTAGAAGCCACTTGAAAATTTGAGCCATTTAACTATTGACAGCCACATAATTTATAGGCACATATGCATCCATCTGTTAGTCCATCCATCTGTCCTTCCATCCATTTAGTTTGAATGAAATGAAACAAAATTTTATAGATTAGTTTATAACTACATAATACAGGTTGGGATTGATATTAATATTTTTTGGCAGAGTTATGGCCCGTTTCTAACTTTTCTTAGACTTAGAAGATCATATATATAACTTTTCTTAGACTTAGAAGATCATAAAGCAGGGGCATTAGTGTCCCATGGACACTGTTGGTGGCCTGCTGTATTGGTGCTATGGTTTAATGGAGATAAGATAAGATATTTATTACCGGTAATTCAATATCAACAAAGATAAATGACTAGAAACTCATGCATGGCAGTGGGGGTCACAGCCACCCTTAGCATTGAACTTGATTTTTCAAAATTTTCAAAAAATTGCAACAAAACCATAGCATGTGACCTCTCATTGGAACGAGCTCAACAAGCTTGTTTCAATGAGGGGGTCACATGATATGGTTTTGTTGAAATGTTCTCAAAATAATTATTTTTCAACTGCCCAGTTTGTAAATTATGCAGGTATATGTGGTCAATTTGTTGGCTAAAGGGTTAAACAGCTATTTACTTTCCCTTAAAATATCATAAAATTAGGTAAATTATTAGTGTATGTACACTTTTTAGCAGTAATCAAATATAAAACAAATATATAATTAGGTAAATTATGTCAGTTTATTCCATACTGGTGAGAGCTGTGTAACAAATATATTGACTACTTTTTCTATATACTGAACTAGCAGCTGCAACGAATAATAAATGATAGAATTCTTACTTGGTTAATGTGAAATGGTTATCGCCTGCCAACATTTTGAAAGATGATTGGTAAAAGGGGAAATAACTATTCTTCCATATATGGTATGTACAGTACAGTCGGCGTGGATTGGTTGTAATCCACGCGTAGACAGTGATGTCCATGCATGCATTTACCAGGTAATAAAAATCATCATCAGCCAAATTTTAAATAATGAGGCACCGGGTTGTACCTGGTGCTTGATTAATTAAATTTTTCAAGATTATTCCTATAATTGGTGTTTGCAATCTAATATTGCATCTGCAGAAATATTACCCACCCATGGAAAGTGTCCAGTCCACGGCAGCTGTACTGTGTGATATCAGTAAATTTATCGACAGTATTTATACCATATTGAGTCACTGACAAACTGTGTAACAAATATGTCTTCCCAGCTACTATTTTTATGCTGAGTTAGTGATTGCGATGATTAATAAATGATAGATTTCTCACTTGTTCCTTTTATTTCAACATGTTTAATTATTCAAAGGGGAGATCACTCACTTTTAGCCATGTATATGTTTTCATTGGACTGTATGGTTATACACATTTTGCACATTGCAATACTGTGAAATTCTTTGAAATTTGGAAGAGATATGACATTTATATATTTATTTATTGGTTATTTATTGGTGTTTAATGACACTTTTGACAGCTAAGATCACCTCATGACGGACAGTTTTGCAGTTGGAGGATGTCGGAAAGAACCACTGAAAAACAGCAAGTAACTATCAGACTCCTTAACTTATTAACTCCACACAAGCAGGGTTAACATTGGTAAAAGGCAAGTGCACCATCGACGTGCAGTATGCCTTAGTACATACCACCACCATCCTGTTAATGGGCAGTTGGGATTAAGTGCTGTGCCCAATCACAAAAAGTAGTTACTACTGGTCAGGATTGATCCGTGGACCTTTTGGTTTGAAGTCCATGCTCCCAAAGGTGGGACATAAGGTTATATATTTACCAGTGATGGATCTGGACCACTAACAGAACCCCTGAAGTCAGTAAATTGTTTTAAAAAAAAGACTAATCAGTTTACAGGGATATATTTTATTGAAAAAAGTTTAGACTGCACCTGTACAGTAGAACTCTGTTGACCTGTTACCTTACACAACAAAAGCTAACTCTTATATAGAGAATATAAAATGAGTGTCTATCTCGAATGATGGATGTGAGAATGAGAATTTTTCGTTAGAATATTCAGGATGTGCAGTAAAAGTCATACGCCATGTTTTGGAGGCAGAAAATGAACATATTTCATTATTCAAGAATTGTTTGCATGCTTTGTCTGCTAGGTGTGATAAGTAAAAGGTAAAGCATTTTTGTGTCGCCGCCCCACGAAGTGGGGAGCGACATATAGGGATTACTTTTGTCGTCTTGCGTCGCCCGCGTCATTTGCGTCGTCGTCCGCGTCACACTTTCTCTTATCCACCACTCCTCTTTAACCTATGAATGGATTTTGATGAAACTTTCAGTGATTCTTTATCACATAATTGCATTGTGCACCTCCTATTTTATTTTTTGATCCGCTGTATTTTTTCCAGAGTTATGCCCCTTTTCCACTTAGAATTCTGTCTGAAATATTAAAATATAGTGCAGGCGACACACGTCTTCCATGGAAGACTCACATCTAAGTTATATTATTTCTTGATTATCCCAAATTTGATCTTAGAGGATAATGTGATAATATACCCCAGATTTTGTTGAATAGCTACCAAAGATATGGTAGTGGGCGTCTGAAAATCAACCAGATAAAGAAAAAACAATTCAGCTTTGGGGTGGTGGGTCTAAAAAAAAGTGTTGGTGTCAATGTTCAATTTTGTAAGAGTTTGTGTATAAGTACATTTCTTTGAACCCAGTGGCTCAGTGGTAGACTGTTGGACTTCAATGCTAGAGGTCCCAAGCTTGATTTCCGTCGGGATGACCCATGTTGTGTCCTTGGGCAAGGCACTTTATCCCGGTTGCCTACATGGGGGCATGATGATGCCGAGTACTAAGGCATACTGCACGTCGATGGTACACACGTCTTCAACTACTGTAACCCTGCTTGAGCGGAGCTTGGACAGAGTTAGAATGTTGAGGAGCTGACAGTTTCTCGTCGATGCTCGGTGGTTCTCTCCAGGTACTCTGGCTTCCTCCACCCATAAAACTGGCATGGTCACGATCAGCCATTGTGCATAAGTATGTGACCTTAAACACCAATAAATAATAATAATAATTCAATTTGTTTTTTAGATGAAAACTTAGTCAATTTTCTGTTGTAAGAAGTTGATTTAAAATAAACTTTATTGCACATTATGGTGATCTATATTGCTTATAGATGTGTTTTGTTCTGATTGTAGTTTCTCTTCACCCTTCTACTTTAGTATATGTGCTGTTATTATGCCCCTGACCTCCGAAGGAGGATTCGGGGGTATCTAGTGAAGCCCTCCATCTGTCCATCCATCTGTCTGTCTGTCCATCCATCTGGGCTTACAAACATTTTGCATTATTGTAATTTCAAAGCCATCGCTTGGATCTCCTTTGGTATGCTGATAGACCTGCACGGAGGAATGGATATGCACCAGAAACGGGTTGCATCCAATAATTTTTTCCAGAGTTATGCCCCTTTTACTATTTTCACTTTTTCCACTTAGAAAATTTTTCTGACCCACAATACCTTCAAGGCTACTTCGAACTTTCATATGGGTCAGGGCATTGGCCCACGCTTTGCATTGCCCTTGTTTTGGTTGTGTTTCCATTTTTTAGCAAAAAATCTGTGAACATGTACTTGTAACAATCAGCTCCAATATCCGAATTGTAAGAGTTTGTGTTTGAGTTTGTTTTCTCAAACTCAGTAGCCCCAGGGCTTTTAACTGACAGCTAGGGGTTATTTAGGACCATGACCTTAGAACTTAGGCCTTCTTTTTTTTTTTTTTACATCAAAACTTATTTAATTTTCTGTTGTAAGATGTTGTGTTGAAGTAATTTTATTAGCTCACATACATGTCCAGTTTTGTAAGAATTTGTGTTTAGGCCATTTTCTCAATGTCCAGTGGGTCCAGGGATTTTATATTGCATATGTAGGTTGTAGGGGGCTATCACAACAGTACCCAATACCTAATACTGTGACTTTTTCGCCTAAAATTGTCAGCCCAAACTTCGTTAATTTCTGTTCTAAGAATTCGTGTTTAGGTCTGCTATTGTGCAGATTGTGAGACATTAACTTCCTATTTCTGTGTATTTTTTTTATTTCAGTAACATCTTTAGGTATTAAGCCTACTGTATGTGAAGATTTAACTGAATTTATTTGTATTTTTCTGTCAAAATTTTCCTGTGTTTCTCGGACATCTCAATTTTAGTTTGTAAAAGTTTGAGTTAAGGTGAGTTTTGCTTCTGTGGGTCTATCTAGGTCATTAATATTGTAGTCTTGGATTACTGAAAACCTTTGCAGTAATATTAACTTTGTGATAATCACACTATATCCCATTCAAAATTAAATATACTATTAAAAAAAAAGTAGGGGATATCCAAATCGATGATGATATTTTTGGAAAATAGTATGGAGACGCGTGATTGGACACATCAGTATGTTACCAAGTTCAGAGTGGATCATGGATGTCACTGGCCCACAAAAACTTTGTGCAGGTTTTTCGCGTGGGTGACGCATTAATGTCTGTGGGGTATGTTTTGAAATTTTCATTTGTCCTTGATGGGCTTTTTCGGAGGTCTCATCGTTCTTTTCTTGGTATAAACTCGTTCATCAACAGTTTCTGGTTGAAATGTAACTTCTGATATATGCGAAGACTGACATGTGACAAACGTTTACGTGCTGTTGGCATGTTGGAAGCTGGCAACAGACAGACTGCAGTGGCTCAAATTCTCAACGTTACTCAATTGGTGATTAGCAGGTTGTGGTCATGCTACCGTCAGACAGGCAATGTTGATGACAGATGTCTGTCCAATGGCAACAACTGCTAACCAGGATCATTTCATCCGAACCACAGCATTACGTAACCACCATCAAAGTACCTCAGAAATTGGGCAACACCTGCTCCGTGCAACAGATGTGCGAGTTAGTGGTCAGACTATCCAAAATCGTCTACACAGCTGGAATTTGTATGATAGATGACCTCGAATAATTCCATCTTTGACTAAACGTCACATCGCAGCAGGCATAATTGGTGTGGAGCACAACAGCGCTCGGACAATCATTGGTGGAGCAACGGCATGATTTCCTATGAATTGAGGTTCACTCTCAACTTTCACGACAGGTGAAAGAGTGTGTGGTGGCTGCAGAACAAACGATACCATGACGTAACTGTTTACACGGCAGAATGATCATTTTGGTGGTGGATTGGTTATGGTGTGTGGAGGCATAACCATGACAAGCAGAACAGCATTACATTTCATCCATGGGCATGTCACAGGACAGTACTACCAATACAACATGTTAGCAGCTCATGTGGTGCCATTTGTTTTACGTCACGGCCGTCGATTCATTTTCCAAGATGACAATGCAGGAGCACACATTGCCGTGTCACAAGCAGAACATCACTACACTGCCTTGGCCAGCACTAAGTTCAGACTTTTCACCAATCGAGCACATCTGGGATATGCTTGGCAGGCACTACTACAACACCAACAGCCCCTACCAGCCCTCTACAGATGTCCAGAAACTCACTGCTGTACTGCAGGAAGAATGGAATAACATCAGTCAAGCTGATATTGGATGTTTGGTGAGGAGTATGCCACGTCGGATCTGCGTTTGTCTCGAGAACAGAGGAGGATTTACAAGGTATTGAGGTCTTGGACTGAATGTGGTAAATTCTCTGACTGACCGCCCATGCCTTCTACAGCTCAGTGGATGGAATGTGTGTGTGTCAGACACCCAACTATCACTGAAATCATTCACCAAATATCACAGTGCAATGCCTCAACTGTCTTTATGATGAAAATATAAATATATATCTTCATATATCTCACTTTTATCAAATATCCCCTACTTTTTTTGAATAGTATATATCCATTATTTGGAGTGCTATAAACAATAAAAATACAGCTTCAAAGAGTTTTCTTGACATTGGATTGCCTTATCAGGCACGAATATAGATGAGCGGCTGGGATATAACATCCCTCTTGTTTATGATAGAAGATGTATTGGTAGCATTTGCAAGGGTATAAAAGTACTCTCAAATTGTAAATTATTTCAAGAAATTCTAAACTATTTAAGATCTGAAAATTTATTCTTGCAGCAGGAGTTCACGAGATGCGGGACAAATTTTAAAACCTGATTACTTGGTGTGCAATTACATAAGACACACTGTATTGTTAATGAGGGATTGTTGTTGTGTATTGGTGCATGCAAGAAGTTTAGGTCATGCTATATAGCTTAACTATTGTATTTGAAATGGGAGAAAATTATTTTAGCTTCTTTTTTTTCAGATTTGGTTGAAGAAAGTATTTCAAAGAAAGAGAAATCCAGTCTTGGTAGTAGCTCCGACGATGAAAATTCATCTGAAAGTCAATTGAAACTATGCATTAATCTTCCAGATGATCCACAAAATGTTGAAAATATGGAAACAAACTTGTCAGGCAGTGCTTCTCTTGGCGAAATTAATTCTTTAGATCACCAGAACATGTCAGACATTGAAATGGATTTAAAGTCTCAAAGTGTTACATGTACAAAAGACAAGCAGAATGATGAATCAGATGTGATTTCAGTGAGCAGCGTAGATAGTAGCATAAAACAGGGTGTGAATAAAAGGAAAAGAGGAAAATCCAAGGAGAATGGAACCATGGATCTGAAAAAGGAAGTATTACCAAGTGGCCACAGGCATACAATCAATACAAGAAGCAGGAAAAAAACATTACTAGATACCAGTTGTACTGAGAAGGAAAATTCAATTGTGAAACAAGAGTCTGATCAGGGCACTCAGTGTGTTCCTCGAAGGTCTCTGAGAAACAGAAAAACTGAATCTTCATCTTGTGACACATGTGATTTAAATGCAGGTAGCTTTGCAAGAGAAACAAAGATGACTAAACTGTGCACCCAAAATGTTATAATTAAAGATGAGGACAATTCTTCTAGTGATTCAGACAGTGTGGATGCATTAATGATTGATATTCCTAATACACCTGAAAAAATCTCCAGTGAAAAAAAGGATGAATGTTGTAGAAATTACATTACTTTTCCCTCTCAGAAACCTGTACGTAAACGTGGACGACCTAAAAAAGCAGTAAAAACAGAGGAAGATATAAACAGGTAAGATATTGTAACAGATGATTAATAAGACCAGTTAAATCTTTACCCAATATGAATAGCAGACGACATTACAAAAAATTATTTTTGGAATAAGCCTAAAAAAGTGAAAAATCTGTTTCTTATCAACCTACCTTACAATTGTTTACTGCAGGCTTGCACTACAGTGGAAGACCCTAACTCGGATAAATTACTCTCTATTTTAATCTTTCCCAAGAGATGTGGGAAAGAAAAGTGTTGTAAAAAACGCCACTAAAAAATAAGCCAAAACTGGGCCGAGCGCCATCGGCGCACACCCGTATGGGACGCTCTTCCCTTAGTACAAATCCACGACTTCCATTGACCAATGCGCAGTGCGTCATCAATTCATCATTCTTTTTTATGTCCGTGCACGTGGAGGACATGTCGCCATTTTGCTCTACGAAACAGTGATAATTCATCTCATCGATAATGGTTTTCCTGTGACTGAAATTATGGATCTGACGATCGTATAATAACAGGACTGTGTTTTATATATTCTTGTTAACATTTTCAACCACATTTTTATTGCATTTTATTTATATATTCCGTTTTCGCGAATGGTTTTTCGACATCGTGTCAACGCGGTTCGGCAATAAATTTTTCGGTTGATAAAAATGTATTATTATTATTGGAGTTAGGTGTCAATGAGGGACTGTATGGACAGGATTTCACTCTGTTGAGAGCTGAATTTCTGTTTTTTAGGTCCCTTTCGGCCGTCTGGGTTCTGTCGTGTACCCACCGGTTATTTTTCTGCCACCTTCTCTTGTAGTTGGGGGTGTTCTTCTACTTTATCAAATTATGTATCTGTTGAGTTCACCTTTTTCTTCTACTGTTCTCACTTCTCACCTCTGTTATTTCCAGTTTGGTTCCTTTAGGGCAATTCATTTTTCCCTCGCTTTTGGTGCGTTCTTGTAGCTGTTCCTCCCGCACTTGCGGTGGGGGGGGGGGGGACTCTGTCATTTAGGGGCCTCCCGACTCGACCACATCTGGTGTGAGTTATACCCCCTCCATGGGGGATATGGTTTCGGGGCCTCTCAACTCGACCACATCTGGTGAGAGTACCACCCCCTCAGTGGGGTATGTGCAGCTCCCCCCACACCTGCAGGGGGTGGGGAACTCTGTCATTTTGGGGCCTCCCGACTCGACCACGTCTGGTGAGAGTTATTATGTCCAGTTTTTTTTACCGTGGTGGATACTGCGGGAGCTGTTGGATTTCTAGTGAAGAGATGCCTGGTTCCGGGACTATGCACCCTCTCCAGCCGACATCTGAGGCTGTCACTAGGGTTGTGACTCCTCCTTTGGAGGCCGAGCTAGGTGGCTCTCTCCCCTTTTCCGCCAGTTCCAACAGCTCCCGTCGTATCTGCTGCTACTGCTGTCCCGTCTACAACATCATCGGGCACCGTTTTAGCTGGCCTCGGCTTATCCCTGCAGGGGACTGCAGTGATGTCTGTAGTGTAGTTGTGGGGTATCGGCCTCAGCCTTCCCTGACTTCAACTCAGTGAAGTCGGAAGTGGCTGCCGACTGAACCCCCTGCTGTGTCCTCTCACTCGTTGGGCACAGTAGTTTTCTCCCTGCAGGGGCCTGCAGCGGTGTCTGGTAGTGTAGACGTGGGGTATCGGCCTCAGCCTTCCGTGACTTCAACTCGGCGAAGTTGGAAGTGGCTGCCGATCGAACCTCCATGCTGTGTCCTCTCAGCCGTTGAGCACAGCAGTTTTATCCCTGCAGGGTCGTGCAGGGATGTCTGGTAGTGTAGACGTGGGTTATTGGCCTCAGCCTTCCCTGACTTCAACTTGGCGAAGTTGGAAGGGGCTGCCGGCCAAACCCTCAACTGTGGTCTCTCAGCCGTCGAGTACTTCAATTTTTCTCATTGGATTCGGATGTTCATGGTGGGGTCACCATGAGCTCCGTGGAGTTTCCGTCCACGCTCTCTGGTCCCATGACCATTTTTGTGTGACCAATGCTTTTTGTGCAGCCTAGACCTTCTGTCCCGCAGAGGTGCTGCGGCGACTCTCCTGAGTTTCCGTTCTGTTGATCCTCGGGGTAGGTGATACCCCACTACACATCTGCCTTCAGATGTTTTTGGCTGCAGCCTGTCGCCCCGCCTTGGGTGTATTTGAGGATCGTGACCCTTCGCTGGTAAATGGGTCAGGAGTGAAGCCACTTTGTCGGTTCATTCCCACATCGTTCCGTTCCGACAGTCAGTGAGCTTAGGGAGGCCCTCTCCTTGCTTACTTCAATTCTGTCCAAGAGCCTTTTCCGTTGCTTCCAGCGAGGCTACGAGTGGTTTCCGGGCACCCTTTGTGGCTCACTGGATTGGAAACAGGTCGCTTTCTGATCCCCTGGTGTGCCCACACCATGGGAGGCGTCGGCTGGTTTGACCATGATGGGCTATGTGTCTTTCGACTCATGGGATGAGACTGACATTCCTGACGTCGAGAGCCAACAGTCTTCTGACTTGGGGGCAGCTCTTGACTTTGTGTTTGGGTTCCTTCCAGGTCTCAAACCGGCAAACCAGCCGACAGTGTCAGCCTGGCTGCGATCATCGGTCGCACGACTACAGCCTGTGGAGCAACATGCGCCTTCGACCGTGCCTGTCGGTACAGGTGTTGAAGCATTTACCGCTTTGGACTCTAAGCTGAGTTCCAAGGCTATGAAGACGTCGTTCGTCATCAAGGTTGACACTTTTTGCCTCTGGTGCGTTATCGTTCCTACGATTTTGCCAATCCGTCAGTCTGCCAGACTGTGACGATCTTGGATCAGGACTCCATCTCCTCAACCATATGGAGACTCTGGAGTCCAGGATGGGCTTATCGAGAGGGATGCTGGAATGCATTCTCTCTTCGATCACGTCGTCTCTGCTTTGCTGCTTATCTGCTCCCAGATGAGTTTGACGACAAACAGGTTTTTGTTTTGTGTGTGCTGTTTAAGGCGCTCATGCATCTTCTCACACACATGCCTGTTACGCGGCTAGCTTGGAATTAGTTCGTAGGTACGCTGTGCTGGACACAAGACGTCCCCCTTTTTGAGGGGCAGTGCGCTGCTCTTCGAACTGCCTCTTTTGGCAGGTCCGCGACTATTCCATGGTTCCGTGGCGACAGTTCGGGATGGCTCTCTTTGTCATTCCATTGAGCTGCTGCTGCTTAGTCAGCTTGATCGGCCTTCTGTTGGAGGCAGGCACCGTCCAAAGCCTAACAAGTGCCCTTCTGCTTCCTCTGAGAAGCTAAGGGCTGATCATCCTACTGCCACTTCTACTCACTCACAGGGTGGGGTAGGTGTTGGCAGTAGTTGCCTCGATTTCGTCCCAGGTTGAGGCACTACACTAAGTAGAGAGTGCCTCTTCCCACATGAGTCCCTTTCAACGTTACACGTTGGGACCTTTTGACCACAGAGATAGGTGTTCTGTCAATTGTCAAAGGGGACAATCGAGGTCATCAAGAACTTTCTTTTGTTTCCCGCATGTTCTTGGTGCCGAAGAAGGACAGCTGACTCAGATAGGTTATCAATCTGAGTATTCTGACGCAGTCTATCATTGCTCCTCAGTTCAGCATGGAGGCTTTCAGATCAGTTCAGTTCGCTGCTCCATTCCCCAGGATGTTTTCCAGTTCAAGGCCATTTCCTTTTGGCCTCGGCTTGGATCCTTGGGCCTTCACCTGTCTGATGTCGCATGTGTTAGTCTTACATTGCACACAGTTCAAGGTGTCTTCTTCGGCTTGTCTAGTTGATATCCTCCAGAGGCAATCCAATGCTGCTTTTCTGGAGTCTGATGTCGTCACACTGTTGAGCCTACTCACGCCACTAGGGTTCTGAGTCAATGGAGAGAAGTCAGACCTGGTCCCTTTTCCGTCTTGTCATCTGGGATGGACTTCTTCAGCTCGGAGTCTTCTCCGACTGCTTGGTCTCTGTGTTTCAGTGACGGATCTCATTCCTCTAGGTCAACTGCATGTCTGACCTCTCCAACACTTTGTGCTCAGTCGTTGGAGGCCAAATGCCGATTCTCTGGTTCTGGTGCTTCTGTTCCTTGTCACCTTCTCCCCTGACAGATGTTCAGTGGATTATGCAGGGAGTTCTGTTGGACTTCCCCACGTCCAATCGTGTTCTGACGGTAGCCAGCGATCTTGGATGGGGTGTGACGTTGGGATCCTCTAGATCTTTTCCTTCACGGGTCATGGGACCAGGATCTAGCAGCTCTTCATGTTAACCAGAAGGAGCTTCTTGCTCTTCTGTGTTTCCGACAGTGGATTCCCCGCTTTTTGGATTGTCAGGTCCTTCTGTGGTCTGACAATTCTACGGTGGTTGTTTACATTCGGAACCAGGGCGGAATGCACTATGTTCCCATGTACGTTTTGGTTCTGGATCTTTTACTGCTTGCTCAGGATGTCAACGTCGGAGTGGTGGTTCGTCACATTCCCGGTCGTCTGAACGTCCTAGCCGACTCCCTGTTCCGACGGGGCAGGTTCTTTTCCACAGAGTGGATGCTCCACATGGCGGTGTTCCAGTCTTTTTGCGATCTCTGGGGTATTCCCCACAACGATCTCTTTGCGACTCATTGGAACCATCAGGTGGACACTTTCGTGTCCCTGTGTCCAGATGCTCTGGCTTTCACCATGGACGCTCTGGCCCTCCTTTGGGACGGTCTTGTCGGCTATGCCTTCCGATTCTGCCTCAGGTTCTAGCCCAGATATGAACTTGCAGTTGTTGAATCCTTTCGATTACACCCCTGTCTCCCCAGTGGGTGTGGATCAATCTGCTCCGCTCTCTGTTAGTGGCGGTTCCCGCATGTCTCCCTCTACATTGCGACTTTCTTTGCCAAAGTCGCTTGAGGAGGTTTCAAGTTGACCCGACTTCATTGTGCCTTTGCGCATGTCTTTTATCGGGTCCTGACGAGCAGTGGAGTTGCTTTTCTTCTTCAAGGAGGCACTCACTCCACTGGTTTAGCCTCTGTGGCTCAGTAGAAGGTTCTTCTGTCGATGGTGTGCGATCACTCTGTTGCTTCTGTCACTCCTTCGATCACACCGATTGCAGAGTTTCTGGTATATGTTTGTTTCTGGGGGTCTCCAGTGATGGGTACAAGTCCATGCTTCAGAGACCTTTTTTCATATGTGGTACCGCATTGTTTCGGCACTCACCCTTGTCTCTCCAAGCTTGTTCAGCTCTTTTCCTTGAAAAGGCCTAGGACTTTGCAGTTTACTCCAAGATGGACACTTTCTTGGGCGCTGCTCTGCTTAGGGGGGGGGGGGGGGGAGGGGGCGTTTGCGCCTTTCTCCCGGATGGATATGCGTTTTCTCACAAGCCAGATCTCTCCTGAACCCATTTCTCGATGGATTTGTCGTGCTTCTTGCTATTCGTGCAGCTTCTGCCCGTCTAGCTACTGGCGATTGTTTTACCAAACGTTTTTCTGCCACGAGGTGCGTGCATTGTCTTCCTCTCGGGGCTTATACTAACTTTGTCATGTTGTCGGATGTTATGCTGGTAGCCTACTGCAGAAATGCTACCTTCTCCATTTATCTGCGACAATTGCAGGAGCAGACAGCGGACCTTTGTCCTACGAGCCCTCTTTCTTCTGCTCAGGCTGTTCTTTATCCCAGCCATTCAGCTTCTTACAGGGTCGGTTCCTGTTACTGCCCTTTCTGTCTGTGTGTCGCACATCACCATATGCCTCATCTTTCATTGTCTTTTACTAATGTTTGTGATGCTATGGTTTGATAGGACTAGGGATCTCTTCCTCTGTCCACGATTCCAGTGCAGTTGAGGTATGTGTGGGTTGGTTATGTGATTCCCTCCATCCTCTTGTCTATTCAGCCTGTGGTAAACAATTGTAAGGTAGGTTGATAAGAAATATAAATTTTATAGTAAATTTCCTTTCTTATTATACCTACCGCAATTGTTTACATGGAGGCCCTCCCGTCTTCTTCTTCGGGTAAGAATCCTTCCTCCCCACTGATCACATAACTCCTATGTTGGCGGACTCAAAAGAATGATGAATTGATGACGCACTGCACATTGGTTAATGGAAGTCGTGGATTTGTACTAAGGGAAGAGCGTCCCATACTGGGTGTGCGCATGGTGCTCAGGCCCAGTTTTGGCTTATTTTTTCATGGTGTTTTTTACACCACTTTTCTTTCCCACATCTCTTGGGGAAAGATTAAAATAGAGAGTATTTTATCCGAGTTAGGGTTTTCCACTGTAGTGCAAGCCTGTAGTAAACAATTGCGGTACCGGGGTAGGTATAATAAGAAAGGAAATTTACTATAAAATTTATATTTCTCAGGCCCTCCTGCATGGTCCTTTTGGCTGCTGCATGCTCTCTTTTTATAAACAATGCAAACTTAAAAAAATAAAAATTAAATGGTTTATGTCTCATATTTTACCCAAGTTAATACAAATTGATAAATTTGTCCCTTGAGTGCAACAAGGCTTTGCAATGCTTTAACATTGCAAAGCCTTGTTGCACTCAAGAGATGAAATACATCACCCCATGCTATTCTGTAGATTATGAGGCCTAAAACATACAACAAACCAAGAACATGAATCTTTGAAGGCAAATAAATAATTACAAAAATAAAAAATAAAATAATAATTCGCGAACCTTCATACAATTTTACAAAAAAGTGAACTGAGAAACAGAAGATCCATTTTGTGGAGCCAAAACTAAGCATTTTTATTTTTTCCTAAAATTATAGTCTTTAATCCTTCATTGGAACAATCTCAGTGTACTCGTCCAGTGAGTGGTCATAAGTTATGTTTTTCAGGCAAAAACTGAAAAAAATTATAAAATTTAAACGAGAATTTTTTGTGAATGTGTGCTGGCAGGTTTTCACCATTACCTTAGGTAAAAGGCTAAATCTTTCGCTCACACTACTGTGCATTTTTGCATTCCAACACAGGCCTGGCATATTTGTATACTATAACCCAATGGCCCAGACTTAGCTGGTGCTAACTCAAAGTTACCAAGGGCCAATCACAAATTTTGAACCCCCCAATCCCCAAAATTTGCTTGCAAAACCGAAAATTAAAAGTCCTATCTGGTCCTCCATACTTTTACTCTCCGCACATGCGCAGTCGCCAGGAAGTGACCAAAATTAGCGCCAACATCATTCTTTGTTTGGCCCTAAAGTCATCAACAATGAAATGACATCTGTGCTTTAAAATCTCCTTTTTTGAGGATACCAGACACAAATCAATGCAAGAATTGGTGGATTCTAGGCTGTTATTGGATGATGGAAGTGTTCAGTGGTGGTTTTTGACGTTCAGGGCTGTAACTTTATAATAATTATAAAATTATTTCATGTTTCCCAATTTCGGGACATACGCCTGACGTCATCATTTTTGTTAATGATTATTCCACTGTTTGTTAAGTATTCCTTCCCTATCCTTCCATGAACCCTTCCTGTTAAACTCTTAAGCTTTTGGGCTAATTTTTATTGAAATTTTTTATTACATAGCGACAAAGCATAGCGACAAAGCACCAATCTACCATAAGCAGGTCATCAAAGTACACACACCATCGAGGAATCTCAGATCAGCTTCTGAGAATCTCCTTGTTGTACCGCGAATTCGATCAACGGCAGGGAAGAGATCGTTCACTTTCGCAGCTCCCACACTTTGGAATGCCCTCCCTCAGAACCTTAGAAAAACCTTAAATACAGATAACGTCAAGAAAGCTCTGAAAAACCATCTCTTTCAAGCATCCTTCGGCTGCTGATTATACCATTGTTACTGACACCCATGTTTTCAGTGCTTTTGAGCAGCGTTTCGCTGGGAACAGCGCTATATAAATAAATTATTATTATTATTAAATAAATTATTATTATAAATTTCTTGGGCTGATCATCCGGTAGCTAGGGAGATGAGGCCTCGATCATTGAGACGTTCGGAGAAGAGATCCATCTCCGACACACCGTCCCAGGAACAGCAAGTGGCTAAGAAACAGAAGACCGCTGCTCCTCAGGCCTCGATGATGGACATGCTGTCGCAGATTGCACAGCTGATCGCAGCATCCCAGCAAGTGCAGATGCAGCCTCCCTCAGTCTCAGAACCTGAGCTGTCAATCGGTCCAGTCGTATGTTCATGCAGATGCATGGTACTGAGATTTTGCAACTGATTCTCTCGGATGGTGAAAGGGATAAGGAAGAGGTTTTCCCTTCCCTTTCGGAACATCACAGGTTTGCGATGGATTTCATCCATCAATACTCTGAATTTGTTCCAACGAATCAGACTGCTGCGACGACAAGGAAGAAACTGCTGGCGTCATTAGACGCAGACTTTATCCAGACAAAGGAGGAAGTCCTTTCATTTCCGGTCCAGTCTAGGCAGGTGTCGCAGGCCTTCGGCCATATAGATGACGCCATACTTAACCTCTCGAGTGCGAGAAGGATAGGTGGTTTCTTAGCTACATCTTCCATAAACATACCGTTTTATGGACTATGTTCATTTAAAAATGGTTAAGAAGATGTTCGGAGAGCTCCTCTGCGTTTGAATGAGCAGCCCGGGGATCTAGATGTATTCTTGCCTGCATCATTCACTATTTGCTCAGACACAATTACAACGACATTTTCATCAAGTACAGCGAATTTGAAGCAATGTCTTATGTAGGTCACCTTACCAGAGCTATGGCACAATGTCTCAACAGGAAGGAATTTGAGGATGTTTGTACCTCTCTTAGAGTTCTTTCCAGTGCATTTTGTATACCACGTATAACTCTGCCTTTACAGTGGCTAATCTGGAGTTAATTCAGACGTGATTCTGCCCTTGCGTCGTCATCACTTATAGATAATAAGGTGAAAAGCTCTCTCCGAGTCACTCCAGTCTCCGGACAAACTATTTTGGACGACAAGCTTTCCTCAGCCCGTGATCAGGGTATTTAGAAAGCGTCAAGTGATCTGCTATTGAAGTCGGCGTTTCATCAACCTGCTTCAGCAGACAAGAGTAAAGGAGGACGTTCCAGATCTAACGTCAAAAGGGATCTCCTCACGAGGGTACAAGAAACCCTATTACAATTACTCTGTAGGTCGTCAATATAGCGCCTTGGGAAAGGGGCATAGGTCTGATCGGGACTGTTGGTCAGACCCCCCCCCCCCCCCCCCCAGGCCGACGGGACAAGGTTCTCCGTAAGCCTTGCAGGTCATACAAGTGATGTTCAAGACCTCTATTGCTTGCCACTTGGCGGAAGTGTATCATCTTCGCGAGAAACTGGACAGCAGTCACGGAAGATCAGTGGGTGAGAAGTGTAGTCTCAGACGGCCTACGGCTATCATTCCGAGCGGCACCCCCACTAACAAGATGTCTGCGTTGGTCAAATCTTCTGTCGGATCCTTTCAAAGAGAGTCGCTCCTAGCGGAGGTACAGGCTCTATATTAAAGGAAGCAATAGAGGTCGCTGAGAAGATGGCTCGTTCCGATCTGTAATAGACTTGAGCTGGATAAACAAGCTTATCGTGACTCCAAAATTCTATATGGGGACCATTCCGTCGGTAAGAGCGAGCATTTGAGTGAACGACTATGCGGCAAGCATAGATCTAAGGATGCGTACTTTCATTTCCTGGTACATCTGGCATTCAGAAAGTACCTGCAGTTCGCTGTACAAGGGAAGGTGTATCAGTTCAGAGCAATGGTCTGAACCTGGTTCTGTGGGCATTCACTCGTATAATGAACTCGGTAATGTCATACTTCCGAGCTCATTCGTCTGCGGTAACGTCGACTTACTTGCACGACATTCCTCAGAGATACGACAACAGAATCATTCTTCAGAACGATGTTCAGAGTCTGCTTCTTTTGTTCCAATTTCTCAGTTTCATCGTAAACGAGAAAAAGTTAGATATAGCTCCATCCAAGTCGTTCACTCACTTGGGAAGGAGCTTCGAGACTCACAACAATCTGGTTCGTCAGCCGTTACCTAGAGCGAAATTAGTCAGTTGTTATGCTCGGTTTTGTCTACACTCAGACACATTAACGATGAAGGTATTCCTGCAACGGATAGGGATGTGCGGAGCGGCTTCGGAGCTTATTCCGACGAGCCACATGTGCACGCGTCCCCTCCAGATATTCTTTACTCAGAACTGGAGTGTGATGACGAATTCGCTCGAAACCAGTATTGTTTTAACAGACCTAGTAAAACAGGGGTTCAGATTTGGGCAGATATTCAGTGGTTAACTCAGGGAGTTCCACTGCACCTGCCGGATCCGGCTTTCATGATTATGACGGATCCGAATCAGACGGGCTGGGACGCCACCCTAAGTCCTGCAGACTTGATGTGTCAGGGTCTTTGGAACCCTCGGTTCCTGGAGAAGCGCATATACATCAAAGAGATGATGTTAATAATAGTGGACGTCCATGTTCAAATTTTGTCGGACAATTCGACAGTAGTAGCTTACATCAGGAACTAAGGCAACACTCATTCAATGCCATTATGCGAATTAACAGAGAAGATTCTGCTATACGTCATGAATCATCATGTTCATCTTTCTGTCCATCATATACCGGGTCGTCTGAATGTACTAGCAGACTTGCTCTCTCGGAAAGGTCGCCTATTGCCCTTGGACCAGACTCTCAACAAGTGAATATTCAGCCAGATTTGCTACCAATGGGATTGTTCCATGATAGATCTGTTTGCGACACACTGGAACAATCAGTTACCGACATTCGTGTCGCCATGCTAAGATCATCAAGTGTACACAGCAGATGCTCTGTTGATCTCATGGGACGGAATGACAGGATAGGCATATCCTCCAACTCCGTTGATTTAGCATATTCTGTTTAGTTCAAACAGTCTCGTTGTGAAATCCTGATAGTAGCACCTCTGTTGTCACAGAAACCTTGGATCAATCTTCTCAGGTGTCTGTTATGGGACGTTCCTCGGAAGCTTCCTCCACGACAGGACCTTCTTTATCAGGGGAAGTATTTGTTCTTCACGTCCTTCTCCACCCTTAGTGGCATTATGGTGTCGGGTCAGACATGAGGGAGCCTTGCGGTTCCTATACTATTTGATGATGAACACAAGAACGATTCAAATAATGCGGGTGAAGGGGGTTCGATATGATTTTGAATCCCCCTCCCCCACACCGCCAATGTGTTAAGAGGTGATTACCGGGCAAGACGTAGTTTTTTTCCCGTAAGCCTCCTATGCATTTAAGTACATACATGCATTTCATGACTACTCGATTGGCGTCTGGGTCGTGTTCTATGGTGACCTCATGGGCACATCCACTTTCTAATTCGTTGTTTTCCTGTGGTTGTTATATGTCATATACGAGCATATGAATCACCGTCAATAAATTGCTAGCCTTGGGGTACCTGGGAGGCTGTTCAGTCAGTTAACTGGTATTCAGATGATAACATGCGTGATTTCAATGCTCACGTGCATAATAATCGCATTATTAGGCAGACGTATTATTTTATGTTATGGACCTTAGAAACTATGAATTATTTCGAGGGTGGTCCGTAGTGAGTCTGTTAATCATAACTCGATCCATTTCTAGATCCAGGTTTCTATTAATGGCGGTACCCAATCGAATACATTGTGTCTTCACTCTCGTATATTCGCATGTTTTTCCAGGAGCATAGATATCGGACAGAACATGTCTAGGAGTGTTATTTACTGGAATTTATTGTACACCTGAATGGGGTCACCTGTGGGTTACCTTGGAAGTGTGTTTGCTCTCCAGAGATCGTCCATTGTGATTCTATTGGACATGTGTATGTTATATATTATACAACCTGTTTTCGACCTATCTGCGTATGCCGACTCAGGTATACGTTACGAGCAGGCGATATTAATTACCGGGATCGGCACTATAGTCTTAGCTTCTGAAGTGGCATTAAGCACCAATTTATTAATAATAATTGAGACCTGGGTGTCTATTCGACGAATATTTATATTGTTATTTGGTACCGCTTTTACTGATTCCAGAACACTCCCCTCTTATTTTTGAAGATTCCTTCAAAAAGGGGGGGGGGGGGGGATTGTTTACCTCTCCTCCGGCTTGATAAGTATGTAACTATGAGTGAAGCTGTTTTGTCTGTAGATTATATCCTGGATACTGCTTGGGTTTATTAGTCCCCTACAGGAACCGTAAGGGGACTATAGGATTGCACTCCATCCGTCTGTCTGTCCGTCCGTCCATCTGTCCATCCATCCATCTGTCTGTCTATCTGTCTGTCTGTCTGTTTTTTATGTTACCACCTCTCCGTCCAACATGCTTTAAGCTACACCTTTCATATTTGGTACATTCTGTCTGTCTGTCTGTCTGTTTTTATGTTACTACCTCTCCCTCCAACATGCTTTAAGCTACACCTTTCATATTTGGTACGTGGATAAATGGTTCTGAGGGGATGATGCAAGCACAAAATTTTTTTTTCAAAATCTAAGATGGCGGAATGGCAGCCATTTTTGTTGTGTTTTTTAAGCTTTTTTTCTCTATTTTCATGTTACCACCCCTCCCACCAACATGGTTCAAGCTACACTTTGCATATTTGGCACATGGATAGAGGGTTGGGAGGGGATGATGCACGTTCAATTTTTTTTTCAAAATCCAAGATGGCGGCATGGCAGCCATTTTTGTTGTGTTTTTTAAGCTTTTTGCTATATTTTATGTTACCACCCCTCACTCCAACATGGTTCAAGCTACACTTTTTATATCTGGCACATGGATAGAGGGTTGTAACGGTATGTTGCACGTTCAATATTTTTTTTCCAAAATTCAAGATGGCGCCATGGCAACCATTTCTGTTTTTTAAGCCTTTTTCTCTATTTTATGTTACCACTGCTCCCTCCAACATGGTTCAAGCTGCACTTTTCATATATGGTACATAGATAAAGGGGTTGTGAGGGGATTATGCACGCTCAATATTTTTTTTCAAAATCTAACATCTGTCTGTCTGTCCGTCTGTCTGTCTGTCTGTCTGTTTTTATGTTACCACCTCTCCCTCTAATATGCTTCAAGCTACACCTTTCATATTTGGTACATGGATAAATGGTTCTGAGGGGATGATGCACAGTCAATATTTATTTTTCAAAATCCAAGGTGGCAGAATGGCGGCCATTTTTGTTGTGCTTTTTAAGCTTTTTTCTCTATTTTATGTTACCACCCCTCCCTCCAACATGGTTCAAGCTACGCCTTTCATGTATGGTACATGGATAAAGGGTTGTGAGGGGATTATGCACGCTCAATATTTTTTTTTTCAAAATCCAAGATGCTTATATACTCTAGTGTCTTCTGTGACAAAAACACCTTATGTCACAAAAGCGCCGTAGGGGACTAATACCACCTCGGTGGTCAAACACTTGTTGTATATGGCATATGTTTCTTGGGGATAGCCTCTCATTCTCAAATACGCCATCCTAACTTTTGGGGCTTAGTCCGGACTAGCCCTAAAAAATTGGGAACTTGTTGCATCCAATTAGCATAGTCTTCATGCTAAGAATATGGAAGTACTTGAATGTGGCTCCTTATTGATGATATATCTTCTCTATTACTGTATAGAGAGATATACATGCAATTCCTTTTAAATTTAATTTCCTTTCACCTTGGATTACAGGTTCTACTGTACAGGCTATGGAACTATGTTGGTCTACTAATTCTGAAGTCCTAGGCCCTCTGCCTTTTTACAACTCCGCTAAGTCTGTTCCATTGGGTTATAGTATAAAAATATTATAAATTTAAAGTAATTAGTATATTTTTTTATACTTACCAATGGCCCAGGCGGATATGGCCCTCCCATGAATGGGCACTCATACCTACCCGCTGAGTTATTATGTAGTAATCTTTTCTACAAAGAATGATGTTGGCACTAATTTCGGTCACTTCCTGGCGACTGCACATGCGCGGAGAGTAAAAGTATGGAGGACCAGATGGGTCTTTTAATTTTCGGTTTTGCAAGCAAATTTGGGGGGTTCAAAATGTGTGTTTGGCCCTTGATAACTTTGAGTGAGCACCAGCAAAGTCTTGGCCATTGGTAAGTATAAAAAATATACAAATTACTTTAAATTTATAATTTTGAGGAGAGTAATTTTTTGATCGCCTACTGCTGTCCTTAAAAAAAATTAAGGAGGGCAAAAACTAGCCTATTCCTAGAACCCACATCTTTTCAGATCTATGCTGTTATTGGTCTCTGTAAGACGGTCACACTGCCCCTCCCCCTTGCCAAGGCCCGGAGGTGCGGTAGGGGCAGTGTAGCTATCTCACAGAGATTACCTTGTTAGCAGCACCAAATGAAATGTACAAAGCCGACTAGGCAGAACTCATTATAATAGTAAAACTTCATTTTGCCACTTTTAGCTTTTGTAAGCTGAAGGAGGGCCATGTGAGGGGAGCGATTTTTAGCCCTACTGCATTTTTAAGAATGCCAGGCCTGCCAACACCATATTTAATGTCTCTCAGTGAGGTTATAAAGTTAACTAATGGATACTGCATGTTACCCCTTTTACTAACATGAGTACTAGAAGACACTTTACCCTTTACCTGATGAATCAGCTGCATCCGCCTACATAAGTTACAAATTCAGCAGAAGAAAAAAAAATCATTTCTTGAAAAATTTCAGTAAAGCTATGCCATGTGACCCCTCATTGGAACAAGTTTGTTGAGCTTGTTCCAGTGAGGGAGTGTGGTGGCTCAGTGGTAGACTGTTGGTCTTCTATGCTGGAGGTCCTGAGTTTGATCCCTGTCCTGGACGACCCACGTTGTGTCCTTGGGCAAGGCACTTTATCCCGGCTTTATCCCAGCTGAGCTTGAACAGAGTTAGAATGTTGAGGAGCTGGCAGATGCTCGTCGATGCTTGGTGGTTCTCTCCAGGTACTCCGGCTTCCTCCACCCATAAAGCTGTCACGGTCACGATTAGTCATTGTGCATAAGTATGTGACCTGAAACACCAATAAATAAATAATAAATTGTTCCAATAAAGAGTCACATGACATGGTTTTGTTCAAATTATTTTGAAAATTTGAAAACAATAGTTGTGTCATAAGCTAGGTTTTAGAAACGAATAGTTAAAAACTAACAAACTTTGAATGGGGATTATTTTGTTTATATCAGTTAATTGAGTAGCCACTTTACCAGTAAAAATTATTCAGTTAACAGGAGTATTCAATTAATAGGGATTTGGTCACTTTCATGAATTCTAGAGATAAACTGAGCATTTTTTTATTGTGTTCTTTGAAATAAGATGGACAGATTAAAATGCCTGTAAAGGGATATACTGAGGCCAAATAGGTCTATAACCAAGGGGAATTTAGTGACTGTTAGTGTAATTTCTCTACAGATTACAATTCTTTTCCATAAAGCCTTCCGGCTTCTCGGATGTAACACTGGCATATTATTTTGCACGGGATTACCGTTCCAGCTCACTTCAAAGCACTAAAGTTTAAAGATCACGCACAAACACTATAAATACTCAGCTCAGGTGGAAAGCGTTGTCTCTTCAAAGAATAGTCATATTTAATGATAAAAAAACCCTACCATAAATGGGGTGGGTAACATTGGAAAACAAATGTGTATTACAGTGTATTGTTGACCCAATGAGGGTGGGTGTTACATCGTCAAGCCTACAGGCTTGTATTCAAAGAATCCCCTCATCCATCACATCCTTCGGATGACTTGGATGAGGTGGGGGATTTTTCTTTGTTCAATTAATAGGAGGTTACTCTATAATCTATATGCAATTATCATATCAATTTGTACTGAAGGTGTGGTAAGTGGCTTTGTTTTGAATATATCTGATTAACATGGTTGTTCAGTTAACCCTTTATCCAACTAACAAGATATCAAAATTTGATATTTTAAGTATTATGCAAAATTATGTGCTCAAATTTTTCAAAACGTTTCAACAAAACCATACTATATGATCCCTCATTGAAATGAGCTTATCAAGCTCATTCCAATGAGGGGTCACATGATATGTTTTTGTTGAAATTTTTTTTTAAATAATTTTTTTCGACTGCTGAGTTTGTAAATCACATGTGTGGATGCGGCTGATTCATTAGGTAAAGGGTTAAGAGGTGTCCAATGAAGTGGGCTCCACTGTACCTCAGTTTTTTATGATTACATATAAAATGTGATGTGGTTTTGCTGGTTTAAGAGTACCAAAGTTTTTCTGATTTTCATTTTAATACAGAAATCGCAAAAGAATTTGGATACAATAGATCAATGGAACATGTTCTAATCCTGACCAACAAAATCGTGAATTTTGAATGTCGCAGTTTCAAATAGGACATGCAGTTCATGTTTAAAAACAATGTAACAGAAGAGATCTGAAAGACTTCCCCTACATGATGCATTTTGAACGATTGACATCGCTGGAGAAGTTTCTAGATCAAATTGGTCAATTTTTAGACTCCAGAACAATTGCTGACTACTTGTAGCCATGGTTTTCATTCAGCGTGTTAAACAGTGTCGGCAACCAACATTTGCATAGATACTAATTAAAAGCCACAGGACTATGCTTGTTACATGACACAAAAATTACAGAAAATTGTGCAGGCCTTCACAGTTTAAATGGTAGAGTGCTAAATTATTATTGGGCATCAAAAATATTTGACATGTGTCAATCGCTAGAATTTATGGAGCAGCAATGTCCTGTAAATTCTAACTAGACATGTCTTTATAGAATAAATAAGTCTCTTCTAAAAGAATATGAAGCACAGCCACAGAATGTGTAATCTATTAACCCTTACCTAACGAATCGAACACATCTGTCTGCATAATATGCAAATTCAGCTGTTGAAAAAAATATTATTAAATATTATTAGCTCAACTTTGACGAAGTCAAATTTGAGCTATTGTCATGGCCCGTCGTCCGTCTGTCCGTCTGTCCGTACGTCAACAATTGGCTATGGCTCGGGCTAGAGGTCGTATTTATGAACCGATCTTTACGAAACTTCTTGTGTACCTTTGTTATGACCCTGGGACGGGAACGAGTGTTTTTAGGTGTGGTCCGAAATTCAAGATGGCTGCCAGCGGCCATTTTGTACCGATGATGCAAAAATCAGTTTTTTGTACAGAACTTCTGTATGAAAGTTCTGATTTGAATAAAGTTTTGTATAAATGTTTAGTACCATGGGATACATCACATATAATACGGGTTTTTTTCTCGTGCGTAAATTATGCAAATTAGACTGACTTTGATTTATTTAGTGTTACTTTCAGAGCTGTAAGTGCCAAGCTGCTATGGCTCGGGCTAGAGGCCGTATTTATGAACCAATCTTTACGAAACTTCTTGGGTACCTTTGTTATGACCCTGGGACGGGAACGAGTGTTTTTGGGTGTGGTCCAAAATTCCAGATGGCTGCCAGTGGCCATTTTCTACCGATGATGCAAAAATCAGTTTTTTGTACAGAACTTCTGTATGAAAGTTCTGATTTGAATAAAGTTTTGTATAAATGTATAGTACAATGGGATACATCACATATAATACAGGTTTTTTTCTCGTGTGTAAATTATGCAAATTAGACTAACTTTGATTTATTTAGTGTTACTTTCAGAGCTGTAAGTGCCAAGCTGCTATGGCTCGGGCTAGAGGCTGTATTTATGAACCAATCTTTACGAAACTTCTTGGGTACCTTTGTTATGACCGTGCGGCGAGAACGAGTGTTTTTGGGTGCAGTCCCAAATTCCAGATGGCTGCCAGCAGCCATTTTGTACCGACGATGCCGAAATCTGTTTTTTGTACAGAACTTCCATATGAAAGCTCTGATTTGAATAATTTTTTGTATGAATGTTTAGTACCATGGGATACATTACATATATTACAGGTTTTTTTCTTGTGCGTATAAATTATGCAAATTAGGCTAACTTTGATTTATTTAGTGTTACTTTCAGCACTGTGAGTGCAAATCCCAATACGGCTCGGGCTAGAGGCCATATTTATGAACCAATCTTCACGAAACTTCTTGGGTACCTTTGTTATCACTGTGGGACGAGAAGGAATGTTTTTGGGTCCAGTATGAAATTCAAGATGGCCGCTAGCAGCCATTTTGTTCAAAATTAAGTGCAATCAGATTTTTGCGCAGAACTTCCAAATGAAAGATCTGATTTGAATAAATTTTTGTATGAATGTTTAGTACCATGGGATACATTACATATAATACAGAGTTTTTCTCGTGAATAAATTATGCAAATTAGGGGTCCGGGTGGGACTTAGAAAATTTTGGACCAAAATCCGGAAATTAGTTTTTTGGTTTTTTATGCGTTTTGGTCAATTTTAAGACAAAAAAAAAAAAAATTTTTTTACACTGAAAATTTGGGGTCCGGGTGGGACTTAGAAAATTTTGGACCAAAATCCGGAAATTAGTTTTTTGTGTTTTGATGCATTTTGGTCAATTTTAAGAAGAAGAAGAAAAAATTTTAGTCTGAAAATATTTTGTTTGGGACTGAAAATTTCCACACAAAAATAATAATCTACAATGATTGGTCTTAATCTGTAGTCCATTACAGTCACCTTGTAATTCTTTTATTATTGTTGACTGGGCCAAAACAAATACTAATTCCTGTCATATTCATTATTCAGTTGTCTTGGTCACAGCAAGTACTAATTCCTGTCATATCCAAGTTGAGCTACAGAGTCATTGACTCTTTCATTTTTAATTTTTTTTAAAAAAAACATAATGTGGCCTCCCCCTTCCGCCTTGGAATGACTTCATCGGGATCATTTTAGTGAGGGATCCCATGATATGGTTTTGTTGAAATTTCATGAAAAATTCAAAAAAATAATATTTAAATTAATAAATTTCTTATCAACCTACCTCAATTGTTTACTACAGGCTTGCACTACAGTGGAAGAACCTAACTCGGATAAAATACTCTCTATTTTAATCTTTCCCAAGATTTGGGAAAGAAAAAGTGGTGTAAAAACACCCCGAAAAAATAAGCCAAAACTGGGCCGAGCGCCATCGGCGCACACCCAGTATGGGACGCTCTTCCATAGTACAAATCCATGACTTCCGTCCCTGTGCGCAATGCATCAATTCGTCATTCTTTTTCTATCCGAAGCACGAGCAGGATGTGTTTCCGCCATATGCATTATGAAACAGTGATAATTCAACTCGTGGATAATGGTATTCCTGTGACTGGAATTATGGATCTGAAGATCGTATAATAACAGGACTGTGTTTTATATATTCTCGTTTATATTTTCAACCACATTCTCATTGTTTATTAATTACTATTCCGTTTTCGCGAATGTTTTGCGACATCGTGTCATCGCGATTCACAATGAATTTTTTCGGTTGATAAAATTTTTTATTGGAGTAGGTGTCGGCCGTCTGGGTTCTGCCACCTTCTTTCGTAGTTGAGAGTGTTCTTCTACTTTCTGTTTCTGTTGAGTTCACCTTTTTCTTCTACTGCTCTCACCTCTGTTCTTTCCAGTTCGGTTCCTTTAGGGCAATTCCTTTTGCCCTCGTCATTGGTGCATTCTCGTGTCCGTTTCGTCCGCACACGCGGGTGGTGTGGAATGGAGTCGTTTCGGGAGCCTCCCGACTTGACCACGTCTGATGTGAGTTTACCCTCTCCGTGGGGGATGTGCAGCTCCTCCCACACCTGTGGGGGGGGGGGGCACTGTCGTTTCAGGGCCCCCCGACTCGACCACGTCTGGTGTGAGTTTGACCCCCCTCCATGGGGGATGTGCAGCTCCTCCCACTCCCGCGGGGGGTGGTGAACGCTTTCGTTTCGGGTCGCCCGATTCGACCACGTCTGATGAGAATTGCTCCTCCTCCGTGGGGGATGTGCAGCTCCTCCCGCACCAGCGAGGGGGGGGGGGGTGGGGACCGCTTTCGTTTCGGGGCTTCCCGATTCGACCATGTATGTGAGAGTTATTCCCCTTCCGTGGGGAATGTGTAGTGTTTTACCGTGGTGGATACTGCGGGAGCTGTTGGTTTTCTGGTGTAGAGATGCCTGGTTCCGGGACAATGCGCCCTCTCCAGTCGACATCTGAGGCTGTCACTAGGGTTGTGACTCCTCCTTTGGAGGCCGAGCTTGGTGGCTCTCTCCGCTTTTCCGCCAGTTCCAACAGCTCCCGTCGTATCTGCTGCTACTGCTGTTCCATCTCCAACGTCATTGGGCACCATTTTTAGCCGGCCTCGGCTTCTCTCTGCCAGGGTCTGCAGGGATGTCTGTAGTGTGGTTGTGGGGTTTCGGCCTCAGCCTTCCCAGACTTCCACTCAGCGAAGTCAAATGGGGCTGCCGACTGAACCCCCATACTGTGTCCTCTCAGCCATTGAGCACAGTAGTTTTATACCTGCAGTGGTCTGCTGCGGTGTCTGGTTGTGTAGACGTGGGGGGTATCGGCCTCAGCCTTCCCTGACTTCAACTCGGCGAAGTTGGAAGTGGCTGCCGGCCGGACCCTCTCCTGTGGTCTCTGCGCCGTCGAGCACCACAGTTGTCATTGGATTCGGTTGTTCTTAGTGGGACACTATGAACTGCGTGGCGTTTCCGTCCCTCATTCTGGCCACACAACCAGTTTTGGGGGTCCAACGTCTTTTGTGCAGCCTGGACCTTCTGCCCTGCAGAGGTCAGCGGTGACTCTCATGAGTTCCTGCTATGTTGATCCTCGGGGTGTGTCACACCCCTATACACGTCTGGCTTCAGATGTTTTCGGCTGCCACCTGTCGTCCCACGTCAGGTCTTTTGGAGGATCGTGACCCTTCGCTGGTTCAGAGGGTCAGTGGTGAAGCCACTTTGCCGGTTCGTTCCCCTGTCGAACCGGCCAGTACGAGCAGTGAGCTTAGGGAGGCCCTCTCCTTACTCACTCAGGTTCTATCAACGAGCCTTCCTGTTGCTTCCAGCGAGGCAGCGAGTGGTTTCCAGGCGCCTGCTATGGCGCCACCTCCCGGGATTGGAAACAGGCCGCTTTCTGATCCCCTAGTGTTCCGACACCATGGGAGGCGTCGCTGGTTTGCCCACGATGGGCTATGTGTCTTCCGACTCAGGGGAAGAGTCAGACATGCTTGATGTCGAGAGCCAGCAGTCTTCGGACTTGGGGGCAGCTCTTGATTTCGTGTTTGGGTTCCTTCCGGATCTCAAACCATCTAACCAGTCGACAGTGTCAGCCAGGCCGCGATCATCGGTCGCACGCCAACAGTCTATGGAGCAACCTGCTTCTGGGCGTCTTCGACCGTGCCCTTCGGTACAGTTGGTTGAAGCATTTTCAGCCTTGGACTCCAAGCTAAGTTCCAAGGCTATGAAGGCTCTGTTCTTCACCAGGGTTGACACCTTTTTGCCTCCGGCGAGTTATCGTTCCTACGATTCCGCCAATCCGTCGGTCTTCCAGACTTTGACGGTTTTGGATCAGGACTCCAATTCCCTCGGGCTTTCCAAGTCCCAGTCTGCCGTCATTCCGATGACGACTCTGGAGTCCACATTGGGCTTATCGAGAGAGATGCTTGGTATGCTTTCTCTCTCCGATCACGTCGTCTCAGTTTTTGCTGCTTATCTGCCTTCAGATAAGATTGACGAGGTACAGGCTTCTTTGCGTGTGCTGTCCAAGGCACTCATGCATCTTACTCACACGCATGCCTGTAACACGGCTAATCTGGAATTAGTTCGAAGGGACTCTGTGCGGGACACAGCCGATCCCTTCCTGAGGAGCAGTACGCTGCTCTTCGATCTGCTTTTTTGACAGGTCCGCAACTTTTCCATGATTCTGTGTTGACGGTCCGGGATGACGTCCTACGTCATTCCAACGATCAGCTGCTGTTTCTTCAGCTTGATCAGCCTTCTAGGGTAGGCACGGGCCGTTCCAAGCCTAACAAGTACCCTCTGCTTCCTCTGCGAAGCAAAAGGGGCTGATCCTTCTGCCACCGCTTCTGCTTCTTACTCAAGGGGTAAGGGTAAGCGTCAGCAGTCTTGAGGGAACTCCCAGGATTCTTCATTCAGTAGAGGTGTTTTCTCCTCTCGCGAGCCTCGTCGGGGTTCGCAATGAAGGTCCTCACCTCGACTCGTCCCAGGTTGGAGAAAGGATAGCAGAGTTCGCAGACCGTGGGCCACCATCACATCCGATCCTTGGATGTTAGATGTTGTTTGGTCCGGGCTGCGAATATCCTTCCGACGGCACTCCACTCTGTCCGGGGTGCCTTTTCCAACCACAGTTCCTTCAGACATTTTACGTCAGGAACTTTTGTCCACGGAGATAGACAATCTCCTGACAAAGGGGGCGATTGAGGTCATCAAGAACATTAGGTCAGTGGGTTTCTATTCCCGCCTGTTCTTGGTGCCGAAGAAGGACGGCCGACTCCGACCGGTTCTCGATCTGAGTTTCCTGAACCAGTCTATCATTGCTCCCAAGTTCAGCATAGAGACTTTCAGGTCGGTCCTCCGTTCAATTCACCAGGGAGATTTCGCTTCCAGCTTCGACCTGCGAGACGCTTACTTTCAAGTTCCGATTCATTGGGCATTACGGAAGTATCTCAGGTTCATTTTTCTGGGGCGAGTTTACCAGTTCAAGGCAAAGCCTTTCGGCCTCAACCTGGTTCCTTGGTCCTTCACCAGACTGATGTCGCATGTGATAGCTTTCCATCGCACACAGTCCAGGGTGACTACTTCGGCATATCTGGACGATATCCTCCAGGGGCATTCCAATGCTGCCTTCCTGGTGTCAGATGTCGCCACTCTGTTGAGCTTGCTCACGTCGCTATGTTTCAGAGTCAACGAGAAGAAGTCGGACCTTGTCCCTTCTCAGTCGTTTTATCATCTGGGGATGGCTTTCCGCACACAATTTGGTGGCGGTTCCCCAGGCCAAGGCTGTGATTCTCTCAGCTTTTGCTCCGACTCTGTCCCAGTCCACATCCACGACAGCTCGGAGTTTTCTCCAGCTAATCGGTCTCTGCTGTTCGGTGACGGATCTCATTCCTCTAGGTCGGCTGCGTGTCAGACCTCCCCAACATTTTCTGCTCAGTTGTTGGAGGCCGAATGTAGATTTTCTGGATCTGGTGCTTCAGTTTCCAGACTATCTTTACCCTCACCTTCTCCTCTGGGCGGATGTCCAGTGGCTTTCGCAGGGTGTTCCGTTGGACTTACCCACGTCCGATCGCGTTCTGACGGCAGATGCCAGCGATCTCGGATGGGGTGCGACGTTGGATCCTCTTTCCATTCACAGGATGGTGGACCAGGATCATGCAGCTCTACACATCAACCAGAAGGAGCTTCTTGCTCTTCTTCTGTGTTTCAGGCAGTGGATCCCTCACCTGTCGAATCGCCAGGTCCTTCTGTTGTCCGACCATTCGACGGTGGTTGCTTACATTCGGAACCAGGCCGGCACGCACTCTGTTCCAATGTACGAATTGGCTTGGGATCTTATACTGCTCGCTCAGGATGTCCACGCCGGGGTGGCTGTTCGTCACATTCCCAGTCGCCTGAATGTCCTAGCCGACTCCCTGTCCCGTCGGGGCAGGGTCATTTCCACCAGGGGTGGCTGTTCGTCACATTCCCGGTCGCCTGAATGTCCTAGCCGACTCCCTGTCCCGTCGGGGCAGGGTCATTTCCACCAGGTGGATGCTCCACATGGCGGGTTCCATCGATCTCTTGTGACTAGTTGGAACCATGAGGTGGACACTTCGTGTCCCCGTGTCCAGATGCTCTGGCTTTCGCCGTGGACGCTCTGGCCCTCCTTTGGGATGGTCTTGTCGGCTACACCTTCCTACCGGTTCCGATTCCGCCTCAGGTTCTCACCCAGATATGAACCTGCAGTCGTCGAATCCTTTCGATCACACCCGTCGCTTCGGTGGGTGTGGATCAATCTGCTCCGCTCTCTGTTAGCGGCGATTCCGGCATGTCTCCCTCTACCTCGCGACTTTCTTTGCCATAGTCGCTCAGGAGGTTTTCAAGTTGACCCGACTTCATTGTGCCTTCGCACATGTCTTTTATCGGGTCCTGTCTCCTCCGTAGTGGTTTTTCGAGACACGCAGTGGAGTTGCTTTTCTTCAAGGAGGCACTCACTCCACTGGTTTAGCCTCTGTGGCTAAGTGGAATGTTCTTCTGTCGATGGTGTGCGATCACTCTGTTGCTTCTGTCACTTCTTCGATCACACTGCTTGCGGATTTTTCTGGTATATGTTTGTTTCTGGGGGTCTCCAGCAATGTGTACTTGTCCATGCTTCGGAGACATTTTTTCCTATGTGATACTGCATTGTTTCGACACTCATCCTTGCCTCTCCAAGCTTGTTCAGCTCTTTTCCTTGAAAAGGCCTAGGACTTTGCAGTTTACCCCAAGATGGTCACTTTCTTGGGCGCTGCTCTGCTTGGGGGTGGGGGGCGTTCACGCCTTTATCCTGGATGAATATGCGTTTTCCCACATGCCAGATCTCTCCTGCATCCATTTCTTGATGGACTTGTCTTGCTATTCGTGCAGCTTCCGCTCGTCCAGCTACTGGTGATTGTATTACCAATTGTTTTTTCTGCCATGAGGTGCGTGCATTGTCTTCCTCTTTTAATAACTCTGTCATGTTGTCGGATGACTGATGTTATACTGGCAGCCTTCTGGAGAAATGCTACATTCTCCTTTTCTCTGCGACAGTTGCAGGAGCCGACAGAGACCCTTGGGGCCCTCTTTCTTCGGCTCAGGATGTTGTCTATCCAAGCTTTTCATCTTTTTTCAGGGTCGGTTCCAGCTTTGTGCTGTTACTGCCCTTTCTGTCTGTGCGTCGCACTTCACCATACGCCTCATCTTTCATTGGCTTTTCTAATGTTTGTGATGCTATGGTTTGATAGGCCTAGGGATCTCTTCCTCTGTCCATGGTCCCAGTGCTATTAAGTTATGTGTGGGTTGGTTATGTGATTCCCTCCAGCCTTTTGTCTATTCAGCCTGTTGTAAACAATTGAGGTAGGTTGATAAGAAGTATAAATTTTATAGTAAATTTCCTTTCTTATTATACCTACCGAAATTGTTTACATGGAGGCCCTCCCGTCTTCTTATTTGGGTAAGAATCCTTCCTCCCCGCTGATCACTCCTGTGTTGTTCGGAATCAAAAGAATGACGAATTGATGCATTGCGCACAGGGACGGAAGTCATGGATTTGTACTATGAAAGAGCATCCCATACTGGGTGTGCGCCGATGGCGCTCGGCCCAGTTTTGGCTTATTTTTTCGTGGTGTTTTTACACCACTTTTTCTTTCCCAAATCTTGGGAAAGATTAAAATAGAGAGTATTTTATCCGAGTTAGGTTCTTCCACTGTAGTGCAAGCCTGTTGTAAACAATTTCGGTAGGTATAATAAGAAAGGAAATTTACTATAAAATTTATACTTTTATATCATCTGCTTTGGGTAAAGGGTTAATTGGTGCACCTACACTTTAGAATAGAGATAAAATAGGGGCTTTCACCACTCAACCAGTTAAAAATATAGTTTGGTACCTGTAAATGTTCTGTATGGTCTCATGCTATATTTATTTTTATATTGTAGAAAATCTCCTATGTCTCCAGAAACAAACAAAACAGAAGAAAGAAATTTGTCCTCAACAACAGTAACACGCAGGAGTTGTAGGTCTCGTAGAAACACTACTGATAATGATTCTTGTGAAAGAAATAATGTTATTGGCAGTGATTCCAATAGCAAGTTGAAAGAACCATCAAATGTATGTGTGGAGGTTGTTGACATATTATCTCCAGACCCTGTTGGATCACAAGATGTTTCAGATGAAAGCCATAATTCAATCAAACGTGAGCCTGCTAAAGTTGTAGCCTGGGACTATGAAAATAATGATGGTGCAGTGATGTGGGATCATTCGTCTGTCCAAACTGAATCTTTGAATGTTGATCTATCTGAAGAATTATTAAAGACATCTACTGAATTGACAGGTAGGGTATTAGGTCTGCAGAGCACATACCATAAAATAAGTGGTCAGACAAGGACAATGTCAGGTACAAAAAGGCCAATGTCTGACTGAGGTTTAAAATCATCAGTCAAAATGTCTGATGCCAAAATTATCAATGAAGTTCAGTGATCAGAACATCATGCATGCTGGAAATCATGTACACAACTAGCAAGCCTAAAATTAATGATGATTGTGATTTCTGGTCCTGGCAAGTTGGGAAGTGTGAAGAAATTGACTGTACAGCTCATCAGTATTAATAGCATGTGAAGGAATATGATCTGATATAGCCATACATGTATCTAAATTATGTCTGAAGGGTAATTCAGTTCCAATTCAGAATGAAACCAATCATACCTTGTTTGGCAGGGCTCATTGAGCCCTGCCTAACAAGGTATGGTTGGATGAATTCTGGGCAACTTTAAGATGAAGGTACATGTACAGTACACCCAAAACACACTATTTCGAATACTCAAACTCCATTTTGTAATATGTCAAATATCATTCTTAAATGACAGACATGATTCATTATTTGGTTTCTGACATTTTGTCTGGAAGCGCAAGGAAAATTATTTTCAGGCTTGGCAGAGCTTATATTTCATCAAAATTTGGGAGAATCCAATTGGATTCTCGCAAAAAAGGTTGCGAGAATCCATACCTGCTATGAATGTCCCAGGATCCCAGGAGGCCACCATGGTTGAATGCCTGTTGTATACTGATAACACATGTTAACCCTTTACCCAATATAGCTTTGTAATTTTTAAAACATAAACTCAGTTTGATAATTTAAAAAAAAAATTTTACCAATAAAATCTTACAAATATGGTTGTCATTGGAACCGGCTCAATGAGCCGGTTCCAATGAGAGCTATATTTGTACAATTTTATTGACAAAGTGTCGCAATATTTCAGGTCATGTTTGCCTTATTGGTTAAATTGCAGTTGCTATGATAAGTAAAGGGTTAAATTGACTCAATTGTTTTCACGTGAATCCTAGCAGAGGTTCTGTGAGAATCTACACGGATTCTCGCTGGTCTTGTTGCGCGAATCTACGTGAATCGATTCTTGGGTTCTCGGCGAAATATAAGCCCTGGTCTGGCATAATTTCAAGCTGCACTGATCAATAAAAATGATATGTTTAGGCCCCCACAAAGTAGACCTTCCGTTTCTCAGGTCATTATTTGTAAAATTGCACGTGGGCAGGTGTTTTTTTATTTTATTTTATTTTTTTGGTAATTATTTCTTTGCCATCGAAAGTTCATGTTCCTGGTTTGTTTATCCTTTAGGCCTCATAATCAACAGAATAGCATGGGTGGTGGTTTATTTCATTCCCTTGAGAGCAAAAAGGCTTTGCAATGCAATGCAATGCTATGCATTGCAAAGCCTTCTTGCACTCAAGGGACAAATTTATTAATTTTGTTAACTTGGGTAAATTGTCAGATATAAACCATTTAATTTTTATTTCTTTTTAAGTTTACATTGCTTATAAAAAGAGAGTATGCAGCAGCCAAAAGGACCATGCGGGAGGACCTGAGAAACAGATTTTTATGTGTACCCATACTATGTATGGTACACATAATGCCGGCATCCAGGGTGACCATCCGTCGTTCGTCCATCCTTTGTCCGTCCGTCTGTCCGTCCGTCCGTCCCTCCGTCTGTCCATCCGGCATCCATATCCATTTCTTTGGGATTCGATAACGTGAAAAATATTGCTTGGATTGTCAAGTTACTTTATATTTGTGTTCAGGTTACTGATGTGCCGAGCTGTATAGTTTTTGGTGTAAATCGGATAATTTGATCCTGAGATATTAACCCTTTATCCTTCAAATTGAAAATTCCTCCAATCCCTTTGGCATTCGATAACTTGAAAAATATTGCTTGGATTGTCAAGTTACTTTATATTTGTGCTCAGGTTACTGATGTGCCGAGCTGTATAGTTTTTCGTGTAAATCTGATAATTTAATCCTGAGATATTAACCCTTTATCCTTCAAATTGAAAATTCCTCCAATCCCTTTGGCATTCGATAACTTGAAAAATATTGCTTGAATTGTCAAGTTACTTTATATTTGTGTTCAGGTTACTGATGTACCGAGCTGTATAGTTTTTCGTGTAAATCTGTTATTTTAATCCTGAGATATTAACCCTTTATCCTTCAAATTGAAAATTCCTCCAGTCCCTTTGGCATTTGATAACTTGAAAAATATTGCTTGGATTGTCAAGTTACTTTATAATTGTGTTCAGGTTACTAATGTGCTGAGCTGTGTAGCTTTTGGTGTTAATCTGATAATTTGATCTGGAGATATTAACCCTTTATCCTTCAAATTGAAAATTCCTCCAATCCCTTTGGCATGAGATAACTCAAAAAATATCAATCCGATTGTCATGTTACTTTATATATTTATTCAGGTTACTGATGTGCTGTATAGTTTTTTATGTAAATCTGATAATTTGATCTGGAGATATTAACCCTTTATCCATTAAATTAGACACTCCCTCAATCCATATTTCTATATGTACCCATCCCTTGTATGGTGTACATAATGTTGGCATCCGTGGTGGCCCTCCGTCATATGGCTTTCTACTAGTTGCGCGTATGGGTACACATCTGACGATTTCATTGGCCTATTTTTAATTTTTTTTTATGCCTTATCACTAATTTATACTGATGTCACAAGTCCAAACAATGACTGTAAACAACTTATGATTGTCTATGGGAGTTTGACAAGGCTGGGAGTGGGAAAGCTGTCCAGGCTTGATTAACCCCCCCCCCCCCCTGCTTACCCACGCCAAAATATATAGGAAACACAGGGGGTTTTTTCCATTCAGTGCTATAGTATTAAATAACAACCAGCAAATTAGAAATAGGCAATCTTGGAAGCATTCCAGCAATATTTTTGACTTTTTTGGACAAGTTGAGGTGGAGAAGATGTCCAGCTCTGGATAACTTCCCTATCACCCACTCAAAAAACAGGAACCATTTGTAAAAATAACTAGGTGTTATATATTCACTCAACCATAATAAGTCCAAACAATGGCTGCAAACATCTTATGGTTGTCTATGGGAGATTGACAAAGTTGGATGGGAATATGTCCATGCCTGGTTATTCCCCCCCCCCCCCCCCTCCAAACATATGCACAAAATACTTCATGTTAGACAATTGCACAGGGATATTCCAATCTTTCCCATTGTCTGTACTACTTATATTGTTTATCTCCTTGTGTGCAGCTGGTGGATATTCCTGCCCAGGACAAAAAATCGCTTGCCACTAAAATAAGTAGAATTTGATCCCATTTAACTAAATTTTTCCCTACAAAGTGTGTCGACGTTTTAATCAGCAATTCGTCAGATCAAATTTTCATTATTTTTTTATCAGATATGTAGTCATGGCTGCTTCCCAGCAGCCATGACTAGATTTGAAGAAAAATATTTAAAAAATATGTGGTGGGTTAAGAGTTAAAGTATACAGGATCAGTATAATGTGCAGATGTGTATGATGTACATTTGCTGTGACTCAATGGAAGCACTACAGAATTATTGCCCCTGAATTCTACAGTTGTACAGTAATAGCATAGTAAATTCTTCTGGAGCAATTTTTAGCTCAACTTGATGAAGTCAAGCTGAGTTATTGCTGTCACTTTTTGTCCGTCGGCATATGTATGAACATTCATACGTATGTACATCCACAATTTCCTTTGGCACACTGCACATGGCACATTTATGATTGGATTGCTTTGAAACCTGGTATGCTTTTTTGGGGTGTCCTCTAGATGAAAGCTATCAATTTTCTTCTATTTCCAACAATAAATGTTGCCACTGGCAACGACCTTTGAACTTAGTTTAGTCAGGCATCAAGATTTCCATTTGGCACACTCTATAGGGCACATTGATAATCTGATTGCTTTGAAACCTGGTATACTTTGGGTGACCTCTAGATGGGAGCTATCGATTTTCTTTCATTTCCGTCAAGAAATGTTGCCGCTGGCAATGACTTTGGAACTTAGTTTAGTCAGGCATCAATATATTCCTTTGACATGCCCTATATGGCACATTTATGATCAGATCGCTTTTTGAAACTTGGTATGCTTGTTTGGGGTGAACTCTGGATGGGAGCTATCAATTTTCTTCCATTTCCGTCCAAAAATGTTGCCGCTGGCAATGAACTTCGATGAACTTAGTGCAGTTATGCATCAATATTTCCCTTTGGCACACCCTGAAGACACGTTTATGATTGGATCGGTTTGCTGCTTGGTGTGCTTGTTTGGGGTGACCTCAAGATGGGAGCTATCAATTTTCTTCCATTTCCGTCAAAAAATGTTGCCGCTGACAACACCCTTTGAACTTAGGCATCAGTATTTCCCTTTGGCACACCCAACAGGGTACAATTATGATTGGCCTGCTTTGAAACCTGGTATGCTTGTTTGGGATGACCTCTAGATGGGTGGGAGTGCGGTGGCTCAGTAGGTAGAGGTGCAGGCTGCAAGCCGAGAGGTCCTCGGTTCGAATCCCACCTGCGGCAACCGCGTTGTGTCCTTGGGCAAGACACTTCATCTCCATTGCCTGCGTAGGGGCATGATGACGCCGTGTACTAAGGCGTACTGCACGTTGATGGTGCACATGTCTTCAACCAATCTAACCCAGCCTGTGCTGCAGTGCGGAGTTACGATGTTGGGGAGCTGGCAGCTACTCGTCGTTGCTCGGTGGTTCTCTCCGGGTACTCCGGCTTCCTCCACCCATAAAACTGTCGCGGTCATGATTAGCCGTTGTGCATAAATATGTGACCTTAAACACCAATAAATAAATAAATACCTCTAGATGGGAGAAATTGATTTTCTTCCATTTCCGTCAAAAATTGTTGCCACTGGCAACTTAGTTTAGTCAGGCATCAATATATTCCTTTGGCACTCCCTACAGGGCACAATTATGATTGGATCGCTCTGAAACTTGATATGCTTGTTTAAGGTGACCTCTAGATGGGAGCTATGGTTTTTCTTTCATTTCCATCAAAAAATGTTGCGTTGACATTAACTTGGCAACAACCTTCGAACTTAATTTAGACAAGCATCAATATATTCCTCTGGCATGCCCTACAGGGCACATTTATGATAGGATCATTATGAAACTTGGTATGTGTGTTCAGGGTGGGAGATGGGAGCTATTGATTTTCTTTCATTTCCCTAAAAAAATATTGTTGTTAGTGCCAGCCTTTGAACTTAGTGCATTTGTGCAGCAACTTATCCCTTTTGCACTCTCTACAGGGCATATTTATAAATTTCCAGAAAACCCCCCCCCCAAAACTTTGCCACTAGCAATGACCTTCAGATTTAGCACATTTGTGCATTAACATCTTCCTTTGGCACACCTGAGAGGGCCTATTCATTATCGGGTTGTTTTGAAAGTTGGTATGCTTATTCAGGGTGACCAAGATAGGAGCTATCGATTTACTTTTCATTTCCATCAAAAACTTTTCTGTTAGCAACAACCTTTGAATTTATTATACCCTCACTTTTGAAGAAAATGGGGGTATACTAGATTACATGCATCTGTGCGTCCGTGTGTGCATGCATCCGCACTAACAAATGACTACTTATGTGGCTACGAGTTAGTAAAACAGGATACTTATGTGGTTAAAGTCTAGCCACGTAACAGAATCCCTTATTGTGGGGGTGGGGGGGGGGGGGTGGTGGTTGGGGGTTTGTATAAATGTAGAGTAGGGTTAGGGCATTCCAGGGTGGGGTTTAGGAGTGGGGTGGGGTGGGGTCAGTGAAGGGGTGTTAGAGTTATGTGGCTAGGGTTAGTGTTAGTTTAGGGTTAGGGGTGGGTAGGGTTAGGGTCAGTAAAGGGTAGGGTTAGCTGACCCCCCCAAAATTTGTTTTATTATGTTAGACATGTGTTTTAGGTTAGCCACCTAATATGTCCATAAAATAGCCACATAAGTAGCCATTTGTTTGAATGTCCGTGTGTGAGTCCAACCAAGAATATTCATAACTTTCATAATTTAAGTAAATTATTATTTTCTTTAATATTTGTTGGTCATAAGTATGCCCACACTAGTTATTTTTTTTATTTATTTATACTTGTTCACTTAGAAATTGTGCCAGTCTGAGCCAAATTTTGTCTGTTCAGCCTGTATCTCGGGTATTGAATGTTCTATTGCAATGAAATTTACCGTGAACACTGCTTATAGTATAGGCTTTAAAAAAAAGATTCAACGATATTTCTCACGTTCTTCTTTTTAGAGTTATCCCCCTTTTTTGACTTAGAAATTGTAGGAAATGGACATTATTTGTCTGTTCAGCCTGTATCTCAGGTATGTGTTATCGGATTTCAGTGAAATATGGCATGCAGTTTGCATATGACAAAGGCTTCTGCCTCATTGCATAAAACTTCCAAACTCCAAACAATTTACCATACCTTTTGACTTAGAAATTGTTGGAAATTGTTGAAAACATTCAAAGAAAATGGGGGTGGGGGGCGGGGATATACTGAATTGGGGTTATTGGATTTCAGTGAAATATGGCATGCAGTTTGCCTATGACAAAGGCTTCTGCCTCATTGCATAAAACTTCCAAACACCAAACAATTTACCATACCTTTTGACTTAGAAATTGTTGGAAATTGTTGAAAACTTTTTGAAGAAAATGGGGGGGGGGGGGGGGGAGTGGGGGTATACTGGATTGCGTCCGTCCGGCTGTGCGTCCGTCCGTCCATCTGTCTGTACGAGAATATTCATAACTTAAGTAAATCATTATGGAATTAAATGAAACTTAGTATGCAATTAAATTGTAACATTGCCCAAGACGAGAATGAATTTCGGTGTTGTCAGATATTTTTTTTTATTCTATTAGATAATTATACCCCCACTTTCGAAGAAAATGGGGGTATACTGGATTACATGCGTCCCTCCGACCGCCTGTGCGTCCTTGCGTCAGTCCAAGAATATTCATAACTTTCATAACTTAAGTAAATTATTATTTTCTATAATATTTGTTGGTCATAGGTATGCCCACACTAGGCGGTACACCACATGGGGGTATGCACCAGACGACAGTCCAGCTCTTGTTGCATTTGTGCATCAGCATTCTTCTTTGACATGGCCTACTGGGTACATTTATCATAGGATTGTTTTTGAACTTGGTGTGCTCATACTGCAAGACCTCTAGATAAGAGCTATCGATTAGCATTCATTTCTGTGAAAAAAGTTGCCGTTTACAATGATCTTTAAACTTACTGCATTTGTGTATAAACATTCTTCCTTTAGCCAGCCTTAAAGTGTACATTAAAAATGCATGGATTGCTCTGACGTTGTGCACACACATTGCTGTTACGTTGAAGTTTCACCAAATAACATTGAAACCAATGATCTTCAGTTTTTCCATTTCACTATAACTTGCCAAGTTCAAGTTTGTTAAGTGTCATTTACACTTTCATTTCTCAAGGTATTGATTAGAACATTCAATTACATAATCATCATCCTGTTTATATACATGTTAAACATCAAGTGCAGACCTGCGTGACATAAATTTACTGTGGCCTGATTTAACTATTACAGAATTATTGCCATTGAATTTTACAGTTGTTATGGTATGGGTACATCTTGTGGAATGAATAACTTCTGCATTTCAAAAAGAATGGGTTTGAAACTTGGTATATATGATCCCTTTCCATGGCCAGTGAGGATCTATATGACATAAATTTGTTATAACTCGATTCAAGCATTATAGAATTATTGCCATTGAATTCTACAATCGTACTGAAATATTATGGTTAACGCTTTACCTAATAATCGGCTGAGAAATGATATGGTAATTTAAATATTAAGCTGTTGAAAAAAAAATTCAACAAAACCATATCAGGTGACTCCTCGTTGGGACAAGGTTGCTGAGGTCATTCCAGTGAGGAGTCACATGGCATGGTTATGATGAAATGTTTTTAAAAAAAAATTAAAAAAAAAAAAAAAAAGGATTGAAATAATAAATTTTAATATCATGTGCATGGGTAAAGGGTTAAATCTTGTGGAGTGGACTACTACCTTTCTCAAGATATTGATTTGAAACATTGTATACATAATCAACATCAAGGGCAGATATGTAAAGTTGCTTTGGCTCAAATTAACTATTGCAGAGTTATCACCCTTCAATTCCACAGTTGTAATAGTAGGAAAAATCTTGTGGAGTGAATGACTTGTACATTTGATTTCATAAGATATGGGTGTGATAGTTGGTATATATGATCACCATCAAGTACCGATCTGTATGACATAAATTTCCTTCCACTTGATCTAAGCATTACAGAGTTCTTTTCATTGAATTCTACAGTTGCACATAAATGATATGATAAAATGTTGTGCCGCAAACTACTTCAACATTTCTCAAGATACTGATTCAAAATGTCATATACATGGTTAACAATACGTGCAGATGTACCAGACATAATTTTGCTGTAGCTTGACTCAAGTATTACAGAGTCATTGCCCTTGAATTATACAGTAGTAAAAGTGTAAAAAAAGCTTGTAGAGTGAATTAATTCTACATTTCTTAAGATGCTAGTTTGAATACTTGGGTAAAATATCAGACATAAACTGTTTAATTTTTATTTTTTTAAATTTGCATTGGTTATAAAAAGAGAGCATGCGGCAGACAAAAGGATTTTGCGGGAGAGCCTGAGAAACAGATTTTTAACTTTTTTTTAGGCCTAATTGTCTCATTTTATCCTTTTCAGATGTGTGTGAACAAGAGACTTTGTCAGATCTAGAACCAACTCCTGAATCAAATGACAAATATCAGAAAAAAATTGGTGAAAATTTGAAAACAGAGGAAATTTCTCCCCTAGATAGCATATTACAGATGCAGGATACCTTAATCACACCCAAGATAAGAGATTATACTGATGGTAAAATATCAGGTTGTGATGATATTCAAAATGACACTAACCTGGAAATGAACGACATAAAAGAGATTCCTCAAACAGAATTGGAATCAGGTAACTGGGAAACTCGTAACAGTTTCAAATAACAGTACACAAATTCCCAATGACGGCCATTTACAATACAAATGTTATTAAAAATAAATGCCAGAAGACTGTGTTCCATTCAACATAGTACCTGACTTTGCGGACTTTCTGAGGATTGGTGCGAATCAAACGTGGTGCGAATCGACCATTCCCCTTTGTGAAAGTTTGTTGTCAGACTGAAAGACACCTTCCTTCTTGCTGTCATTATGACTTACCTTTTGAAGAATAAAACACTTTCTGTCGTGAATATTGCTAAAACCCACCCACTTTATTAAAGTATGATGTAGAAAAAGCTTGAAGTGTGTAAATTTAAAATTTGCGAACGCATCGTTATCGATTTACCAAAATGAGCACAATATCTCAAATCTTTTTTAAAGATTTTTTGGTGTCATAAAAAGGTTGCATGCGCACAAGAAATGACCATGCGCACGGGCCTGAGAAACAGAGGTTCTTTTTTTTATGGCCTTAGTGGCAAGACATTCTAAGCAGGAATACTGACATGCAGCTTCCAAGGAGTTAATAATCAGTATTCTGCTAACCCTTTACCCAATGCATGTAATATCGAAATTTATAATACCTCCACCCCCAAAGATATTAGGGGGGTATACTGGATTACATGCATCTGTCTGTCTGTCCATCTGTCCATCCATCTGTCAATCCATCCGTCAGTCGGTCGGTCGGCGGTCGGTCAGTCATCTTATAATACCTGTCAGTCTGTCCAACAGATCATCCATCTGTCTGTCCATCCATCCAAATCCATATCTCAGCAGTGAGTGGATGGTTTTCAGTGGAATATGGTAATCGGTATTCACTGAAATAACCCACTTCGGCCACATGTTGAACAGAATTGCTCACACTATTTTCACCTGAGTTATGGTCCTTACTTTGTCAAATTTTCCGTGATATTTTTTCATTCATTTTTGCTTCTTCAGTCGAGCAGTGCAGTTGGGGTATGAATTGCCTTCAGCAAAACCATTTATTTTTTCCTTCAAATTTTTCAAAAAAATTCAGGAAAACCATTACTTGTGACCTCTCATTGGAACGAGCTCAATGAGTTTGTTCCAATGAGGCATCACATGATATGATGTTGGAATTATTTGAAAAATAATGTTTTTTCAACTGCTTACTTTATAAATTACTTGGGTGAAGGGTTAAAAGGTCACATTATTGTTTTGATAGAAAATAGAAGTTGGGAAAAGTAACTGTTAATGCAGGTCAAACTGGGTAAATAATTTTTAATTCGGATTTGAAAAATATATATATATATTTCTCTTTCATATATGCTTGTAATTTGAAAGATGTTTGTGAGTATAAAGATACGAAGAATGGTAATATATCCTATCATCGATGGTTTATTGGTGGAATGCCTTTAATAATCAGATGTCATTATCACGGTGCCATGAAGATTGATAAAAATGCAAGTTGTTCATTTTTCTGTTTGTTAAATTAATCTTAAATGTATGGAGGATTTTCCACAATTTTTGTCACACATGGTAAGATTAACTTTATGGCTTTACAGTAATTTCTAGTCAGAGCTTAGCTGCAGATACAGGCTGCCAAGACAAAACTAAAACTAAAAAAAACACAGAGGATGATTATGCCCCAGCAACCCATCATCTTAGATGCCATCCCTCAGTTCACCCACCGGTACAGCAGCTCACCATTTGTTCTATAGGACATTAATGCTCTTCTTTACTAGACACCTTCATGAATGAAAACTAAAATTAAAAAAAAATGGTTTCACTAAGAAGTCAAGCAGTGATATCATGCTTGACCTGCACCATCTGTAACACACAAAATACTTGTGATATTTATGTCAAATGGGGTAAGAAACATTGAACTAAAGTTCAACTGTTTGTTTTGGGCTTGGATCCTAATATGCCTAGATCACCACAGACATCATGAACACTTGCCAAGTAGATATTCTGACCTTCGAAGTCATCATGTGTTTCACCATCATCACTACCATTCAGCTTGTCATTCTTCACATGGGAATAGAGATTCATCACACATCGACACCTATTCTTCTCATTATTCACCCAAATGTCGTCTTACAGTCTCGCCACATAAATCATTGTTAAGACATGATCATCCTCTATCTCATGATTCTAAGTCAAGACAAGCTTCTGAAAAAGCTTTAGATTTGCTCTTGCATGCATTCTCTATGCGAAATGCACCTTCAGAGCAATATCACCTTCAGAAACTGCTTCTTATTGTTCAGATTCCCGCTCAGAATGCTTGGATGACAGAGAACAAGGTTCATCCCACTGTGTTCTATTGTCTTTGGATGATGATAGCGGTCCATCTCTATTGGGGTGCCACAATTATTTATTTCAATAATCGATAATCATTTGAGAATAATCAACGATTATCGATTAATCATATGCTTTTTCTTGTTGGTCTAAACATTTCTTTAAAACTGCTTAGTACAGACCCCTAGTTTGGTACAGTGGTAATGGTCAGACTATTTCATGATTACTACTGGCCTGTGTATAAGATGTGCCTTTATGCCCCTGACATAAAGTTCAAAAGGCTGGTGCCACTTATCAGTAAGAAGAGTAAGGGGTTGCAACTTTTTAGTTTTTACTGTGAAGAATTGTAGAGAACGTAGTTGCAGAGGGAATGAGGGTTGCGGTTCTGTTGCTGTTGTGTTTGGCCCTTGATAACTTTGGGTTTGCACCAGCTAATCTGGGCCATTGGTAAGTATAAAAACTATACAAATTACTTTAAATTTATCATTTTCTTATTTTTTTTAAAAAATGAACAGTTGAGGCATAATATTCAGAATCAATAAATCACTAAAATAACAGTTGTGGAATTAATTGAGTCTGCCATTATCCTTTTTGAAGCGTAATGTCAGGAATATCCATATCACACCTTCATGAACTTTCGGCATAAATATTAATCATCCAAACAAACTCCCACAACTTCAGCCAAGCATGCTTATTAATATTAATATGTGTACTGTTGGTTGATGAAAACTGAAGCATTTTGTAACACAATGCTGTTATTATTATTTTCATCAATTTTGTGCTGATGTACGATCAAAGATTCCAACTTCATAGTGTTGACCCTTTATCTTTGCTGTGTGTATTTGACTATTTGCTAATAAATACATGACCCCAAAGTTGTTATTTCGACACATGGAATGAAAAATGCGTACACAATTGCAAATAGTGGGACAAAATCACAATGCTGCATTGATACGCGTGAAAGTAGAAGATACTGATTAGTCGATGACCAAAACAGTAATTGATTATGCATATGACCAATGGGCAACTGATTAGTCGCTTATTCATGGCATCGCTAATCTCTATCAATGCAACACATGGAAGCGATGCATTTTATTCATCAGTTCTTTCCAGATATTGTTCCTGTGAAGCAACAAAGCTCTTCAACTCTCACAAGAAAGTGAACCTCTTGCATAGGAAGTCTCCTGACCTTAACATCCAGTTGCCGTGTATACCATACACATGTTCCTATTGGATCAGACTATTGAATCCTTTAGGGGCCTACTGGATATCTTATCCCTTCCCAATCATATTACTTGAGCTTTGGATAAACGGCTGGGCAAAGATGAATTTGAAGACATCCGTCCTCCCCTGAGAGTGTTATCTCACTCCATTATGGCTGTCATCCATACTACAACTTGGACTGTGGGTAACGTTGTGCTTGTTAGATGTGACAATGCCTTATCATCCTTGTCTAACTCAGACAAATCTGTTAAAGCTCGCTCAGAGCAGTGCCTCTGACCAGGACTTCTCTATCCAATGACCAAGTCTCTTTTGTATATGAAGAGATTGTCAAGCAAGACATCAGTATTCTCATCCTTTGTCAGATTTCTCTGAACTATCCTCATTTCGAGAAACCAAGGTATTCTGGAACGAAGAAATCCTGTGGCTTGTCGCATTCAAAATCTTCAGCTCCTTGTAACCTGACTATGGTTTGCTTTCCACAGATGAACTGGGGACGTTCTCGGTCTTCTTACAGAGGCAAGTCCGCTAGGAAAAAACAGAGTTTCTCCTATCACAAGCCTCGAGGAAGTTCAAGATGAGGCTTTAAAACTATTGTCTTCTGCTCAGGCAAAGGCTTCCCACAAAAAACAGAGTTTCTACTATCACAAGCCTCGAGGAAGTTCAAGATGAGGCTTTAAAACTATTGTCTTCTAGTCAGGCAAAGGCTTTCCCACTTTGTGGAAACAAAATTACAAAAGATCCATTGGTTCTGATAGGAATTTTAGTCTCATTTGATTCTAGTCCATTTTCTCTTGCCTTATAAGAACATTCTCCCTCTATTTATTCAAACAGTGTCAGTGACTTTGAGGGAATTTATGAGATTTCTGGGTCTGCGTGGAGCAGCTACAGACTTCATTCCATTTGGATGTCTCTTCACCCGGCTTCTCCAGTTCTACTTTCTAGAAAACTGGAAGGCTGTGGTCAGCTGTCTGGATCACGGAATTTGCCTTTCTCCTGCTATCAAAAAAAAAAGTTCGAATTTGGACAAACTTGGAATGGATGAAATGGGGGATGCCGTTGATTATTCCCCGCTAATGTTGGATTCCAGCGATCAAGGATGGGGTGCCACCTTGGTTCCGGAGAAGCTAATTTGCCACAGTCAATGGAATCATCAACAGTCCCTTCTCTACATCATTCAGAAGGAGATGCTAGCTATTCTAAGTTTTTCTCACTGGAAATTCAAATTTTTAGGTTCAGATTCTTTCAGACAACTCAACAGTTGTAGCTTATTTGCCGATCCAAGGCAGGGCCCACTCCTTTCCAATGTTCGGTCTAACAGGAAAGATTCTTCTGTTCGTTCAGGATCAGCATATCTGTCTTTCAGTTCGTCACATTCCAGGTCCACTCACTGTGATTGCAGACTCTTTCTCCAGGCATGGACATATTCTACCAACAGAATGGACTCTCAACAGGAAAGTCTTTCTAGCTATCAGCAACCTGTGGGAATGTCATATAATAGATCTTTTTGCCAGAAGATGGAACAAACAGCTTCAGACTTTCATCTTTCCGTGCCTGGATCCATTAGCCTTTGCAGTAGATGCTCTATCAATCTCATGGATCGGAGTTATTGGCTATGCTCCGTTGATACTTCATTTGCTGAAATCAAACAAGCAACTTGCACAAATATTCTGGTAGCCCCTCTGTCTCCTCAGAGATCATGGGTGAACCATACTCAGACCTCTGTTACTCGGTATTCCTTCGCTTGCTTCTATGGAAGGACCTTCTGTTTCAAGGCAAAACTTACAAACTTCACAGCAATCCAGCAGTTCTCAACCTTCATGTCTTTCTGTTGTCAGTTCCTTCCTCAGACATAAATATGATTCCAGAAAAGCAGTGGACTGCATTTCTGCTTCGAAGGGGACCTCCTCTTCTCTAAACTATGCAGCGATGTGGATAGTTTACTTTGCTTTGTAGCAAAACAAAAGTGTAAATTACCTGCATTCTTCAAATCCTAACATTGCAGATTTTCTGGTGTTTCTGATATTGAGAAACTTCAACCTATTACATTCAAAGGGGACCGTTCCACGTTGTCGGACACGTATGCTCATGAAGGCTGTAATGTAGGTTCAGATCAATCCCGTCAAAGTTACTAAAGAATTTCCCATTAAAAGACCAAAAACTTTAAGGCTAATTCCTAAGTGGAATCTTGCCTGGGTCTTGCTTAACCTCCAAGAAGCTCCATTTTAACCTTTAGATTCTGTAGAGTTTAAGTTTTTGACATTTAAAACAGTATTCTTGCTTGCTTTTACTTCAGCTAGAAGAGTTAGTGAACTTTATGCTCTGTCTATTGAGGAGTCACATTATCCTAGTATGGGTAATTCGTTTACCATTACTACTCAAGTAGGCTTTTTAGCTAAGTATCAGGTGCCGATAAACTACCTGCTCCAATAATTATTCATGCTTTACCACCTGTTAATAATTCTAGACCTTCACTCTGTCTAGTGAGAGCTCAAAGAATTTATGTGAAGCAGTCTATTCACTTAACAGTGTTCCAATGTACATGGACGAGAATTGTTAACTGAAAAGGACTGTAATCATTTAACAGATATTTATCTTGCACAAAACATGTATTGAGACTGTAATTATAGCCTTAGCTGCTGATGTGGCATTAAGCACCAATAAATAAATGAATAAATAGTGCACACATTCTTTTTGGTATGTTAAACAAATGCACTCATTAAGTTTATCCGGGGATCAGAAAAGTTCAAAACAGCCAAATTGTACATATTTTATACTACAGTAGAATCCTCTTAGTTGAATATCCATTTTGCCAGTGAAAATTATTCAATTAACAGGAGTATACAATTAACAGGGATTTGGTCAGTTTCCTGTGTTCTGTGGGTAAACTGAGCATTCATTCTATTATATCTTGTTTGACAGAGCTCATAGAGATATAATAGAATAAATGCCTGTATTTGATTTAGTGAGGCCAATAAGGTTGATAAATAAGGGGAATTTGGTGTGTGTCACAGTAATTTTTTAGACATATTACAAAAATTTATATACAATTAACAGGAGTTTACTCTACAACCCATATGCAATTAACAGATCAAATTTGTACTGAAGGTATGGTAAATGGTTTTGTGTTTGAAAATTATATTCAATTAACAGGGATATACAATTAAGAGATATCCAATTAAGTGGGTTCCACTGTACAATCAATGGCCCAGACTTAGCTGGTGCAAACTCAATATTATCAAGGGCCAAACACAAATTTTGAACCCCCCAATCCCCCAAAATTTGCATACAATACCAAAAATTAAAAGTCCTATCTGGCCCTCCATACTTTTATTACTTGCACATGTGCAGTACTCAGGAAGAGCCCTAAGTTAGTAAACATCTCAACTGACATCTGTGCTTTTAATCTCTCTTTTGGTGGATGCCAGACACAAATCAATGAAGTATATGGTGGATTCAAGGCAGTAAATGGATGATGGAAGTGAACAACTGTGGTTTGAGACGTTCAGGGCTGTAACTTTTAAATAATATGGAAATTATTTCATGTTACCCAATTTTGGGATATACGCCTTGATGTCATTAGTTTTGCTAATCATTTACCTACTATTAATTATGTGTTCCTTCCCTATCCTTCCCAGAACCTTCCGGTTTAACTCCTAAGCTTTCTGGCTGTTTTTTATTGAAATTTTTTATTAAATTTCTTGGGAGTTTAACGTGTTGTACAAAAGGTTTATTCTGTTTATCCCCACTGTTACCTCCTCACCGTTGGGGTGTTGGGCCGTTATTGTCTTGCATCTCCTACCGGATGCATTGTTTTTTCTTCACATGAAGATCTAGCTTTGCATCAGGTATCAGTTAATTATTTACTGACTTGGGCCTTTTGTGTGCCTTTTGTCTAGTTTCTGATTTTTTCTATCCTGACGTTGTTTCCTTTTAACAACACTCTTAACAGGTAATATTCAGGGTTTTATTTCATCACAATTACATTAGGATACATTTATTAATATTCCGGTAGGGTAGCTTTAATATTTTGGTGTTTGTCCACACTTAGGCTCTATCGGGATGCCCTTGGGCTCATATGGTTCCCTTGGGGAACATAGGTGTTTTCAAAAACATTTTCGGAAAAAATTTGTTTTGATTTATTTCAAAATTATTTTTGATTGTCTTCATCATGTATCCTTATATTGTATGATTATATGTTAGATGTTAGGAGTGCAGTGAACTTGTTTGGATTATAATTATTTATGAATTACTGCACTCAGTGTAGGGCGAAGTAGTCTACATCAGATTTACATGTTTGTTGCCTTGCCTGTAGTCACTGCACTCCTTCTGTTTCAGGTCCTACTTGTGTGGTCGGGGTCGACTCATTAGGACACTTAATGTTGGAAGCGGGTGTCACACTATGTATTCGCAGTGAAGTTCCGATGTCCGGGCTGTCACCGCAAGATAATTCAAATTTTCAGTTTCTTTTCCAGAGGAACAAGAACATGGTGATGGTATTGTGACACCCATCCAGAATGTGCTGTCATCGTCGCACTCTGAGTTAGCTGCTAAGGTGCGCTTCAGTATAAGGAATAAGGCCTCTTATTCCAGTAGCTATCTTGACCAGTCAGGTGGTTAACCGATAGTGGGAACCTTAAAACCTGGTATGCGCGATGTGATCGAGGAGAGTGTAGATTTGGGTAGAGCGAGCACCTTTTAATCAAAAGCTCACCTAGCGACGATGGCAAAATAAGGGGAAGAAGTCTGCAAGTTTCTCTTCAGGAAGCTCGGTGAGGTCGGGATCAGACATCGAGCGGGAGAGCCTTCTCTAACCCATCAATAGTCTGGGTCGACTATTGATTTGAGAAACTTGCACTGAGTCGGAGCTAACGTCCTCCCTGGCCCAGCTCGGGACGGTCCTTCTACACTGCAACTGGGGCCGGCTGCAGTTAAAGCTTCTTCACACACACTAGCTACCCGACTCCAGATGTTCATGCAGCCGAGCGAAGATGCTCCAGTCTTTGCCCTCGAAGTCGGTCCATCCAGTAGCTAGTGATTCGAGGCTTGATTCATCGGGACGTTTGCCGAAGAGATCGGTGGCCAGATCTCTGTCCTGGGAGCAACATGCGGTGGACAATATAAGCCACTGCTCCACAGGCCTCCATAACGGACTTGCTGTTGCAATTTGCACAGCTTATCGCAGCTTAAAAATCCAGCAAGGGGCACCCATCAGCAGACTGTGGTAGTGAGCCGTCGGACGGTGCTGGGTCGGTCCGGTCATTTGAGCATGAAGAAGAAGCTAGAAGTTTCTCTATGAAACACTTGGCTAGACCTGGGGTTCAGATCACCGATTGGAGAACTCTCTCCGACCTGTTAACAGTCGGGGTCGACTGTGTCCGTTGTGAGAAACCATATTGAGTTGGAACACGCATCGGAATGTTCCTTCTACACTGTAGCCGTGGCCAGCGACAGTTATGGCGTCTTCTGCTTACATGGAAGCGCAGGAAATGGGATTAGCCTAGAAGTTTCTAAGTGGGATATTCGGCAAGATCTGTGGGACAGATCACGAGTGTAGAGCGTTTTTCTTCCTGTTAACAGTCGGGATGACTGTTTTGTGTTGTAAGAAACTTCAATGAGTAGGAGCATCCGTCCAGAATGTGACAGGTTTGGATGCTTCTTCTGCACTTCAGCCGGTGTCGGCTGTTGTTGCAGCTTCCTCTTCTTCCATGGATATGCACTCTAAGGGATAGATGCCTACAAGTTTCTAATGGAATGCTCGGCGAGGTCCAGAGCAGACCGAGAGCTGGAGAACCCTCTCCTTTCTGTCAGCAGTCGGGGTCGACTGTTTTTGATTTGAGAAACTTTAGTGAGTTGGGATGCCTGTTCACGCTTGCGGTTCGGGACGCTCTTTCCACACTGCAGCCGGATCCGGTTGCAGCTTTGGCGTTCATTGATGAAGCACGTTGACCACAGACTTGCTATCCGACTTTGAATGTTCGGGTTGATAGCTAGTCTTTCGATGCCTTTTATACGGGATATGTGTCAAGGATCGGTGGCCAGATCTCCATCCTGTGAGCAGCTTATGGTAACAAGTGGATTATCATTGCTCTGCTAGCCTCATTCATGGAACGGCTGCTGCAGATTGCTCTGTGTATTGCATCATTCCAGTAGTCGCTGGTACTACCGTTAACAGTCTCCGATGGTGAGCTGTCGGACGGTGCTGTGTTGGTCCAGTCATCCGTTCAGTCGGATGGAGTTGACTATATTTTCAGATGGAACATTTGGATGGTGAGAGGGCTACATAGTGAGAGTCTCCATCCTTCACAGAAGGGCACCGTAAGACTATGAAATTTTAGTTATAAGCTCTTAGAATCTTGTTCCATCTGAATATAAGTCTACATTTGCTAGGCAAAAAACAGCATATCGTTCCGGGTGATGGAAAAACAAAGATCTTTCCTTCCCTTGATCTTTTGGCTGAGATGTTGAGGGCTTTTGTCCCAATTAATGACGCCTTCCTTGCCTTAGCAATAGTATAAGAAATGCAATGCCCTATTCCTTATGACTAGAGCTTCCATAGCGCAAAGATAGGCTGAGACAGCTGTCTTGTTTGGAATAGAACTGTAAGAGGGAATAAGTATGTCTTTTCCTTCTCGATGTTGTATTCCTTGGTATCAAGACATTTAATGCCATTGTGGACGCCATAGTAGCCTTATGTACTGTTACAGTGGTCTTTTCTTATACATTAGTGGCTAGTGTTGTAAGTCTCCATTTAGTGAACTTTCAAAGGCCACAGGTGACACAGATATGTCTTCACGCAGATGAAGACTCATAACTGCGTAGCTACCTTGAGACTACTGTCTATTTGGGAATTACGGCTGTTAGAAAGCAGCTCGTCATTCCCTACCTTGCGCGACGATGGTTGTAAGTAAGTAAGATTTCAAGGTCGCAAGTTACACTGAGATATCTGTCTTCACGGAGATGAAGACTTCTAAGCTACGTTAGCTAGGCTCTGACTGCTGTCTTTTGGGAATAAAGCTGCTAAAGGAAAGAGTGCTTTTCTGTTTGTTTTCCTAGGTGTCATAGGCTTGAGTCTTATTGTTTACACCATAGTAGACTAGCTAGAATCATGAGCAGTGTTTTTCAGTAATTATGCAATGGCATAACTGAAATAATTATCTCTTGAGACTACTGTCACTTTGGGAATTAGGGCTGTTAAAATAGTGGCTCTTCATTCCCTACCTCACGCGATGATAGTTGTAAATCTCCGTTCAGTGAGCTTTCAAGGTCGCAACTTACACCGAAATGTCTGTCTTCACGGAGATGAAGAGTTATAAGCTACGGCTGGCATTGTAAGTCTCTTTAGTGAGCTTCTAAGGCCACAGTTATCAGCCATTTTATTGTCTTCATGAATAGGAAGACCTTTAGCTGCTTCAGCTAAGCTGAGTTCATTGTCCTATCTGACATGATACTGTTGTGTTAGAGGAGGTTATTCTCTTCCTACCAGTATGGTTTGGTGTTAGTTATCTGAGGCAATAAGCCCTATTGACGGCGCCATATTAACCTAGTGTGATTAATGAGCATTTCTTCAAATGCCTGTACTAAACTCCTTCTCAGGAATATATTTCCTAATATCAGATCGAACGTAAGGAGTTCATCTAGGTTTTTATGATCGGGTGTCAGAACATTGTTTTCGTCTCCCTTTACATTTTTATCCAATCTAATGTTGTGGATTATATTTCCACTCTAAGGATTGGATATTATGTCAATATGGTGTATTATTTGGTCATTATGTCCCTCTCCGTCCTTAGTGGCAGTATGGAGTCGGTCCGATGTGAGGGAGCCCTGCAGTCCTATACTATTTGATAAGAGTTACGAGTTGTGCCGGATTATTGTTATTATGATTGCTTTGACTATAAGCTTTCTAGCTTTATTACTATTATTGAGAATAGCAGCAGCAGTGTAACCTTAATTCTACTGCGCCAGCCTTACTTATCTAGTGATTCAAGTAATGCGGGTGAAGGGGGTTCGATAGGAATTATTTGTCACTCTCCCCCCCCCCCCCCCCCCTCCCAGGGCAGGACATAGTTTTCTTCCCGTAAGCCTTGTATGCATTCAAGTATATGCATGCCTTTCATGGCTCCTCGATTGGCGGCTGGGTGGTGTTCTAACGGTGACCTCATGGGCACATCCACTATTTAGTTGGTTTGTTTCCTGTGGTTGTTCGTTTATAAGTCATATACGAGCATATGATTCCTTATCAATAAATTGCTAGCCTTCGTGTACCTGTGTGGCTGACATGTCAGTTATCTGGGCGACATTCTCGAATGTGGCTATTAGTCCACACTGAAAAGTTTTGCTCAGAGCGGTCTGGCCTTTTCTTACGACGCATGAGTTTATAACTCAGTTTAACAGCATTGACGTTGTATTATTCATTCAGTTTCCTGGTTACACTTGTGTCACTCGGTCATACCGTGTATACAGGCTGTATTCAGATGAGTACATGTGGGATTCTTTTGCTCACGACATAATATGTATATTTAGGCAGATGCATTATTGAACAGATTCTATAAAATTCTTGCTCTGCTTTATAGAGCTCATGAGAATTTGGGGGCTATTTGGATCAGTTATGGAACTTCCAATAGGCCGTCTATGCATACGTTCTCAATTTTTGGCATCATTATTCAGAGTAGTATATTCTTTCTCTGAACAGTCATTGGTTGTAACAGACCTAGGGAACAATGAATTATTTGGGGCATGGTCCGTGACGGGTCTGTTAATCATAGCTTGTTCCATGTTCTGAATCCAGGTTTCTACCAGAGACGGTACACAGGAGAATTCACATTCTCGTATATTCGCACGGTTCAATTGGAGTTTCATTATTGGAATTAATTCTACACCTGAATGGGTGCCTGTTGGTTACCTCAGAAGCATGTTTGCTCTAACAGATACTTTCCATTGGGATTCAATTGGACAAGTGTATGGTTGAACACATTATATCACCGGTTTTTGACCTGTCTACATATTCCGACTCCGGCATACGTTATAAGTTTGTGCTGTTAATAACCAGGATTGCCATGATAGCCTTAGCTACTGAAGTGGCATTAAGCACTAATAATTAATATAATTAATAACTGGGTGCCTGTTGGGCGCATTTATATAGATTATTTGGAACCACTTTTCACTGATTCCAGAGCACTTCCCTCTTTGTTTTGAAGAATATTCCTTCAAAAAAAGCTGGGGTGGGGGGGGGGGATTTTCTTCATCTCTTCTGACTTGATAAGTGTGTAACTAAGAGTGAAGCTGTTTTGTCTGTAGATTATTACTGATCTTAGATACAGCTTGTTTATTATATATTTTTGGTATGAGTTTGTGGGGGGAGGGGGGGGTGGGGGGGGGGGTGGGTGGGTTAGTCTCTCACTTTTGAATACGCCATCCTAATTTAAGTGGCTTAGTCCAGACAAGCCTTAAAATTGGGGGCTTGTTACACCCAATTAGCATAATCATTCATGCTAAGAATACAGAATTACTTGGATATGGCTCCTTATTGATGATATGTCTTCTCTATTTTTGTATAGAGAGACATACATGTAATTCCTTTAAAAATTTAATCTCCTTTTCACCTTGGAATATGGACGTAGGAGCTGTATTTGGTCTGCTAATTCTTAAGTCCTTGGCCCTCCACCTTTTTAGAATTCAGCTAAGTCTGGGCCATTGGTAGAAGTATAAAAATATGATAAATTTAAAGTAATTTGTATATTTTTTGCTCACCAACGATAGTTGTGTGAGCCTATGGTATAGCCCTCATGTCGGCGTCTGCGTCGGCGTCCAGATTCATACATTTTGAACTTTTGTGTGCAGGTTTTGATTTTTTTTTTTTTTATTATTTTTAGCTTACCTTGACAAAGTCAAGATAAGCTATTGCCATCATGCGTGCGGAAGTCTGTTAGTCTGTTCACATTTTCCTTTAGCACAGGCTACACCCCGTAGTTCTTGTCTGATCGTCACGAAATTTAATATGCAGGTTTGGGGTCATGTCTAGATGAGAATGTCCCCTTTTGGTCGCGATTGGTCAACCGGTATGGCTGCCCGAGCGCAAAACCCGAAAACCATTAGCACAGTCTACAGGTCGTATTTATGAAGGGATTTCATTGTAACTTGGTATGATGCCGACGTATAATGCCTAGATGAGAACGTCCCCTTTTGGGCATGATCTGTCAACCGTGATGGCTGCCCAAGCCCGAAACCCAAAAACTTTTAGCACAGCCTGCAGGTCATGTTTAATTTGGAGGGATTTCATTGTAACTTGGTAGGATGACTCCTTATGATGTCTAGATGAGAATTTCCCCATTTGGGCATGACGACCGTGACGACTGCCCGAGCCCAAAACCCGAAAACCTTTAGCACAGTCTACAGGTCATATTTATTGAGGAATTTCATTGTAACTTGGTGGGTTGACTTCATATAATGTCTAGATGAGAAAGTCCCCTTTTGGTCCTGATTGGGCAACTGTGACGGCTATAGGGGCCCAAAGCCCGAAAACCTTTACAGGTCATATTTATGAAGGGATTTCATTGTAACTTGGTAGGATGACTCCAAATAAACTCTAGATGAGAACGTCCCATTTTGATCGCGATCATTCAGCCTTGATGGGTGCCCGAGCCCAAAAACCTTTAGCACAGGCAAAAAGTCATATTTATGGAAGGATTTCATTGTAACCTGTTAGGTTATAATGCCTAGATGATGACATCCCCTTTTGGTCGTGATTGGTCAACTGTGATGGCTACAGGTGCCCGAAGTCCGAAAACCTTGAGCACAGTCTACAGGTCATATTTATAAAGGGATTTCAGTGTAACTTTGTAGGATCACTCCAGATGATGCCCAGATGAGATTGTCCCCTTTCATTGTGATCATTCAACCATGATGGCTGCCCAAGCCCGATGCCCGAAAACCTTTAGCACAGTCTACAGATCATATTTATGAAGGAATTTCATTGTAACTTGGTAGGTTGACTTCATATAATGTCTAGATGAGAACATCCCCTTTTGGACACGATTGGGCAACTGTGACGGCTACAGGGGCGCGAAGCCTGAAATCTTTAGAACAGTCTACAGGTCAAAATTATGAAGGGATTTCATTGTAGCTTGGTAGGATGACTCCAAATAATGTCGAGATGAGAACATCCCCTTTTGGTCGCGATCATTCAGCCTTTATGGCTGCCCGAGCCCAAAGACCTTTAGCATAGTCTATAGGTCGTATTTATGAAAGGATTTCATTGTAACTTGTTAGGTTGACTCCATATAATGCCCAGATGATGACATACCTTTTGGTCATGATTGGTCAACTGTGATGGCTACAGGTGCTCGAAGCCCGAAAACCTTGAGTACAGTCTACAGGTCATATTTATGAAGGGATTTCATTGTAACTTTGTAGGATCACTCAGATGATGCCCAGATGAGAATGTCCCCTTTTGGTTGCGATCATTCAACCATTAAGGCTGCCTGAGCCCGAAGCCAGGATACCTTTAGCACAGTCTACAGGCCATATTTATGAAGGGATTTCATTGTACCTTGGTAGGATGACTCCAAATAATGTCTAGATGATAATGTACCCTTTTGTCGCGATCATTCAGCCTTGAGGACTGTCTGAGCCCAAAACCCCCAAACCTTTAGCATAGTCTATAGGTCATATTTATGGAAGGATTTCATTGTAACCTGTTAGTTTGACTCCATATAATGCCTAGATGATGACATCCCTTTTTGGTCGTGATTGGTCAGCTGTGACGGCTTCAGGGGCCTGAAGCCTGAAAACCTTGAGCACAGTCTTCAGGTCATATTTATGAAGGGATTTCATTGTAACTTTGTAGGATCACTCCAGATGATGCCCAGATGAGAATGTCCTCTTTTGGTTGCGATCATTCAACCATGATGGCTGTCTGAGCCGAGCCCAAAGCCCAAAAACCTTTAGCACAGTATACAGGTCATATTTATGAAGGGATTTCATTGTAACTTGGTAGGTTGACTTCATATAATGTCTAGATGAGAACGTCCCCTTTGGACGCAATTGGAAAACTGATGGCTACAGGGGCCCAAAGCCCGAAAACCTTTAGCACAGTCTACAGGCCATATTTATGAATGGATTTCAATGTAACTTGATAGGATGACTCGTTTTGGAATAATTTCACTGTAACTTGGTAACTTTCATTGATATACGTTAATTGTGAGGGCCACATACATTAACTGTGAGGTCATATTAACCCACCCCTCAGCTCTTTAGTACAGTGTACACCTCATATTATTTTTATCAAAAACATAGCATACAGAGAACAGAAATGAACATATTCCCAATTATCACAATTCTTGTCTTATTTCATAATCCTTTCATAAACATTGAACATTATCCTTTTCATCAAACACAACACACAAGTTAAGCTACAGTGTCATTGACACTTTCATTTTTTTATGTTAGCATGCTTTTCAGGGATAGTAATATTTTATTCAACCCTTTCCATGCTTAGTTACTTGAATTTTGGACTTTTGTGCACAGATTTTTGACTTTTACTTGCAGGTTTTTGTCTTTTCTGTGCAGGTTTTTGACTTTTATGTACAGGTTTTGAAATTTTGTCTTCAAGTGGAGTTTTACCTTACTGGCATATTGCCATGGTGGCTACCTTAATATTTCAAGAAAATTTTTCTCAATATTAACCCTTTGAAACAAATGTGATACTTTTTTGACTTGTATGTGCAGGTTTTGAGGTTTGTCTTTCTTTTCTTCCAAGTGGATATTTTTCAGGTAGAGTTTCACCTTACTGGCATATTGCCATTGTGGTTACTGTGACATTTGCAGGGTATTTTTCTCAATTTTAACCCTTTGAAACAAATGTGATACTTTTTTTTTACTTTTATGTGCAGGTTGTGAGGTTTGTCTTTCTTTTCTTCCAAGTGGTGACTTACCTTGTAGCATATTGTCATGGTTCCTATCTTATGTTACGATGATTCATGGGGCTGGTATTATATTATTTAACCCTTTAGCTGCTTATTGACTTTAATTTTGAACTTTTGTGTGCAGGTTTTGGACTTTTGTGTACAGGTTTTGAAATTTTTTTTAAGTGGAGTTTTACCTCACTGGCATATTGCCATGGTGGTTACTGTAACATTTTCAGGGTATTTTTCTAAATTTCAACCCTTTGAAACAAATGTGATACTTTTTTGACTTTTATGTACAGGTTTTGAGGTTTTTCTTTCTTTTCTTCCAAGTGGATATTTTTCAGGTAGAGTTTCACCTTACTGGCCTATTGCCATGGTGGTTACTGTGACATTATCAGGTTATTTTTCTCAATTTTAACCCATTGAAACAAATGTGATACTTTTTTTTTTACTTTTATGTGCGGGTTTTGAAGTTTGTCTTTCTTTTCTTCAAAGTGGAGACTTACCTTGTAGCATATTGCCATGGTTCCTATTTTATGTTAGGATGCTTCTTGGGGCTATTATTATATTATTTAACCCTTTAGCTGCTTATTTACTTTAATTTTGGACTTTTGTGTGCAGGTTTTGGATTTTTTTTTTTTTTACTCCAGCCACCCCTTTATATTGGCCACCTGCTGGTGAGCCATGGGGTACTGATACCCCCTCTAGTTTATACTTACCAATGGCCCAGACGGGGATGGCCCTCCCATGAGTTATTACTTTAGTAGGTTCATCTACAAAGAATGCTGTTTGCGCCAATTCCTGTCTCTTCCTGAGTACTGCGCATGCGCAAGTAGTAAAAGTATGGAGGGCCAGATAGGACTTTTAATTTTTGGTATTGTATGCAAATTTTGGTGATTGGGGGTTCAAAATTTGTGTTTGGCCCTTGATAATATTGAGTTTGCACCATCAAAGTCTGGGCCATTGGTAAGTATAAAAAATATACGAATTACTTTAAATGTATCTTTTGCCAGTGAAGCAACCTCTGTTTTTTAATGAAAATGAAATCTTAAGCTGAAAGGATAGTTAACCCTTTACCCAATGTAAATGGAAAAAATCGGTCAGCGCTATTCACAAAAATCGCCAATTAATTTACATTATTTTTTCATTTTTTGTCTCAAAAACATAGGTTATGACCCCTCGTTGGAACAAGCTCATTGAGCTCATTCCAAAGAGGGGTCATAACCTATGTTTTTGAGATAAGAAATAGTTATTCAGGAATTTTGTTTGCAAGTGTCGTCAGGTTAGGTAAAGGGTTAATCAAGTTATTCACATTACAGCTGGAAATTGTAAGATAAATCTATTATCACCATTATGTTTATGTACAAAATGCTGTATTAGAGTCTTCCTGGTGTTTCTAACAAAAGTTCTACTGTGATGCAACATTTTCAAAATAAACATAATGGTGATAATATATATGTATACATGCTCTGCAAAACTAACATGCTCTGCAAAAATACTCTTATTATCTAGTAGAGGTATGTTCATGGATATTAACCTTTTCAGGATGTATTCATGTTTTGGCATGTGTCGCACGAATAATTCATTCATAACATGGACTACTTGGAATGTTGCGTGCCAATAACACTTAACGTCTTCTATGCACTTTCAGTCTGATGTCTGTAGTTTCTATTCTCTAGGGAAGATTTGGGGGTAAAGTTGGGCGTGACACAAAAGTCTTACAAACTGTTGGGTTTTTTTTTATTGACATCACTAGAAAGTTAGTACAACTTAACTACAGGTTTAATAGACTAGACTCCTATAAAAAAGGAGTAGCCACCTTATCAATAACTTCTTGCGTAAGACTCCACTCAAAAACTCCACTGAATTTTTCATTAAATCATGGTCATTACAGTACCTATGACTTGAAAATGATGAAAAGTTTAACCCTTTGCCCAACACGGACGATATCAAAATTTATTAGTTTAAATATCATTTTTTTTTAATTTTTCAAACAATTTCAACAAAACCATATCATGTGACCCCCCCCCCCCCCCTCATTGGAACGAGCTCAACGAACTCGTTCCAAAGAGGGGTCACATGATATGGTTTTGTTGAAAGTTTTTAAAAAAAATAGTATTTTTTCAGCTGCTGAATTTGCATATTATGCAGGCGGATGTGGCTGATTCATTGGGCAAAAGGGTTAAGAAAATACTCAGCAGATTAAAAGTTAATTCTTTACCTAATGGAATGAGCCTTATATACCCACGTAATGTACAAATTAAAAAAAAAAATTTCCCACAAAAATTCTACAAACCATATAATGGGACCTCTCATTGGAACGAGCTCTTGGAACAAGCTTGTCAAATTCATTCCAGTGAGGGGTCACATGATATGGTTTTGTTGAAAATTTGTGAAAAAATATAATTAAATTAACAAATTTTGATTTTGTGGACATTGGGTAAGGGTTAAACACCAAGTATATAATAAATATATGTCTTCAAGACGTTATCTTACAAATCCTTTAAAATCCTTGAAATCAGTCCAAAACTGCTCTTCAAATTCCATGTTCTCATGGCTTTTTTTGCTATCTCACCCACCTGACTATTCTCACCACCACCCATTCTAAGGAAGACTCAAAATAATTTTATAATTTGACTTAACCCTTTGAACACTTGTGGTATCTTCCATGTCTGTTAAATGGCAGAAATTGGAAGAGTCCATATCCATTATTTGGAGGGGGGAGAGCAATTAATATTTTCAACGTGCAGCCTTTAGGCTGCACATTGAAAATATTAATTGTTCTTCCACACATGATGTATTGTGTTCCTGGACTGGAAAAGTGGCCTCTCGTGTTGAAAGAGTTAATTGAATAGCTTCCACAATGGACACCAAGTTAACCCTGAGCACAATGATGTCCGAATAACAGAATTTCTAGAAGCAAATTTTTCCCATAATGCATCAAGGAATTTAATCATTAATGTTGTTTGACAGTGCTCATTGAGCTCTGTCAACCAAGATTGACTTGTTTAAATTCTTTGTTGCATTATGGGAAAATTTGCACATTGAAATTTTGGTATTTAGACATCATTGCCTAGGGAGTTAATGCTACCTTCTCATGGAAGGCCAATATGCAGTTTGATTGGGATACGCATACAGAATGGTGTACTGAGAGACAGTTAATTAAGTGATCAGATCCATCAAGTAACATTGATCAGATTTTGGGGCTTTTAATTGGAACTAACATTTCTGTCCTCAGAGGTCAACATCTGGGCAGGTGTATTCCAATTATTGGTCCATTAATTTGCATTCAGGACAATTAGGCTAACTACACTGTTATGCTAACTAAAGTGGATGATTTTCTTGATCCAGTCTGCTCTGTTTTGGTATGTTTTATAAATCAACCCTGTCATTTCACGTACATCTTGTACACAATGAAAGAGGTATTTAGTACATGTACAGCGGTTATTGAAACAGAGCATATACAGTACAGTCATGCGGGCTGTGTTGTCCACGCATACCAGGTACAGTGGAGCCCACTTAATTGGATATCTCTTAATTGTATATCCCTGTTAATTGAATATAATTTTCAAACACAAAACCATTTACCATACCTTCAGTACAAATTTGATCTGTTAATTGCATATGGGTTGGAGAGTAAACTCCTCTTAATTGTATATAAATTATAAATTTTTGTAATATGTCGAAAAATTACTGTAACACGCACCAAATTCCCCTTATTTATCAACCTTTTTGGCCTCACTACATCCAATACAGGCATTTATTCTATTATATCTTGTTTGACAGAGCTCTATGAGCAGCAAAATTTTAATTAATGAAGCACCGGGTTGTACCCGGTGCTTCATTAAATTTTTTATGATTATTCCTATATTTAGTGTTCGGAATCTAATATTATTGCGTTCATGGAAATATTGCCCTCCTGTGGAAAGTGACCAGTTCACGGCGGCCGTACTGTACTAGATTTTTCAGGGCATGAAAATTTAAATTTCCCCTTTTTTCTGTTTCCTTCAATGGAAACATTACCAAAATTGAAGTGATGTTTATAAAATATCAGAGAGAACGTGATAGTTATGTACTCCGAGTTCATATGTTTTAAAAAGCCCTTTATGGAGTTTGGTGTCTCATTGGTTAGAGCATTGGACTTGAGATTGAAAGTGTTGTTAACCCTTTACGTAACGGCCAAAACCGGCCAGCGCTATTCTCAAAAATCGCCAATAAATTTTCATTATATTTTCATTTTTTGTCTCAAAAACATAGGTTATGACCCCTCGTTGGAACGACCTATGTTTTTGAGACAAAAAATGAAAAAAATTAGTTATTCAAGAATTTTTTTTGCAAGTGTCATCTGCTTTTCATGTTAGGTAAAGGCTTTAAAGTGTAAAAATCTCAGGATGTCTTTCTGTGTGTTGTCTGAAGTCACGTTATCTACTGGGTAAGACTGATGTAAATCTTAATATGGACTTGGAATGGAAGAGAGATTTACTCAATTTTATGATGAGGGACGGAGGCTTTTTTTGTTCCTTCACAAAATAGTTCTGAAAATAGCTGAAATAAGGACTTCAGCTACGTGCTCTATATTGTGGCAAACCAAGCTTTTCAGCAGTGAACATTTCCCATGATATAGTTGAAAATTTAACCAACTATATCTTGTTTGACAAAGCTCTGTGAGCTCTGTCAAACAAAGTATAGTTGGTTAAATATTTGTCCTACAAGGGTAAAATAGTGTCATAGAAGAGATTTCAAGATGAAAAGTGATGATAAGGCAGATTTTTTATGGCGAGGGAGGTGCCTAAGAAACAAGAATATTTTATTTTCATAGCCTAATGGGTAATCAGATAACACGCCTATCTATAAAGTGTTTTTCTTTTCTGTTTTCAGACTTACAACACCAACATTTTTCCCAAGCTGGAGTATCATTCGCTGTATGGTGCAGAGAAATGCACTCCTAGTGAAACTTGCAGAGAGTGGATATCAACCTATATAACACCCAATTCTCGTTGTTTAAGAGGTATTCTACTGTTTATGATCTACTAAATTGGGTCTATGAATTCGGAAATTTAACCCTTTACATTCCAAGGAGGGGTCATAAGTAGAGTTTTGTGGTTAACCGAAAATTTGGTTCAGTTTTGGTTTTGTTATCAAAACTGAAACCGAAACAATTACAGAAAACCCGTTGTCACGGTTTTCAACTTCAGTGTTGAAAAACTCTTATCAGGTCTTCATTTCTCAGAATAAAGAGAGAAACAACCTAAAGTTTACCTTGTTTTCAAACTTTACCCCTTTTTCAGAACAGTTACGCTAATTGGTATAATATTACTTTTGATCAAGGCTTTTACCACGAAAATAGGTGACAAAATTACTTCTTATGCATCATGTTTTAAAGTTCATCTGTTTATCAAATGCAATTAGAATCAAAATTGTGTGATTTGAGGTCTCATAACAGAAGAGTTAACAAATGAATATCATAGCCAGTTTGAGTAAATTTTTAGCTAAACTTGACAAAGTCAAGATAAGCTATTGCCATCACGCGTGCGGAAGTCTGTTAGTCTGTGAGTCTGTTCACATTTTCCTTTAGCACAGGCTACACCCACGTAGTTCTTGTCATAAAATTTCATATGCAGGTTTGGGGTCATGTCTAGATGAGAACGTCCCCTTTTGGTCGCGATCGGCCAACCGGTATGGCTGCCAGAGCCCAAAACCTGAAAACCATTAGCACAGTCTTCAGGTCATATTTATAAAAGGATTTCATTGTAACTTGGTAGGATGCCTCTGTATAATGCCTAGATGAGAACGTCCCCTTTTGGTCATGATCTGTCAACTGTGATGGCTGCCCAAGCTCGAAACCCAAAAACTTTTAGCACAGTCTGCAGGACATATTTAATATGCAGGGATTTCATTGTAACTTGGTAGGATGACTCCATATGTTGTCTAGATGAGAACTTCCCCATTTGGTCACGATCTGTCAACCGTGACAACTGCCCAAGCCCAAAACCCGAAAACCTTTAGCACAGTCTACAGGTCATATTTATGGAGAGATTTCATTGTAACTTGGTAGGTTGACTTCATTTAATGTCTAGATGAGAATGTCCCCTTTTGGACATGATTGGGCAACTGTGACGGCTACAGGGGCCCGAAGCCTGAAAACCTTTAGCACAGTCTATAGGTCATATTTATGAAGGGATTTCATTGTGACTTGGTAGGATGACTCCAAATAATGTCTAGATGAGAACGTCCCCTTTTGGTCGCAATCATTCAGCCTTGATGGCTGCCCAAGCCCAAAAACCTTTAGCATAGTCTACAGGTTGTATTTATGGAAGGATTTCATTGTAACTTGTTAGGTTGACTCCATATAATGCGTAGATGATGACATCCCTTTTTGGTCGTGATTGGTCAACTGTGATGGCTACAGGGGCCCAAAGCCCCAAAACCTTGAGCACAGTCTACAGGTCATATTTATGAAGGGATTTCATTGTAACTTCGTAGAATCACTCCAGATGATGCTCAGATGAGAATGTCCCCTTTTGGTTGCGATCATTCAACCATGATGGCTGCCCGAGCCAAGGCCCGAAAACCTTTAGCACCGTCTACAGGTCATGTTTATGAAGGGATTTCATTGTAACTTGGTAGGTTGACTTCATATAATGTCCAGATGACAACGTCCCCTTTTGGACACGATTTGGCAACTGTGATGGCTACAGGGGCCCAAAGCCTGAAAACCTTTAGCACAGTTTACAGGTCATATTTATGAAGGGATTTCATTGTAACTTGGTAGGATGACTCCAAATAATGTCTAGATGAGAACGTCCCCTTTTGGTCGCGATCATTCAGCCTTGATGGCTGCCCAAGCCCAAAAACCTTTAGCATATTCTATAGGTAGTATTTATGGAAGGATTTCCTTGGAACTTGTTAGGTTGACTCCATATAATGCCTAGATGATGACATTCCGTTTTGGTCGTGATTGGTCAGCTGTGACGGCTTCAGGGGCCTGAAGCCTGAAAACCTTAAGCACAGTCTACAGGTCATATTTATGAAGGGATTTCATTGTAACTTCGTAGGATCACTCCAGATGATGCCCAGATGACAATGTCCCCTTTTGGTCGTGATCATTCAACCATGATGGCTTCCCGAGCCCAAAACCCAAAAAACTTTAGTACAGACTGCAGGTCGTAGTTGTGAAGGGATTTCGTTGTAACTTAGTAGAATGACTCAGTATAATTTCGAGATGAGGACGTCCCCTTTTAGTTGCAATCGGTCATCCGTCATGGCTTCACAGGCCTGAAGCCCGAAAAACCTTTAGCACAGTCTTCAGGCCATATTTATGAAGGGATTTCAGTGTAACTTGATAGGATGACTCGTTTTGGAATAATTTCACTGTAACTTGGTAACTTTCGTTGACATACGTTAACTGTGAGGGCCACATACATTAACTGTGAGGCCCACATTAACCCACCCCTCAGCTTTTTAGTACAGTGTACACCTCATATTATTTTAAGCTCACCGAAGAGAGCTTAACTTATCACTTGTCGTCTGGCGTCGTCCGTCGTGAACTTGACATTATCGACTTCTCACAAACTACTGGATCAAATTGAACCACATTTGGTGTGCATGTTCCCCATTATATGTCAATTCAAACTTGTACAAATAAACTTGCCGCACCCACAGGGGTCACCATAAGGGGCATAACTCTGATAGCACCCATGAATTTCTTTCCAAAATTCAAAAAAATCTTCTTCTTCAGATCCACCAGGCAGAATTCTTTCCTATTTGGTATACATCATCTCTAGGGGGGTCAGATTCAAGTTTGTTCAAATCGGCCCCCTGGATTTATATTTGGGCTCACTATAGAAGCCCGAATTTGAACTTAGTGCATTTCAGGCAAATTTCTTCAAAAATCTTCTTCTCCAGATCCAGCAGGCAGAATCTTTTGATATTTGGTATGCAACATTGTGGGGTGGATCTGATTCAAGTTTATTCAAATTGGCCCCCTGGATTTATATTTGGGCTCGGTATAGAAGCTCGAATTCGAACTTAGTGCATTTCAGGCAAATTTCTTAAAAAATCTTCTTCTCCAGATCCAGCAGGCAGATTCTTTTGATATTTGGTATGCAACATTGTGGGGTGGATCTGATTCAAGTTTGTTCAAATTGGTTCCCTGGATTCATATTTGGGCTCAGTATAGAAGCTCAAATTCGAACTTAGTGCATTTCAGGAAAATTTCTTAAAAAATCTTCTTCTCCAGATCCAGCCGGCAGAATCTTTTGATATTTGGTATGCAACATTATGGGGTGGATCTGATTCAAGTTTGTTCAAATTGCCCCCCTGGATTCATATTTGGGCTCAGTATAGAAGCTCGAATTCGAACTTAGTGCAATTCAGGCAAATTTCTTAAAAAATCTTCTTCTCCAGATCCAGCAGGCAGAATCTTTTGATATTTGGTATGCAACATTGTGGGGGAGGTCTGATTCAAGTTTGTTCAAATCGCCCTCCCCCCCCCCCCCCCCCCTGGGTTCATATTTGGGCTCAGTATAGGAGCCCAAATTTGAACTTAGTGCATTTCAGGCAAATGTCTTTAAAAACCTTCTTCTCAAGATCCAGCAGGCAGAATCTTTTGATATTGGATATGCAACATGCTTAGGGGGGTGAGATTCAATTTTGTTCAAGTCAAGTCCCTGGGTTCATATTTGAGCTCACACTGGTAGCCCAAATTATAACTTAGTTCAAAATGAGGAATTTTCTTTAAAAATCTTCTTCCTCAGATCCAGCAGTCGGAATGTTTTGATATTTGGTATGCAGCATCCTTAGGGGTGGTGGTGGTGGGGGGGGGGGGGGGGGTGAGATTCAAGTTTGTTCAAGCCATGTCCCTAGGTCCATATTTGGGCTCACTGTGGGAGCCCGAATGATAACTTAGTTCAAAATGAGGAATTTTCTTTAAAAATCTTCTTCTTCAGATCTAGCAGTTGGAATGTTTTGATATTTGGTATGCAGCATCCTTAGGGGGGTGAGATTCAAATTTGTTCAAGCCATGTCCCTAGGTCCATATTTGGGCTCACTGTGGGAGCTTGAATTGTAACTTAGTTCGAAATGAGGAATTTTCTTAAAAACTCTTCTTCTTCAGATCCAGCAGTCAGAATGTTTTGATATGTGGTGTGTAGCATCCTTAGGGGGGTGAGATTCAAGTTTGTTAAAGCCAAGTCCCTGGGTCCATATTTGGGCTCCCTGTGGGAGCCCGAATTATAACTTAGTCAATATGAGGAATTTTTCTTTAAAAATCTTCTTCTTCAGATTCAGCAGTCGGAATGTTTTGATATTTGGCATGCAGCATCCTTAGGGGGTGAGATTCAAGTTTGTTCAAGCCAAGTCCCTGGGTTCATATTTGGGCTCACTGTGGGAGCCCGAATGATATCTTAGTTCAAAATGAGGAATTTTCTTTAAAAATCTTCTTCTTCAGATCCAGCAGATGAATGCTTTTGATATTTGGTATGCAGCATCCTTAGGGGGTTAAGATTCAAGTTTGTTCAAGCCATGTCCCTAGTTCCATAAAATTTGTCTCCCATGACTTCATTCCTTTGTAGTGTTGATGAACCATGTCTAACTGAATGTGACCCCAAATACTTCTTTGAGCCACTTTGGCCGGTGAGCGATTAAGGCTCCTTAGGGCCTCTTGTTATTAAAAACATAGCATACAGGGAACAGAAATTAACGTATTCCCAATTATCACAATTCTTGTCTTATTTCATAATCCTTTCATAAACATTGAACATTTTCCTTTTCATCAAACACAACACACAGACAAGTTAAGCTACAGTGCCACTGACACTTTCATTTACTACAATTATTAAGTAGATGATAAACTTTTTTGTCAACACTAGAGTTGTGCGGTATTGAAATTTCAGGTTCCGTATTGGTATTTTTCAGGTAAATACCTTGGTTTCAGTATTGTATTCGGTATATGCACAGAACACTGAAAGTAGTCACAAACTGACCCAATTTCCCAACATTCAACCACGAAGTAACTTAACAGGTTCAGCTTGGCCATCTCATGAACTTGACAAAGATTCAACTGTGATAACTAATTAGTCTAGCAAGTTATTTAATGAATCACTCGTTTCAGTGTGAATCATCACACTGAATCAAGTGATTCATTAAATAACTTGCCCAGCTTATCAGTTGGCCTCTATGTCCTTCGAACAATGCCTCTCCCCAATGAATCAGGAAGAAGAAACATATGTTCTTAACTTTCAAAGCATTTCAGTAAGTTTTCACTGGTAGCGACACTCAGTCATGTTAACTCTCCCGGAATGCCTGGGAAAATCCTGGAATTTCAGTGTAGTTCCCGGCCTCCTGGACGGGAATCAGTTTTGGACCAAAAATCCCAGAAAACAACAGTCAAATATTTTGTTCCCGTTGTAACTTATGAAAAACGTTCAGAGTCAAATCACATGCATTTCAAACTCTGGTAAAAACTCACGAAGCAGTAAAATATGGATTTAAGTTAAATTTAAGTAAGAAAAGGGTATTTTATGATATATATTTCAACTGTGTTCATGTTTATTTCTTTTCAACCCAGGGGTCAGCCGAGTGGGCGACTGGGGCGAAGAAGTCGCCTTGTCATTCCTCAAGTCACCTTGACTTACATTGGGGGCGAAATTCAAGTCGCCCTCCAAAACTTCCTTGGGAGACATGGCAGTTTACTGTATTTTCTTATGTTTTATTTCCAAAAAAAACCCCACTTCCACATTCACAAAAAAAGTAAACACGGCTGCTGTTAAAATCCATCATATGGCTCTGAAAATAGCCTAAACTAACCCAATTTTATATTTCGGAAAAGAGTTGTAATGGCAAAGTTGTTTGAACAATACGCCCCAACTGATAGCAACCAGCACAAAATGCTATTTAAAAACAAAAGTGCCAGCAAAAACAACGAATCACACATGACACGCATCGTGTTAATTAGAATTTATTAAAGTTAAACCATTTCAAAACAAAAAAAAAATGCGTTGGAGACAGTTCATCCATAAAAATGTCGAAATTGCTTACGGTTACGCTTTGTTCCACTGAAAAATTGGTTGCACTGAAATTCGCCCCGCAATTTGCATTGAAAGTTTTTCTTTGAAAACTCGTGTTGGAAGGGGGTTAAATTCAATAAGGCTATGATAGAAATCACACATATTAGGATGGATAAAAATGGCAGGCCTTATAGCACCAATCGCACATGTCATTGTAAGATGGTTGGCAGAAATTGTCATTTTTCTGAACAGTGCATCATCACACAGCGCAGCAGGTAAGGGAGACAACTGAAATATTTTGTCATTTACCTTAGAAATAAATTAACTCAAATTGTTAATGACGCTAAATTTATGAAGGATATCGAAGAAAACATTTTTAACTACGCTTTTCAATTCAATTAGGATATTCAGAAACCATGAATGCCCCAGCTTCTTATGTGAACTTGAAATTTATTTTAAATACTTTCAATATTTTTTTTTTAAAGAATATACCTTCTATAACAGAGAAGAACACTCTCACCATGGGTAATGCTAAATTTCAAATCCACTGCATTGAGTCCTTCCAGGGCTTGGACGCCAAAATGCGTTCTAAGGCCCTCAAAGGTTCTTTCTTTTCACGAGCTGATGCCTTTCTGCCTCCGTCGCGGTTTCGTGTTTACGATTCCATCTGTCCACCAGTCTTCCAAGGGATGACTACTGTGGATGAGGATTCTTCTTCCCTCGGGTTGACTAAGCCTAAGTCGGCAGTTCTCCCGATGTTTGTAGTTGAGTCTATGGTGGGCCTGTCCCGAGAGATGCTGGGTATGTTATCTCTCGCGGACCATGTCGTCGCTGGCCTGGCTGAATATTTTCCACCAGGGAAGTTTGATGATGCTCAGGCGCCTTTTCGTGTTTTGTCACAGGCTCTTATGAACTTGACACATGCTCACGCCTGTAACATGGCTAATTTGGAGCTGGCACGTCGGGATGCGGTGTTGAATTCTTCTCCATCCCTTCCTTCTGAGCAGCATGCTGTTCTGAGGTCTGCTTCTTTGGTTGGACCTCAGTTGTTCCATGGTTCCATGGAAGCTGCCCGTGGTGAGGTTCTTCGTCATTCGAAGGACCAGCTTTTGCAATGTCCTGCTGCATCTACCAGGTCGGCGACGACGGCTACGCCTTCAGCTCTGTCCGCTCCTTCTGCTCAGAAGAAGGGCCGATGTGGCCAGGCTCACTGGCAGCCTCAGGGAGGAAAGTCTCAGGCCTCCAGTCGGGGGAAGGCTGTTGCTGTTTTTCAACCGTTCGACAGAGATAACGTCGGACACTTGGGTCCTCAACGTCATCCAATCCGGTCTGCAACTGTCCTTCTGTCAGCACCCCCTGTTTATCTCGGGTGCCCCTCCTGACTCCGGTCCCTTCCGATTCTCTGCATTGGGACCTTCTGGTACAGGAGATCGACAATCTCCTCTCCAAAGGGGCGATCGAGGTGGTCAGGAACACCCTTTTACCAGGGTTTTACTCGAGACTTTTCTTGGTGCCGAAGAAAAACGGCCAGTTTCGTCCTGTCATCGATCTGAGTATCCTGAACGAGTCCATTATAGCACCTCGTTTCAGTATGGAGACTTTCCGGGTGGTTCGACTTTCAGTTCATCAGGGCGACTTTGCTGCCACTATCGACCTGAAGGATGCCTACTTCCATGTACCCATTCATCTGGTGTCACGGAAATACCTTCAGTTTTCTTTTCGGGATCGAGTCTATCAATTCAGAGCTCTCCCGTTCGGGTTGAACCTAGCTCCTTGGACCTTCACCTAACAGATGTCACATGTGCTTGCTTTTCACCGTACTCAGTCGGCTGTGACTTCGTCAGCCTACCTGACAACATCCTCCAATGGCACCACAATGCTGCTGTTCTGGAGTCCGATGTCCGGCAGTTACTTTGCCTACTAGCGTCGCTGGGTTTCAGAGTCAATCGCGAGAAGTCGGATCTTCTTCCTTCTCAGCAATTTCGTCATTTGGGAATGGATTTCGACACTCTTCACAATGTGGTGTCAGTGCCCAATGCTCGAGCGACGATTCTTTCCACCTTGACTCGGAACCTGCTCCAATCTTCCTCGGTCTCGGCCAGGACTTTCCTTCGGATGCTGGGCCTTTGTGGTTCAGTGACAGATCTCATTCCGCTCAGTAGCTTGTTTGTCCGACCTCTCCAACACTTCCTGTTGGATCATTGGCATCCAAATGTAGATCCTCTGGACCTGGAACTCCCTATTCCTCGGTCCCTGCTTTGTCACCTACGCCCTTGGGCCGATGTTCCCTTCTTAACACAGGGTGTCCCATTGGATCTTCCTTTGGCCGATCGCATCCTTACTGCGGATGCCAGCGATCGGGGCTGGGTGCGACGTTGGATCCTCGCAGTCTGTCCACTCACGCCGAGTTGGACAGCGAGCAGGTGGTCCTTCTTATCAACCAGAAGGAGCTCCTTGCTCTTCTGTTGAGTTTTCGGCTTTGGAACTCTCACCTGTCGGACCACATTGTCCTACTTCTTTCGGACAATTCGACAGTAGTGGCCTACATACGGAATCAAGGAGACACACATTCGATTCCCATGTATCGGCTATCTCGGGATCTTCTACTGTTGGCGCGGGATGTAAACATTCGGGTGACCATTCGGCACATACCCGGGTATCTCAATGTCCTAGCAAACTCCCTGTCCCAATGCGACAGTGTCCTTCCAACCGAATGGATGCTGCATCAGTCGGTGTTTCAGGCGATTTGCGAGTGGTGGGGTCGTCCTCCGGTCGACCTTTTTGCCACTCGCTGGAATCATCAGGTAGAGACCTTTGTCTCTCCTTGTCCAGGTCCTCTGGCATTTGTGGTAGACGCTCTGTCTCTGGACTGGACAGGTTGGATCGGCTATGCCTTCCCTCCTGCACCGATTCTTCCTCAAGTGTTGGCAAAGTTTTGTGCTTGCAGTTGCAGGATCATTCTGATTGCACCTCTGTCTCCACAGAGGGTGTGGATCAATCTGCTGCGGCCTCTGTTGGCAGATCGGCCGATTCCTACCTCTACGTCACGATCTTCTTTCCCAGGGTCGTCCCAAGAAGTATCACAACAACCTGGCGAGCCTGTCCCTTCACGCCTGTCTTTTATCAGGTCCTGTCTCCGACGTAGAGGTTTTTCGAGGCGAACAGTGGAGTGCATTTCTGCATCGTGGTGACATTCCTCTGGCATGTCTTATGCTGCGAAGTGGAAGGTTTTCTGCTGCTGGTGTACAGATCATAATGTGGATTACCGTGATCCGTCAATCGCTCAAATTGCAGATTTTCTGGTATACCTTTTTGACTCCAAGGGCCTCCAGCCTATTACGATAAAGGGCTATCGCTCTATGCTGTCTGATATTTTCTCTTATGTGGGAAAGCGGTGCATCGGTCTTAATCCTTTTCTCTCCAAACTCATTCATCACTTTTCTTTGAAGAGGCCTCGAGATTTGCGTCTTATACCTAAGTGGAACTTGGCATGAGTGTTGCACTGTTTGGAGGGGACGCCATTCGAGCGTTTGCTTCTGCCTGACATGTCAGTGAGCTTCATGCGCTATCTGTTGATTCTGCTTTCTTCAGAAATGAGGCTAACAGTGTCACCTTCACTACTGATTGCTCTTTTCTGGCCAAGAATCAACTTCCTGATTCGGTACCTCCTCCCATCTGCATTCAGGCTCTCTCTGCTGTTGATGGCCGGAGGCCTCTTCTTTGTCCTGTTCGTGCGATCAAGACTTACATTAATCGCACTCAGTTCATTCGGAGGGGTCGGAAGAGATTCTTTCTGTCTTTCATTCCTTGGAGGCAGTCTATCTCTTCCCATTCTATTTCCATGTGGATCTGTCTTGCAATCAAGCTGGCTTATTCCAGCTTGTCTGCTTCGGATCTTGTTTTGAACCGGTTTAATGCTCATGAGGTTCGTGCCATTTCTACATCCTGGGCGTTCGCCAATTCTGTTTCACTCCGGGATGTTATGAATGTGGCTTACTGGAGGAATGCTTCTACCTTCTCCTCCTTTTATCTCTGCCACCTTCAGCAGCAATCTGAGGACCTTTTTTCTTTAGGCCCTGCTCAGGCTGTTGTGCACCCTCATTAAATTTGTTTTTATCGGGTTTGTGCTCTGCTCAGCCTTGTTCTTTTCAGGTGCATTCTCTCTTTCTTCTTTACAGGTTTCGCTATTCTCTGCCCTCCTTGCTTTTTTTTTTGCTGCTCTTGTTGGTATTGGTTATGTGATTTACCTCCTCCTATTGTTTATTCAGCCAATTGTAAACAATTGTGAGTAGGTTGAAAAGAAATTAAAAATTATTAGTAAATTTTGTTTCTTAACATACCTACCACAATTGTTTACCGGAGACCCACCCTCCTTGGGGATATCTTTGATATCAATGCCTCCCCGCTAAATCACAAACTTCTCGTTGGCGGAAATATGGAATTGACGTCACCGTTGTTGCGCATGCGCTCGGTAAACACAAGAGGTGTGCAGAGAGAGTTACTGTAATGTCGAGTGCCGATCTCGCGCGACCCTTTTTCGATCTTTTTCGTTTTTTTGCACTCTATTACTTTTTCAACTTGTTTGGAAAAGTTTCTTAAGCTTGAGTTAGTTCCGAAGTAGGGCTTGCACTTACGTTACAGCCAATTGTAAACAATTGTGGTAGGTATGTTAAGAAACAAAATTTTCTAAAAAATTTTAATTTCTGGGTTTTGTCTTCGGAGATTTGTGATCAATGTGCGAGTGTCAAAGTGAAAATAGGTGACTTACTTTCAAAAAATTGAAAACTCCACCTTCATTTAAATGCAGTTTTTGGAAATTGAAATATATGAGAAGGAATTAAATAATATATATATATTTATTCCTTCATAGAATAGCTTTAAATCTCATTCCTTTTCCAAAATCAAAACATAAACAGCAACTATTTAGCACAGTTTAAAGTCCCTTAGGATGCCGAAAAATTATGACTGCATATTTAAACACAATGGACTTATTTTCTAACACTACATTTATTCTGTTTTGCTGACTACAGAACTGTTAACTGTTGGTCATCTGTACCCAGAATATTTCGAATGGAATTAAAAAAAAATGCTTCAGTGATGAAAAGAAAAGTTTTGTGTAGGGCACAAATGTCCCACATGCATGAAGTTTGATAAAGATACTTTCTAAGAAGGCCTACTAATGTTCTTGAGTCCTGTTAACATTTCCAGACTTGGGAAATTATTTTAGCTAAGTAGACTTTGATAAGAGCAAACCACAGGTGGAGGTGCTCTGTGGGACAGTATGGGTGGGTGGGGGTGGGAGGGGGGGGGGGGGCTCATGAAGAAGAGGATCCTGGGGGGGGGGGGGGGTCAAATCAACAGTTATTTTATGATTTTTATGCGTACCCATACTATGTATGGTACACATAGTGCCAGCATCCGGGGTGACCATCCATTGTTTGCCCATCCTTTGTCTGTCCGTCCATCTGTCTGTCTGTCTATCTGTCCATCCGGCATCTGTATCCATTTCTTTGGCATTCGATAACTTAAAAAATATTGATTGGATTGTCAAATTACTTTATATTTGTGTTCAGGTTACTGATGTGCCAAGCTGTATAGTTTTTGGTGTAAATCTGATAATTTGATCCTGAGATATTAACTCTTTATCCTTCAAATTGAGAATTCTTCCAATCCCTTTGGCATGAGATAACTCAAAAAATATCAATACAGTTGTCATGTTACTTTATATATATCTTCAGGTTAATGATGTTCTGAGCTGTATAGTTTTTGGTGTAAATCTGTTATTTTGATCCTGAAATATTAACCCTTTATCCTTCAAATTGAAAATTTCCCCAATCCTTATCCTTCAAATTGAAAATTTCTCCAATCCCTTTGGCATTCGATAACTTGAAAAATATTGCTTGGATTGTCAAGTTACTTTATTTTTGTGTTCAGGTTACTGATGTGCCAAGCTGTATAGTTTTTGGTGTAAATCTGATAATTTGATCCTGAGATATTAACCCTTTATCCTTCAAATTGAAAATTCCTCCAATCCCTTTGGCATTCGATAATTTGAAAAATATTGCTTGGATTGTCAAGTTACTTTATATTTGTGTTCAGGTTACTGATGTGCCGAGCTGTATAGTTTTTGGTGTAAATCTGATAATTTGTTTCTGAGATATTAAACCTTTATCCTTCAAATTGAAAATTCCTCCAATCCCTTTGGCATTCGATAACTTGAAAAATGTGTTGCTTGGATTGTCAAGTTACTTTATATTTGTGTTCAGGTTACTGATGTGCCAAGCTGTATAGTTTTTGGTGTAAATCTGATAATTTAATCCTGAGATATTAACCCTTTATCCTTCAAATTGAAAATTCCTCCAATCCCTTTGGCATTCGATAACTTGAAAATTATTGCTTGGATTGTCAAGTTACTTTATATTTGTGTTCAGGTTACTGATATGCCGAGTTGTATAGTTTTTGGTGTAAATCTGATAATTTGATTTTGAGATATTAACCCTTTATCCTTCAAATTGAAAATTCCTCCAATCCCTTTGGCATGAGATAACTCAAAAAATATCAATCCGATTGTCATGTTTCTTTATATATGTATTCAGGTTACTGATGTGCTGTGCTGTATAGTTTTTTATGTAAATCTGATGATTTGATCTGGAGATATTAACCCTTCATCCATCAAATTAGACACTCCTCCAATCCATTTCTGTATGTACCCATACCATGTATGATGTACATAATGTCGGCATCCATGGTGGCCCTCCGTCATACAGCTTTCTGCTAGTTGCGCGTATGGGTACACATCTGACGATTTCATCGGCCTATTTTTTAACATAGCATAAATGCATCAGCATAGTTGACAACTAGTTTTGGATATAAGCTGGTGTTAATAGTGGTCTATGAGCTGAAAATTCACAAGTTTTTTCTTTTATTTTGCGAACTTTTCCCTGAAATCCATCCCATTTCCCTGAAAATCACCCTCAGGTTCCCTGAAAAATTATTCTGGAGGTTAACATGTCTGGCAACACTCTTGATAACACTCTTGGTCAGTCCTTCCCTCCTTATCTTTCAAAGTGACAAGATTAATGTCCACTGTGCAGAGAATCCAGTGTTCAATATCCATTCAAATATGAAAGTAAATTGTAGTAATGCAACTATAATTAATCTCTTTATGATAATCCCAGTTGTGAAAACATTGTGCAGTCATTGCCAATCTTGCAATGCTTCAATTACATGGTGTCATCCACCTTTCATTGTTTGAGTTCATCCTTGAAAAACATGTAAAATAACATGTTTTATGACATTCATCTAGTTGTAATTATAGGGTATTTTGAGTGGAATCACTCTACCAGTGTTCACTAACTTCACTACTGGTTCCTGGCTTCATGCATGTTTCTGAAAATTCCAGAGAATCCAAGCTGAGCTATTGCCGTCACTTCTCGTCCGTTGGCATACATATGTTCACAATTTCCTTTGGCACACCACACAGGTTGCATTTAAAAAGATTGCTTTGAAACTTGATCTGCTTGTTTGGGGTGACATCTGGATGGGAGCTAGCGATTTTCTTCCATTTCCGTCAAAAAATGTTGCCGCTGGGAACGTTCTTTGAACTTGGTTTAGTCAGACATCAATATTTCACTTTGGCACACCCTACAGGGCACATTTATGATCGGATTGCTTTGAAACCTGGTATGCTTGTTTGGAGTGACCTCTATTTGGGAGCTATCGATTTTTGCTTCCATTTCCATCCAAACATGTTGTCGCTGGCAATGACCATTGAACTTGGTTTAGTCAGGCATCAATATATTCCTTTGGCATGCCCAACAGGGCACATTTATGATCGGATTGCTTTGAAACTTGGTATGCTTGTTTAGGGTTACCTTTAGATGGGAGCTATTGATTTTTTTCAATTTCCATCAAAAAATGCTGCCTCTGGCAATGACATCCGATGAACTTAGTGCAATTATGCATCAATATTTCCCTTTGGCACACCCTGCAGTACACATTTTTGACCGGATCGCTTTGAAACTTGGCATTCTTGTTTGGGGTGACCTTTGGATGGTTGTAGCTAGCAATTTTCTTCCATTTTTGTCAAAAAATGTTGCCGCTGGCAGTGACCACTGAACTTGGTTTAGTCAGGCATCAATGTATTCCTTTGGCATGCCTTACAGGGAACATTTATGATCAGATCGGTTTGAAACTTGGTTTGCTTGTTTGGGGTTACCACTAGATGGGAGCTATCGATTTTCTTTGATTTCCATCAAAAAATGTTGTCGCTGGAAACAACCTTTGATGAACTTAGAAGCAGTTGTGCATAAATATTTCCCTTTCCATCAAAAAATGTTGCAGCTGGCAATGACCTTTGAACTTAGTTTAGTCAGACCTCAATATTTCTCTTTGGCACACCCTACAGGGCACATTTATGATCAGATTACTTTGAAACTTGGTATGCTTGTTTGAGGTGACCTCTTGATAGGAGCTATTGATTTTCTTCCTAGTCCATTAAAAAATGTTGCCGTCGGTAAGGACTTTTGATGAAATTAGTGCAGTTATGCATCAGTATTTCCCTTTGACACACCCTGCAGGGCACATTTATGATTGAATCGCTTGGAAACTTGGTATGCTTGTTTGGGGTGATCTCTGGATGGGAGTGATCTATTTTCTTTCATTTCCATCAAAAATAGTTGCCGTTGGCAATGTCCTTTGATGAACTTAGTGCAGTTATGCATCAATATTTCTCTGTGACACACCCTGCAGGGCACATTTATGATTGGATCACTTGGAAACCTGGTATGCTTGTTTGGGGTGACATCTATATGGAAGCTATCGTTATTCTTCCATTTCTGTCAAAAAATGTTGTCGCTGGCAATGATCTTTGAACTTGGTTTAGTCAGACCTTAATATTTCCCTTTGGCACACCCTTCAGGGCACATTTATGATCAGATCACTTTGAAACTTGGTATGTGTATTCGGGGTGACCTCTAGATGTGAGCTATTGATTTTTTTTTTATTTCCATAAAAAATTATTGTCGTTATCACCAGCCTTTGAACTTTGTGCATTTGTGCAGCAGCTTATCCCTTTTGCACTCTCTGCAGGGTATATTTATGAATTTCTATAAAAAAAACCCAAAACATTGCCACAAGCAATGACCTTCAAACTTAGTGCATTTGTGCATCAACATCTTCCTTGGCATGTCTCAGATGTTACATTCATTATCAGGTTGTTTTGAAACTTTCTATGCTTATTCAGGTTGACAAAGATAGGAGCTTTCAATTTTATTTTCATTTCCATCAAAAACTGTTGCTGTAAGCAACAATGTTTGAATTTATTGCATTTGTGCATCAACATTCTTCTTTGACATGACCTACAGGACAACAGTTGCTCGTAGATGCTTGGTGGTTCGCTCTGGGTACTCCGGCTTCCTCCATCCATAAAACTGTCACGGTCACAATTAGCCATGATGCACAAGTATGTGACCTTAAACACCATAAATAAATACCTACAGGGCACATTTATCGTAGGATTGTTTTTGAACTTGATGTGCTCATTAGGCAAGACCTCTAGATAAGAGCTTTTGATTAGCATTCATTTCTGTGAAAAAAAAGTGCCGTTTACAATAACCTCTGAACTTACTGCATTTGTGTGTCAACATTCTTCCTTTAGCCGGCCTTACAGTTTACATTTAAAAATGCATGGATTGCTCTGAAGTTGTGCACACACAATGCTGTTATGTTGAAGTTTCATCATTGATACCAGTAATCTTCAATTTTGCCATTTCACTTATAACTTACCAAGTTCAAGTTTGTTAAGTTGAGCTACAGTGTCATTGACACTTTCATTTATTTATTTGTCAGATGTTTTTATTCGTATTCATTTACTTTGGCAATGTCTGCATAAGGGCACCACTTCTTGGATAGCCTTACACAAAGCCCTATCTCAGGTAAGTTGGACAATTTTTGTCATTTTTTTATTACAGTTCTGTTAATTCCAGTTTTATTGGGACAATTATTACTATGAAGATGACACAAGTTTTCAAAATTTTATTATATTTTACTTCTCAAGTTCAATCCACAGGGATTATTTACACCCTTTGTGGTGGTTAGGAGTTGAGGTTTCACCTTATTGCTTCATCATCGTAGTTGCCCTTGTAGAACCATTATGTTGTGACCTCATTGACGATATTGCTAATATGTCATAGTGTTACGTAAAAGTCATTACGTTGGACCTTAAGAGAGGTAGTTCAGTGGATTTTTCTCTTTAATACCTCTCATGTTACAATCGGATAACTTATTATGTATATTCTACTTATCTACACCTTATGATTTTCAGTTGTTTACACATTGATAACCCAACTTCCAGTTCATTTCTGGTAGTTCTACTGTTTCTGAATGTTTTGGTTCATTTTTTTTTTTTAGCTCTCCTGACTTTCAGTCAGGGGAGCTATAGTGATCACTCACTATCCATCGTCCAGCATTCGTGAACATGGTGTTTACATCTTCTCCCAGACTGCTGAACCAATTTACTTGAAATTTGGGATAATAGTTTGTTAAGACATTGCATTTTGATTTTGTTCAAATCAAGTTGCCTCGCCCCAGTAGGGTCAGCCCGTCGGTAGGGCCAGGCCCTAAAAAGTGTGCTTAAATCTTACAAAATTTTCTCCTCATGAACCAGCAGTAGCAGAGACTTAATATTTGGTGTGCAGCTTCCTTTTGAGGTATAGACTCAGATTTGTTCAAGAGAAGTTCGAGGAGCTATATTTGCCTTTGTTATGGGTGGGGCAAGAATTTTCACCCCACCCAAAATTTATATTTTCCAAACCGAGAGGCTGATTTGAACCAAATTTGATGTGAGGGCTTATTGGGTCATAAGTACTTAATTTATGCCCCCCAAAATGTTCCTGTCTCTCCATATCTCCAAAACTACACGGCATTGAGAATTCTTATATGGTGTGATGCTTCCTTAGGAATAACAGATTGGAATGGTCAAAAAAAATTGCTATCGGTTTTATCATAGGGTACTTTTTCGGGACTTTGAAAAAGTGATGAGTCAGCATTTTTTTAACACTGTGGGTAATGGGAAAAAACATTTAAGACTTCTCTTCTCCCAAATCACTGTTCCAAAAGCTTTCAAATTTCACATATAACATCTTTGGAAGATTGTTTCACATGTTTATTGAAATCAAATTCCTGGGTCCATATTTGGGCTCTCTATGGGAGCCCAAATGTTTAACCCTTTACCTAACTTGAAAAGCAGACAACACTTGCAAAACAAATTCTTGAATAACTAATTTTTTTCATTTTTTGTCTAAAAAACATAGGTTATGACCCCTTGTTGGAACGAGCTCGTTCCAATGAGGGGTCATAACCTATGTTTTTGAGACAAAAAATGAAAAAAATAATGAAAATTTAATTGGCGATTTTTGTGAATAGCGCTGGCCGGTTTTGGCCGTTAAGTTGGGTAAAGGGTAAAATTAGTGTAGTATGAGGAATATTCTTTAAAAATCTTCAGATCTACGAATCAGAATCTTTTGATATTTGGTATGCAGCATCCTTAGGGGGGGTGAGATTCAAGTTTGTTCAAGCCAAGTCCCTGGGTTCATATTTGGGCTTCCTGTGGGAGCCTGAATTATTACTTAGTTCAATAAGAGGAATTTGTCTTTAAAAATCTTCTTCAGATCCAGCAGTCAGAATGTTTTGATATTTGGTATGCTGCATCTTTAGGGGGGTGAGATTCAAATTTGTTCAAACTAAGTCCCTGGGTTGATATTTTGGCTCCCTGTGGGAGTCCGAATTATAACTTAGTTCAATATGAGGAATATTCTTCAGAAATCTTCTTCTTCACATCCACCAGTTAGAATCTTTTGATATTTTTGTTATACAGTATTCTTAGGGAGGTGAGATATAAGTTTGTTAAAGCCAAGTCCCTGGGTTCATATTTGGGCTTCCTGTGGGAGCCCAAATTGTACCAAAATTTTTTATTTTCTGAACTGAAAGGTCGATTTGAACCAAATTTGATATGAGAGCTTATTGAGTCATAAGTACCTAATTTATGCCAAAACAATTTTTCCTGTCGCTCCATGGGAACCACAGGACCTAAAAATAGAAAAAAATTAAAACGCCCATATTTTCAAAACTACACTGCACTGAACATTTTTATTTTGTGTGAAGCTTCCCGAGGAACAGCAGAAAGGAATGGTCCAAAAAAAATTGCTGTTGGTTTTATCATAGGGTACTTTTCCAAGACTTTTGAAAAAGTGCTGAGTCAGCATTTTTTTGCACTTTGGGTAACATTACTTTGGGTAATGGGAAAAACATTGATGACGCTTTTTCTCCCAAACCACTGCTCCGAAAGCTTTCAAATTTCACATATAACATCTTTGGAAGATTGTTTCACATGTTTATCGAAATCACATCACTGGGTCCATATTTGGGCTCTCTATGGGATCCCAAATGTTTAAATTAGTGCAGTATGAGGAATATTCTTTAAATATCTTCTTCTTCAGATCCACCAATCAGAATCTTTTGATATTTGGTATGCAGCATGCTTAGGGGGGGGGGGGGGGGGGGGGAGGATTCAAGTTTATTCAAGCCAAGTCCCTGGGTTCATATTTGGGCTTCCTGTTGGAGCCCAAATTATAACTTAGTTCAGTATGAGGAATATTCTTCAAAAATCTTCTTCACATCCACCAGTCGGAATCTTTTAATATTTGGTATACAGCAACATTCTTCACATCCACCAGTCAGAATCTTTTGATATTTGGTATACAGCAACCTTACAGAGGTGAGATTCAAGTTTGTTCAAGCCAAGTCCCTGGGTTCATATTTGGGCTCCCTGTTGGAGCCTGAATTATTACTTATTTTAATATGAGGAATATTCTTTAAAAGTCTTCTTTTTTTTTTAGATCCACTGGTCAGAATCTTTGGATATTTGGTTTAAGCTTTTCTTAGGGGGGACAGATGCAACTTGTTCAAATGAATTCCCAGGGTTGAGTATAGTTCTGGTCAGATTATTTTTGCCAGAATTATGCCCCTTTTCGACTTGAAAAATCAGGCCTAGAATTTTCTCTGGAGATTTTCTCAGATGTTTATGGGTTGATTCCTTTGAAACTAGGTATGGATGTTTACTACCATGGGAACCTGTTCACCTGCAATTATAGTTTTGATCAGGCTTCTTTTTGCCAGAGTTATGCCCCTTTAATCTTAGAGCACATGAATTTTGTGCAGAGATTTTCTCAGATGTTTATGGATCAATTACTTTGAAAGTTGGTATGGATGTTTACTACCATTGGAACCTGCGATTATAGTTTTGATTGGACTTTTTGTGCCAGAGCTATGCCCTTTTTTGTCTTAGAATGCCTGAATTTTGTCTGGAGATTTTCTCAGATGTTTATGTGCCAGAGTTATGCCCCTTTTCATCTTAGAATAATCATGGCAGTGGGGGTAATGGACAGTCCCACCTGGGACAGTGACACCCCTAGTTATCATCACATACATCGAGAACATATTCCACCAAAATGGCTGAAAATGAGCTAGCATCAAGTGTGCTACATAATGATACAGTGCAATCCAGTGGCACAGATGCCAGCTCACAAGGGCACCTGTGCTCAGACAGTAAGCATAAAGCACAAAAGACAAATAACCCTAAAGGGGAATCATGGAAGGGTGTGTCACCCCACAGTGAGTCCTCAGATAAATCAGTTGTCAGCACCTTAAAAATTACAGCATCCATACATATTTTGCTGGAACCTCAGAAGATTGTTCCCTTAACTTCATCGACACAACTGCCCCACACAGCTGTTATCATAGTAGGAAGCACTCTTCTTATGGTAGGGCCGATTCTTCACATCATTCACGCTTGGTTCCGGCTAGACATCACAGTTATAAACATCTATGCAGAATCTTTTGGTCATGGTCATGGTGAAGGTCAATGATCAGATGACATCAAGTGCAGCTACGGCTGCACTCCCAAGTCCTGGAAGCCATTTGCACAGGCACTTATTCTCTACTGCTTTTACTTTGAGGAAGGAGGCATCTAGTAGATCGCACTCTTCTTCTCGTTCAGACCGGTCCAGTTCTTATTCTCAGATGGATCAACATCAGCATTCGGAGTACTGTGACTACCATTATGGATCATCTCAGTTTCATTCTGAAGAGTCGTCAGATGACTACAGCAGATCTTCATTGTCACTACTGTGACAATGCATTTTATTAATCGTTATTGTCCAGATTTAGTGCCGAAGAACCTTCTGTCGGTTTTATCATAGGGTACATCTAAGCTATCATCATCAGATAGACCTCAATGGCAGAGACAAAATGCAGCTTTTATGTTTCCAACGCAATCTTCTTTAGTTTCTGAAGTGTTGATGTTCATGTCCTGGAAAAGAATAGTCGGATATGCTTTTTCCCCCAGCACCTTTAATTCAACAAGTACTGGAAGCCATTTGCACAGGCACTTATTCTCTACTGCTTTTACTTTGAGGAAGGAGGCATCTTTCCCCCAGCACCTTTAATTCAACAAGTACTCTTGAAAATCAAATAGTCACTTTGCAAGATCGTTCTAGTTTCCAATCTGTCCCCTCAAAAAGCATGGATTAACCTTCTCAGACCTCTTCTTTTAGGTACCCCTTGTCTTGTACCATTGTGGGAGGGTGTCTTGTTTCAAGGTAACAGCTACACTCTTCATGGAAATCTGACAGCTCTCAACTTTCACGTCTTTCCATTGTCAGGCCCTGCCTCAGACGTTAACATTTTTCCAGAAGAGCAGTGGACTGCATGTCTGCTGCATGGAGGACCTCCTCTTCTCTAAATTATACAGTGAGGGGAGAATCTTTAACATTTTTGAACAAGGGGTTTTCGATAGCTTTATACTGAGCCGTTCATGTGTTCTTGTAGTTTAATCTCAGGTTCATTATTACAGTTCAGCCCACTTAATTGGATATCTCTTAACTGAATAACCCTGTTAATTGAATATAATTGCCCCACACAAAACCATTTACCATACCTCCAGAACAAATTTGACCTGTTAATTGAATATAGATTATAGAGTAAACTCCTGTTAATTGAATAAAACATTTTGTAGCCTGTCGAGAAATTACCCTGACTGTACCCAGTTTTCCTTTTTTATAGACCTATTTGGGCTCAGTACATCCAATACAGGCATTTAATCTATTATATCTTGTTTGACAGAGCCCATGAAGCTCTGTCAAACAAGATATAATAGAACAAATGCTAAGTTTATCTCCAGAATACAGGAAATTGACACAATCCCTGTTAATTGAATACTCCTATTAATTGAGTAGTTTTCATTGGCAAAGTGGCTATTCAATTAACACGGTTCCACTGTATCAACATGCATTGTTATTTGAAGATAGTGTAAAAAATATTTTTTAATATCGTTGACAAAATTTGTTCACCAATTTGCATTTAATCAAATATAAAAAGGGATTTATGTAAAGTTTTTATATCTTTTCAGCTCGCATTCATGCTTTTACTTCTGAGTTGTTGTTATTTGAAGAGTTAGATCTTATGAAAATACAGCAGAATAAATCTATCTATAAGTAAGATGATATATATGTATTGCTTATTTTTATGTGCTAAACTTTTCTAACTGTTAGCAGTTAGGTTTAGGTCAAACTTAGTAGTTTATTACAGTAATGTGGAATATTTTTCCCCTTATTGAACTTTTATTCAGGTGACTGTCAAACTTGATTGAAGTGGGCAAGTGGGTGGACAAGCAGGTATTCATGTAAATCCTTGGTAATAACTGATTTTCAAATTTGTCAAAAGGCCAAGGTCACTTTGACTAAAAAGAGCATTTTATGGTTTCCGGTCGATAGCATTAGTTCGATCTCCACAACTGAACAAAATATGTCGAAATAAATTTTAAATTAGAAAAGTAACTATTCCTCCAGTGATTCTAACACTGATAATCACCGACTCAGAATTAAATTCTTTGGGGTATTGACCCTTTACCAAACAAATCAGCCACATTTGCCTGCATTATATGCAAATTCAGCAGTTGAAAGAATATTATTTTTCAAAAAATGTCCACAAACCAATGTCATGTTACCCCTCATTGGAACAAGCTCAAAGAGGGGCATGATTTGGTTTTGTTGAAATTTTTTGAAAAATTTGAACAAATAATATTTAAAATAATAAATTTTGTTATCACAGTACAGTCGCTGTGGACTGGCTGTAACCCATGCATGGGCAGTTATGTCCATACATGCATTTACCAAGTAATAAAAATCATCATCAGAAAAGTTTTCATTAATGAAGCACCAGGTTGTACCCGGTGCTTCATTGATTACATTTTTGATGTTTATTCGTAAAATTAGTGTTTGGAATCTAATATAGGAATATTAGTGACCAGTCCATGATGGCCATACTTCTGTCTGCATTGGGTAAAGGGTTAAGAATGACAAGTAGAATAACAAGCAATTAAGCTCATTTTCTAGACTATTTTCAACTTTTGGTAGCATGCTTAGCCAAAAATAATCTGTTCAAGTAACTGTATCAAAAATGAAAAGAAATGAGTGATGTGTTGTGCATTTCTACTTGTTTTGCAAATATTCAGTACCTTCCTTATATATTTATAAAACTTCAGTTTTGAAACATTATGAGTAAAAGAATTAGTGTCCTATGTTCCTCGAACACTTTAATCAAATATTTGTTGAAGTGAAAACATTATTTTTGTTTTAATTTCAGTCCAAAGTACGGATTTGCATTACTGAACAAGATAATAACTAAGTTACTTCAGTGAGTAGTAGTTCTTTTCACTTTCTTCTAATCTTCTTTGATATGAATATTAGAAAACTTCTCATAAAAAATTCTTGGCTAACAACAAGACAAATAACAACTTTATATCTATGCAAATTTAGGCCCCACAGAGTAGATCTTCTGTTTCTCAAACCATTTTTTGTATGGGCGGGTGTTGTTTCATTAGCTTAACTTGACAAAGTCAAGATAAGCTATTGCCATCACGCGTGCGGAAGTCTTTTATTCTGTGAGTCTGTTCACATTTTCCTTTAGCACAGGCTAAACCCCATAGTTTTTCAACATCCCCTTTTAGTCATGATTGGTCAACCGTGGTGACTGCCCGAGCCCAAAACCCGAAAACCATTAGCACAGTCTACAGGTCGTATTTATGATGGAATTTCATTGTAACTTGGTAGGATGCCTCTGTATAATATCTAGATGAGAATGTCCCCTTTTGATCATGATCTGTCAACCGTGACGACTGCCCAAGCCCAAAACCCAAAAACTTTTAGCACAGTCTACAGGTCATATTTAATATGGAGGGATTTCATTGTAACTTGGTATGATGACTCCGGATGATGTCTAGATGAGAACGTCCCCATTTGGTCGCGATCTGTCAACCATGACAACTGCCCATGCCCAAACCCCTAAGCACAGTCTACATGTCGTACTTAATGGAGGGATTTCATTGTAACTTGGTAGGTTGGCTTCATATAATGTCTAGATGAGAACGTCCCTTTTTGGTCGTGATTGGTCACTGTGACGGTTTCAGGGGCCCAAAGCCCAAAAACCTTTAGCACTGTCTATAGGCCATATTTATGAAGGGGTTTCATTATAACTTGGTATGATGACTCCGGATGATGTCTAGATGAGAACTTCCCTATTTGGTCGCGACCTGTCAACCGTGATGACTGCCCAAAACCCTAAGCACAGTCTACAGGTCGTATTTATAGAGGGATTTCATTGTAACTTGGTAGGTTGATTCCATATAATATCTAGATGATACCATCCCCTTTTTGTTGCGTTTGGTCAACTGTGATGGCTACAGGGGCCCGAAGCCCAAAAATCTTTAGCACAGTCTACAGGTCATATTTATGAAGGGATTTCATTGTAACTTGGTAGGATGACTCCAGATAATGCCTAAATGAGAACGTCCCCTTTTGGTCATGATCATTTAACCATGACGGCTGCCCGAGCCCAAAACCCGAAAAACTTTAGCACAGACTACAGGTCATACTTATGAAGGGATTTCATTGTAACTTGGTAGGATGACTCAATATAATGTCTAGATGAGGACGTTCCCTTTTGGCTGTAATCGGTCAACCATGATGGCCACGCAGGACCGAAGCCCAAAAACCTTTAGCAAAGTCTACAGTCTGTATTTATGAAGGGATTTCATTGTAACTTGATAGGATGACTCGTTTTGGAATAATTTCACTGTAAATTGGTAACTTTCATTGATATACATTAACTGTGAGGGCCACATACATTAACTGTTAGGGCCACATACATTAACTGTGAGGGCCACATTAACCCACCCCTTTAGTATAGTTTACACCTCATATTATTTTTATTGAAAACGTAGCATACAGGGAACAGAAATTAACATATTCCCAATTATCACAATTTTTGTCTTATTTCATAATCCTTTCATAAACATCAAACATTATCCTTTTCCTCAAATATAACACACAGACAAGTTAAGCTACAGTGTCATTGACACTTTCATTTTATTTTTGTAATTATTTATTTGCCTTTAAAAGTTTAAATTCTTGGTTTGTTTTATGTAGAATAGCATGTGTGGTGGTGTATTTCATCCCTTGAGTGCAAGAAAGCTTTGCAGTACTAAAGCATTGCAAAACCTTGTTGCACTCAAGGGACAAATTTATCAATCTTATTAACTTGGGTGAAATAATATCAGACATATAAAACCATTTAATTTTTATTTTTTTTTAGATTTGCATTGGTTAAAAAAGCGTGCATGTGGCAGCCAAAAGGACCATGCGGGAGGACCTGAGAAACAGATTGTTAACTTTTTTAGGCCGTATCTGCTTTTTGGGATAGCTTTATTTTCTATGCTTTGATGTGGGAGTAGCGTTGGTCAGTATTGCAAAAAAAAAGAAGTGTAATACAGTGTGCTCTCCTTGATTGGATACTACTTAATGAAATATATTGGAGCCTGCTTCACTGGTTATCCCTTTATTGAATAATCCTGTTAATTGTATATAATTTTACCAACCATTTACCATACCTTTCAGACAAATATAACCTGTCAATTGCATATAAGTTACAGGGTAAACTCCTAATTGAATTAAAAATTTATTTTAAGAATTACAATGACAACCACTTAATTTGGTGTGTTTGTATACTTATTAGGCCACAAACGAATATCTGCTTTTAATCTGTGATATTGTGATTTGAGGGTGGCAATGATATAACAGATATAAATGCTCAGTTTATCAGCCAAATACAGGAAATAGACCAAAGTCCTGTTAATTGAATATTTATCACTGGTAAAGTGACTATTCAATTAACAGAGTTCCACTCTAATACATATAATATTTATCAGCCATTGCCACTGGCCCAGACCATCTGGCCACTCTGTTTGAAAGAATCGGGCCAAACACTTAAAATTTGAACACACCCCACACCACCCACAAAATTAAGCCAAATAATGACATATGGGTTTAGTATGATACGAGGGAGAGCCTGATCTATTTTGGGATAATTTTGCCAAAGGTCAGGTTCACATGGACCTTAACCTGAAATTGGTTTCTACTCTATTACTTTAGATATTGACAAAGTTGCCTAATCAGTGTTATTTCAGGGGACTAGCCACACTCGATCTCACCTCTAGTTTATACTTTCAGTTAACAGGGATTCACTCAATCACCTATATGCAATTAACAAGTAAAATTTGTACCAAACATATGGTAAATGGTTTGGTGTTTGAAAGTTATATGCAGTTAACAGAATAATTCTGTTTTGCAATATCCAAGTATGTGTATGATGATGAGTTAACATTAAATATGGTTATTCCTTTTACAGGCTTCCAGTTGGTCAATATCTTTTTGGACATCTACCTAAAGACCCACATTGTTACATAAAGAACAGTGTTCAAGAGAACAAGAGGTAGATTTTCAACATAAAAATGTTATCACATAATCACCACCAAATAGTCCATCATGGAAATATCATATGCAAGATGTCTAATAAACGAGATTTTAAGTCAACATGATATCACAACATTGTTCATGATTGAGTTTCATCTAAAATAGAATTGAATTAATCTTCTCTGTATTTGAAGTCATTTATTTTGTTAACTGTTCACCAACATAACTAGCAAACAACATTTACAAAACATATCTTTTGACTCCTGAAAAATTATAAATTTACAGTAATTTTTATATTTTGCATACTTACCACTGGCCCAGACTAGCTTACTCTTATTCTTATGAATATAGTGTCCAACATTAATTTTCCCCCCTAAACACCAATAAAAATTGATCCAAGATCGAAAAAAGAAAGAAGTCCTATCGGGTCCTCCATACCTGGCTACTGCACTTGCATGTAACCAAGGAAGAACCTTACTTCCCGCCAGACTGCCATTCTTTGTGCCTGCGAAATGTTACAGTATTCAGAGAAGAGGTGATGAGTACAACAATGCTCATGGGGGGAGGGCCAGAATAGGACTATATATGTATAAGCATACTGTAATTACAAAATATATAAGAGAGATCACAGGCAGCACAGTGTAGGGATAATTTTGGAATTATATACATCCAGTAAAGATAATAACTGTCTTTAATGGATGTCACATGAGAAAAGGAAAAAGGAATCCTTATAAGTAATGACATATAATCTCTTTAAAAACCAAGCATACCCATATGCTAAATTAGATACAGGGAGCCAAAATATAAATGCAACCAGAGATTACAGACGATTTATATTTATAATTCAAAAGTCTTAGGTATTGTATGGAATGAGCTCTAAGATGGCACATGCTGCACATATATACAATAATATATATAATTAAGGTCTACCTAAGTAGAAGGGGATGATAACCTGCCCTTGACTGTAAGGTCAACAATGACATAAGCAAGAAGCACCCCTTTTTTATGGTGAAACTATTGTGTCACCAGAATATAAAGGACAGGCATTCCATAATTATTGCATCCACATGTAAACAAAAACATTAAATTATGTTTTGTGCAATGGAGAGAGGATCTAAACATTTAATGCCCCCTTCAATGTATTGAAGGTCTCTTAAGTAAAAATTTGTGAAGGTAGTGGATTGATTTCAATAAGCTGCTTTCATTATATCTGATAGCAACATGCTATTATGATATGCCCAAGATGAAGATAAAGCTCTAACTTCATGAGCTGAAATTCTATTCACTCCACCATCTGTATCAGCCAGCTGTTGATAAGCTAAACGGATGGTGGGCTGAATCCAACTTGAGATAGAATGAATCGAAATATCTTCTATTATGAATATGGGAAAGAAACAGTCTTTTTCTTCCCTTCCCAACAAAGGATGATCTTTTAACATAGGTTCTAATAGCCTTAACAGGACATAATGATGGTCTAACATTATTTACAGCAGGTAGAGCATGAATAATAATAGGATTTGGCAGCCTATCTGGTACTTGATTTTTAGCTAAGAATCCGACCTGAGAGGTAAGAGTTATGGTGTTCCAATACTCCTATAATGATTTCCAGATATTGATAAAGCATGAATTTCACTAACTGTTCTAGCTGAAGCAAAGGCTAATAAGAAAACAGTTTTGTATGTAAGATATTTAAAGTCTACTGTATTTAAAGGTTCAAAGGGGGATTCTTGTAACTTAAGCAGAACCCAAGCCAAATTCCATTTAGGAATGAGAGAAAGCGATCTAGGTCTGTTAATTGAGAAATTTTTCATAAGTTTTGATAATGAATTATTAGAACCAATGTCAATATGTCCCTCATGTGTATAGGTATCTGAAAGCTTGGGTGGGTATCCTTTAATTGTGACAGTTTGAAGTTTTTCAACGTCAAAAAGGAACATGAGAAAATCTGCAGTATTTGGAATAGAAGGCTGAAAAACATTCACTGAATTATCCAGGCATCATGAAGTAAATATTTTCCATTTACTCTCATAATTTAAAGAAGTGATTGCCTCCTAGCTGGAGAAATTACTTCCACTGCTCGTCTTGAAAAACCTTTTCTTCTGAGAAAGGACCACACAACGAAAAAGGTGTGAAGGCCGAGAGATCATGGGTTCCAGTGGAAATGATGTCTTTTCCCCTGGGACAGAAGGTCCTTTCTTATTGGCAGATTCAACGGAACGTTAAACAGTAGAGGTCTGATGAGATTGAACCAGGGTTTCAAAGGAAACAGCGGAGCAATTAACAGAACTTTGCATTGAGTTTTGTGAATTTTTTTAATTACTTGCTGAATTAGAGGAGATGGCGGATATGCATATGCCACCATCCCCTGCCACAAAATTGGCAGAGCATCCACTGCGAAGGCTAATGAATCCGGACATGGAGAAGCAAACATCAGTAGTTGATTGCTCCCTCTGGTGGCAAATAAATCTTTCATGGGACGTTCCCAATGCTGACATAGCATCTGAAACACTGATTTGTTTAATGTCCACTCTGTTGGAAGAAGACTCCCGTGTCTCGACAGAGTTAGCGAGAACATTCAGACAGCCCAGAATATGATGAATTGAAAGGATAATATTCCGTTTTTGAATCCACAACAATATCTCTTCCGTAAGATTGTAAAGAGACAGAGAATGGGTGCCACCCTGATTCTGAAGATAAGCAGCGACTGTTGACGTGTCGGAAAGAATCTGAGCATGAGAGTTTGACAGCTTTGAAGTCCATTGAATCAAGGCTAATTGAATTGCAATAATTTCTTTTTGATTGATATGAAGTTGTAACTGAAGAGGATCCCAAAGACCCTGACAGTTTAGATTCACCGGAATCAAGGTGGCACCCCATCCCTGCAAATTGGCATCTGTCAGTAAAGTCAATAGGGGTTCCGTTGTTTCTAACGGAATCCCCTGTGTCAGCCACTGAATGTTTGTCCAAATCTGAAGTTTCTGTTTGAATCGATTTGATATTAGAATTTTGTGATCCAGAGAATTGACATTTGAATGCCAATTCTCCAGAAAGTAATGTTGAAGTGGTCTTGTGTGGAAATGGCCCAACGGAAAAAGATCTGTTGCGGTACCACACAGACCAAACAGTTTCATGAACACCTTCACCGTCACTGTCATTGATTGAATGAAAAAGAGGGAGAACATAGATATAATCTGGACTCTTGGAAGGGGAAGACGCACAAGATTGATTTCTGTCTGGAAATCCATCCCCAGATGGCGAAATGAGGTTGACGGTGTAAGATCTGATTTCTGGAAATTGACAATGAATCCCAGTGATTCCAGGAGCTGGAGAAGGTTCTGAATATCCTGCAGGAGTATCTCCTTGTTGTGATACTTTTGCAGTATGTCATCCAGGTGTGCCGAAGTCATAACCTTGGATTGGGTGCGAAAATGACTCCGTACTGCACTCATAATCCTGGTGAATGCCCATGGAGCGAGGTTTAACCCACTGCACATTGCTCGAAACTGATAGACTTTGTTGTTTATAGCAAATCTTAGATATTTTCGGAATAACTTGTGAATCATCACTTGAAAATATGCGTCCACGCACGCGGCATAGCCATTCACCCTGATACTTGATTGAACCAACCTGATTGTTTCCATCGCAAATTTTGGTGCGATGATAAGTTGTTTATCCAACTTAAATCTATGATAGGGAGAAAAAACCCATCTGGCTTCGGCACCAGGAAGAGTCTTGAGTAAAAACCTGAAGATTTTTTGTTATTTACTACCTCTATTGCCCCTTTTTGTAACATTATATCTATATTTTCTAAGAGAGACTTCTTCTTTAAAGGGCCTAGAGGAAGGCTTGTAAACACTGGAATTCATGAGAGCGGAGGCTTTGATTTGAATGTTAGCCTCAGCCCATCTCTGATTACTTGCAGAACCCATTGATTTGATGTAATTTTTATCCAAATGCTTTTGAATAAGGAGAGCCTTTCTCCAATCCATGGACAATAGAGGTGTGGACTTTCATCTCCTACCTCTGTGAGGCTTGCGGAAGAAGAAACCCTGCCTGCAATAGGATCTACCTCTGTAAGATGCCTGAGTGTTGGATTATCCTCTTTTAGTCTTTCTTTGTTTATTTGGACTAAAAGGGGATGATCTAGAGGAAAGTCCCTTGAATCTAGATGTAGACTGATGTCAAGATCCTCTATTCTAATGATAATTTCCAGGTTGCAAAGCATGAATAAGCAAATTACTGGTGGCTTGCTTCGTTATTTCGTCATGAACAAAAGTGATTTGGTCATTGAAAAAAGTTGCTCCTGAAAGCGGAGCAGCTCTCAAAGACGCTTTCAATGTATTGTCTTTCACTGTAGCCTGTCCAAATGAATTATCACGTTTTACAAGCTCTAAAGTAGTAATAATGCGAGCCAAATGAAAGATATTCAAAAGAATGGCTGTTTGACATGACCCTCAAGGGTGAAAGAATGTCATTAAATTCTTTTTGATCTAGGTGCTTGTCTAATTCTTGTGTGATATGATCGGCATAACACATCAAATTTAGGGATGCTCGAGCTGAAGTAATAGTACATTCAGTAACATTAGTACTGACATTGCAAATAGTAGGTAATTTAACATTAAGTGGAGCAGCTTTGTTATCCATAGCCAAAGGTTGGGCCTGAATTTCAGGACCAACAGTGTGGAAAAATCTTTTTTCTGTAAAAGGAAGCTGCATTTCATTAATATTTATGAAGGCATTATTTTCAGCTTTATTTAATAACACAGTATTCAACCTAGTAAAATAATAATTAATAATAATAATTTATTAAGCCTAAAATTCCATTTAAAAAATCCTCTTTGGCTGTACATCACACAAATGGTAAAATCATATGAAAAAGGTTAAAACATGTTAGCAAAAGCCTGTCTGAATAAAAATGTCTTTAGTTTTGATTTAAAAACGGGCAAGGAACTGGCCTGTCTGATATCATGAGGAAGTCTATTCCAGAGTTTAGGCCCACAGACTTGTGGAAAGAGTGTCCTGTTTATTTTGCCAATGAGGCTGATTAAGTGACAAGACTGGCTTCATTATAGTTGCCGAAATTTGAACTTCCGAAGGTACTGTATCCGGAAAAAACTGATGGATAAACCTCATGGCTTCCATGTGCTGAGTAGGTAAGCTACAGTCCACCTCTTCTTCAGCACAGTTGGTACCATTGGGTTGTGTATTTGGCAGTGCATCTGATGCGTCATGCGGTTCCTGTGATCCAGACAATGCCAAACCCTCCAACAAAGAGTCGTCCGTGTCAGAAGTTACTGGAGGAACCTTTTTACTGGATACTACAGTCTGTAGTAACTGTAGAAACTGGTTTAACGTGTCACTTGACTCTGTTTCTTCAGCCTTCTTTGCCTTCTTGGATGAGGGGGATACGGAGTGACGTCTTTTCTTTGAGTGACACAACTGCATCTGTTTACTAGATGCTGATAACACCTTTGTAGTCTTAAGCATAGTCGGTGTGACACTGCCAGTGGTGTGCGTCACACAACTCAGATTACAAGATGCACTCTATCTAGGTTCTATATTAGTCAACCCAGCCAGTGGTGGTTGACTCTCTGGCTCTGGCACTTTGGAATGCGTTATCATGGACAGCAGCGAAGGTGTCACTGTCAAGGTGCTTTTACAGCTTAAGGATGACTCGTACACACCAGGGATGTGCCCAACCCCCCTTATGAGAGCTTTTATGTTTAGAAACGCCGGCTGCACCAGAGCCACTAAATGGACTCTGAACACCTGTTGATCTGGCATCGGCTTCTACTCTCACTACCCCCCCCCCCCCCCCCGCCCCCAAGGGGATAATAGAGAAAGCCTTATATTTTGTAGCACCTTTGATGCCAGCTCGCTCCCTTTATTCCTAGACAAAGTGTTAATAATGCTAGTACCCGTCTTGCTTTCTGGACAAAGACATCTCCTTGGATGAACCATCAAGCATCTGTGATCCTGAAATTATAGATAAAACAGGATTAATATTCTTAACGGGTGAGAGCCGGGGCATAACCGGATCTCCACCTGCCACATACAGTTGCATATGTGACCAAGTCTCGGTATCCCAATCCAAACGTATAGAGCAAGAATTAGAATGGTTACAATCAGTACAGGTAAGGCAAGATGGATGATTATCCATACTTGACTTCCTCTTATGACAATCTGACCAAAAATATTTTTACACTGAAAACCAATGGCCCAGACTAGCTGGTGCTTAACTCAAAGTTATTAAGGGCCATACACAAATTTTGAACCCCCAATCCCCAAAATTTGCTTGCAAAACCGAAAATTAAAAGTCCTATCTGGCCCTCCATACATTTACTCTCCGTGCATGCGCAGATGTCAGGAAGTGACCGGAATTGGCGCCAACATCATTCTTTGTTTGGCCCTAAAAGTCATCAACAATGAAATGACATCTGTGCTTTAAAATCTCCTTTTTTGAGGATGCCAGATACAAATCAATGCAAGAATTGGTGGATACAAGGCTGTTAATGGATGAAGGAAGTGGTCAGCGGTGGTTTTGGACGTTCAGGGCTGTAACTTTATAATATTTATAAAATTATTTTATGTTTCCCAATTTTGGGACATATGCCTGACGTCATCATTTTTAAAAACGATTATTCCACTGTGTGTTAAGTATTCCTTCCCTATCCTTCCATGAACCCTTCCTGTTAAACTCCTAATCTTTTTGGCTTTTTTTTATTGAAATTTTTTATTAAATTTCTTGGGAGTTTAAAATTTATTACAGAATATTATTCTTTCTTCCCAGGGTTACGTCCTCACCCTAGGGGTGTTAGGCCATTTAGTCTTGCATCTTCTATCCAATGCTCTATCTGGATGCTCTTGGGCTCTTCATGTTCCCTTTGGGAACTTGGGCGTTTTCAAAAAAAAATTTTTGTTTACAAAAAATATTTTGAATTTAATTATGATTGCTATTATTCATGTATCTCAGTTATATATATATATCTTGATGTGGAGTTTGAAGGACTGATATCAACTTTAGTTGATACACTCCTGCGGACTCTTGTCATTCTTGTGTTGCACTGACTGATGTTGGAGTCGGGTGTCGTGGTACGTTGTTGGCGGTGAAGTTCTGAGGATCAGAGCCTCTTACCGTGTTTTAATTCATTCTGTCAGTTTCTATTTCAGATGAACATGGTGATGATTTTCTGACACCCATCCAAGTGTGCTTCCGTCGCACTCCGTGGAGCATATAGAGGTAGCTGCAGTGCTCATTATTGCAAGAGTTAGGGCCTTTGGTAAAGCTTTTAATCTCTTGCAAGTAGCTAGCTCAACCGGTGAAGCGGTACTCCGTCCGTGGGTGCCGTGATGCTGGGTAAGTACATTGCAGTCTAAGAGGTGGATTGGGTAGAGCGAGCACTATAATATAAATAGCCCTCCCAGCAACGGCGGAAATAGGGAGGAAGTCTGCAAGTTCTTGTACTCTGCAAAGTCTGATAGACTGCGAGCAGGAGAGGCTCCCGCTCTAATATAGCAGCATCTGGGGGCAGATGTTGTTTTGAGAAACTTGCACAAGCCGAAGCATATGTCCGCCCTCCAATCGGGACGCTCTATTAATCTGCAACCGGGGTCTGCTTCAGTCAAGGCTTCCTCCGCTACGTTTCAGAAGGCTGAAATGAAGTTTTTTGGTTGGAAACTTGCACAAGATGGAGCATATGTCCGCCCGCTGCTTAGGACGCTCCGTCTAGTCTGCAGCCAGGGTCAGCTTCTGGCATGGCTTCCTCCGCTACGTTATTTAAGCACAAACGATTGCATCCTAGCTACCCAACTTTGGATATCCAGCCTGCTGCACGAAGAAGGACCCACTCTTCGCCTGTGAAGTCAGACCATCCGGTAGCTGAAGAGACGAGGCCTTGATCATCGGGACCCTCGGAGAAAGGATCCGTTTCCGACACACCATCCCAGGAGCAGCATGCGGCTAAGGGACGGAAATCTGCTGCTCTTCAGGCCTCGATGACGGACTTGCTGTTGCAGATTGCGCAGCTAATCGCAGCATCCCAGCAAGTGCAGATGTAGCCTCCCTCAGACTCAGAATCTGAGCTGTCGGACGGTGCTTGGTCGGCCCAGTCGTCTGTTCGTGCAGATGCAAATGGACCAAGATTCGCAACTGATTCTCTTGGATGGTGAAAGGGATAAGGAAGAGGATTACCCTTCCCTTTTGGAACAGTACAAGGTTGTGATGGCTTTCATCCATCAATACTACCCTGCTTTTGTTCCTCCGAATCAGAATGCTGCGATGACAAGAGAGAAACCGCTGGCATCATTAGGCACAGACTTTATCCGGACAAAGGAGGAAGTCCTTTCTTTTCCGGTTCAGTTTATGCAGGTGTCGCAGCCTTTGGCGATATAGATGATACCGAATTTATCCTCGGAGTCCGAGGAAGAAGGTGGTTTCACTATTCGCTCAGACGCAATTGAGACGGCAATTTCTTCAAATAGAGTGAATTTGGATGTTATGTCTTACACAGATCACCTTACAAGAGCTATGGTGCAACATCTCAAGGGAAAGGAATTTTGAGGACATTCGTACCTCTCTTAGAGTTCTTTCCAGGGCAATTATGTATACCACTTATAACTCCGCTCTAACAGTGGCTAATCTGGAGTTAATCAGACGTGATGCTGCCCTTGCGTCATCATCTTTGATAAGATGACAAGGTGAAAAGCTCTATCCTAGTCACTCTGGTTTCCGGACATTTTATTTTCGACGACTAGCTTTCGTTAGTCTATGAACAGGATACTAAGAAAGTGTCTAGTGCTCTGCTTTTGAAGTCAGCGTATCAATGACCTGCTTCAGCAGACAAGTGTAAAGGAGGGCGTTCCAGAATAAAATCGTCAAAAGGAAACTCCTCACGAGGGTACAAGAAACCCTCTTATAATTACTCTGGATGTTGTCAGTTTAGCGACTCGGAAAAGGGGCGTAGGTCTGATCGGGACTATAGGGCAGATGCCCTTAGGCCAATGAGACGAGGTTTTTCGCGGGGAGGATGTGGTTCCTCCTCCCATAAGCCTCACAGGTCATACAGGTGATGGTTTAGACCTCTATTGCTGGCCAGTTGGCGGAAGGTTATCAAGCTCTGCAAGAAACTGGATAACAATCACGGAAGATCAGTGGGTGAGAAGTGTAGTCTCGGACGGCTTACAGCTATCATTCCGAGTAAAACCCCACTAACAAGTTGTCCGCGATGGACAAATCTCCCATTAAATTCTTGCATAAGAGAGTTTCTCCTACTGGAGGTACAAGCTCTCTTATCAAAAGAAGCAATGCAGGTCATCGAGAATCAGGATTCTCAAGATTTTTACAGTCACCTGTTCCTCATACTAGACTTGAGCTGGATAACAAGTTTATCATGGTTCTAAAAGTTTATTTATGGAAATCCTTCAGTCAGAAAAAGCGAGCGTTCGAGTGATCGACTATGCGGCAAGCATAGATCTAAGGATCTGTACTTTCATGTCCTGGTACATCTGGCATTCTAAAAGTACCTGCAGTCCGCCATACAAGGGAAGGTGTATCAGTTCAGAACAATATGCTATGGCATGAATCTGGCCTCCTGGGTGTTTCATTCGAATAATGAACCTGGTAATGTCTTACTTACGAGCTCATTTGTCTGCGGTAACATCGGTTTACATTGACGACCCTCTATAGGGATACGGCAACAGAATTAGTCTTCAGAACGATGTTCAGAGTCTGCTTCTGTTACTCCAATGTCTCGGTTTCATCGTAAACAAGAACAAATTAAAGATGGCTGACTGGTGGCCATTTGTGTTGGAAATTGTGTGCAATTCATTATACACTCAGAACTTCCAAACGGCATTTCCAATTTCAATAATTTTTGGTATGGAGGTCTAGCAGCATAAAATAAATAACATATCATACAGGCTTTTTTCTCGTGCATAAATTATGCAAATTAGCCTTGACCTTTTTTCGGGTAATATTTTTGTGCGTATTATGTTGTGTACTGTTACCACCTGTATCTCAGAGATGCTTTGATGCTTTTGTTTCAAATTTTCAGATTTGATGGGGTATTAGGAAAAATTGATGCACGGCAATTTTTTTCCCAAAAAATTCAAGATGCAAATTAGCCTTACTTAATCTTTTTTTCAGATAATATTTTCATGTGTATTATGTTGTGTACTGTTACCACCTGTATATCAGAGATGCTGTGACACTTTTGTTTTAAGTTTTCAGATTTGATGGGGCATTAGGAAAAATTGATGATGTCCGACTGGTGGCCATTTTTGTTGGAAATTGTGTGTAATTTGTTATACGCTCAGAACTTCTGAACGACATTTGGGATTTCAATAATTTTGGGTATGGAGGTCTAGCAGCATAAGATAACTAACATATCATACAGGTTTTTTTCTTGCGCATAAATTATACAAATTAGACTTACTTAACCTTTTTTCGGGTAATATTTTCGTGCATATTATGTTGTGTACTGTTACCATCTGTATCTCAGAGATGCTGTGACACTTTTGTTTAAAATTTTCAGATTTGATGGGGCATTATAAAAAATTGATGCACATTTTTCTGAAAAAAATTCCAAGATGTCCGACTGGTGGCCATATTTGTTGGAAATTGCGTGTAATTCATTATACGCTCAGAACCTCTGAATGACATTTCCGCTTTCAATAGTTGTTAGTATGGAGGTCTAGCAGCATAAGATAAATAGCATATCATATGGGGTTTTTTCTCGTGCATAAATTATGCAAATTAGCCTTACTTAACCTTTTTCTCAGGTAATATTTTTGTGTGTATCATGTTGTGTACTGTTACCACCTGTATCTCAGAGATGCTTCCATGCTTTTGTTTCAGATTTTAAGGGAAGGGACATAAATAACATATTATACAGAATTTTTTCTTGTGCATAAATTTTGCAAGTTAGCCTTACTTAACTTTTTTACAGGTATTTGGATGCTTCCAGTAAAACCACAGAAATATGGTTAATATTGGGACAAGTTTGTTGAGTTGTTCCTTTGATATCCATATTTGTTTGGGTTTTATTGAGGAAATACCAATATATTTCACAGTAATCCACCTACCGTGGAGGACGATTGTCTGATCGCTGGCGATCGGCATTGCACTTGTTTATTTTGACAATAAAGAACGCAGAAAATGAGACATATGAAAAATCATAGGACTCATTATAAGCAAATACTTAAAACAGTATTATTTTTAAGGTCTAGGTTAAGTCAAAATACACAAGCCGTATCCGTTAAATACAGGAAAAACGGCTAAGAATTTTAAACAAATAACTACAGTTAATTTTAGGAAACTTGCTAAAACCATCCTAATAATTCGTTTAAAATTGACTTAAAATAATTTTTTCAAATTCTAAATGACTCGAAATAAATTTTCTGGAGAATTACCCAAAACGGGTTGGGCAGATAAATGGTTGTATGCAAAGACTGTGTCTACGCTAACGAGTTGTTATTTGTAGAAGTTTTGGGGTTTTTTTTATAAAAAAAACTCAGAAAAAAGAATCCAGAACACAAATAAAAACAAGGAGGAATTACGAAAGGCAGGGAAAACATTGAGCAAACACTTCTAATGTGAAGTGAAGAATGGCGGTCATTAAGAGAATAACCCAACATGGGTGACATTTCAAAATTTATAAGAAATTTTTATAGAATGTCCCTGAATGACCACTATTTCCTCGAATATCCTTGAGCATCAGGCATAATGACTGCCACATTCCTTTTCCTCCAGTTTGGCCATGATGTCCACGATAATTCAAAATTTTGGAAGAGTCAGGATACAAAGATGTTGACTGAAGCAGGGCCAAACAAAGAATGACAGTGTGGCAGGAAGTGAGGTGCTTCCTTGGTTATGCGCAGTAGCCAGGTATGGAGGACCAGATAGGACTTCTTTCTTTTTTCGAGGTTGGATAAATTTTTATGACTGTTTGAGGGAGGGGGGGGGGGGGGGGAGTGAATAGATGTTTATATTCATAAGAGTAAGCTAGTCTGGGCCAATGGTAAAGGTGTCAAAATATTTTCATTTTTTGCCGCAAAAACTTAGCTTCTGACTCCTCATTGCAACAAGCTCATTCCAAGAGTGGTCAGAAGTTATGTTTTGGGGGAGAAAATTTAAAAAATGATAAAATTTGCTTGGCAAGTTTTTTTAATAGCACTGGTAGGTTTTGGCCATTGCATTGGGTAAAGGGTTAAACTAGACATTATGTGATGAAAAGAATCTGAAATCTGTACCAATTTCACTTGGAATCTCTGAATCATGTTTGTGAAAATTGATTTGAGCCTCTGTGAACCTCAGCTCAGATCAGATTTAGTAAACTTGGTCCAGAAATTTCATATCAAATATCAAATCGCGACTCATTAAAGATCCTCTATATGTGTTTTCTAAGTTCCTGGAAAGTAGATCTTCTGTTTCTCAGGCCATTTTTGTAATTGCATGTGGGCAGGCAGCCTAAAAATTAATGCCCCAAAAGCCTAAAAATCTTTGAAAATCTTCTGATTGTTGAATGAAAGTTTGTAGGTCAATATTTGGGCTCTGTGTGTGTGTGTGTGTGTGTGGGGGGGGGGTGGGGGGGGGGGGGGAGGGGGTACATGACCATTTTGGACTCCACCAAAAATTTTTATTTCAAGAATCGATGGGCTGATTTGAACCAAATTTGGGATGTAGTATAATTAGGTCACAAGTACTTGATTATTGCCCCCAAATTTTTTTTCACAGCCCCATGGGAACCCCACGAGCTAAAATTAGAAAAAATTCAAATGCCCATATTTGTAAAACTGCATGGACCAGAATATTGTTTTTTGGTAATGCAGCTTGCTAAGGACCACTGGAATGAGATCCCCCCCCCCCCCCCCCCCCCCCCCCCCCCCAATGCTGTGGGCAGGCCTTTAAATTCATTTATTTTGGGGTCACCGTTTTGCCCTATTTTGGGGACATTAAATAGACACAGAAATAATGCCTTATCCTGTTATGTTTAATTGCCATACCTTTGTTTGTGTTTCTATGGTCTTATTATGCTGAAAGTTATTCTCAAATGTGGAAGAAGCACAAAGCATTTATATGTGTTTCTTTATGTCTTCACACCTCTAATTTGGGGACACGTGTAAACGGTGTGTAATCTAAAGGTCTGCTATCGGTTTTGTCATGGGGCGTTGAATGGGGAGACACATTTTTTTAACACTGTTGGCAATGGGAAAATGCTGAGTCATCATCTTTCTTGTGCTCCATCAACTAAGTATTCTTCTTCAGAACCTTTGGGCCAAGTCTAAACTGATTTGGTACAAAGCATCTTGGTGGAGTTTACTCTTCTGATTTTTTCCCCTAAAAGTTATTATGCCTCTTGGGTTGTGGTTAATGCCCCATAAGCTTAAAATGCTTTAAAACTCATCTTCTCATAAGCCACTCACAGTAATGCTTAGATTTCTGTTATGGGGATGCAGATTCAAGTTTTTTCAAAGGAACTCAGTTGGTCCAAATTTGGGCTCCCTATGGTAGGATGCCCATTTTGGGCGCCATTCAAAATTTATAATTCCAAAACCAATGGGCTGATTTGAACCAAGTTTGTCATGTAGTATAACTGGGTCATAAGTACTTAATTTATGCCTGAATTTGTTTGTTGTTTTTTTTTTTTGGGGGGGGGGTGGAAGGGGGGGGGGTAGAGAGAACCTCTAAAAAGTTAAAAACAAATAAAAATTTGTATGGACACTATTTTGAGACTTCACAGGACAGAGCTTTGCTTTTGTCTAGGAAGCTTTCCTAGAACCAGCATAAATGAATGACCAAAAAATTTGTGTTTGGTTGTGTCAAAGCAAATCAAAACATTGCTCTTGCTGTCCATGGCCTACTGACACATCTCTTTTGACATCTTCAGCCAGGTGAACGTTTTAGGCTCACTTGAGCCTCAGGTTTTTGTAATTATTTCTTTGCCATCAAAATGTCATGTTCTTGGTTTGTTTTATGCCTCATAATCTCTACAGAATAGCAAGGGTGCTGGTGTATTTTGTCCCTTGAGTGTAAGAAGGCTTTGAAATGCTGAAGCATTGCAAAGCCCTGTTGCACTGAAGGGGCAAATTTATCAATTTTATTAACTTGGGTAAAATATCAGACATACCCCATTTAATTTTTATTTTTTAAAGTTTGCATTGGTTATTAAAAGAGAGCATGCGACAGCCAAAAGGACCATGTGGGAGGGCTGAAGAAATAGATTTTTAACTTTTTAAGGCCTAAATCCTCAGGTAGTTAACCCTTTGCCTAACATAACTAGAGGTCTGCCACATCCACGGGGCAGCTGATCCCCCCGAAAAAAGTGTGGTCATCATAAGATTTTCTAAGTTGAAAAGGGGCATAACTCTGGTAAAATTAATCAGGACAAACCCATTTTCGAACTTGACCCGTATTTTGATATGTTTGCACCACATATCAAGTTTGGTTACAATCAAACTATCTTGAGGGAAGTTACCATCCGGAAACCAAAAATCATAAGATTTTCTAAATTAAAAAGGGGCATAACTCTGGTAATATTAATCAGGATGAACCCGGATTCGAACTTGACCTGTATTTTTATATGTTTAAGCCACATATCAAGTTCGGTTACAATCAAACTATTTCAAGGGAAGTTATCATCCGGAAACGAAATGTAGACGGACGGACGGATGGACAAAAAAAAACGCGTGACGACTATATCCCCCGAAATTTTTTTTCGGGGGGATAATGATAAAAATCGGCCAGTGCTATTCACAAATTTGCCATTCCATTTCTTTATTTTTTCAATATTTGAATCCAAAACACAACTTTTGACCCCCTGATTGGAATGAGCTCATTGAGATCATTCCATTGAGGGTTCATAAGCTATGTTTCTGAGGGAAAAGAAAAATAAAATTTCAGTTCACCAAGAAATTGTGTTGCAAGGATTAATAATGATTGAGTTTTTTGTGTCTCTTACAGAGGTGTTTATGATCTTCACAAAGCACATTGTGGTATCATGAACAGAGACAGTTGCAGAGAGCCATTCCAGTGGATTGCCTTGGATCCAACTATATTTTTACATCACCATCAGAAGGCTGGCAGAATTCCTGCAACCTTTGAACCAAAAGGTATGAAGTATTTTTATTACTACTATTTTAAAAAAAAAAAAACCCAAACCCTTCTCCCCATACAGAAATGGTTCATTTACAAAGGTAGGAATTTTAGCTTAGGCTTAAAAAAGTTAATCTATTTCTCAGGCCCTACCACATGTTCCTTTTGGCTGTCACATGCTCTTTTTTTATATCCAATGCAAGCTTAAAAAAATAAAAATTAAATGGTTTATGTCTGATATTTTACCCAAGTTATTTATTTATTGGTGTTTAAGGTCACATATTTCTGCACAATGGTTAATCATGACCATGACAGTTTTATGGGTGGAAGAAGCCAGAATACCCAGAGAGAACCACCGAGCAACTGTCAGCTCCCCAACATACTAACTCCATACAAGCAGGGTTAACATTGGTTGAAGGCAGGTACACCATCTACATGCATTACGCCTTAGTATACAATGTCACTGTGTCCCCATGCGGGCAATGGTGTGAAGTGTCTTGCCTAAGGACACAACCTGGTTGCTGCAGGTGGGACTCGAACAGAGGGCCTCTCGGCTTGCAGCCTGCACCTCAACCTACTGAGCCCACCACACACCCTTTACCCAAGTTAATAAAATTGATAAATTTACCCCTTCAGTGCAGCAAGGCTTTGCAATGCTTTAGCATTTCAAAGCCTTCTTGCACTCAAGGGACAAAATACACCACCACCCTTGCTATTCTGTAGAGATTATGAGGCCTAAAACATAAAACAAACCAAGAACATGAACTTTTGATGGCAAAGAAATAATTACAAAAATAAAATAACAAGAGGCCCCAGGGGGCCTTAGGCGCTCACCGAATGTTCCATACTGTTAAGACACAAATTTTATCAAAAGCTATTCTTAAGGTTCTACAGAGTAAATCTATACTCTCTGTGGAGCTAAAACATCAACAGGACTGAATGGGACAATGCTGCTTATCAAATATCAAAAGATTCTGCATGATGGTTCTGAAGAAGATTTTTAAAGAATTTTCCTTGAATTGCACAAAGTAAACATTCAAGCCCCCATAGTGAGCCCCAATATTGATCAAAAGACTCAATTTGAACAAACGTGAATCCAACCCATACCAAGATGCTGCATACCAAATATCTAAAGATTCTGCCCACTGGTTCTGGTGAAGAAGATTGATAAAGATTTTTTCTTAAATTGCACTAAGTAAAAATTCACCCCCATAGTGATCCCTAATATTGAACGGGGGATTCAATTTGAACAAACTTGAATCAGACCCATACCAAGATGCTGTATACCAAATATCAAAAGATTCTGCCCATTGGTTCCAGAAAAGAAGATTTTTAAAGAAATTTTCTTAAATTGCACTAAGTAAAAATTCACACCCCCTTTAGTGAGCCCCAATATTGATCGAGGGACTCAATTTGAACAAATTTGAATCAGACCCATACCAAGATGCTGTATACCAAATATCAAAAGATCCTGCCCATTGGTTCTGGAGAAGAAGATTTTTAATTTTTTTTTCTTAAATTGCACGAAGTAAAAATTCAGGTCCCCATAGTGAGCCCAAAATTGATCAAGGGACTCCATTTGAACAAACTTGAATCAGACCCATACCAAGATGCTGTGTACCAAATATCAAAAGATTCTGCCTACTGGTTCTGGAGAAGAAGATTTTTCCTTAAATTGCACTAAGGAAAAATTCATTTCATGCCCCTATTGGGAGCCCCAATATTGATCAAGGGATTCGATTTGAACAAACTTGAATCAGACCCATACCAAGATGCTGCATACCAAATATCTAAAGATTCTGCCCATTGGTTCTGGAGAAGAAGATTTTTTAAGAATTTTTCTTAAATTGCACTAAGTAAAAATTCACGCCCCCATAGTGAGCCCCAATATTGGTTAAGTGACTCGATTTGAACAAACTTGAATCAGACCCATACCGAGATGTTGCATACCAAGTATCAAAAGATTCTGCCCACTGGTTCTGGAGAAGATTCTGCCCACTGGTTTCAGAGGAGAAGTCGTTTGAAAAATGTTCACGACGACAGATGACGACTGACGGCAAGTGATAAGTTGAGCTTCCTTCGGTGAGCTAAAAATTCCTCATATTGACTAAGTTATAATTCGGGCTCCCACAGGGAACCCAAATATGGACCCAGGGACTTGACTTTAACAAACTTAAATCTCATCCCCAAAGGATGCAACACACAACAATATCAAAACATTCCGACTGCTGGATCTGAAGAAGATTTTTAAAGAAAATTCCTCATTTTGAATTAAGTTATCATTCGGGCTCCCACAGTGAGCCCAAATATGGACCTAGGAACATGGCTTGAACAAACTTGAATCTCACCCCCTAAGGATGCTGCATACCAAATATCAAAACATTCCGACTGCTGGATCTGAAGAAGAAGATTTTTAAAGAAAATTCCTCATTTTGAACTAAGTTATAATTCGGGCTACCACAGTGAGCCCAAATATGAACCCATGGACTTGGCTTGAACAAACTTGAATCTCACCCCCCTAAGCATGCTGCATACCCAAGAAGATTTTTAAAGAAATTTGCCTGAAATGCACTAAGTTCAAATTGGGCTCCTATACTGAGCCCAAATATGAACCCAGGGGGCCGATGTGAACAAATTTGAATCAGATCCACCCCACAATGATGCATACCAAATATCAAAAGATTCTGAATGCTGGATCTGGAGAACAAGATTTTGAAAGAAATTTGCCTGAAATGCACTAAGTTTGAATTCGAGCTTTTATAGTGAGCCCAAATATGAATCCAGGGGGCCGATTTGAACAAACTTGAATCATATCCACCCCACAATGTTGCATACCAAATATCAAAAGATTCTGCCTGCTGGATCTTGAGAAGAAGATTTTTTAAGAAATTTGCCTGAAATGCACTAAGTTCGAATTCAGGCTTCTATACTGAGCCCAAATATGAATCTAGGGAGCCGATTTGAACAAACTTGAATCAGATCTACCCCACAATGTTGCATACCAAATATCAAAAGATTCTGCTTGCTGGATCTGGAGAAGATTTTTTAAGAAATTTGCCTGAAATGCACTAAGTTTGAATTCAGGCTTCTATACTGAGCCCAAATGTGAATCCAGGGGGCCGATTTGAACAAACTTGAATCAGATCCACCTCACAATGTTGCATACCAAATATCAAAAGATTCTGCCTGCTGGATGTGGAGAAGAAGATTTTTTAAGAAATTTGCCTGAAATGCACTAAGTTCGAATTTGGGCTTCTATAGTGAGCCCAAATATGAATCCAGGGGGCCGATTTGAACAAACTTGAATCAGACCCATACCAAGACGCTGCATACCAAGTATCAAAAGATTCTGCCCACTGGTTATGGAGAAGAAGATTTTTTAATAATTTTTCTATAATTCATACGGTTCTATCAGAGTTATGCCCCATACAGAGCCCCCAACGGACGTGGCCATTTCATTTGAACAAACCTCAGTTGCCATATAGTAATGAGCATCCACATGAAGTTTCGGGAAAATCTGACCAGTGGTTTCAGAGGAGAAGTCATTTGAAAAATGTTCACGACGATGATGGACGATGACCACGACGACTGACGGCAAGTGATAAGTTAAGCTCCCTTCGGTGAGCTAAAAAAACACCTGCCCACATGCAATTTTACAAAAAAAATAACCTGAGAAACAGAAGATCTACTTTGTGGGGCCTTACCTACTATGAAGTACAGGTGAGGTTTTGTAATGTACTGACTGTGGTGGCAGCATCTGTGTCTAATATTGTATCAGTCTGTGTTTAGCTCAGTTTATCAAAACCCCTTGAGAGCAGAGGTTTTATTCTGCCAATGTGGGTTGTTTAATTTGAAAATGATCTTCTGTATTGTCAAATTGAACAATTTGAGAAGAAATAAATGCACAGGGAAGAACTCTTGAAGAAATGACCTCGTGAAGCTGATTCAAGATTTTGTTTCCAAAAAGCAATGTATGCTTTTTGACAATGCTCGAGGCAATTTGTAGAAAAAAACAAAGGGTGTTAAAATGGGATGAAAATGACCCAGTGGTGTTGATTTGCAAACCCATTTGAGATGTTGTCACCAAAACCAGATGCTAAATGCTCATCTGGATTAAATTATCTTCAAGGAATAAGAGTATAAGGTTGGATGGATCAGACAGACAAAGGCGAAAAGTAAGGGTCACCTTGTACATGTTTGCTGTTCGCCTACTGCAAAGATTGTCACCAAAAATGGCTCTAAAAAGTTATGTCTCTTTTTCAACCCCCAAATCCCACTCGGTGGCAGGCAGTGTTAAGTAAGTTTTGTATAAACTTTTTTAATTTATTGCTGAACGGTTCTTCTTAAAGGATTGTGACGAAAAGTTGGGTAATTTAAAGAAATAAAAACCCGGAAACAATGGGGAATAACTTTGAAAGAGATAACCCATTGGGGCAGATTTGCAGACCCATTCGAGACAATGTCATCAAAAAACCACAGAATGATTTGTTGATTGAAAATGATTTGTTGAACAATTCTTGCAGTGTGAAAAAAAAAACAAAGGGCAATAACTTTGAAAGAAATGATGAAAGCTGATTTGTGTACCTTTTTGATGTAAAAAAATGTTGTGTATGAGATTTGCAGAGACGGATGTATCTGACAAGCTGATGAAAACAGATGGAAACTATTCCTGTATTCTCATCAATTATGGCGAAAGATAATCATTGCTTCTTGTGGTGGTTATAATCATGAAGTTATGAACAAATTAGAAGCATAACTGCATGTCACTTGTTGTATGTGGCAGTGCTTTGCATCACCACTCGCTTTTAGAAATATTATGGCATCAACCAAGCTTCTGTTAAATGATAAACCTGATATATTGAATATGGATTCTTCAAATGCATGTCATTCACCCTTTACCCAAAGTAACGACCATAACTGGCCAGCATTACTTACAAAAATCAACATTCAGTTTTCATTATTAGTTCAACTTTGACATAGTCAAATTTGAGGTTATGCCAGGGCCCGTCATCTGTCTGTCTGTCCATCCACCATCCAGAGGCCATATTTATGAACCAATCTTTACAAAACTTCTTTGGTACCTTTGTTATCAACGAGGGACGCTATTTTGTACCGAAATTAGTGCATTCAGTTTTTTGTACAGAACTTCTGTATGAAAGTTCTGATTTGAATAAATGTTTGTATGAATGTTTAGTAACATGAAATACATCACATATAATACAGGTTTTTTTCTTGTGCAGAAATTATGCAAATTAGGTGAACTTTGATTTATTCACAGTAAGTACATTCAATATGGCTTGGGCTAGGGGCTGTATTTATGAACTGATCTTCACAAAACTTCTTGGGTACCTTTGTTATCACCTTGGGACGATAAAGAGTGGTTTTGGGTGCAGTCCAAAATTCAAGATGGCTGCTGGTGGCCATTTTGTACCGAAATTAGGTTCAATCATTTTTTTTGTACAGAACTTCTATATGGCTTGGGCTAGAGGCCGTATTTATGAACCGATCTTTACGAAACTTCTTGGGTACCTTTGTTATCACCGTGGGATGAGAACGAGTGCTTTTGGGTTTGGTCCAAAATTCAAGATGGTCACCGGCAGCCATTTTGTACCGAAATTAGTGCAATCAGTTTTTTGAAAGTTCTGATTTGAATAAATTTTTGTATGAACGTTTACTAACATGGAATACATCACATTTGATACAGATTTTTTTCTCATGCAGAAATTATGCAAATTAGATGAATTTTGATTTATTCAGTTCTACTTTTGCACAGTAAGTACACATGTCAATACGGCTCGGACTAGGGGCTGTATTTATGAACCGATCTTCACGAAACTTCTTGGTTACCTTTGTTATCACCTTGGGACGAGAACGATCAGTTTTGGGACGCGGTCTGAAATTCAAGATGGCTGCCATGGCCATTTTGTACCGAAATTAGGTACAATCAGTTTTTTGTACAGATCTTCTATATGAAGGTTCTGATTTGAATAAATTTTTGAAGAATGTTTACTAAAATGAAATACATCACATTCAATACAGATTTTTTTCTCATGCAGAAATTATGCAAATTGGATGAATTTTGATTTATTCAGTTCTACTTTTGCACAGTAAGTACACATGTCAATACGGCTCGGACTAGGGGCTGTATTTATGAACCGATCTTCACGAAACTTTTTGGGGTACCTTTGTTATCACCTTGGGACGAGAACGAATGTTTTGGGATGCGGTCCAAAATTCAAGATGGCTGCCAGTGGCCATTTTGTACCGAAATTAGGTACAATCAGTTTTTTGTACTGAACTTCTGTATGAAGGTTCTGATTTGAATCAATTTTTGAAGAATGTTTAGTAATATAGAATACATCACATATAATACGGGTATTTTTCTCGTGCAGAAATTATGCAAATTAGATGAACTTTGATTTATTCAGTGCTACTTATACACAGTAAGTGCACATGTCAATACGGTTCGGACTAGAGGCTGTATTTATGAACCAATCTTCACGAAACTTCTTGGGTACCTTTGTTATCACCTAGGGACGAGAACAAGTGTTTTTGGGTGCGATCCAAAATTCAAGATGGCTGCCACTGGCAATTTTATACCAAAATTAGGTGTAATCAGTTTTTTGTACAGAACTTCAAGGACTATGTTTGTTATCATCATGGGATTGTAACAGATGCTTTTGGGCTTGGGCAAAAATTCAAAATGCCTGTCGGCAGTCGGCATATTTACAACAATTGTGTGTATTACATTTTTTGTACAGAACCTGTAAAGAAGATTTTTTATGTCCGCAATGTTTGCTATAAATTTATTGGGCCCCTTCGTTATCACTGTGGTATGAGAACAAACTATTTTGGGGTTCAGTCAGACCCACTTAGGGACTCAAAAAGGGTGATAATTAAAAATCTTTTCCAAAAACACCAGACAGAATAATGTTTCTTGAATTCAGCATCCCTAGTATGTGTATATTCAAATGTGTTGAAGCCAAGTTCCTGTGTTAATATTTGGTGTTGTTTGGGGAGGATAAACATTATTAGCACAACCCGATTTTCTATTTCCAATGAGAAAAATAAAACCTTCACCCGTCGGAACCCTATGAGCAAAAGCTAAAAAATTCAAATGCCTATATTTTAAGTAGGACTGGACAAATATTTATTAATTAGTATGAATCAACCTCAGAAGGGTTTGAATCAAACAGACCAAAACAATTGCTAACATTTGGCATATGGTGCACCATACAAGGATCCCCATTGTAACATTAACCCCATGGAGATTTCTTTTCTAGTTTAGCATCTAACTGTCACCCATCTTTACAATATTTTCCCTGTACATTTGTTACAGGCTACGGTCAGTATTTATATACAGACCTTTACAATACTTTACATGTACCTTTGTTATTAGGTCATTACCTAGACATGTGTTATTGCTGTGTCACATACTATACATGTACATGTCTTACACAAGTTGAGCTACAGTGTCACTGACACTTTCATTTTATTCATTTTTTGTCTCAAAACATAGCTTATGACCACTCATTGGAACAAGCTCATTGAGCTCGTTCCAATGAGGGTCATAAGCTATGTTTTTGAGACAAAAAAAAATATTTAGTTATTCAAGAATTTTGTTTGCAAGTGTCGTCTGCTTTTCGTGTTAGGTAAAGGGTTAACTAACATGGAAAGTGTCAGGATTCTAAAGGTTTGTCCTTTTTTAAAAAAAACAAAAACAAAACAATATTAAATATGTCGGGAATAGATTAATTGCACAATCATTTTCGGCATTTATGTTTTCTTAGACCATCTGAGCGATCGATTCGGACTCCCACGTTGTGTCCTTGTCCTTGATTGTCCACATGGGGGCACGATGACACCGTGTACTAAGGCGTACTGCACGCCGATGGTGCGCATGTCTTCAACCGATCTAACCCTGTATGTGCTGCAATGCGGAGTTAAGATGTTGGGGAGCTGGCAGCTGCTCTTCGTTGCTCGGGGTTCTCTCCGGGTACTCCAGCTTCCTCCACCCGTAAAACTGTCACGGTCATGATTAGTCATTGTGCATAAGTATGTGATCTTAAACACCAATAAAAAATAAAAATGTTTTCTTAACTGGTCGAGTGCTGGAGGCCCAAATTTGGGTTTTACTCAGAAGTAATGGTACCACAACTTGAAGGTTTCATATTCAGTAGGTGTGCTTCATATAATCTTTGAAGTGAAATCGTTTAGTCTGCAAGAATTTGCCTTGTTGCAATTTATGGGAGAGTAAATTATAACAAGGCAAAGTGATTAGAACAAATTTTGCTGGTCAAAAATAATTTAGCACTCTATTAGTTAAACAATAAATCCTGGCAGTTATTTATCAATCTTGTTGGAAGTAGGGTACCATAAATTCTCTTTTTATTTTAAAAAAGTTGCTCAAAATAGTTATTTTTTTTTATTTTTCTAAATCTTATGTTATTTATTTCTTGCTTTTTAACCCTTTACCCAGCGTAAAAGATATCAAAATTTATCATTTTAATTACAGTGGAGCCCACTTAATTGGATATCTCTTAATTGTATATCCCTGTTAATTGAATATAATTTTCAAACACAAAACCATTTACATTACTTCAGTACAAATTTGATCTGTTAATTGCATATGGGTTGTAGAGTAAACTTCTGTTAATTGTATATAAATTTTTGTAATATGTCGAAAAAATTACTGTGACACGCACCAAATTCCCCTTATTTATCAACCTTTTGGGCCTCACTACATCCAATACAGGTATATATTCTATTATATCTTGTTTGACAGAACTCTATAAGCTCTGTCATACAAGATATAATAGAATAAATGATCAGTTTACCCCCTGAACACAGGAAACTGACCAAATCTCTGTTAATTGTATTCTCCTGTTAATTGAATAATTTTCACTGGCAAAATGGATATTCAATTAAGAGGATTCTACTGTATTGTTTTTTCAAAATGTTTCATAAAAAATCAACAAAACCATATCATATGACCCCTCATTGGAATGAGCTGAGCTCGTTCCAGTGAGGTGTCCAATGATATGGTTTTGTTTAAACTTTTTGAGAATTATATTTTTTTCAGCTGCTAAATTTGAAAATTACGCGTGTGGATGCGGTTGATTTGTTAGGTAAATGGGTAAGGTCACTTTCAGCATCTATGTCTATAATGTGATCACAAAAGAAGTATGAAGTCAGGTTTAGACAAATTATTATATCTATGCTGCCCATCTTGGTTCTATTTTATGAGTAAACTGGAAGTTGTTTACCACATAAAACATGCATTAACAGTACTCTCCTTCCCATAGGAGAAACATTATTTTAGATGAGAGTTTGGTGTTTTAGTTGTACTGAATAGTAAAGATATCTTCTTTGAAAACTCTTGTTTTTTTTCTTACAGCAGTGGTCTCAGCAAAGGTGTTCTATGGGAAGAAACAGACAAAAAAGAAGAAAAAAGGAAAAACTAAAAAGAAGAATAACTGATTATGTTTTCAAAAATTAAAGATTTTATATCTGTTTTAAGCTTTTCTTGTTAACTGCTATTTTACCCTTTATCTGTCACCTGAATACTGTTATGTAGAAACAGTTCCAATATATAGAAGATTTTTACGCTCTTTTTGTGAAAAGGCTATGTGGTTTAATGATGAAATCAAAGAAAACAAAAAAAATGTTGGTTAGAACAACTGTTCAATAAAACTAAATTAACAGTTCATCGGCAAATGATATGTGAACAAAAGATTTTTCTTAATAGACTCATTGAGTCAGCAAAATCTTCATATTATAATGGGTGTATCAATGCATGTATCGTCAGCAGAACTCTTTTTTCGGTTACTAATAATCTGCTTGGTAAAAGAAGGATGAACTTATCTGAGCACATGACAACCTTAGAATTGGCCAATAGATTTGGGAATTACTTTATCAATGAAGTGGAACTCATAAACAAAAGCATTGAAGCTACAACTAAACCAACTTTTGATGATTTGTTTATCGACTGCACATGGTCAGAGTTCACTGCAGTAAAGCTTGAAGTGAAAAAGTTAATTTTGATGAGTCCTAACAAGACAAATGACCTAGATCCCATTCCAACATCCCTGGTTAAAACCGGTTGATTTTCTATCACCTTCCATTACAAGCATTATTCAATCATCGCTTCAGGAAGGTTGTGTACCAACAGAGCTGAAAATAGCCTTGGTTTCACCATTAATCAAGAAACCTTCTCTTGATCTAGACATCCTGGAAAATTATCATCCAGTTTCCAATCTACCCTTTATATCTAAAATTTTAGAAAAGGTGGTTGCCAAACAATTTATGCAATACCTCTCAACAAATTGCCTATTGGAACCATATCAATCGGCCTATCAGGCTAATCATAGTACGGAAACTGCTCTTTTAAGGGTCTGTAACGATATAATATGTTCATTAGGTGAATGTAGATCTGTCTGTCCTGGTCTTATTGGATTTTTTCGCTGCTTTCGATACGGTTGATCATTCCATTCTCTTATCCACAATGCAACAGCTTGGAATCAATGGACAAGTTCTTGCCTGGTTCCAAACTTATCTCTCATTATGTGAACAACAAGTAACCATTTCTAAAATGAACTCTGACAGTAAAGTATTAACGTGTGGAGTTCCGTAGAGCATCATTCTTGGGCTGATACTGTTTACACTTTATACAGCGTCATTGGGAAAGTTGCTAAGACAGATCGGTGTTCCTTACCATTTGCATGCTGATGACACTCAGTTGTATTTGTCACTAGACCCTTCAATTGAATCTGACCCTGTTGCTTCAGTTTCGATGATGGAAGACTGTGTAGACAGGGTTCGGGCCTGGATGGCCTGTCATAGACTTAAAATGAACGACGATAAGACCGAGGAACTAGTCATATCGCGTTCAGAGTCCATCAAATTTGCAAATCAAGTTTCTTGTTATTGGAAATTCTACACAAAATGTATCAAACAGTGCTCGTAACATTGGTGTGATATTTGACTCTCATCTATCAATGGAGGAAAATGTCAATACTATTTGGAAGTGCTGTTTCATGCAAATTAGGAACCTGAGCTATCTTCGTTGTTACCTCTCCCTAAGTCATTGGAAACTGTAGTTTATGCTTTTATTTCATCCCACTTGGATTTTTCCAACTCACTTCTTATTGGGTTGCCACAGTCATATATCTCACAACTACAAAATATTCAAAATACAGCTGCACGTATCACCACAGGCTCTAAAGTCTATGATCATATAACACTACTAAAAAAATTGCACTGGTTCCCTGTACAACAGAGGATTATTTTCAAAATTTTGGTTTTGGTATTTATTATTATTTATTTATTTATTGGTGTTTAAGGTCACATATTTCTGCACAATGGCTAACCATGACCACAACAGTTTTACGGATGGAGGAGCTGGAGTACTCGGAGAGAACTACCGAGCAACTGTCAGCTCCCCAACATACTAACTCCACACAAGCAAGATTAGCATTGGTTGAAGACCGGTGCACCACACCATTGATGTGCAGTATGCCTTAGTACACAACGCCACTGTGTCCCCACATGGGCAATGAGCGTGAAGTGTCTTGCCCAAGGACACAACGCGGTTACCAAGGACTTCAAACCAAGGACTTCTCGGCTTGCAGCCTGCACCTCTACCTACTGGGCCACTGAGCCCTGGTTTTGGTATTTAAATGCATTAATGGCTCAGCACCTAAGTACTTACAAGACCTTCTGGCAATTAAAAAACCTGAAAGGAACTTGCGCCCCTCCACACAAATCAAGCTACAGGTGCCCTTCTCTAGGTCCACTTTTGTGAATAACAGATCTTTCTCTTTCGCTGTACCTGCACTTTAGAATAATTTACCAGTTCAGGTTCAGGCATTGAAAGATCTCAACCAATTTAAAAAAATTTTTAAATCACATCTTTTCAGAGAGGCTTTTCACAGCACGTAACCTGCTGACCTTCTCACCTTTCTGTCTTATATTGCCTTGATAGTCATGAGCTCATTGTTTATTTAAGTGTATAGCGTTTTAGAGCACTTTACGCTTTATAAAATTTCCTTTTTATTATTATTATTATCAGGAATTATCTCATGAGTGTTTGCGTAAGTGAAAAATGATATTTTCATGTCCACACGAATGAGATAATTCCCAATATTCACTAAAATAGCATAGATTTTCTTTTTAATTATATGCTACCTGTCATTTTACGGTGCAATATTCAACCCAATTTAAATCCAAACACATACATTTCAAACAATAACAAAGATCAGCTGATCATTCTTTCAAGCCTGTACTAGCCAAATCACTCAAATATAAAAAAAATGCCAATAGGATCACCGATCCAATGTCGAGTTGTGACAGCACAAAAGTGGGTTTAATCATTATCAACTTATCATCTGGAAACCAATTGTTTACAATTTACTATGTGAAGGGTCACTGTGACTTTGACCTAGTGATTCCGAAATAAATAGGGCTCTTTCGTGCACCAATGCCAACCTACCTATGAAGTTTCATGAATGTAGGTGGAACCATTGTCAAATTACCATCTGGAAACCAATTGTTTACGATTTATTATGTTCAAGGTCAATGTGATCTTGGCCTAGTGAGTCCAAAATAAATAGGGGTCTTCCAGTCACCTAGGCCAACCTACCTATGAAGTTTCATGAATGTGGGTCAAACCATTATCAAGTTATAGTTCAGAAACCAATTGTTTACGATTTACTGTGTTGAAGGTCATTGTGACCTTGACCTTTCACCTAGCAAGTCCAAAATAAATAGGGTTCTTCCACTCACTGATGCCAACCTACCTATGAAGTTTCATGAACGTGGGTTGAAACATTATCAAGTTATCATCCAGAAACCAATTGTTTACGATTTACTATGTTGAAGGTCACTGTGACCTTGACCTTTCACCTAGCGAGTCCAAAATAAATAGGGTTCTTCCTCTCACTGATGCCAACCTAACTATGAAGTTTCATGAACATGGGTCGAACCATTATCAAGGTATCATCCGGAAACCAATTGTTTTGATTTACTATGTTCAAGGTCACTGTGACCTTGACCTTTGACCTAGTGAGTCCAAAATAAATAGGATTCTTCCTCTCACGAAGGCCAACCTACATATGAAGTTTCATGAATGTGGGTTGAACCGTAGTCAAGTTATCGTGAAACCAATTGTTTACAATTTACTATGTTCAAGGTCACTGTGACCTTTGACCAAGCAAGTCCAAAATTTATAGGGTTCTTCCTCTCACCGATACCAACCTACCTATGAAATTTCATGAACGTGGGTTGAACCATTATCAAGTTATCATCCGGAAACCAATTGTTTACGCCCGCCCGCCCAACGGGCCGCCATTCATCAAACTATAAGTCGAGTTTGCCTTCGTCACAACTCGACTAAAAATAGTCCCACTTTCCCATGATAATTTAACCAACTAATTGTTCAACTCACAGATGAAATTTAATAATTATAATACTACAAATGAGAATATTCTCATATTTTTCATTAAAATTAATTTTTAGAACATTTTAAATGTCACTTTACAATAAGGAATTTGGAATTGAGTGCACCTACTCATCAAAAAAATGAAAGTGTCAATGACACTGCAGCTTAACTTGACTGTGTGCAGTGTTTGATGAAAAGGATAACGTTCAATGTTTATGAAAGGATTATGAAACAAGACAAGAATTGTTATAATTGAGAATATGTTAATTTCTTTTCCCTGTATGCTATGTTTTCAATGAGAATAATTTCAGTGTAGACTGTACTAAAGAATTAAGACCCGGGTTGATGTGGCCCTAACAGTTAATGTATGTCAACCAAAGTTACAAAGTTACAGTAAAATCATTCCAAAACGAGTCATCCTACCAAGTTATAATGAAATCCCTTCATAAATATAAACTGTAGACTTTGCTAAAGGAATCTAGGTCAAGTGACCAGTTGGCATTAACGGCTGACTGATAGTGACCAAAATATGACAGTTTCATTTCGACATCATACCAAGTTATCCTTTCAAAATACAATGAAATTGCTTCATAAATATAAACTATAGACTGTGCTAAATCTAGGTCACATGCCTGTGCGGCTGTCATGGTTGACCGATCATGGCCAAAATAGGACATTCTCATCTGGACATTATACAGAGTCATCCTACCATGTTACATTAATATCCCTTCATAAATAAGACCTGTAGACTGTGCTAAAGGTTTCAGGTTTTGGGCTCTCGCAGCTGTCACGATTGACCGATCGTGACCAAAAGGGGGCGTTTCCATCTAGAGATTATATGGAGTCATCCTACCAAGTCACAATGAAATCCCTTCATTAAATACAACCAGTAGACTGTGCTATAGGTTTTCAGGTTTCAGGCTCTCACAGCTGTCATGGCTGACTGATCACGACCAAAAAGGGCCGTTCTCATCTGGACTTATTTGAAGTCATCCTACCAAGTTACAATGAAATCCGTTCATAAATATGACGACCTGTAGATTGTGCGAAAAGGTTTTCAGGTTTCAGGCTATCGCAGCCGTAACAGTTGACCGATCATGATCAAAAGGGGACATTCTCATCTAGACGTAATACAGAGTCATCCTACTAAGTTACAATGAAATCCCTTCATAAATATGACCTGTAGACTGTTCTAAAGGTTTTCAGGTTTCATGCTCTCGCAGCCATCACGGTTGACCCCTCGTGACCAAAAGGGGACGTTCTCATCTGGACATTATACAGAGTCATCCTACAAAGTTACAATGAAATCCCTACATAAATACGACGTGTAGACTGTGCTAATGGTTTTTGGGTTTCTGGCTCTCACAGCCGTCACAGTTGACCGATCGCGACCAAAAGGGGACGTTCTCATCTAGACATGACCTTGAACCTGCATATGAAATTTCGTGATGATCAGATAAGAACTACGGGGTGTAGCCTGTGCCAAAGAAAATATGAACAGACTCTGAGACTAACAGACTCAGACTACCGCATTCGTGATGGCAGTAGCTTATCTTGACTTTGTCAAGTTAAGCTAAAAAACCTTTATGGGCGAATCAATCAATAAGGTTTTTCAGAAAAGTTACCCAGTTCAAGACTCAACATCACTCTCAGAGTCACTTTCTATACATCTAATTATTTCACTATTATTTTATTATTATAAAACTTCTAATTTTTCAGTCATAGAATCACCAGAATGGCTTGGAATAGCATGAACTTCTGGTACTGCTGGTAAAGCACGCTCTGATTCGCTTGTAACAGTATCGAAGGTGAAGTGACGCACCAAAGCCGATGGATATCGAAAAATATCTATTAGATAATTTGCAACAATTCACAGGCTAGCATTTAATAAAAAAATGGAGTCTTGAATTTGAAACCTCAGATGGATGATTATTTACATTTTTTGTCACAACACAACTGATAAATGTCACAATTTATGTGATCTCATTAGGGGTAGACACATATTAATTCATTTATTTTTATTGGTATTTAAGGTCACTTTAGCATCTGTGACTATTTATTTATTTATTGATGTTTCAAGGTCATATATTTATGCACAATGGCTAATCATGACCGTGACAGTTTTACGGGTGGAGGAAGCCAGAGTACCCGGAGAGAACCACCGAGCAACGACGAGCAGCTGTCAGCTCCCCAACATCGTAACTCCGCACTGCAGCACAGGCAGGGTTAGACTGGTTGAAGACATGCGTACCGTCGACGTGCAGTACGCCTTAGTACACGGCATCATCGTGCCCCCACGCGGGCAATGGAGATGAAGTGTCTTGCCCAAGAACACAACACGGCTGCCGCAGGTGGGATTCGAACCGAGGACCTCTCGGCTTGCAGCCTGCACCTCTACCTACTGAGCCACCGCACTCCCCATCTATGACTATATTATGACCACAACACAAATATAAAGTAAAATGTAGTCATAGAGATTATTATAACAGTAAAGTAATTAGGTTTGTCGTATTCTGTTGAGTTGACTAGATCAGATCGCCAGATCATGGCGGCTTGTGTGATTCGCCGATCTGACCTCATCAATGAGATGGAATGCGACAAACCTGATCACTGTCATGTCATATTGATCTATTTAACCCTTTACCTAACATGAAAAGCAGACGACACTTGCAAAAAAAATTCTTGAATAACTAATTTTTTTCATTTTTTGTCTCAAAAACATAGGTTATGACCCCTCGTTGGAACGAGCTCGAAGAGCTCGTTCCAACGAGGGGTCATAACCTATGTTTTTGAGACAAAAAATGAAAATATTTTGAAAATTAATTGGCGATTTTTGAGAATAGCGCTGGCCGGTTTTGGCCGTTACGTTGGGTAAAGGGTTAATCTATTTATTATATGCTGTTATGGAAATTCAGCTTTCACACGAGAAATCAATATAAGGGTAAATAATGTGCAATTGTAGCTAGAACTACATTTAATTTCAAACAAACAACACTTGTCAAAATGAAACTGTCAATGACACTGTAGCTTAACTTGACTGTGAATTGTGTTTGTTGAAAAGGATGTTCCATGTTTATGAAATACGACAAGAATTGTGATAATTGAGAAAATGTTAATTTTCAATAAAAATAATTTGAGGTGTAGACTGTACTAAAGAATTGAGGCCTGGGTTAATGTGGCCCTCACAGATAATGTATGTCAACCAAAGTTACCAACTTACAGTGAAATTATTCCAAAACTAGTTATCCTATCAAGTTACAATGAAATCCCTTCGTAAATATAACTTGTAACCTTTGCTAAAGGAATCTTGGTCACACGACGGCTCGACAGTCACAGTTAACTGATCATGACCAAAATAGGACAGTCTCATCTAGATATCATACCAAGTTATCCTACCAAGTTACAATTAAATCCCTTTATAAAAAGAACCTGTAGACAGAACTAAATGAATCCAGGTCATGTGACCATATGGTGGTGACGGCTGACTGATCGTGACCAAAATAGGACAGTCTCATCTAGACATCTTACTGAGTTATCCTTCCAAGTTACAATGAAATCAGTTCATAAATATGAATTGTAGACTGTGCTAAACAAATCTAGGTCCAGGCCTGTGCGGCCATTACGGTTGACCGATCACAGGCAAAATAGGACGTTCTCATCTAGACATTATACTGAGACAATCTATCAAGTTACAATGAAATCCCTTCATAAATACGACCTGTAGACTGTGCTAAAGGTTTTCAGGCCTCGGGCCCGTCACCATCATGGTCAACCAATCGCGACTGAAAGGGGACGTTCTCATCTAAACATTATACCAAGTCATCATAACAAGTTACAATGAAATCCCCTCATAAATACGGCCTGTTGTCTGTGCTAAAGGTTTTTGGGGGGGCTTTGGGCCTATGTAGCCATCACGGTTGACCGATAGCAACCAAAAGGGGACGTCCTTATCTAGACATTATACAGAGTCATCCTACCAAGTTACGAAGAAATCCCTTCATAAATATGACCTGTAGTCTGTGCTAAAGGTTTTGGGCACGGGCAGCCGTCATGGTTGAATAATTGTGACCAAAAGGGGATGTTCTCATCTAGATATTATACAGAGTCATCCTACCAAGTTACAATGAAATTCCTTCATAAATACGACTTGTAGACTGTGCTAAAGGTTTTCAGGTTTTGGTCTGTGGCAGCCATCACGGTTGAACGATCAAGACCAAAATGGGACGTTCTCACCTAGACATGACCTCAAGCCTGCATATGAAATTTTGTGATGATTGGACAAGAACTACAGTGTGTAGCCTGTGCTAAAGGAAAATGTGAACATACTGACAGACTTCCACATGTGTGATGGCAATAGCTTATCTTGACTTTGTCATCAAGACATTATACTGAGTCACCCTACCAAGTTACAATGAAATCCCTTTATAAATATGACCTGTAGTCTGTGCTAAAAGTTTTCAGGTTTTGGGCTCGGACAGCTATCATGGTTGAATGATTGCGACCAAAAGAGGATGTTCTCATCTAGACATTATGTGGAGTCATCCTACCAAGTTACAATGAAATCCCTTCATAAATACGACCTATAGACAGTGCTAACGGTTTTCAGGCTTTGGGCCACTGTAGCCCTCACAGTTGACCGATCGTGACCAAAAGAAGACATTCTCATCAAGACATTATACGGAGCCATCCTATCAAGTTACAATGAAATCCCTCCATAAATACGACCTGTAGACTGTGCTAAAGGTTTTCAGGTTTTGGGCTCAGACAGCCGTCACGGTTGACAGATCAAGACCAAATGGGTAACTTCTCATCTAGACATCATACAGAGTCATCCTACCAAGTTACAATGAAATCCCTCTATATTAAATACAACCTGTGGACTGTGCTAAAAGTTTTCAGGTTTCGGGCTTGCGGAGCCATCACAGTTGACAGATCATGACCAAAAGGGAATGTTCTCATCTAGACATTATGCAGAGTCATCCTACCAAGTTACAATGAAATCCCTTCATAAATATGACCTGTAGTCTGTGCTAAAGGTTTTCTGGTTTTGGGCTCGGACAGCCATCATGGTTGAATGATTGCGAGCAAAAGGGGACTTTCTCATCTAGACATTATCTGGAGTCATCCTACCAAGTTACAATGAAATCCCTTCACAAATACGACCTGGAGACAATGCTAATGGTTTTCAGGCTTTGGGGCCACTGTAGCCATCACAGTTGACCGATCATGACCAAAAGGGGACGTTCACATGAAGACATTATACGGAGTCATCCTATCAAGTCACAATGAAATCCCTCCATAAATACGACCTGTAGACTGTGCTAAAGGTTTTCGGATTTTGGGCTCAGACAGCCGTCACGGTTGACAGATCGCGACCAAATGGGGGAACTTCTCATCTAGACATCATACGGAGTCATCCTACCAAGTTACTATGAAATCCCAATATATTAAATATGATTTGTTTCAATCAAATCACTTTCACGTATCAATAATTCAATGCACTGTTTACTTTTATGCATCAATTCATGGTTGAAACGAGTGGAATCATCAGATTCTTATAAAAAGCATTTAATAAAAAGAAAATCTAGTGTTTTTGAGTGGATACTAAAAATATCTCACTTGTGGCCAAGACAAATAGATATTTTCGCTCGCGCAAATTCTCGCAAAAAAATAAACATTTGTATCGGTCACTCACGAGATACTTTTCGTTATCCACTCAAAAACACTAGATATCCTCTGTATAGTACATTGGTAAAGTACATTATTGGAAATCCACGTCAATCAATAGTGTTTACACAAATGAAGCATCCCTAGAAATGGTTGGTAACCTGGGTGGACGCAGTTGACATTCTCCAGTGCCATCCTTGTTCTGAGACCAACCATCTGATATGGAAGCAGAAAACCACTCAGTGTCAGACAGTTTTATGGGTGGAGGAAGCCAGAGCACCCGGAGAGAACCACCAAGAAACTGCCAGACTCCCCAATGAACTAACTCCACACAAGCAGGGTTAGCATTAGTTGAAGACAGGTGCACTGTTGACATGAATTACGCCTTAGTACACAGTGCTGCTGTGCCCCAAGGACACAATGCAGTTACCCCTGGTGGGGATCAAACCATGGACCTCTCGATTTGAAGTTCAGTGCCATAACCACTGAGCCACTGCGCTTCCGTGGAGCTCTGTCAAACAAGGTAAAATAAACTAAATATCTATATTGGATGTACAGAGGACAAAGATGCCTGTAAACAGGGGAAATTAAGTGGTTGTCAAGAGTAATTATTTGGTTAACAGGAATTTCTTCCTTAAACCTACATGCTATTAACCGGTAAAGTTTGTACTGAAGGTCTGGTAAGTGTTTGGAAGCTTCATGCAATCAACAGGGCTATTCAATTAACTATCCAATTTAGTAGTCTCCAAATACAAGGAATGGCACAGTGATGTGGTTTTCTGCTAAAATAAACCCTTAATTCATCACCAGTTTTAGGAGATACTTTCCATGGAAACTGTGGGAAGTGAAGCAGTGCTTGTTTACAGGTTAGGAAATAAAGAGCTTACATCGTAACCCGTTAGGTTACGCTCTGTAACATGATGCAGGGTTCATACAGGTTATGGAAAGTCTTGGAAAACAATAAATTGATTTTCCAAGCCCTTGAAAAGTATGGAAAATTGTGGTGGGATTTGAAAAAGTTATGGAAAACAAACTTGTGTAACATAGGTATTTCTCCTGTCTAATGTGACCATTCAAAAAATATTTGTACTCCCAATTTTTAGCTCAACTTGAAGCCAAGTTTAGATATTGCCGTCACTTCTCGTCCGTCAGCGTACGTAATCCATGCATAGATAATTTCCTTTGGCACACTGCACAGGTCACATTTATGATCAGATCGCTTTGAAACTTGGTATGCTTGTTTGGGGTGACCTCTAGTTTGGAGCTATCGATTTCCTGCCATTTCAGTCAAAAATAGTTGTTGGCAATGACCTTTGATGAAATTAGTGCAGTTATGAAGGAATTGATTTTCTTTCATTTCCATTAAAAGGTAGTCGTTAGTGCCAGCCTTTGAACTTAGTGCATTTGTACAGTAGCCTCAGAGAGTGCATTCATTATCGGCTTGTTTTGAAACTTGGTATGCTTATTCAGGGTGACCAGGGTAGGAGCTATCAATTTTCTTTTCATTTCCATCAAAAACGGTTGCTGTTACCAACAGCCTTTGAATTTATGCATTTGTGCATCAACATTCTTCCTGCAGGGCATATTTATTATAGGATTGTTTTTGAACTTGGTGTGCTCATTAGCTGAGACCTCTAGATAAGAGCTATTGATTAGCATTCATTTCTGTGAAAAAGTTTAATTTTACAATGACCTTTAAACTTACTGCATTTGTGATCAACATTCTTCTTTTAGCTAGCCTTACAATATACATTTAAAAATGCATGGATTGCTCTGACGTTGTGCACACACAATGCTGTTATGTTTAAGTTTCACCAAATAACAATGGAACCAATGATCTTCAACTTTGCCATTTCACTTATAACTTACCGGGTTCAAGTTTGTCAAGTTGAGCTAGTGTAATTGACACTTTCATTAGGATTCACAAAGAATCGGTACCTGAGTTATTAGTGTTTGGGGCTTCTTAACCCTTGAAGGCCTGGAGATTTGTATACATTTTCGTCACACTTAGATTACATCTGGTGGCCTTGCAGTTGTTTGTAAGTATATTGGCAGCCGAGATTTGCCTTGAAACAACTGCCAAGGTACTTAGACTGTAACTTAAATGTTTACCTAAAGCCTCAATGTTCGAGCCTTGATTTTATTGCAGTACCAAGTGATCAAAGTTTGAAATGGGCCCTTTAGGGTTGAGAGTTGTCAAGGGGTGGTGGGGGGGGGGGGGGGGAGGGAGTGGCATAGAAAAAATAGAATTAGATATTGAGTTACATTTAGCCTGTAGTATTATGGAAATTGGATGTCAGGGGTATGGAAAAGTTATGGAAAACCAAATTGACTAGTCTGTATGAACCCTGATGATGATAACCTACAGGAAATAAGTGTTGTGATGCATCTCTGTTTTAGTACACCAACCATGCTGTTTATATCAAAACAGAATGTCAGCAAAAATTAATAGCAACAACTAATGTGGTATCTCACCTGAGGGAGATCAGAGGTTAGTTGTTGCTATTTCTTTAGACAGAAATTCTATTACGATGTGAATGACAGGCCAGCCTATTCATATGTGGATGCAATGCACAACCTTGGAGTGAGTTAGTCCTGAAAGATTGTTAGGTCTGACAGGCAAATGAGACAGTTCAAGGTCACTGTGACCTTGACCTTCAGCACAGATCCTAAAATAAATGGTGTTCTTCCTCTCATCATGCCCAACCCACGTCTAGATTGGTTTTGATCAGCCAAGTATAATTTGAATTTGGAGAAATCAACTCACAGAAAAAAATTTGTTACATTCAAAGTCACTGATCTTGACCTTTGGCAGAATGATACCAAAATAATTATGGTTTTGCTCTCATCATATCAACCCCACATATCAAGTTGGATTTTCATCGGGCTTGCAGAACCATAATTAGAGCACAGAAACCAACTCTGACTTTTGACTGACAAATGGATAGTGTAACGGCTATATTGCCTTGACATTTTTTACGGAGAATAAAGAAATGAATAAAAATATAAGTAAAGTCCAGAACAGATATTTGTATCACCAAAAAGCATTTGGCAAAGTGTTAATATAAATCTTTAAAAAATTAGGACATTAGTATTTTTTTCTCCTTTCCAGTCCCAGAGGGTGAGGTGTGTGTAAATGGATGATACGGCTGGCAACTGAGCTGCATGAGAGATTAAACTTACTTTTCTACCGAGTCAAAAAATAATAAAACACATTTTTTTTCTTATGATGTACATTTATTTTACTGACCTGTCAACAAAAATTATACATATCAATCAGAGATTAACTTGATTACCCTGAACACCATGGAGGTAGCAAGTGCAATTTCGTGTCTAATGCATGAATACTCCACAACTTTCAAAGCATTATAGGGGCACTTCTGCATGAAGTATACCCTTGACATGTGTACAAGTCTTCATCAAGAAATGTTTTTAAATTGTTTATCTTGAATTTTGACTTCATGGCTTCTGCATCTATAAAGTTGGGATGACTTCCCATGATAACAAAATTCAGGAGAAACCACCTTGAAAATGATGATGAACAATTTTTTTCCCATAATATATTTTCTTGGAAATAAATCATATCATAAGGCATAAAAAAGTTAAAAATCTGTTTCTCAGGCCCTCCCACATGGCCCTTTTGGTTGCCGCATGCTCTTTTTTTTATAACGAATGCAAACTTTAAAAAAATAAAAATAAATGGTTTATGTCTGATATTTTATAAAACTGATAAATTTGTCCCTTGAGTGCAACAAGGCTTTGCAAAGCTTAAGCACTGCAAAGCCTTCTTGCACTCAAGGTACGAAATACACCATCACTCATCATGCTATTCTGTAAATTATGAGGCCTAAAACATAAGACAAAGAATGAACATGAACTTTTGGTGCAAAGAAATAATAACAAAAATTTAATAAAATGAAATTAAAAACCACCCGCCCACATGCAATTTTACAAAAAATGGCCTCGGAAACAGATCTACTTTGTGGGACCTAAACAGTACTCGTTATTTGCTCTCTATGAATCTGTTGTCATTATGCACAAAAAGATGAATGAGAGGTGATCTCCCTTCACTGTGGAGTAACACATCAAACCTTGTTTTAACTTGTTTCTAACTTGTAAGACCTCTCCCTTTGTGTACATAACAGGTGTTAAGAATGCAATGATATGAATGACAGAGACTACACACTTCATACAACTTAACACGCCCATCCCACATTTATATTCCGATAAAGCAACAGCTAATTCATTTCAGTTCTGATATAATTCTCATTGTCCAATCCACAAGCTTGTTTCATTCACATGGAGGTTACACAAATTTAAATCTACGCGAACAGATGACCGGTTGGCCAAAAGTTGCATCTTGAATGGTAAAGTCTGAGTAACTTAACTGGTAGAGTGCTAAATTTTTTCTCAGCCTCAAGATTTGTTCACACATGTTTGTCTTGTTACAATTAATGGGAGAGTGCCTACTGGCACTCTCCCATAAATTGTAACATTGCAAATCAGTGGAGATGAAGTAATTTTACTTCTAAGATAATATGAAGCCTTTAACTTTAGGTTCCTGCAGTTCAGAATAAAGCCCAAATATGGGCTTCTAGCACTCTACCAGTTAACCAGCCTTTCTTTTGTCTTGATAGATTTTTAGACTTTTGCCTTGAGAGGCTATATATATTTCGATTCCACGCAATAAATCAATACTTGTTAATGATAAAAAAGCAGTTTTCCAAGAATTTATATGTTGCTGAGCATTCGGTTAGCCATCTCCAAATCACATGAACGGTCAGTCGGTTAGAGTTATTTTTGAAATTTTGCATACTGTTAATTTAAGTTGGATCATGGTATAAATACAGAATACAACTCTGGCAGAATATGGGGGGCAGAAATCAACAACCGTTGTTGGGAGTATTTCCAATATTCCACGCATGCTTTTGGCATGCATGAAATGGAGGAAAAACCATAATTCAAGTTGTTGATTCCAGTTTTACATACTCTACCCTCATTGTTCTGTATTATGATTTTTTTGGATAGAATCTTCCTTCTCACTTCATTGACGTGGATGCAGCGTGTCAAAACCTGATATTTAGGAAAGGTTACAAATATTATTAGCCCTCTACACACATGTCAAAGTACCCAAATTTCAAGCAGCAAACTTTTCCCATAATGTAACTAGGAATTTAACCGATTTAATCTTGTCTGACAGACAGACCTCCATGATCTCGAGAAACAAGACTGAATTGGTTAAATTCCAAATTGCATTATGGATCAAATTTGGAGGTTGAGGGGTTAACCCTTTACCCAACACAAACAGAAGACTGCACTTGCAAAAATAATTCTTAAATAACTAAACAAGTTTATTCTCTGGGTCAAAAACATAACTTATGCCCCCTGATTGGAATTGGCTTATTGTTCATTCCAACGAAAGCTCAAAAGCCATGTTTTTTCGACAAATAATGAAAAAATAACATGTGAATGGAAATTTTGTGAATAACACTAGGCAGTTTTAGCAATAACATCAGGCAAAGGGTTAATATAAAAGTTGAAATTATTAAATAGCCCCTGAGGGTGTATTCCGTGCCTGTACAGAGCCATCAACTGGTAGTCTATATTTGTCTATATTTGTTACTTTGGGGGGGGGGGGGAGATTTTTAAGGGGAACATTGAAAATTTTGATTGGCCTACTTCACAAATTGAAGTTGGATTTCCTGATGTCTGAATTGTTTTGGGTAATACTGAATACTGAAAGAAGAGACTTCCAGAGATATTTTTATCACTGGAAATAGATCGAAGGAACTTCCCCAGTATCTTCCATAATTTCAAGTTAAAAATGGCGGCGCCCATCAACTGTACTGTGATTTACGTTCTCTTTTCAATGTTCAAACATAGTTGTGCAGTTTGTATACCAAAACTTGGGCACCTTGATTCAAATATAGGAACACTATAAATGAAACCCTATTAAAAGGGAATTCTCTGTTGAATAAAACTTTTCTTTTACAAACCAAATATCTGAAGTTGTTGGTGATCAGATGTTTGAAACTGAGTCACCACAAATTGGCACAATGTAAACAGCTGATCGAGACAAACTTTATACACTTTAAAAAAGGTACAAACATCTTCTTTTTTAGTTATTAATGAATTTTACGATCATTTTAATGATTTTTAACAGGGTAATGCCAAGACTATACACATCTTTTGAAAAACTGTCAAATATTTTGATTGATATTTTCAGAGATTTTTGGCCCAAGGAGATTTTTTTCCGGGATGCTGAGAACAATGTTGAATTCCCGGGATTTTCCCAGGCATTCCAGGAGGGTTAACATGTCTGTAACGGACAGATGGATGAAAGTCATGACTATAGCCCTGACTGTAAACAGTCGGGCTAAAAATGAGGGTACCAGAACAAAAGACAACATTTTCCTTGCTCACGTTTCATATTCAGTCATACACCAATAATATTTTGTTTATAGAAGTTTGTTTTATTACAAATTATTGGAGAGTGCCTGTGGGCACTCTCCAATAATTTGTAATCAACAAATTTTGATGAACAAATTCAGACTACCAAAAATAATATAGCACTCAACCAGTTAATAAGCCTGTATTATGTCACACCAGACTGACACAATAAGAAAATAATTGTTTTTTGCATTTCTAAGAGTATAACAAAGACCTTTTGTCCGGCTTGGGACGGGCTAATTACAAGTGGTGGAGGTTCAGCATGAGCGATTATCATTTGACCAATGAGGTTTGTTTGGTCAAACATAGTTGATTTTGTTCCGGCAGTTTTGTGTCACTTTTGTCACCTCAGCCAGAGACACAGACTGATTAAGTTCCACAAATGTTGTTTTTTTTTATAGCATTGTGAGTTTTGGGGTTGTGGTCGAACATACTACTTGAAGGTGGTTTTCGCATTGACAAATTGACATGGGTTTCCATCCAATATACTTTGAATAGGTGCTTTTTCCTGTCTTGCATTATCACCACTACTGGGATGCTATTTGTTGTCGAGCCTGCTCACTAATAGGAAATGAGATTTTTGTGCAATTAAAATCAGTTGTCTCTAGCTGTGTCTTTGGCTGCATTCAACATATTTATGTGTTTGCTGTTTCTAGAAAGGCAGAAAGGCAATTATTTGAGCCTTTGCTGAACTTAATATGGAACATGAATAAAACCAAATAAGTGTTAGTCAAAAGTAGTGGTTTATAATGTAGGTATTATGTAATGATATTTTTAAGTTATAATTTAATTCAATGAGACTTTGACTATTCAAGATGCCTTTTGACTTATTCTTTTTATATGACAAGCTTTTTTTGACAAGCTTTTTGCAGTTTGAGTGGTTAAGTAAGGCGATGCATTCCTTAACCCCATGAAAGGACCAAAACTTGCCAAACAAAGATTATATTTAGTACTAGCTGGGTTACCCGATGTTGCTCGGGCTGAGGAGAGTATTCTGTGCCCCTCTACACCCCCACCCCCACCCCATCCGGCACTTTTTTAAACCTCACCATTAGATTCCTGGTAAAAAATTACCCCTAGTAGACCCCTTTGAAGACCTATATCGGTGAGAAAAATTTTGGTAATAACTTTTGGTGCCCCTATACACCCCCTCCCCCACTCCGATACTTTTTTAAACTTCACCATTAGATTCCTGATAAAAACGTACCCCTAGTAGACCCGTTTGAAGACATATATCGGTAAAAAAAATTTTGGTCATAACTTTTGGTGCCCCCCTACACCGCCACCCCACACACTTTTTTAAACGTGATGATGACCTCTGCCATAAAAAGTACTCCTAGAAGACCCATTTTGGACACCCGGGGTGGCCCCATATTCATTTATTTTGCGGGGACACACACACACACATATATTCTAAAATATAGTATAGAAATAAATAAAAATTTTCAAGTTGGGCCTGAAAAACTAGGGTGGGCAAAGATGAAAATATAGCAATTTTTTCATTGTGGCCTTATTATATTCGTTTCTGGTATAATTGTTCTTTAAACTAACAATAATTGGTCAGAATCACTGAAATTACATCAACTTGCATCCAGATAAACAACAAAAACTTGTATAAGTATGCATGATTACCAGACAGCAATTGCAATGTCAAAACTATGAAATACACATGAAGATAATGAAATTGGAGCAGGTTAGTTCTTATCTGGAAATGTTCATAAAAATAGATTTCCATAAAAATTCATAAAATTTGCATCCTGAGAAAATATATAATCTAAAAAATGCATTTAATAGCTAAAATTTAAATAAATTTGTTCAGGTAGAATAACCTTCACTACAGAAACTATAAAATATTTGTTACATCTTTTATACCAAGATTGCTGTATGTATTCAACGTTACCCAAAACAATAGACATTAAGAAATGTGCTTGGTGTGCCATGCACTGAATCTGGCCTATTTGTAAAAACGTCATGTAGGAGCACATCAGATTGGTTGTTATGCATCTGAGTAATGTGATGACGTGACCGAAATACTTTTGACACAAAACAGTGTCAAGCAAAAATGTAAACAGACTGCCGAAGGTGATAATTTTCTTTAACAATATCAGCCTCATTTACTTAATTCAGTGCGCAAAATTTGACGAGAACGCTTGTTTCATTCACATGGAGGTTACACAAATTTAAATCTACGCGAACAGATGACCGGTTGGCCAAAAGTTGCATCTTGAATGGTAAAGTCTGAGTAACTTAACTGGTAGAGTGCTAAATTTTTTCTCAGCCTCAAGATTTGTTCACACGTTTGTCTTGTTACAATTAATGGGAGAGTGCCTACTGGCACTCTCCCATAAATTGTAACATTGCAAATCAGTGGAGATGAAGTAATTTTACTTCTAAGATAATATGAAGCCTTTAACTTTAGGTTCCTGCAGTTCAGAATAAAGCCCAAATATGGGCTTCTAGCACTCTACCAGTTAACCAGCCTTTCTTTTGTCTTGATAGATTTTTAGACTTTTGCCTTGAGAGGCTATATATATTTCGATTCCACGCAATATATCAATACTTGTTAATGATAAAAAAGCAGTTTTCCAAGAATTTATATGTTGCTGAGCATTCGGTTAGCCATCTCCAAATCACATGAACGGTCAGTCGGTTAGAGTTATTTTTGAAATTTTGCATACTGTTAATTTAAGTTGGATCATGGTATAAATACAGAATACAACTCTGGCAGAATATGGAGGACAGAAATCAACAACCGTTGTTGGGAGTATTTCCAATATTTCACGCATGCTTTTGGCATGCATGAAATGGAGGAAAAACCATAATTCAAGTTGTTGATTCCAGTTTTACATACTCTACCCTCATTGTTCTGTATTATGATTTTTTTGGATAGAATCTTCCTTCTCACTTCATTGACGTGGATGCAGCGTGTCAAAACCTGATATTTAGGAAAGGTTACAAATATTATTAGCCCTCTACACACATGTCAAAGTACCCAAATTTCAAGCAGCAAACTTTTCCCATAATGTAACTAGAAATTTAACCGATTTAATCTAGTCTGACAGACGGACCTCCATGATCTCGAGAAACAAGACTGAATTGGTTAAATTCCAAATTGCATTATGGATCAAATTTGGAGGTTGAGGGGTTAACCCTTTACCCAACACAAACAGAGGACTGCACTTGCAAAAATAATTCTTAAATAACTAAACAAGTTTATTCTCTGGGTCAAAAACATAACTTATGCCCCCTGATTGGAATTGGCTTATTGTTCATTCCAACGAAAGCTCAAAAGCTATGTTTTTTCGACAAATAATGAAATGACAGTGTCAATGACTCTGTAGCTCAACTTGGATATGACAGGAATTAGTACTTGCTGTGACCAAGACAACTGAATAATGAATATGACAGGAATTAGTATTTGTTTTGGCCCAGTCAACAATAATAAAAGAATTACAAGGTGACTGTAATGGACTACAGATTAAGACCAATCATTGTAGATTATTATTTTTGTGTGGAAATTTTCAGTCCCAAACAAAATATTTTCAGACTAAAATTTTTTCTTCTTCTTCTTAAAATTGACCAAAATGCATCAAAACACAAAAAACTAATTTCCGGATTTTGGTCCAAAATTTTCTAAGTCCCACCCGGGCCCCCTAATTTGCATAATTTATTCACGAGAAAAACTCTGTATTATATGTAATGTATCCCATGGTACTAAACATTCATACAAAAATTTATTCAAATCAGATCTTTCATTTGGAAGTTCTGCGCAAAAATCTGATTGCACTTAATTTTGAACAAAATGGCTGCTAGCGGCCATCTTGAATTTCAGACTGGACCCAAAAACACTCCTTCTCGTCCCACAGTGATAACAAAGGTACCCAAGAAGTTTCGTGAAGATCGGTTCATAAATACGGCCTCTAGCCCGAGCCGTATTGGGATTTGCACTCACAGTGCTGAAAGTAACACTAAATAAATCAAAGTTAGCCTAATTTGCATAATTTACGCACAAGAAAAAAACCTGTAATATATGTAATGTATCCCATGGTACTAAACATTCATACAAAAAATTATTCAAATCAGAGCTTTCATATGGAAGTTCTGTACAAAAAACAGATTTCGGCATCGTCGGTACAAAATGGCTGCTGGCAGCCATTTGGAATTTGGGACTGCACCCAAAAACACCCGTTCTCGTCCCACGGTCATAACAAAGGTACCCAAGAAGTTTCGTAAAGATTGGTTCATAAATACGGCCTCTAGCTCGAGCCATAGCAGCTTGGCACTTACAGCTCTGAAAGTAACACTAAATAAATCAAAGTTAGTCTAATTTGCATAATTTATGCACGAGAAAAAAACCCGTATTATATGTGATGTATCCCATTGTACTATACATTTATACAAAACTTTATTCAAATCAGAACTTTCATACAGAAGTTCTGTACAAAAAACTGATTTTTGCATCATCGGTACAAAATGGCCACTGGCAGCCATCTTGAATTTTGGACCACACCCAAAAACACTCGTTCCCGTCCCAGGGTCATAACAAAGGTACACAAGAAGTTTCGTAAAGATCGGTTCATAAATACGACCTCTAGCCCGAGCCATAGCCAATTGTTGACGTACGGACAGACGGACAGACGGCCAGATGGACGGACGGACGGACGGACAGACGGACTTCGTCAAAGTTGAGCTAAAAATAACATGTGAATGGAAATTTTGTGAATAACACTAGGCAGTTTTAGCAATAACATCAGGCAAAGGGTTAATATAAAAGTTGAAATTATTAAATAGCCCCTGAGGGTGTATTCCGTGCCTGTACAGAGCCATCAACTGGTAGTCTATATTTGTCTATATTTGTTACTTTGGGGGGGGGGGGGGGAGATTTTTAAGGGGAACATTGAAAATTTTGATTGGCCTACTTCACAAATTGAAGTTGGATTTCCTGATGTCTGAATTGTTTTGGGTAATACTGAATTCAGTCCGTATCAAGATCCTGCACCAGAAAAGCAGTCTTTATGGTTCAAAGAGTTAACTGGTTGAGTGCTAAATTGTTTTTCAATGGTCATTTGTAATATAAGTATTTTTTTCCAAACATACCTGCTACCAGCAAAGGGTGCCTTAGTTTAACAGAATATTCTTTATAATTGTTTTGTTACAATTTATTAGTGAGGCTTCTTAGCATTCTCCAATAAATTGTAACAAACCAGTTTTATATAAACATTTTTTTCTACTGTGGTGCAAACAACAAACAACTGCATTCTATGTAAAGCCTTTAAAGTGGCTTTCAGAAATATTCAATAGAGCCAGGATAGTGGCTTCAGCACTCAATCAGTTAAATCAGTCGAAATATGGGCTTTCAGCAACTGACCACTTAACCGGTAGAGTGCTGGAAGCCCATATTTGGGCTTTAATCTGAAGTGCAGGTAACCCATGTTAAGGCTTCATATTCAATGGCTGTATTTCATATTATTCTTGAAGTGAAACTATTTAGTCTTTAAGGATTTGCCTTGTTACAATTTATGGGAGAGTGCCAATGGGCACTCTCCCATAAATTCTAACAAGGCAAAGACATGTCGACAAATTTTGATGACCAAAAATAAGTTAGCACTCTACCAGTTAAATAATCTTCCCCTATATTCAGGACTGAACGAACCATGAGTCTTCACCTCAAAACAATCTACCAAGTTCAAAGGTTTAACCCTTTACCCAACGAATCGTCCGCATCCACCCGCATAATATGCAAATTCAGCAGCTGAAAAAAATATTATTTTTCGACAAATGTCAACAAAACCATATCATGTGACCCCTCTTTGGAACGAGCTCGATGAGCTCGTTCCAAAGAGGGGTCACATGATAAGGTTTTGTTGAAAGTTTTTGAAAAAATTTAAAAAATGATATTTAAAATAATAAATTTTGAAATCGTCTGCGTTGGGTAAAGGGTTAAATAATGTGCAAACAAAAACTGTTAACAATTCTAGCACTAAAAAAATTATATTTGCAGAAAAATATGTTGCCTGCTATTATATGCCTGTTTGGTGTGAAAACTGATACACAATCCATCATGATAACTTATAACTCTCTGAATTTATCAGTGGCATCCAATAATGCTGCTGATAAACTTCTGTCCCTCCTTGTGTGTCCTGCATCTGGAACAATTACAAAATCTGCCTTTGTCCAGATCTGAAAAAAAATATGTTTAAAATATTGATCATAATTTGTTGGAGTCATGATTTCAATGCACCTGCTCCAGTGCTTGAGTTGGACAAAATCCAGTAATCAGCTACCATTTTATTTAGACCAAGTGACTAGTTGCCCCAGCTAAAAAATTATAATGAAGAAAAAGTGAGAACCTAAATCCAATGGAAGTATACTTTCATCACCAAATCAGTAGTGTCAGTGAAGGGATGAGACCACAAAATTTTCTAACCAAAATGTTCAAATGATTGAAAAAATACACGCCTGGAAACATAATTGAAAATGTTTAACTGTAAATTTTAAGTGTTCATGTTAGTTATTTTACAAGGATAGTCTTTTGATCCAGCCCATTTCTAGAATGCCTGGCTTGCTACCTATTACAGTTGAGCCTACTTAATTAGATACCTCTTAACTGAATAACCTGTTAAACTGAATATAACTTCCAAATGCCAAACCATTTACCTTATTACATCTTCAGTACAAATTTGACCTGCTAATTGCATATAGATATAAGAGTAAACTCCTGAAAACTGAATAAAACATCTTGAAATCTATAATTCAATCTTTTATATCCTGTCTGACAGATCTCCATGAGCTCTGTCAAACAGGATATAATACATTAAATGCAGTTCGTCTTACAATACAGAAAAGCGACAAATTGCCTTTTAATTGAATACTTCTGTTAACTGAATGATTTTTATTGGAAAAGTGGCTATTCAATTAACAGGATTCCACTGCACCTCCTTGCATATTTTTCTACCACATGAGCTACAGGGGTTGACACCAATGCAGTGGAGCCCACTTAACTGGATATTTCTTAACTGAATAACCCTGTTATTGCAAATAACTTCCAAACAACAAACCATTTCCCATACCTTTACTACAAAAATGCAACCTTTTTATTGGATATAGGTTATAAAGTAATTTTCTATTAACTTAAAAAAAAATCTTTTGATCTATCAAAGAATAACTCTAACAACCACTGAATTCGCCACATGTATAGGTCTCTCCGACTCATTACATCCAATATAATGATTTAACCCACTACCTAAGATGGCCTGCAGACAACACTTGCAATTGAAAGTGTCAGGAACACTGCAGCTTAACTTGACTGTGTGCAGTATTTGAGGAAAAGGATAATGTTCAATGTTTATGAAAGGATTACGAAATAAGACAAGAATTATGATAATTTAGAATTTGTTAAGTTCTGTACCCTACATGTTATGTTTTCAACAAGAATAATTTGAGGTGTAGACTGTACTAAAGAACTGAAGCCTGGGTTGATGTGGCCCGCACAGTTGACGTATGTCAACTAAAGTTACCAAGTTACAGTAAACTCATTCAATCAAGTTACAATGAAATCCCTTCATAAACATGAGCTGTAGACTTTGCTAAATGAATCTAGGTCACATGCCCGTCCGGTGGTCAACCAAAATAGGATAGTCTCATCTATATATCAATATCAAGGCATATAATCATAACTATATAGTTTTTTATTATATGCTAAGCGATAGATTATCAAACAAGAGGCCCCAGGGGACCTGAGGGCGCTCACCTGACATGGTAGCCTAAATATCAACCCAGAGATTTGATTTCAACAAGTTGCATCTGCTCCTCCTAAGAAAAGCTTATACCAAATATCCAAAGATTCTGACCAGCAGGCAGAATCTGGAGAAGAAGATTTTTTAAGAAACCGATAGGGATTTTTTTTAACCATTCTATTCTACTGGATAAAAGTAAGCTTTATACAAAATAAGAATTCTCTGTGCTGTGTAGTTTTGAAGATATGGCAGTTTTAAGGTTTTTCCTATTTTTAGCTCCCGAGGTTCCCATGGGGCAATGAGAAAAATTTTTTTTGCATCAATCAACTACTTATGACCCATTATCTCAAATCAAATTTGGTTCAAATCGACCTCACGGTTTTGAAAATAGAAATTTTAGGCGTGGCCAAAGCCAAAATTTTTGCCCCTCCCATAACGAAAGCAAATAATGCCCCACAAACTTCTCTTGAACAAACTTGATTCTAAACCTCAAAAGGACTCTGTATACCACATATCAAGTCTCTGCTACTGGTGGTTCATTAGAAGATTTTCAAAATATAAGGCCATTTTTTCCACACCCCTCTGCTCAATATGAGCCGAAATCTAATTTGCATAAAAATCAAAATGCCCCTACATAACCACTACTTACATGAAATTTAATTAAAATGTGGCCAATGGTTTAGGAGAAAGAGGCTCAAACACCACCTTCACGCAGGATGGCGGACGACGGACGGACGAAGAGTGATAAGAAAAGCTCACCCTGACTTTCAGTCAGGTGAGGTAAAAAATTGCGGAAAGATAGAATTCGTATCCCCCACTGTGAAGATATAGAAATTTTCACTTTCACAGTATAAAAAAAAAAGAGGCTATTCAAAGCATCACTTCACGGTGAATATGAGTCAAATTATCGCTGGAAATGATTTATTTGTTCTAAAAACGTACAATGAAAAGAAAATCTAGTGTTTTTGAGTGGATACTGATCATTTCAGCAATTATTCAACACATATTCACCTTGAATGGATGCATGAAACCCACCAGCAGAATCAAGACACTACCTGTTCCAAATATCGATCAAATCAGTGGAATTATCGATAGAAATGATCAGATTCTTATAAAAAGTATATAATAAAAAGAAAATCTAGCGTTTTTGAGTGGATAACATAAATTATTTCACTCATGACCGAGACAAATGGTTATTTTCGCTCGCGCAAGCAATAAACATTTGTCTCGGTCACTCATGAGATAATTTTCAGTATCTACTCAAAAACTCTAGATATCCTCTATATATCCCAGAATTCGTGGAGATATAGTCCGAACTAGAACCCTCCAGTCATTACCCCTAATAAGTTAACGACTATAGGCTCTTGGGACAAGTGAAGGCAGGGCCTTGAAAATCCTTGAATTTGGCTATTGTAGGGCCTTGAAAAATGATGAAATATGGTGATAAATGGCCTTGAATAATCTTTAAACAATACAAAACTGCAATATTAAAGCTTAGCAACCATGGGATATAAAGTAACTTAACTAAAGATAAACTCTTGAAATTCTACAAAAGCTGAGATAAACAGATTCTAACAACTAGAAACCAGAAACACCCATACCTCGACTATTAGTTAGTTATTGGTGTTTAAGGTCACATATTTCTGCACAATGGCGAATCATGACGACAATTTTTTGGGTGGAGAAAGCCGGAGAGAACCACCGAGTAACTGTCAGCTCCCCAACATACTAACTCCACGCAAGCAGGGTTAGCATTCGTTGAAGACAGGTGCACCATCGACATGCAGTACACAACGCACCATGCCCCCACATGGGCAATGGGGATGAAGTGTCTTGCCCAAGGACACAGCGTGGTTGCCGCAGGTGGGATTCAAACCGAGGACCTATCGGCTTGCAGCCTGCACCTCTACAAACTGAGCCACCGCTAGGGCTGCACGATATTTCGATATACTGGTAGTACCGGTATTGAAATCTTCACCGGTTGAATATCGTCCATTCTATGTGAATACCGGTATATCGTCTGTAACGATATTCATTTTTAGAACGCGATATAAAACATACTTGCCTTTGTTTTCAGAAATATATATGGCGTAATAAGATAACCCTCTATTATAATAATTTAGACAAAAAGCCAATTTTCTATAGTATCATAATAGCGGTTTTATCTGACTGCATTTTCGACGATATACCGGTATATCGCGATATTTTATTTTATATCGTCACCGGTATTCAAATCTGAATATCGTGCAGCCCTGGCCACCGCACCCCTACCTCGACTATAAAAGTTAACAGAAGTGATTATGACCCAAAACAACACCAGAAAACATTAATTGACTTGCAATAGAAGGCCTTAACTCCTTGTATGCTACTGGTAGATATTCCACCCAGGACAGAAAATCTCTTGCCATTAAAATAAGTCAAATCAGAGGATATTTAACCAAATTTTCCCCAGTAAGTTATGTACATTTTTAACCAATAATTTCTTGTGTCAAATTTTCATGAATTTTTCCATCAAATCTAGTCATGGCTGCTTCATAGCAGCCATGACTAGATTTGTTGAAAAATATTTTAAAATTACTTAGCAGGTTAAGAGTTAACCCTTTACCAAATACAAAAGGAAGACGACAATTACAAATCAAATTCTTGAATAACTAATTTTTTTCATCAAAAACATAGCTTGACCCCCTCATTGGAACAAGCTTGTATAACTCATTCCAATGAGGGATCATAAGCTATATTTTTTAGACAAACGGTTTTGGCTGTAATGTTTGGTAAAGGGTTAAGCATCAATACTGACCTAAATAAAAGTTTAGACAACTGAAAATGACTAATATTTCTCCTCCCCCTCCCCCCACCCCCCATCCACAACACCCCCAACAAAATATACACAGTGTAGGGATTCAACAGTAAGCTAAATAATACGTACACACAATATAAATTATTTTTCAAATGTTATTTGTAACATGAGTTAAAATTCTTTTTTTTTCAAACATACCTTACTCTATGCAATGGTAGCCTCATTTCAGGAAGATTTTGTTAATAAATTGCTTTGTTACAATTTATTGGGGAGTGCCTATTGGTACTCTCCAATAAATTGTAACAAAACCATGTTAAATTTTAAATTATTTTTTTTTTCTAGTGCTGACAAACCACCCAAGCTAATGCATGCAATTTAAAACAGAGGCTTGACATACCTCTCATTATAGTGGATGTCAGCACGCGACCAGTTAAACTTAGTCCTATGTGACAAAAAAATACAATCATGAAATATAATTTTCATTATATTTCACTTTGAAACATGATAAGTTATTGTGATGAATTGATGGTAACATTCCCCGTGGGACCCCTGGGAAGTGAAGCAGTGCTTATTCACTGTGGTAAACAAGCTCTGTTTTAATGGTAATATAAAATAGGACCCAGTCACCAATGCTTGGGGTGAAAGTTCTCTAAAATGGGCAACATGGGTATAAACATTTGATTAAACTCAGCTTTATCTCCATGTTGTGGTCATGATTAGCTATTGTGCAGAAATATGTGACCTTAAATATCAATAAATAACGTTCAGATTTGCTGTTACTCCCTGTTACTCTGCATCTTGGTTGAACATATGCTTCGAGCCACAAACCTCAGATCATCAGTTCATCACAATAATGTTTATGGTCTAATAAGACCCTACCCATAGCCCCCAAAACACATTGTGAAATGAACAAGAGGCCCCAGGGGGCCTGAGGGCACTCACCTGACATGGTAGCCTAAATATCAACCCAGAGAATTGATTTCAACAAGTTGCATCTGCTCCTCCTAAGAAAAGCTTATACCAAATATCCAAAGATTCTGACCAGTGGATCTAAAAAAAAAGAAGATTTTTAAAGCATATTCCTCATATTGAACTAAGTTATAATTCAGGCTACCTCAGGGAGCCCATATATGAACCCAGGGACTTGTCTTTAACAAACTTGAATCTCACCCCCCTAAGAATGCTGCACACCAAATATCAAAACATTCCGACTGCTGGATCTGAAGAAGAAGATTTTTAAAGAAATTCCTCATTTTGAACTAAGTTACAATTCGAGCTCCCACAATGAGTCCAAATATGGACCTAGGGACATGGCTTGAACAAACTTGAATCTTACCCCCCTAAGGATGCTGCATAAAAAATATAAAAAGCATTCATCTTCTGGATCTGAAGAAGATTTTTAAAGAAAATTCCTCATTTTGAACTAAGTTGCCATTTGGGCTCCCATAGTGAGCCCAAATATGAACCAAGGTACTTGGCTTGAACAAACTTGAATCTCAGCCCCCTAAGGTTGCTGCATGCCAAATATCAAACATTCCGACTGCTGAATCTGAAGAAGATTTTTAAAGAAAAACTAGAAAGTGTTTTAGCACACTAAAACATATGTCTCCCCTTCCTTTCTATTTTATGCACTACAAATGATCTGGTCTGGACAATTACTCCCTATTTAAAGTACATAAATTTGACCTTGAGGTCAAGGTCACATGAAGATCAGAATGACGTGTGGTCTCATTGTGATACATCCACATGTCAATCATATAAGTCCTAGGTCAAAAAACAAAAAAAGTTCTGATCTGGACAATTATTCCCTATTTGAAGTACATAAATTTGACCTTGAGGTCAGAGGTCAAGGTCACATGCAGTTCATCAAGGTAGCGGACATGCGAAAAAATTCTGGTCTGGACAATTACTCCCTATTTAAAGTACATAAATTTGACCTTGAGGTCAAGGTCACATGAAGATCATGATGACATGTGGTCTCATTGTGATACATCCACATGTCAATCATATAAGTCCTAGGTCAAAAAACAAAAAAAGTTCTGATATGGACAATATTCCCTATTTGAAGTACATAAATTTGACCTTGAGGTCAGAGGTCAAGGTCACATGCAGTTCATCAAGGTAGCGGACATGCGGTTTCATGGTGACACATCCACATGTCAAAAAAAAAAATTCTGGTCTGGACAATTACTTCCTATTTAAAGTACATAAATTTGACCTTGAGGTCAAGGTCACATGAAGGTCATGATGACCTGTGGTCTCATTGTGATACATCCACATGTCAATCATATAAGTCCTAGGTCAAAAAACAAAAAAAGTTCTGATCTGGACAATTATTCCCTATTTGAAGTACATAAATTTGACCTTGAGGTCAGAGGTCAAGGTCACATGCAGTACATCAAGGTAGCGGACATGCGGTTTCATGGTGACACATCCCCATGTCCAAAAAAAAAAATTCTGGTCTGGACAATTACTCCCTATTTAAAGTACATAAATTTGACCTTGAGGTCAAGGTCACATGAAGGTCATCATTACATGTGACATGCGGTCTAATTGCGATACATCCACATGTAAAATGTCTAAGTCCTAGGTCAAAAAAACAAAAAAGTTTTGTACGTTTTTAGAACAATTATTCCCTATTTGAAGTACATAAATTTGACCTTAAGGTCAGAGGTCAAGGTCACATGAAGGTCATCGAGGTAGACGACATGCGGTCGCATGGTGACACATCCACATGTCAAATAACCAAGTCCTAGGTCAAAAAACAAAAAAAAATCTGGTCTGGACAGCTACTCCCTATTTGAAGTACATAAATTTGACCTTGAGGTCAAGGTCATATGAAGGTCACAATGGTATGCGACACACCGGCTCATGGTGATACATCCACGTGCCAAATATCTAAGGCCTCGTTCAAAAGACAAACAAGTTTTGGTCCGAACAAAGTTTTCTTGAAAAAAGCACAAATCTGACCTTCAGATCAAAGGTCAAGGTCACATGAAAGTCACAATGGTACGCTACACACCAGCTCATGGTGATACATCCACAGGCCAAATGTCTAAAGCCTGACTCGAAATACAAACAAGTTCTGGTCCAGACAGTTTCCCTTGAAAAAGCGCATAAATCTGACCTTCAGGTCAAAGGTCAAGGTCACATGAACGTCACTATCGTACACTGCACATCGGTTCATGGTGATACATCCACATGCTAAGTATCTAAGGTGTAGGTCAAAAGACAAAAAAGTTATGACCCGGACAATGTTTGTGTGATGTTTCCCTTAAAAAAACACATAAATCTGACCTTCAGGTCAAAGGTCAAGGTCACATGAAGGTCACTATGGTACACTGCACACCGGCTCATGGAACAAGAAGAAGGAGAAGAAGAAGAAGGAGAAGAAGAAGAAGAAGGAGAATATGCACTAAAAACAATATGTCTCCCTTCTGGGAAGGGGAGACATAATTCCTCATATTGACTGAGTTATAATTTGGGCTACAGGGAGCCCAAATATGGACCTAGAGACTTGGCTTTAACAAACTTGAATCTCCACCTCCACCTCCACCCCCCCCCCCCCCCACCCCACCCCCCACTAAGGATGCTACGCACTACATATCAAAACATTCCGACTGCTGGATCTGAAGAAGAAGATTTTTTAAGAAAATTCCTCATTTCAAACTAAGTTACAATTCAAGCTCCCACAGTGAGCCAAAATATGGACCTAGGGACATGGCTTGAACAAACTTGAATCTCATCCTCTTAAGGATGCTGCATACCAAATATCAAAAGATTCCGACTGCTGGATCTGAAGAAGAAGATTTTTAAAGAAAATTTCTCATTTTGAACTAAGTTATCATTCAGGCTCCCACAGTGAGCCCAAATATGGACCTAGGGACATGGCTTGAACAAACTTGAATCTCACCCCCTAAGGATTCTGCATACCACATATCAAAACATTCCGACTGCTGGATCTGAAGAAGATTTTTAAAGAAAATTCCTTATTTCGAACTAAGTTATAATTCGGATGCCCACAATGAGTCTAAATATGAACCCAGGGACTTGGCTTGAACAAAATTGAATCTCATCCCCCAAAAATGGTGCATACCCAATATCAAAAGATTCTGCCTGCTGGATCTTGAGAAGAAGATTTTCAAAGAAATTTGCCTGAAATGCTCTAAGTTCAAATTTGGGCTCCTATACTGGTCAGCCCAAATATAAACCCAGGGGGCCGATTTGAACAAACTTGAATCAGATCCACCCCACAATGTTGCATACCAAATATCAAAAGATTCTGCCTGCTGGATCAGGAGAAGAAGATTTTTTAAGAAATTTGCCTGCAATGCACTAAGTTCGAATTCAGGCTCCTATACTGAGCCCAAATATTAACCCAGGGATCCGATTTGAACAAACTTGAATCAGATCCACCCCACAATGTTGCTTACCAAATATGAAAAGATTCTGAAGCTGGATCTGGAGAAGAAGATTTTTTAAGAAATTTGCCTGAAATGCACTAAGTTCGAATTCGAGCTTCTATAGTGAGCCCAAATATGAAACTAGGAAGCCGATTTGATCAAACTTGAATCAGATCCACCCCACAATGTTGCATACCAAATATCAAAAGATTCTGCCTGCTGGATCTGGAGAAGAAGATTTTTTAATAAATTTGCCCGAAATGCACTAAGTGCGAATTCAGGCTTCTATATTAAGCCCAAATATGAATCCAGGGGGCCGATCTGAACAAACTTGAATCAGATCCACCCCGCAATGTTGCATACCAAATATCAAAAGATTCTGCCTGCTGGATCTGGAGAAGAAGATTTTTGAAGAAATTTGCCCGAAATGCACTAAGTTTGAATTCAAGCTTCTATAGTGAGCCCAAATATGAATCCAGGGGGCTGATTTGAACAAACTTGAATCAGATCCACCCCGCAATGTTGCATACCAAATATCAAAAGATTCTGCCTGCTGGATCTGGAGAAGATGATTTTTTAAGAAATTTGCCTGAAATGCACTAAGTTCGAATTCGAGCTTCTGTAGTAAGCCCAAATATGAATCTAAGGAGCCGATTTGAACAAATTTGCATCAGATCCATCCCACAATGTTGCATACCAAATATCAAAAGATTCTGCCTGCTGGATCTGGAGAAAAAATTTTTTTAAGAAATTTGCCTGAAATGCACTAAGTTCGAATTCGAGCTTCTATAGTGAGCCCAAATATGAATCTAGGAAGCCGATTTGAACAAACTTAAATCAGATCCATCCCACAATGTTGCATACCAAATATCAAAAGATTCTGCCTGCTGGATCTGGAGAAGAAGATTTTTTAATAAATTTGCTTGAAATGCACTAAGTTCAAATTTGGGCTCCTATACTGAGCCCAAATATAAACCCAGGGGGCCGATTTGAACAAACTTGAATCAGATCCACCCCACAATGTTGCTTACCAAATATGAAAAGATTCTGCCTGCTGGATCTGGAGAAGAAGATTTTTTAAGAAATTTGCATGAAATGTTAAAAAATTTATAGTAATTTATATATTTTTTATACTTACCAATGACCCAGACATAGCTGGTGCTAACTCTTAAAATATAGGGCCAAACACAAATTTTGCCCCCCAATCCCCAAAATTTGCATCTAAAACTAAAGAAAACATGTCCTGAGAGGCCCTCCACACTTCGCCCCTACTGCGCATGCGCAGTGTCAAGGACGTTCCGAAATTGGCGCCATTTATCATTCTAATAACCAGTGCCTGGTAAGCGCTATGTACTCAGCGGGGAGGCAAGAGTTCCCAACTCCTGGGAGGGCCATCCCCGTCTGGGTCATTGGTAAGTATAAAAAATATATAAATTACTATAAATTTTTTAACATTTTTATACTGTACCAATGACCCAGACATAGCTGAATAGTAAAAAGGCTGGAGGGCCAAGGACATAGAGCAAAATGGAATACGATCAATAAAATAAAATAGAGTCATCCCCTGTAGGGAAAAGAAGTAATAGGCCTTACATGTATCTTTCTTATTTATGATAAATTAGAAAGATACAACACCTTCCAAAAATTGAGCTTCATACATCCATGTACTCTATTAATATCCAATAATCCTTATACTAATAATTTTTAAAGTAAGCCAATAATAAAGTAAGTCTAGAGAATAGAGACTCTTATACTCCTAAAAGTGTGTGAGAATTGCATAATCATGTCCGTTGACATATGCAATATTCAAAAGCTATACTTTAAAAACTAAGACTTGAATGAATTTTATAAACTTAAACTTCTCACTAAACAACCATCCCAATAACAGCTCAGAATTACTAACTCCGGAGGAGGTATCCCCTTGTTTTCATAGTAAAAACAGGTGACCCAAGGGAACACCCTCCCCCCCCCCTTTTTCTTGCCCTGGGTCAAATAGCCCAGAGCGAAGAGGGCAGCCGAATGGAGACACTGCCGAAACAGACAGCCTACCTAGCTATAGTAGCAACTGTTAAGTGAATAACATTCTGAGCAGTAGATAATAGACCTAACAATAGAGGCCTCCAGAAATGGACTCGATATTTCTGAGATAAAATTCATGAATGGATGGCTGAGCGCAATGAGCAGCCTTCAAAAATCTATAATAGAACACTATTAATGTAAGCCCAAGAAGTAGAAGAACTCTTACTTCATGAGCCGAAATCTTAAGCACAACTGCTAAGCCAATGATATACCATAAGCAGTACGCTAGTTAATAGAATCCATTAACAATAAAATGGAGCGTAACGTCCTTCTACTAGACATCAAAGACAGAAGAAGCTTACGCCCTTGTAATAAACAGATATCTGTTTATAAATACATAAACTGTACCCGGAAAGAGTAAAGGCCTATGCCCATACGAAGACGGAAGGACCTTAAAATAATAGGTTCCGGATAATAGGAGCCTAACTCTTATGCAACAATCCAACCTAAATAGTAACGGAAGTATTGATTCCGAAACTATGAAAGTGAAAATCATAGATCGATAGTGCATGAAACTCACTGACTCTACAGTAAAAGAGAAACCAACATAATTACTGTCTAAAAGGTCAGAATTTGAAAACTACTGTTTCCAGAGGCTCAAATGATTACTTAGCTAAATAAGAACCTGAAGTTAAAATCCGTATAGAAATTTAATCTAAAGATTCTAAGTCTATTTATCAAAAAGTTACTAACTGACTTAGATAAAGAGACAAAAGACTCAATTGTAAACTATCGTAGAGTGCATAGGTATGAGGTAACATAAACCTATAACCTAAATAACAACAGGCTGCAGTAGATCTTGTGAAACAAGTATACTAAAAAATAGCAATGAGTAGTATGGAGGGATCAACCATGTGAACATAATGATCCCTACACCACGACGGAAGAGCCTCCACTTTAGTCGCATAGAATAGCGAAGAAGAGGATCTCCTATAGTAAGAAATCGCGTCCAAAGCTCGTCCAGTACAGTGCTTACAATGCAATACGGACCACACAACGGAATACATGAAGGTTGCGACCTTGCTGGTTGTGAAAAAGATGACACGATTTACCCAGTGAAAAAAGATCCTCACATAGAGGAAGATTTCACGTTAAGATCCACAGTAGACAAGAGAGTAAATTACTCATGATCTCTGTGAAGATAGAGATGCTATCAACAGAAATGTATTGTGGTTGTTTATCTTAGCAATACCTGCTAAAAACAACAGCGCCGGAGGATACGCGTATCCTATCATTCTGTCCTATAGATCAATAGAGCGTTAACAGTATTAGCTCAGAGATCTGGACAAGCCAACACATACGTCTGCAATTGATTAGCCAGCTGTGTCATAAATAAAACATCATTGGGCGCTCCCATAGATAGCAAATCTGATTGAATACTTGTTTGTTGAGAGTCCATTCTGACAGCAACAAGCGACCCGTAAGAGAACGGGAGTGCGATAAAACAATCAGACGACCCAGAATATGACGGACCAAAACTGAACTTGGTGTACTATAACCAACAAACGGATTCTTTCCATTAAATTGAATAACGGAAACGAAAGAGTGCCTCCCTGGTTCCGGAGATACGCCACTACTGTCGAATTAAAGGACAGGAATTTGGGCATGCGTTCTGAATAATGTTCATGCAATGACATAAAGCAAGCCTAAAAAACATTATTCCGCGGAAGTTAACTGATAGCTAAAAGACTGCGGAACCCAAAGACCCTGGCACTTCGAATCCGTAGGGATCAGTATATATCCCAATCTGTTTGACTGGCAACCGTCATAACAGCCACACTCGGGTCCGGCAACTGCGGCGGCACTCTCTGAGTCAACCACCGAATGTTTGCCCCAGTCTGAATCTCTTGTAACACTAGATAGACAAGAGAATGTATAAATCAAGCAATTCATGGATTGCCGGAAAGTTGCCGTCGAAGAGAAGCTCCTCCGAGAACGAAGCGACTCTGAGAGAGTTCTTAACCTACTATCCACGCGTGGATGTAGCTAGGGCTGCCTCACGTCTAACCAACTCCAATCAGCCACTGAAGGGCGGAGTTATACGTGAACAAACTACTGCCCTCAAAAGAAATTACATTGAGAATAATATCCCGTAAATCTTTTCTTGAAGACGTAATGATAACGCCTCAGTAAGGCGGATTACGTATAATAAAGCGTCTAAGTTAAGTCTAATATACATAATGTCGTTCCCAACATTGAAATTGGAAAAGACATAAACGGTGAAAAAGAATATATGCAGTCTTTAATCACACCGTCTAGACGCATATGAACTCTCGGTATGCCCTGCTCTGCCAAAATAAACTATATGTAAAAAAAGATAAAATGGCAGAAATGAGCCACGCGGACAAGAAACTAAACTATCATGCTTAGTAGCCGTCTTGAATATATATATAAATATATAGCGTCGAAAAATAAAACACATGTTGTAATGACAATATTGGACTGCGTCGGTAAGTCAGGGACAAAGTCCCTGTACCGATCGAAAAATCCGAGTCCAATGACGCTATAAGTCTCTTATCCAAGATCGCAGCAATGAAGTCCGAAAAATAATCACTGGAAGAAATGCCAGAAGATATGAAAGGCATCTTCCGATACTACTAAAGGGAAAACTCGAAATCTTTCGAATCCCTTTCGCCATCCTGTCGGACCCTATAAAGCGTTCGGTCGTCCGTAGCTTGATGCAACCACGGACCGCACCGACCCAGCGCCGTCGGATAATTCCTGATTCGACCGAGAAACCGTCAATTGCTGGGATGCTGCGAAACAACTGTGCTAACTCGGATAGCACGTCCGTCACTGAGGCCTGAGGAGCAGCGGTCTTACGATGCATTGCCGCAGGAAGCTCCGAGATCGTTACCCCGTGCATACTTCCAATATGTGAGCGAACGGAGTGTATAGGCCTCGTGTCCCTTGGCTACCGGATGGCGCGACCTATTCGCTGTGGAATCACTGAATGCCGAAACTGATCGGATACTCGAGGTCACGTAGCCAATGTGCGGTCGTGTGCCCTGCTGTGAGGATGAGGAAGCATTAAAGACAGTCTCTCGGACTGTCAATATAACGGAGCGTCCCGAGCAACGGACATATGCTCCGAATGTAAAATATCTGAACCACAACATGCGGTCCCCTATGTTGTTGGCTTCCTCCGATCTGTCCTCAATCTGCCGTCACTGGGTGAGTACTAAAGTAATTAAAGTGCTCGCATCACCCAAATCTCCTTCCTAGACCGCAACGGACGAACCCGGCAGCCGAACCATTCGATGAATGTACGCTACACCGGGTGAGCTAGCGAATGTCACTCCGTAATCGATAGACATATTCCATGAGCACTTATTGCCGCTAACTCTTCATTAACTATGACGACAGAGGCACACTTTTGAAAGACATCTCCATAACTCTTCGAACAAGAAACCAGAAATGCTTGGATAGCAAGCATAAAATAATAATATATATAGCGTCGTTCAATAATTCGAAAGTTTGTGTGACATTATTGGACTATGTCGGAACTGAGGGACGATGTCCCTGAACCGAACCAAAAATTTCTAAGTCCACCGACGCTATCAGTTTCTTATCCGGCATCGCAGCATATGTTGTTCCGAAAGGGAAAGCTTGAAATCCACCGAATCCCTTTCGGTATCCCGTCGGACCGGATGAAACTTTCGGACGTCCGTACCCGCTTCCGCGGAGCGTCCCGACCCAGCATCGTCGGATAAAATATATGCGACAGATTCAGTTGATGCTGGGATGCTGCGATAAACTGTGCTATTAAGGAAAGCACGTCCGTTCCCGAGGCCTGTGCAGTAGCGGACTTACGATGCATTGCCGCTGGAAGCTCCGTGTACGTTGACTCCCGCATACTTCCTATGCGAACGTCCGGAGTCTGCAGGCCTCGAGTCCCCGGCTACCGACCCAGCGCTGTCGGATAATTCTCGATCCGACACCGTTTCTGTCGGCTGCTGGGATGCTGCGATAAGCTGTGCTATGTGCACAAGAATGTCCGGCGTCGAGACCTGCGGAGGCGCAGTCTATCGCTGCTTCGCCGAGGGCAGCTCCGCATCAGATGGCTCCCGCATACTTTTCCTATGCGAACGTCCGGAGTCCATCGGTCTCGAATCCCTGGCTGCCGGATGGTGTGACCTGGTCGCCGAAGAATCCTTGATCGGCGAAGCTGGTAATATATCGGCGGTCACGCAACCAAGGTGCGGTCGTGTGCGCTGACGAGAAGAGGAAGCCTTAGCAGTCTCAGCGGACTGCCTATACAACGGAGCGTCCCGAGCGACGGACGTATGCTCCGCTAACGACACATTTGTACCACAACATCTGGGGCCAGATGTTGTTGAACGAGAGAGGGGCCTCTCTCGCTTGCCGTCCGGAAGGACCGGAACGAGCTATGAACCGGACTAAAAGGCTTCCTCCGTTCTCCCTCCGATCCGCCGTCACTGGATGTGCATTAAGTTAATTTTATAGTGCTCGCATCACCCCAAAATTCCTTCTAGACCGCAACGGACGAACCCGGCTGCCGAACCATTCGGTGAATGGACGCTACACCGGGCGAGCTAGCGGACGTCAAAGGCCGTCGAACCTACTAGGGTCCTCTTAGGCAATTGGCGTATTACATGAGCACTTTTCCGCTAGCCCTTCATTAATTGTGACGACGGAGGCACACTGTTGGAAGACATCACAGATACATCACCCTAATCTTGATCGTCTGAAATAGAAATTGATAAAGTAGAGTGACCCTGCGGGGAAAGGACCGGAGTGTCCAAATCCCCAACAACATACCGTGACATACGCTTCCCATATTGTCATCGAAATCATACGATACAGAACCGGAGTTAATGCGAGTACACTGACCACATATAGAATGATAATAAGGTCAGAGGAAGACTTCCTCTTAAAACAATAGATCAATATCCTTTCAATGTGAAAAGAAAACAAGTCCTGGTACTCGCACTAACCCCTGGCAATCAAAATACATAATAATAATATGATCCATTAATATAGAAAAAATAATTGAAATCAAAATATTTTGAAAAAATATTTTTTCAGAACAGCCCAAGTTTCTGAAAAGTAACGTTGAGCCCCAATGGATCCCAAGCCTAAGTGTGGACAAAAATTTTAAAAATATTTTAAACAATTTATTCAACACTTACGAACAATAATAATGTATCTAGTTATGATTGAAATAACATAAAGATATTATTATTTAGAAATCCCCCCCCTCACACAGAGGGCTGTTGTAAATGTAAACAATGAGTGTAAAAACACTAAAATAAGACTCCAGGCACCCAGGCCCGAAATCAGTTACCAAAAATACACCATCTGATGCAAAACAGAGACTTCCAGGGAAGAAACTGCAGAACATCAGATGGTAGATGCAGAACACAACGCCTAACCACCCGTAGGTGAAGACGTAAACATGGGGAAAGAACAGAATTCATTCTGTTATTCAGCTAAACTCCCAAGAAATTTTAGTAATAATAATTACAGAAATTATGCCAAAAGCATGGGAGAATAGCAAGGGGGAACTTAAAGGACAGGGAGAGAGGAAAAACACTTGTAAAAACAGTGTAACTAAATAATCAGAATGACAACAAAATGGCTGCTGCCTTGAAAATAGGTAACTTAACATAATTTCATTAAAAAATTTTAAGTTACAGCCCTGATAATATTCTGTCACACATTCTTTTCCTCTCCTCCTTTTCTATCCTCCTTAGAATCACCATTTCACTAATATTTATGTGTCTGGCATCATTTAAACTGAGATTTAAAAGCACAAAGATCAGTCAGATGTTAACTGATGAAGGGCCAAACTTAGAATGATAAATGGCGCCAATTTCGGAACGTCCTTGACACTGCGCATGCGCAGTAGGGGCGAAGTGTGGAGGGCCTCTCAGGACATGTTTTCTTTAGTTTTAGATGCAAATTTTGGGGATTGGGGGGCAAAATTTGTGTTTGGCCCTATATTTTAAGAGTTAGCACCAGCTATGTCTGGGTCATTGGTACAGTATAAAAATGCACTAAGTTCAAATTCGAGCTTCTATAGTGAGCCCAAATATGAATCTAGGAAGCCGATTTGAACAAACTTGAATCAGATCCACCCCACAATGTTGCATACCAAATATCAAAAGATTCTGCCTGCTGGATCTGGCCAAGAAGATTTTTTAAGAAATTTGCCTAAATGCACTAAGTTCGAAATCGGGCTTCTATACTGAGCCCAAATATGAACCCAGGGGGCCGATTTGAACAAACTTGAATCAGATCCACCCTTCAGGCTAAATCTCTCACCCCATCTTTTTCAAATTCCATATGTAGCTTTGGTGTGATGTCTAGATGGGAGCTATCAAATTTTTCTGAATTTTTTTGAAAAAGATGGCCGCCAACTGCCATCTTGGATTTAAACTGTCAACAATTCCATTGGCACACGCTGCTGGCCACATCTCTCACCCGATCTTTTTCAAATTTCATATGTAGCTTTGGTGTGATGTCTAGATGGGAGCTATCAAATTTTTTGGAATTTTCGTTGAAAAACATGGCCACCAGCAGCCATCTTGGATTTGGCAAAAAAATTGTCAACAATTCCATTAGCATACCTTACAGGCCACATCTCTCCCAATTTTTTTCAAATTTCATATGAAGCTTTGGTGTGATGTCAACATGGGAGCTATCAAATTTTTCTGAATTTCGTTGAAAAACATGCCCACCATCATCCATCTTGGATTTGGCATATATATTGTGAACAATTCCATTAGTAAACCCTACAGGTCACATCCCTCACAAGATCTTTTTCAGATTTCATATATAGCTTTGGTGTAATGTCTTTTCTCTAGAAACTTAATTGAATGACTTGACATTACTGGAGCTTTCTATTTAGTTCAAGTTGAGCTCCAGTGTCACTGACACTTTCATTTTCATTTTACATCACTTTGAAGCAAACAATCATGCGGAATACAATTTTCATTATGTTTCACTTTGAAATATACAATAACAGAATACAATTTTCATACATACAATAAATAAAATCAAAAATCCTCTCTGTTAGAGCCATATGGAATGAGTGTTTTTAAAGTGAAAATCCATTAGACTTCAGGGTGGCAACATAGTGCAGTTGTGTGGTGTGCATCCAGATTGGGGTATAGTACCTGTATAATGTTTGGTGTTACGTTAACCTCCAGACATGGATTTCATATGGCTAACTGGCTTTTCAGAGACATCATCTATTCTGATGAGAAATAAATGTTGATGTGCACTGTTACTATTGTTGAAGTAATGTGTGAGTCACATAATACCATACCATTAGTTTAACTGAAGAAACTTCAGATAAAACCGAAGGTATTCCAGGCTGACCTTATTTGGCTGCCATTCAAATCAAAGTTGATATTGGGTTTCATAGAAAGCGATTCAGCACTAACACATTTTGGATAGTGTTTTACTTGGAATTAATTAGAGAAAAATTCTATATCAATGGCCGAGTGGTGGGCATGGTTTAGTATAGTCTTGTATGGCAGTTGGTGCCAAAGGAAACTTTATTGGTGAGGGTTCAAACCACCACCACAACATTTGGATGATGTTAAAAATCTGTTTCTCAGGCCCTCCCACATTAGTGATGCGGACTGGACCACCCTGGACCGGCCCAGTCTATGGTCTGCCCTTCGACTGCAGTCTGGTTTGGGCCGGGTACCACTGGACCAGTTTGGACCGGTTTACACTCCCGGTCCAATATTTTCTGGTCCGGTTCACTATTTTACTTCGAGCCAACTATTGTGAATTTATCGCGTATATATCCCAACATACATTAACCCTTTACCCAACGTAACGGCCAAAACCGGCCAGCGCTATTCTCAAAAATCGCCTATTAATTTTATTTATTTTTTTCATTTTTTGTCTCAAAAACATAGGTTATGACCCCTCATTGGAACGAACTCGTCGAGCTCGTTCCAATGAGGGGTCATAACCTATGTTTTTGAGACAAAAAATGAAAAAAAAAAGTTATTCAAGAATTTTTTTTGCAAGTGTCGTCTGCTTTTCATGTTAGGTAAAGGGTTAAGCAATGATGTATTAATGGGTTCAAGTGGTTAGTAGTCAAATAATTGATGCCATGAAAACATTGCAATCGCATACATAGATGCTGATTTCCCATGCTGCACATGTCAGCGATTCAGTTGAATGCGGCTTTGTGGGCGGCCACATGCTGCATGCTTTGATGTTGCCTACTTCTGACTTCTCGTCACTCGCAACATTGTTGCAATGCCAGAAGTCTGCCAAAACTCGTACCGGGGTGACTGCATGTGTCACACAAGCCTTTCAAACATCAAAGAGTAGAAATGATGATTGAAAGATTTTTTTATCTGTCAATCAAATCATAAGCACCTGATTAGTACACAGTTCCAGAGAATAGTTGTATATTTATCACATTCATAATTATTCTGCCGATATTACCACATCACCATTGTAATCATTACAGTGAATTTTACTGAAACCATTCGAAAATAAATATAAACAGTTCTATTGTTCAAAATGGCCGAGGTTCCCCAGGAAGGACTCGAAGAATGTGAATCGAACATAACTATGGAAGAGTCAGGGTGAGGATGCAGCGACGACAGCACCCACAAAAACGTCTGGCAGAAAGAGCAAGCTAAAGGAATATCCTCTGAAGTATGCTGTGCCAGTGTAAGGCTATTTGTATTCACTACCTGCAGACAAGACTGATGTATCACATGTGATGAATCTATCAAGAAAGGTGCCACGGGCCAGACAAACTTGAAAAAAACATTTTAAAAGGCATCCCAAGGATATCCATGAAATAATTGACCCACCAAAATCCTAAGTTCAGACTTTGTTGACTTTCATTAAAAAAAATCTGCCATCATCGACCATTTCATCTGCTGATCGTCAATCTGCATCATACCGAACCGTAGTTCCAGAAGGAGAATTCAGTTTGGATTACTACAAAAAAGATTCCCTGCGATACCTTGAGTGTAAGAGAATACTAGCAGAAATGATATGTTTTGATATACAACCAGTTTCTATTGTCAATAACCCCGGGTTTCTCAGCTATTCGCACACTTTGAATCCAAAACTCATCGTCTTGTCCAGGGATGCAATGGATAGGGAAATAGACAAACTTTATGAGGAGAAAAAAGCTGTTATTCAGCAACGTTTTCAACAAAGTGTTGAGTATTTCTGTGTCACCTTTGATATTTGGACGTCAAGAGTGATGCATTCTTATATTAGTTTGACTGTGCACTTCATTTCAAATACATGGGAGGTTAACGGTGTTCCGCTTGGAGCCCTTCCTTTCCCAGGGGAACATTCTGCTGAAACCATGTCTGATAAATTGACCGAGATGTTAGAAATATGGGAGTTACCAGGGGAAAGACTTGTTGCTATTACGTGTGACAATGTCAGTTCCAATGTTAAATGCTGCTGAGATTGTCTGAAGATTCCCAGATTTCAGTGTATTGTGCACATGCTTAACTTAGCTATACATGATGGATTGAATGTATGTGGTGTTTCAGAGGCAGTTGCACGATGTAGGAAAATGGTGGAACATTTTCGGAAGAGCAAGGCTGAATTAGATAAGACTCAAAGAACTGCAAACAAAAAACAATTTGAAGAAACTGAAATTGATCCAAGATGTACAGACATGTTGGAATTCAACCTTCATGATGTTGTCTCGCTTGTTGATACTCTAAGAACTGATTGTGACCATTGTAGAGGAAAGTTTGCCACATAAAAATGCACCGAGACCGCATTATTTACCTACAGAAAATGAGTGGGGTCTCGTGGAGCAGCTTATACCAGTGCTGCAGCCATTTTATGATGCAACGGTCTGGATGAGTTCCTCATTGTATGTTACAATTTCTGCAGTGGGGCCTACAATTGTTACGCTTGGGAAAATGTTGTGTGCTTCTTAAAGTGATCCTCTCACCATAAGGAAGTTTAAAGAACAAACAAAGCTTAAAATGGATAAATACTTCGATGGAGATCAAGAGGAAACACAAGAGAATAAACAAACTTATCTGGATCCTTGCTTCAGAGCTTTCAATCACAAACTCGACGTTTGGACCAAAATAAAAAATGAAGGAACCAAAGACTTGGAAGATCTGATTAAACATATTAGTGATGAAACAGCAAAGAGTGGAGAACGTCAATCGAGTGGTAAAAGTGGTCCAGTTCAAACTAATGTGACTGATCAGACATCGACTGGTGAAGAAAAAGGCCTAAATCGATTGCTGGCATCAGTGCTCGGGCCAAGCAGCACAGTTCAAACAGGACTCAATAACTTGTATACAGTAAAACCTGTCTTGAGAGACCACTGTCTTGAGAGACCACCTGTCTTGAGAGACCACATCTGCCAGGCACCGATTGGTTTTACTCTATAATGGACCTGGTATGGGAGACCACCTGTCTTGAGAGACCACTTGTCTTGAGAGACCACTGTGACCTGGTACCAACTTGTATTTTTATGCCATAATAGACCTGTCTTGAGAGACTGCCCCTTTGAAGACTGAAACCATGACAAAAACTTTTTACCTGTTCTGGAATTGGAAAATCCCTTGTGGTTATACTACAGGGATTTTTCTAGGTGACGACAGGGGCCAAATATAGGCCCCATTCCCAATGAGATTTAGGCAGGATTTTTCCCAATTTCTAACATAAAATTCCCAATTTGTACCCAGTATCAACTTGTTCATAACATTTATGATTTTTGCTGCAAAAGTAGGCCTTATTATTCTGATAAAAGAACTGTAAACCATAATTTCAAATAATAAATCCAGCTTCTTCATTTTAATGTGCCTCTGTAGAAAAGAAATTTGCACTTTTTTCCACTCTACAGCGTCAACAAGATTCCCAATTTGGTCCAATGAGATGGCTTTTTTCCCAATACACCTAGAAAAATCCCTGTACTAACATAATTAAAAGCATTAAAAGCTCTTAATTGGGTTTCAATCGCTAACTCACTAAAGATTGAGATGTTTTTATAAGATCCCTGTGAAAAGATTAGGATTATTGCTGAATAAACAATTTCATACAAACCTGAAATGTGACTGATAGGAATAAAAATAAATTTGTGTTGAAATTCTTTTTGTAACAAACTGAAATGGACTGTTACAAAAATTATAAAAATAAATTAGTGTTGAAAATCTTCAATGAAGATTTTCAACACTAATTTATTTTTATAATTTTTATAACAGTCCATTTCAATTTGTTAAAAACTTCATAAAAAAAGAACAACAAAGTAATTACAAAAATCCATTCTTCTCCATTTCTGAATTTTGTGGTTGGTTATTCACTGACTTGAGAAAACCTGAAACCTGTTATGAGAGACCACCTGTCTTGAGAGACCACTTTTGTGTGGCCCAAAGGGAGGTCTCTCAAGACAGGTTCTACTGTATTGCGGTTACAGAAATTGTCAGATATAATGCTCTTCAAAATACTAGAATTGACACAAATCCACTTGATTGGTGAAGATACACCAGGACTCCCTCACAAATTTATTCATTCTGGTCAGAAAGATGATGTGCATTGTGGCCACAAGCGTTCCCAGTGAATGCCTATTAAGTACAACTGGGGACATATAACAGCTGTCTGGAATAGACTACTCCCAGATACTGTTACCAAATTGTCATTCCTTCATGACAACATTGAACCACAACACCTCCTGCAGTACAAGCGGATACGGGCATCATGTTTGTGCGAAAAATCCAAAGACCTCATTCAAAACAAAGGTTTTGAAAGTGGTTGAGAAATGTGAACTTGTGAAACCCATCAGTTTTGTTAACCGAATTATTCGTCAGGAAGACGTTCTGACTTGCTATGTTGAATACTGTTACTGGTAAATCCTTTGAAAGTACAAACATTCTCAAACACATAAATAAGTATTTTTTTCATTCTACATTGTGCTATAATAATTACAATACTAACCTAACCAACCCCCCCCCCTCCCCCACAAAAACTAATAGTTACTCTACCAGTGTGACAAATATGCAGCCATGGTGAGTATGCAATCATAAACAGTATAACATGGCAGGCAACCAATCCATCAAACAATGTGCCTGCAGAATGGGTCGATATGATCAGTTGACTGCCATGTTAGATTGTTTATAGTTGTATGTTTGCGTTTTTTATGTAATAAATATACACAACTCAACATTCATTTGAACTGTGTAGATTACACACAAGTTGTGTGTGGCTTAGTGGTATTTCACGAGAGTGAAGCTTGAGTGAAATATAACTAGGACATTCACAACAAGTTGTGTGAAAACCTCTAGTTTTAAGTTAATGTTGTGTTGTGTATTTATTTGACATCTTTTTTCGCAAAAAATCCTGATTTAGAGTTCTATCAATCATAAGATATGATCCCCTTTTAAATAGTTCCATCTCTAATTCAACATGTGAAATACGTGAATTTTATTCAATGTCTTTTCTCTGTTCAATAAGGTGTATTGCCTAAAACGGATGTGAAATAAATATAATAGTGTATATTTGCAATACTGCATGGGCTATTCCAGTGTGCCCTTGTCACCGCTGCCACCAGAGACAGATAATGCTACACACAATCATCAAACATTGTACATGTACTCTCTCCAAAGCAGTCAATTTTATTTTTTAATATACAGGTTAACAACTTTGAGAAAACAGGCAATTCATTAACATATGAGTGGACCGGACCACTTAGGACTGGTCCAGGCATGGGTACAGGACCCAGAATGACCTGGAATGAACCAGACTGAACCACCTTGACAGTGGACTGGGCCATCTTGGGTGGTCTGGCCCTGTCCACATCACTATCCCTTATGATCCTTTAGGCTGCTGCATCCTCTCTTTTTATAACCAATGCAAACTTTTAAAAAATTGCTGATAGGATCACCGATCCAATGTCGAGTTGTGACAGCACAAAAATGGGTTTAATCATCACTTATCGTCCAGAAACCAATTGTTTACAATTTACTATGTGAAGGGTCACTGTGACCTTGACCTAGTGATTCCAAAATAAACAGAGCTCTTTCTTGCACCAATGCCAACCTACCTATGAAGTTTCATGAACGTGGAACCATTGTCAAATTATCAACTGGAAACCAACTGTTTATGATTTATAATGTTCAAGGTTACTGTGACCTTGACCTTTGACCTAGCGAGTCCAAAATATATAGGGGTCTTCCACTCACCTAGGCCAACCTACCAATGAAGTTTCATGAATGTGGGTCAAACCATTATCAAGTTATCATCTGGAAACCAATTGTTTACGATTTACTATGTTGAAGGTCACTGTGACCTTGACCTTTCACCTAGCGAGTCCAAAATAAATAGGGTTCTTCCTCTCACTGATGCCAACCTACCTATGAAGTTTCATGAACGTGGGTCGAACCGTTATCAAGTTATTATCCGAAAACCAATTGTTTTTATTTACTATGTTCAGGGTCACTGTGACCATGACCTTTTCACTAGGGTCCAAAATAAATAGGGTTCTTCCTCTCATGAAGGCCAACCTATATATGAAGTTTCATGAATGTGGGTTGAACCATAGTCAAGTTATCATCTGGAAACCAATTGTTTACAATTTACTATGCTGAAGGTAACTGTGACCTTTACCTTTGACCAAGCAAGTCCAAAATAATTTCCTTTGACCAAGCAAGTCCAAAATAAATAGAGTTCTTCCTCTCACCGATGCCAACCTACCTATGAAGTTTCATGAATGTGGGTCAAACCATTATCAAGTTATCATCTGGAAACCAATTGTTTACGTACAACCGCCCACACTGCCCACACCCCCCACCCCATTTACCAAACTATAAGTCAAGTTTGACTTCGTCACAACTCGACTAAAAATAAAATTAAATCATTTATGTTTGATATTTTACTCAAGTTAATAAAACTGATAAATTTGTCCCTTGAGTGCAACAAGGCTTTGCAATTCTTTCAAGCATTGCAAAGCCTTCTTGCACTCAAGGGATGAAATACACCACCATCCATGCTATTCTGTAGATTGAGGCCTAAAACATAAAACAAACCAAGAACATGAACTTTTGATGGAAAGTAAATACTTACAAAAATAAAAAAAATAACAAATGGCCCGCCCGCATGCATTTTTACAAAAAAATGGCCTGAGAAACAGAAGATCTACTTTGTGGGGCCTTAGTCTGAATTTTAATTGAAGGGAAATGCCATTAACCTGGAAGATCATTTCACATGTAATCAGTTGTGTTTTGTTTTGCAGCAAGGCTCAGGTGTGGGGTATCAAATTATATCAACAAGCTGAGATGAAAAATGGTTATCACCTCATTGCATACAGGGACAAGCTAAAAGATCATGGAAGAGGGAGTCTCCACCTCTGCAGTGCCCTCCACCTTCTCTGGGTGGTCACCAAATTTCAAACTTTAGGAAAGTCCATTTGCACATCTCCTTGGGTAAACGTTTGTGACTGGTAACTCCTCAGAATTTCCACCTCCGTCTCTACCAAGTGTGTAACAGCCTCATGCCTAACATTTTCCTACCTTCCATTCAGTGAAAACAGGAATCTTACCTTGTGCAATGTCCAAGCTGTTTCAACTGGACATAAACAATCATATCTGCCTTGTACAATTGCCCCAGGAATATCTTTAAGTTTCACAGCATTATCTAATATTTGGTTATCCCATTCAAGAAAGGCTCCATTTACAAAGTAATGACTGAAAATAAAAAAATACATAAAACAAACACTAATCTTTGAAGTGCAGGTTTAACTGTAAACAACTGGTTTTGATCCTGATTAATGGATGAATTCTTTGAGGATTTTCCATTTATTAATTTTACAGACATTTCAGATGGTATGAACAATATCTATTTAACTCTGTGCATGCTGCTGATGGCTATTCCTGCCCAGGGCACAGGGCTTATCTGGGTACTGGAATAAGCATAATTTGGGCAGATTTTGCATGTTTGTTTTCACCAATGATTTCTTTGTGTTATATTTAGATTAATTTTTCATCAAATCTACTCATGGCTGCTTTACAGTAGCCATAACTAGTTTTGATAAAAAATATCTAGAATATACTTGGTGGGTAATGAGTTAAAACAAGGGCTATGCAAAGCGTGGGCCACTGCTTTGAAGTAGCCTTAAAGGTATTGTGGGACAGAAAAATGTTCTAAGTTGAAAGAGTGAAAAAGGGCCATAACTCTGGGAAACATTATTGGATGGAACACTTTCCTTATATGCATATCCGTTCCCCCATGCAGGTCTATCACCATACCAAAGGAGATCCAAATCCGACCGATGGTGTTGAAATTACAATCCAAAATGTTTGTATGGACAGATGGGACGGACGGATGAATGGACAGAGGTCTTCACTAGATACCCCAAATCCTACTCCGGAGGTCGAGGGCATAATAAGACTAGACCCCAAGTGGCCCGAGGCAGTCACAGAAAAAGTGTGTAGGTACCCATAGTTTTTTCCCCACTTCTTAGCCAGGGCAAAGGACTGAACAAAGAGTGCTTTCAGATGTTTTTTGGGAAAGAGCATGGCTAAACTCAGTTAAACATCATGAAAAATTGAAGAATTGAAAAACTGTTCGGTATATACATTTATATTCATTTCTCCCATATATAAGTGTATGTAAAATATGATGCTAAATTCTCCAATACTTGACAATTTATATCATCTTCATACTCAAATCCAACTAAAGGAGATTTCATCTCAGGATGACACAAAAAGATAACTCCACCACCTCCCCTGCTGCACTCCAATCCACAAATAAGCAAATGGTAACAACAATGTATGCAACTTCTAATCATGGTAGTTCGGCATCCAAAATATCAAATCAATCCAATCGAAACTGTAGACAAGTTGAGGATACAAAATCAAAATACAATACATGGAATGCTTCTTGTCCAATAATTTGATTGGCTGTGGCAAAGGGGCATAAATGGCAAAGATCTCATACCAAGTAGCAAAACAGCCTTTTTTATGTGCAAGTCCAGTATGGTTGTTCAATATACAAAATGTCAAAAGCAATGTGTTAAGCTCTATTTGGCAAGTTGCAGATACAAAGTCAATACACTATAAATATTCTTCAATGATCTAAGTTGCAAAGGGTCATAGTTGACAAAAAATTGTTTAGTTACAATTTAATAGAGAGTGCCATCAGGTACTCTCCAATAAATTATAACAAAACAATTATTTATGAACAAAATCTCGTTAAACAAATGCTACTCTGGCTTGGTGTCTTTTTAAAAAATACCCATATTTCAAATCGCCTTAGAAAAATAAGTTAGCACTCTATCAGTTAAGGCAAATAAATTATGTTAAAAGTAAAGAAGGTGAATAGCGACACAGCCTAATGAAATATGCAAGATCCTGCCACTGTTCAACATGTAAAAAATCAGAGCAATGCAATAAAAACTGTGGGACAGATTGTGGATACAAAATCAATCAGAGCAATGCAATAAAAACTGTGGGACCGATTGTGGATACAAAATCAATATACAAGAGCTGGACTGTCATCCGGTGCATACCCTCACGTGGTGTACTGCCTCGTGTGGCCATACCTATGACCAATGAATATTCTCGGACGGACTCACACACGGATGGATGGATGGACACATGGACAGATGCATGAAATACAGTATACTCCCCATTTCTTCGAAAGTGGGGGTATAATAAAAAAAATTATCTGACAACACCGAAATTCATTCTAGTCTTGGGCAATGTTACAATTTAATTGCATACCAAGTTTCAGAATGATTTACTTAAATTATGAATATTCTTGTATGAACGGACGGATGCACAGATGGACGGATGCAATCCAGTATACCCCCCCCCCCATTTTCTTCGAAAGTTTTCAACCATTTCCAACAATTTCTAAGTCAAAAGGTATGGTAAATTGTTTGGTTTTTGGAAGTTTTATCCAATGAGGCAGAAGCCTTTGTCGTAGGCAAACTGCATATATATGCCATATTTCAATGAAATCCGATAAATCATACCTGAGATGCAGGCTGCACCTCTACCTCCTGAGCCCCCATGCCCTGTTTATTGAATATTACTTCAAAACTTAAAACCAGTTTTAGAGCTGCTGCTCAGTGGTTCTCTCCAGGTACTCTGGCTTCCTCCACCCGTAAAACTGTCTGACACAAGGTGACCCGGTTGAAAGTGTTGTTAAACCCCAATAAATAAATTGGCATATCTGCGAGATTCAAAAATGAAAAACTATCTCAAACTCTCAAAATGATCAAACACAATATTACCACTCCAATAATGCACTCAATTGTGAAGCTAAATCACATTCTTCTGGTTCATCATTACTGAGATCTTGTGCAGAAGGAATCAGCTGCATTATTCCATTTTCAAGTGCTTCGAATGCTTTTGTCGCTTCAATTCTCGCCTTTTCATTATCACTACTCAATCGTCTATGAAAAGCACTCAAAAGATCTCCTCTCTCCACCTATGAAAAGATAAGAATAATACTGGCTTACAGGTTCCTCTCAGCATTCTTTGACCATAATCCATTTTTACAAAACAAACCGCACTCTTTGGGTGTGTGTAATGTGTCAAATGCTATTTATTTACTAGTGTTTAACTCCTTCAAAGCTGCTAGCAGATTTTTCTGCCCAGGGCAGGATTTCTCTTACCACTGAATTAAGGATAATTTCTCCAAATTTAATCCAATTTTCCCGCGAAAATTGAATGGATTTCTTCAAAAAAGCTTTCTTTTGTTAACCCTTTACCCAACGAATCGCCCACATCAGCCCGCGTAATATGCAAATTCAGCAGCTGAAAAAATATTATTTTTCGAAAAATTTCAACAAAACCATATCATGTGACCCCTCTTTGGAACGAGCTCATTGAGCTCGTTCCAATTAAGGGTCACATGATATGGTTTTGTCGAAATTTTTTGAAAAATATTTAAAATAATAAATTTTGATATAGTCTGCGTTGGGTAAAGGGTTAAATGTGAATGAATTTTTCATCAAATCTAGTCATGGCTGCTGTAAAGATCTGATGAAAAATATCTTGAAAATATTGGGTTAAGAGTTAAGGCCACTTTCAGCATCTTTGGCTCTATCATGACTGCAACAGAGGTATGAAGTCAAGTTTTGCCTATCGATTACAACCATGTTGCCCAATTCAAGAGAACTTTGCCCCAAGCACTGGCTCCAGGTCCTATTTCACCAGTAAATCAGAACTTATTTCCTGCAGGAAAAAACAAGCACTGGAGAAATTTCCAGGGTTCCTTTGATGGAGGGCAAATGGTAAAGAAAATACTTCACCCAATGCAACTTTCATACTATCTTCTGTAATTTAGGCCCCCACAAAGTAGATCTTCTGTTTTTCTGGTCATTTTGTGTAAAATTGCATGTGAGCAGACATTTTTATATTTTATTTTTTATTTTTGTAATTATTTCTTTGCCGTCAAAAGTTCAAGTTCTTGGTTTGTTTTATTTTTTAGGCCTCATAATCTACAGAATGGCATGGGTGTTGGTATGTTTCGTCCCTTAAGTTGCACTCAAGGAAAAAACTGATCAATTTTATTTACTTGGGTAAAGTATCAGACATAAACCATTTAATTATTTATTTTTTCAAGTTTGCATTGGTTATAAAAAGAGAACATGTAGCAGCCAAAAGGACCATGCGGGAGGGCCCGAGAAACAGATTTTTAACTTTTTTAGGCCTTAACTATCACCTGCTTTACTTTTCACAACTGGTACCACTGGGAAACAAAAACTTGAAAAATTATTTCTAGACAGAGGTCAGTATAATGTTATGCTTTTTTGAATTATCAAAATAGAAACAGAAACTTCACAGAAAGTAAAAAATAGGCCGATTAAATCATCAGATGTGTACCCATATGCACAACTAGTAAAAAGCTGTATGACGGAGGGCCACCCCGGATGCCAACATTATGTACACCATACATGGTGTGGGTACATATAGAAATGGATTGGAGGAGTGCCTAATTTGATGGATAAAGGGTTAATATCTCCAGATCAAATTATTAGATTTACATAAAAAACTATACAGCACAGCACATCAGTAACCTGAATACATATATAAAGTAACCTGATAATCGGATTAATATTTTTTGAGTTATCGCATGCCGAAGAAATGGATTGGAGGAGTTCTCAATCTGAAGGATAAAGGGTTAATATCACAGGATCAAATTATTAGATTTACACCCAAAACTATACAGCTCGGCACATCAGTAACCTGAACACATATATGAAGTAACATGACAATCGGATTGATATTTTTTGAGTTATCTCATGCCAAAGGGATTGGAGGAATTTTCAATTTGAAGGATAAAGGGTTAATATCTCAGGATCAAATTATCAGATTTACACCAAAAACTATACAGCTTGGCACATCAGTAACCTGAACACAAATATAAAGTAACTTGACAATCCAAGCAATATTTTTCTAGTTATCGAATGCCAAAGGGATTGGAGGAATTTTCAATTTGAAGGATAAAGGGTTAATATCTCAGGATCAAAATAAAAGATTTACACCAAAAACTATACAGCTCGGTACATCAGTAACCTGAAGATATATATAAAGTAACATGACAATTGGATTGATATTTTTAGACTTATCTCATGCCAAAGGGATTGGAAGAATTCTCAATTTGAAGGATAAAGAGTTAATATCTCAGGATCAAATTATCAGATTTACACCAAAAACTATACAGTTCGGCACATCAGTAACCTGAACACAAATATAAAGTAACTTGACAATCCAAGCAATATTTTTCAAGTTATCGAACGCCAAAGAAATGGATACGGATGCCCGATGGACGACGGACAGACGAACGACGGAGAGCCACCCCAGATGCCAGCATTATGTGTACCATACATGGTATGGGTACACATAAAAAGTGAATGCTATGGTGTCTCAGTGTAGAAGTTTATTCAAGTGTAAATGTTAGACTATCATCCTACAAGAATTCTAATCTTGTTTCAGTTTGAATTTCCAGTGACATGGTAATGAGAACTTGTCAATTCAAATGCAATTAAATGACTAAATTTAAACTTAGATGTGAGTCTTCCATGGAAGGCGTGTGTCGCCTGCACTATATTTTAATAGCATGTCTTTAAATATTTACCTCAAACCTTGTTAATCAAGTTCTTCTATGTAAGTTATATGGAATTCCAAGTCGAAAAAGGGACATAACTCTGAAAAAATGTGTGGATGATAACGGTTGTATGTGGATATCCTTTCCCCCATCCTGGTTCATGTGCATACCAAATATCATTAAAATCCGCCTGACAATGACTGAGATATATACACTCCAAGGCGTTTCAGACAGAATTCTAAGTTGAAAAGGGGCATAACTCTGGAAAAAATACAGCCGATCAAAAAATAAAATAGGAGGTGCACAATGCCATTATGTGATAAAGAACCACTGAAAGTTTCATTCCATTCATAGGTTAAAGAGGAGTGGCAGATAAGAGACACTCCAAGGCATTTCAGACAGAATTCTAAGTGGAAAAGGGGCATAACTCTGGAAAAAATACAGCAGATCAAAAAATAAAATAGGAGGTGCACCATGCCATTATGTGATAAAGAATCACTGAAAGTTTCATCAAAATCCATTCATAGGTTAAAGAGGAGTGGCGGATAAGAGAAAGTGTGACGCGGACGACACGGACGACGTCGCAGACGATGCAAGATGACAAAAGTAATCCTTATATGTCGCCCCCCACTTCGTGGGGCAGGCGACACAATAAAATCATATTGCACTGTGTTTATTAACATATGTGTTGAAATTATGACAAAACTAATCATGGCAATTTGTCATATCATGGGAACTCTGGAACTCTGGAAGGTGAGATAGTGCTTATTTAATGCAGTAGAAAAGTTATAAGGTAGTCGCATAAAAGGACCGGGTAAGCAACATGTATGTGCATTACAAACCCTCTAAAGTGAACAACATAAGATTGAAAGATTGATTATATTTGAGTCATAATAATTTATTTTATAAATGTAAAACACAGCAGGAACCCTAAACACTATACATAAAAAATAGCCCGATTAAATCGTCAGATGTGTACCCATACGCACAACTAGAAGAAAGCTGTATGACGGAGGGCCACCCCAGATGACAACATTATGTACACCATACATGGTATGGGTGCATATAGAAATGGATTGGAGGAGTGCCTAATTTGATGGATAAAGGGTTAATATCTCCAGATCAAATTATTAGATTTACATAAAAAACTATACAGCACAGCACATGAGTAACCTGAATACATATATATAAAGTAACCTGATAATCGGATTAATATTTTTTGAGTTATCGCATGCCGAAGAAATGGATTGGAAGAGTTCTCAATTTAAAGGATAAAGGGTTAATATCACAGGATCAAATTATCAGATTTACACCAAAAACTATACAGCTCGGCACATCAGTAACCTGAACACATATATGAAGTAACATGACAATATGTTTTGAGTTATCTCATGCCAAAGGGATTGGAGGAATTTTCAATTTGAAGGATAAAGAGTTAATATCTCAGGATCAAATTATCAGATTTACACCAAAAACTATACAGCTTGGCACATCAGTAACCAGAACACAAATATAAAGTAATTGTGCATAAAACTATGCTATGCTATAGTTGTGAGCTTTGTGGCGGAAGAGAAGGAAACTTGGGTACAGAGTGAATAACGAATTAAATACGACTATAAAGGGCAGAAAATTCAAATTTGCTGCTTACAGGAGGGTGGAAAGCAACGAGGCCAGGATAGCAAAAGAAGTATAACAACAAACATGAAATAAAGTAAATAAGATTAAAGACGATAATCAGAGAGTGCGAAACTGCAATCTTATTAATTAGGACGATAAGAATGGATCAAGTTCAAACGTATTTTGGAAATAGGTGAATAAAAGAAACAAAGGAAGTAATTCACAGAGTATTAAAGTAGAGGGCAGAAATACAGACGATCAAGACCAGATCACATCAGAATTAGTCAAGCACTGGAAAAAGGTAAATGAAACTGATTGGGCATGGGGAATCCACTGGAGTGACACAATGATGTCAAGAAAAATTTATCAAACTTTGTGTGCAGAGAAATAAAAACCATGTAAGTACAAAAAGTGGTCTCAAAATTAAGGAACAAAAAAGCGGGAGGGATGGACAAAGTTCCTAAAAAAAATGAGGGAGAGGAACTCTGTAAAAGCCTAACGGCCCTATTCCATTTAGCCAAAAGGTTCCAAAAGCAAGGTTACATTTATACACAAAAGGTGGGGGGAAGGATTATTGGATAATTATCGGGGAATCTCTGTCAGTAGCAACATTAGAAAAGTTTTCTGTGAATTCCTGTATGGGAGATTAGAGCATGTGATTGAAGAGAAAGTGTTCCTGGGAGAGATCCATAATGGCTTCAGGAAGGGAAGGAGAGTCACTGACCATCTTTTCAAGCTGTCCCAAATGATAGAATCTGCAAAAGCCAAAAGGAAAAAGATGTTTATGGCCTTTCTGAATGTGAAAAAGGCATATGATAGAGTATGGAGAGAGAGTATGTGGAAAAGCTTGAGAAATTGGGCCTTGGAGGTGAATTTGTTGGAATTCTGAAAGCATTACATAAAGATGTACAAAGTGACCTTACCCTGGATAACATAACAACAAATGTGTGCCTATGGACATAGGCCTACAGTAGGGGTGTATACTTTCACCAATTCTTTTTGCATCGTACATCTAAGATTTAGGGGATGAACTCCTGCCTAATTATGAAGGGGTAACAGTTGGGGACTTGAAGATCCCATGGCTACTTTTCACAGACGATATGTTACTAATGTCAGAAAGCGAAGTGGGGGTGGGGGTGGGGTTCCTAGAGAAAATGTTAGCTATTGTTGGAAGATAAGGGAACAAATGGAGACTCAAACTAAATGAAAGCAAAAGTAAAGTTATACCTGTGGGTCATAAAGTGAAACCTACTTGAAAGTGGAGGAAAGTTCTGTGTTCTGGAAGGTAGCAGCAAACTTCTTAGTGTGGGAGAGACATGTAACTATGAGTATCTGTTGGTAAACATAAACATTATGGGAAGAGGCATCTATCGAAACCCCACAAGTAAACTAACTGTGAAGGGGAAGCAAGTCCTTAATCAAATGAAACTTATAGTGAGAAACAGCTTCAATAAGGTTTTCGTGAGAAAACAATTTGGGAAATGGTGGGTGTACCAAGTATAACATAAGTTATGGAAGTGATACCTCTAAACCAAATGACTTTAAAGAGCTTGGAAACCCTGTAGAATGATGCAGGCTGATGGATAATGGGGTTGAGTAATGCCACAGCACTAGAAGCAATAAGGAGTAAGCTCGAGTGGATGAGGATTAAGGACAGGGTAGTCTTTATGAAACTCGGCTATCTTACTACATGTATCTGGTAAATCTTTCCAACAGCCGATGGTGTAAATTAATTCTTTCCCACATAAATCTCCCAAGTTTGAGGGTTAAGTAGCACTTCACTGATTGAGTAGTGCACGCTGGTCTCATTTTGAAGAGTTTCAGAAAGATCGACGGAGTCGATACGCACAGGCTGCATCTGGTACTATATAAAAGTCTCACAGACAATAATTGAATCATATTTGCTGTTGAGACGCATGCTGTTAAGATGGGCAAAACACAATCTGATAACTCACGCCACAAAACCGATCAAGTGTCCATCACTTCTAAAGTTGCACCTTCCACTTCTGGGGAAAAATCGGACAAAATTATTCATGATCACGGAGTGGATATCGATTTTACGAATCCATCTAATATTCTTCTTCCTTTAAAACAATCAGCTGACGATGATGCCCTCAGTATATTTGTTGTCAGAAATGGAAGAGAATTCCCTCAGTGGCTATGATTTTGATCTCGATTCAGAAAACTATATTGGGCCTAAATACTCGACTCAGTCGAAAACAACATCCAAAGATGTTCAAGTTAAAAACAATGATGATGCAACATCTACCAGTCAATTTCGCCAATCATCCAAGGGAGGCAACAAAAAGAGCTCTTCAGCGTCTATAACTAGGAAACCTTCCTCAACTTCCGTAAACAAAAAATGTAACGCCAACGAAGTTCTCGACTCAGTCGTCACAAAATCTCTAGAACAAGAGAAACTTACCACAGGTAAAAGAGTGAAATCGCACAACACAGTCGTACCACCTAAACACGACCCTTCTGCTTTTTCTCATAATATATCGCCAAAACGGCGAAAGCTAAATATACCAGGCCATACTGTTAAAGCGGTACCTATTCTGAATACAGTGGAATCGGAAGATATTCTTTCACAAATCCTATCCAAGGTATCTGATTTAAATGCCAGAATTGACAATGTTGAAAAAACACGAACTAAGCCTTCTCATTCTATAACTAGGCAAATGTTAGCGAATGATGATTATATTGATCAGGATCAAAACGGACCTGATGTTGATCAAATTTCTATACATGATAATGTCATGTCAGAAGTTGATAATCTTCTTGATGATTACTCCAAGGAAACTAATTTTGATCTTCCTGATATTACCATGGATTCCACTGCACTCAAAATGGGGCCTGATATTAATGATACAATGGCTCAGTATATTACCAAAAACTGTACAACACAGAATGACAAAAGTAAAATAGACAAAGTTTTGGACCATTCTGTTATACCACAGAATTGTACTTTCATTCAACACCCACGGGTCAATCCGGAAATCTGGTCCCAAATTCGTAATTCACAAATCAGGGCAAGGGACTGTAATGTCCAAAAAATCCAGAAAATGTTGGCTGGATCTATGGCAGCCAATTTACATCTTACTGAAGAGCTCAGGCAAAATAATCCTGACTTGTCAGCCATTAAAAAATTTTCTGTTGAAAATTTGTTGCTTACTGCCTCCTCTCAATTTGAATTGTCAATCATGCGACGAAATTTCCTGAGACCCATTCTGAAAAACTCCTATAAAGGGTTTTTTTCTGCAGACAACAAAATTACATCTTTGTTATTTGGCGACGACATTTTTAAAAAAAATAAAGGAAATCAATGAAATTCAGAAAACAGCCAATGCCAGGTCCTTCAAGGATTCTTTTTTAGGGGCAGGAAGGGGGGAGACCCCAATTCGGCCAGCCGTACAATCGAGGGTTCAGTCGTCAAAACCAACGATCGCAATGGCAACACACCAGACCCTATCAACAGGGAAAATTTTGGCAAGACAGGAAGCCATACGCTCCAAACAACAACGTGACCAAAGATCTTTCATCACAGAAGTAGAGGTAAGTTCTAATCTTAACAGAAATCCTACTTGTAAAATGGCAGGAAATTTAAAGAAATTTCTTTCCAATTGGGCACAATTAACAGACGATAAATGGGTTCTCAGCAACATATGTGGACATCGTCTTGAATTTATTAATGAGCCGATCCAACACCACATACCGAAACCTACGGTATTATGTTTAATGATTCTGAAAAGTCCATTATGGATGATCTCATAACTGATATGCTAAATAAGGGTCCCATTGAAAAATCTACTACTGTCAGTACTCAGTTCATTTCTAACGTTTTCCTTCGGCGAAAGAAAAATGGGAAATATCGACCTGTTATCAATTTGAAACAGCTAAATGCTTTTATTGAATACCACCATTTTCAACAAGAAACTATTGATGTAGTACTACAAGCCATCCAACCATTTCAATTTTTTACATCAATCGATCTGAAGGATGCTTATTTCAGTCTTCCTATCCATACAAACGATCGGAAATTTCTAAAGTTTTTTTGGAACAATCAACTGTAAGAATTTACCTGTCTCCCATTTGTCCTTTCGAGCGGCCCGAGAATTTTCCCGAAAATTCTGAAACCAATTTTTTCTTGTCTACGAAAGAAAGGTATCCAATGTTTTTATTACATTGACGATTCACTCATTTCTAAAGCCTCTGAAAGTATTTGTCAGTACCAAACACAGGAAATCACTAAACTCTTTGAATCGTTAGGATTTCAAATTAATGTAGAGAAATCGGTTTTGGACCCATGTCAGAGAATTCAGTATCTTGGGTTTATAATTGATTCGGTTCAATTTAAGATTTTCCTTCCAGAAGATAAAGTTAGCAATATTATCCACCAGTCTAAGGTTCTTTTAAGTTCTACTTCTCCGACCATTCGAGAGGTGGCGCAGCTGGTAGGCATGTACACCTCTTCCTTGAGAGCTATACACTTGGGTCATTTCTATTATCGTCATCTTGATTGGGATAAGTCACAAGCATTACTTGTCAGCAATTACAATTTTGATGCATCCATCAGGTTATCAGATCAGGCAAAAACTGAAATTTCTTGGTGGATTAATAACATTGAAATTATGAATGGTAAGGCTATTCGCCCACCTACAATATCTAAATTCTTACAAACTGATGCCTCATTATTGGGATGGGGAGCGAAATGTGAACTCAACAATACAAATGGACGATGGGCTGCTAACCTCACGGATTCCTCTTATATTAATTATCTAGAGCTCAAGGCTGTACAGATGGGATTGCATAGTCTGTGTTCAGGATTCAGTGATATGCACATTTATGTCCTCTCTGATAATTCTACTACTGTAGCATATATAAATAACATGGGGGGAAAAATTCCAGGCCTTTTTCACTTGACAAAGGACATTTTCATCTGGTGTTTTGAGCACACCATTTTCTTGTCAGCCTCTCATATACCAGGCTCACAGAATTTTGCTGCAGATAATTTATCACGTCAATTTAATGACACCACTGAATGGGCCTTAGATGGGGATATTTTTGACAGAATATGTCATCAAACTTTTACACCAGACATAGATTTTTTTGCTTCACATCTGAACTACAAACTTCTTCCATTTGTTTCATGGAAACCTGACCCTATGTCCATTCATACTGATGCTTTTACTCTTGACTGGGGACAATACTTACCATATTTATTTCCTCCTTTCAGGTTGATTCTGAAGACTCTCATAAAACTTCAAGAAAACCAGGTACGCAAAGCTCTCATTTTAGTACCTCTTTGGTCAACCCAACCATGGTTCCCCATTTTGATGGAAACTTTAATAGACATACCAATAGCTCTGCCAAAGAAGGCAAACAGGCTTACACTTCCTCATTCAGGCAAAATACACCCGCTCCACGGTCAATTGCATCTCATCGCATGCACAGTATCTGGGCTTCGGTCCGAGCAAAAGGGGTTTCAGTCGGCTCTTCAGAGCTCGTTCTACAGTCTTGGAGAAAATCTACCAGGAAACAGTATGATCTCGCCTGGAACAAATGGGTGGCTTGGTGTTCATCACAATACATTGATCCCTGTACACCCCTTGAGATAAATGTGGCTAATTATTTGAATTTCCTATTCCAAAGTGGTAAGTCTTACAGTGTTGTCAACACACACCGCTCCATGATCAATCAAACGATTCTTCTTACTTGCAGGATCTCTTTTTCAAACTCCCATTTGATTAACCGGTTGATGAAGGGTGTTTTTAACACCCGTCCTCCACTTCCACAACCTGGCCTGTGTCATCATTACTAACTTATTTACGTGACCTTTATCCTCACCACAGTTTGCCATTGCATTTACTGACGAAAAAGTTAGCTTGTCTCATTGCTCTTACTACAGCTCAAAGAGCTCAAACTTTCATTGCCTTAGATGTCCGTTTCATGAAGTTCAAACAGAATTCTGTTAAGTTCTTCATTCAGAAACTTGTGAAGACGTCAAGACCTGGGAAAACTAATACTACATTAAGTTTATATGAATTTCATGACAACAAATTGTGTGTTATATGCACCCTAAAAGAATATTTAATGCAGACACGCCTTAGGCGGAAATCTTTTCAGCTTTTCATCTCTTTCAAAACCTTTAAAGCTATTACATCTACCACATTAGCTAGATGGAATTCTGATAGCATGTCCAGTGCTGGAATTGATACTTCTATCTTCAAACCACATTCCACTAGATCTGCCTCAACTTCTGCGGTCTTTAATGCCGGGTGTACTTTGGACAGCATTCTGAAGACTGCAAATTGGACTTCTTCTCAAACGTTTTTTCAATTCTATTTCAGGCAGAATGATTCGCATGGAGCAGAGTTTTCACGAACTGTCTTAGAACATTAACCGTCTTTTGTTATCCTATGTGGATTGTTATCTGACAAACAGTGACTGTGTATTGGTTGGGCTGTTTTGATTGCAAAATATTATGGAAAGAGTATAAATTTTCTTTGTTTTTTTCTAGCAACCATTGCTTATATATGCTCCTCAAATTTCTCTTCAAACCGTGCTACTTAACCCTCAAACTTGGGAGATTTATGTGGGAAAGAATCCCCCTCTCATCCTAGCTCTGTGCTGGATGAGAGGGATTCTTTTAACATAAAGATAACAAGTTTGAGGGGTAACAACCCAGCCCTCTGGGTGCAGTTCCCACCCTCGTGGGCAATTTGAGGACCATTCACATCTCTTTAAAATAAGATTCAATTATTGTCTGTGAGACTTTTATATAGTACCAGACACAGCCCGTGCGTATCGACTCAGTCGATCTTTCTGAAACTCTTCAAAACGAGACCAGCGTGCACTACTCAATCAGTGAAGTGCTACTTAACCCTCAAACTTGTTATCTTTATGTTAAAAGAATCCCTCTCATCCAGCGCAGAGCTAGGATGAGAGGGGGATTTTCCAGAATATTTGGAATTCAAAGGGTGTGTGGTGGCTCAGTGTTTATGGCCTTGGACTTCAAACCAAATGGGCCACGGTTCAATCCCCACCAGGGGAACTGCATTGTGTCCTTGGGCAAGGCACTTAATCCCGATTGCCCATGGCAGCCATCTTGAATTTCGGACCATACCCCAAAACACTCGTTCTCGTCCCAAGGTGATAACAAAGGTACCCAAGAAGTTTCGTGAAGATCGGTTCATAAATACAGGCCCGAGCCGTATTGACATGTGTACTTACTGTGTATAAGTAGCACTGAACAAATCAAAGTTCATCTAATTTACATAATTTCTGCATGAGACAAAAAACCGTATTATATGTGATGTATTCAAAGTTACTAAACATTCATACAAAAATTTATTCAAATCAGAACTTTCATACAGAAGTTCTGTACAAAAAACTGATTGCACTAATTTTGGTACAAAATGGCTGCCAGTGGCCATCTTGAATTTTGGACCGCACCCAAAAACACTCGTTCTCGTCCCAGTGATAACAAAGGTACCCAAGAAGTTTTGTAAAGGTTGCTTCAGAAATACAGCCTCTAACCCGAGCCGTATTGAATTGTTGACGGATGGACAATGGGCCATGACAAAACCTCAAATTTGACAACATCAAAGTTGAGCTAAAAATCAGAGACAGTGTCATGGCAGACTGTAACCTGAATTGATGATGGGGATAAAAGCAAGAGGTCAATGGGTGGCCAGCATGATAAATAGACGCTGCATTTTGAAGAGTACCTTGATGGAACCTTTGGGGGTGGGGGGAATCACTGCCGTTCAAGATGAGGTTGCGGTGGTCGCTGGAGCTTAGGAGGAAAATTGGGAAAGACAGTGAAAAGGAGTGCCAAATGAGGAATTTAGGCAAAGTGGAGACCCTGGAACACTTTCTATTGGAATGTCCAAAATACCAGTCTAACAGAATAAGATTTGCCGGGAGTATAATGTGGAAATGGGATGGGGAATGAAGGACATGTGGTTAGTGGGTGACACAAAGGAGACTGGGTGGAGAGAAGAGGCGTGGGGCATAGAGAGGATATTTGGGAGAAAATGGGCTAACAAAGGCCTTCTCACCTGAGAATCACGACAAATCAGCAGCTGGCCAAAGTGTTGTTATTATTTTTATTATTATTATTATTATTATTATTATTACCTACAATATCCAGGCCATTTAATTTTAAAAATTTACAGAACCCATTTTTCGTTCGCGTGTTTTGGGCTTGCGTAACCCATTGTTTCGTTCATGTTAATTATTTTTGCGCAACCAATTGGTTACGCAAAAGGTTACGTGATTAAAACAAGATATGAGATGAAATATTTAGTGGTTGACATAAGTTGTACAGGTTTATGCTTATACCAATATGGTAAAACCATTAAGAAACAAAGTATTTAAAGGGATTAGTATTCATTGTAATAAATTAGAGCAATAATGAACAGTGATGTAGAAGCCATTCCGCAATCAATAAATATTACATGTGACTCGAGCCTTCCTTTGCTGACATAGACAGTACCAGTGGCTGGTGTTGTCAATGTCAGCAAAGGAAGGCTCGAGTCAGTATAAGATTCTTTTGCTGACAAACATCAATGGATGCAAGACCTCAGGACTGGGGCTGAGAAAATATTGACAGATCACCGCGCTATTCATAAAAAAATAAAACTGACACCAGTGCATGCATGTTTACCAAAAAAATTGAAGTCTGTTAGTGAAACAACCATAGGTGTTCCAGGCCCATGCCATTTCGGCCCACATAAATGTTTAACGTTAGATCAACTTTTTCCTTGAATATTTTTCAGCATTTCCATTCAACACCACTGCAAATACTATTTAAGTCCAAATTCTAAAATTAGTGTCTTCAATCTCAACCTCTACATCCCTTTGTTTGATCCATAAGATATGAAGAAAAAAAACTGGGGCGAATTCGCACGCAACAATAATGAGGGGGAAAGCACGCTGAATCTACACCAATATCAAATAAAACACAACCACGGAAAAACCCACAATGGTTAATATGTTTCGTGCTGTCAGTTATTATACTTACATAATGTCCGTGAAAATAAATGTTGTGTTTAGAATCGCACGTGTAAAATACAGTACTATATAAGTTCAAGCAACAGGACAAACTACCACTTTTACTTCGTAATCATTCGTTGTATTTCTTATCTGGCGATCAGGGTACCATGGCACACTGACACATCAATGAACAACAAAAAATTCGGATTACAAAATTTCGTTCACGTCATATTTTTTGCGTGATCGAAACATCGTTCGCGGGTTTTTGGATTTGCGTAACCATCCCGCGAACGAAACGATCGTTCGCGTGAAATTTCGTGGCCTGAATATCTATAACAATTTTTTAGAAAAACAGTACCATAAGTAATAAGGAATATATTAAAAAACAACTGATGAGGATGTAAAACACATTCTGTTGTTACCCAAAGTATGAGGGATTTATGAATATTGATTGAAAGCTTCTTTAAGTAGCATAGTTTTAATTAACATTCTTTTTAAAAACACTTAAAGACTCTGATTTTCATATACTAATAAAAATCTAATCTATTCCACATGTGTAGCAAAATAAAAACACCGGGACAATGCTAAAGAAGATATTGAATATGGCTCAACCAATTGGAATTGATCCTCAGACCTAAGGGAATAGATCAGAGTATTTTTCTTGACCAGTTCTGATAAATATGATGGAGCAACTCCATGGTAGCACTTGTAAGTGAGGACAAGAATTTTAAAATCTTTCCCCTGTTTAATGGGAAGCCAATGCAAGTCCTTCAACACAGGTGTGATGTAATCAGTTTGCCTCGTTCCACTCACAATTCTGGTTGCAGTATTTTGTACACACTGTAGCTTTTCAAGTAGATGCATTGGCAGCTCAAGAAACATGACAATGCGACATCACATAAACAATGGTTGAGCAGAATTTGAAGGAAGATGGAACTGTCAACTGTATCGATGGATCCTATAAGTCAAGCAGTACCAACCGCTCTGCCTTCTTGTCAGGCATGGCATGAATTTTATCATTCTGAGTGTGCACAAGAGCAGATTTACAACTGTAATTTGCTTTATAAGCAGACTGATAAAGTTCAAGATCATTACAATTTAAGTGTTCGATCAGTTGCTTCGTGACGATGTGCTCAATGAACTTGGAGATGTAGGAAAGGTTCAAAACAGGTCAATAATTTTTCATATTGTCTGGATCAGGTGTTGCCTTTTTGATTAACTGGTAGAGTGCTAAATTATTTTTCAAAGGGTGATTTGATACGCACATATTATTTTTCGATACCATGCCTCTAGCAAAAGCAGCCTTGATTTAGCGAGATTTTGTTTGTAAATAATTATTTTGTTACATTTTATTGGGGAGAGTGCTTTTTGGAACACTCCAATAAATTGTAACAAAAGATTTTTGTGCAAACAGTTTTTTCTACTCCCAGAAAACAAAATGCTAACTTTCAGCACTTGTCAATAGAGCCATGGTAATATGGCTTCTTGCATTCAACCAGGTAAAGGTATTACAAGTGTTGTTTTGAAAGTTTTTGGAACACAGCTTTCATGTAAAGAAGAGTTCAGAATGGCTGCACGGCATGGTGCAAGATGTTCGATTGTTGTCTTCAAAAGAGATGTCAGAAAAGGATAAAGATTGTGCGATTTTTGGTGTCAAAGCTGTGAAGTAATTTCAATATCATCATGAGACATGGATGAAAAGCAATCCAGACTTGAGAGAATCTCAAGATCAATGCTGGTAAGTAGCTCACAGTTAGGTATATGTACTTTGTTGAATTAATTGAACTTTATTGATAAAACATTCACTTAAAACAGCAAAACTGTGGGTATCATGAAAATCTGGAAGAACAAGGTCCATCATTGGAAGGATTACCAAGTACCTTTCTAGTCACAGAAAAAAGAATTTTTGAGTTATGCTATACATGTACTGACCTGGGAATTTGCCCATAACTGAAATAAACCCACCTACCAACCTTTCATATTACAGTTTCAGAGTCCCCTCCTAAATAATCTCAGTCCCTGACTTTGTAACGACAACATCGATGAAGGCCATGCTGGTACATGTAAGCTGTTACAACAAAAAAGAACCACTTATCTAATGCATACGATATAAAAATTTGTTATTTTAATTAATTGTTTTTCCAAATTTTCAAAGAAAATTCAGCAAAACCATATCATGTAACACCTTGAGCTCATTCTAATGAGGGGGGCCATATGATATGGTTTTGTTGAAACTGTTTTTACTTTTAACCCACTGACTATTTTCAAGATATTTTTCATCAAATCTAGTCATGGCTGCTGTGAAGCAGCCATAACTAGATTTGATGACAAATTCATTTAAATTTGACTCAAGAAATCATCAAGGAAAAAAATCCATTCAATTTACAGAGAGAAAATTGATTAAAAGTCCCCAAATTATCCTTATTTCAGTGGCAAGAGAAATCCTGCCTTGGGCAGGAATATCTGCCAGAAGCATGCAAGGGGTTAAATGCTGCATGCAGCGGATTTGTTAAGTAAATGGTTAGTGCATCTTTGTTATGAGATTGACCGTGTCACCTAACTTTATGTGAACTTTGAATCTAAATTCTCCTGTAGGCTTGACCTCTCAAAAATGATAAAATTAAAGTAATTTGTATATTTTTAATACTTATCAATGGCCCCAGACTTAGCTGGTGCAACCTCAACATTATTAAGGGTCAAACACAAATTTTGAATCCCCCAATCCCCAAAATTTGCATATAATACCAAAAATTAAAAGTCCTATCTGGCCCTCCATACTTTTAGTACTTGTGCATGCGCAGTACCCAGGAAGAGACCGGAATTGGTGCCAAAATCATTCTTCCTACTTGTGCCTACTGAAGTGATAACTCATTGGGGAGGTATAAGTGCCCTCTCATGGGAGGGCCATTCCTGACTGAGCCATTGGTAAGTATTAAAAATATACAAATTACATTAAATTTATCATGTTTTTATACTAAAACCAATGGCCCAGACTTAGCTGAATCGTAAAAAGGCAAAGGGCCTAGGACTTAAAGGAATAGCAGACCAAATTACAGCTCCTTAGCCTGCATTAGAACTCCCAAGGTGAAAAGAAGATTAAAATTTTAAGGAATTACCTGTCTCGTTATACAACAATAGAAAAGGCACACCATCGAAATAAGGAGCAATATCCAAGTAATTCCCTATTACTTAGCATAAATGATTACACTAAATGGATGTAACAAGCCCCCAATTTTAAGGCTAGTCCAGAATAAGACAGTTAAAATTAGGAATGGCGTGTCCGAGAGTGAGACTAACGCCCACAAACACACACCATATATAATGTAACAAGCTGTACATAAGATCAGAATAATCCACAGACGATAACAGCTTCACTCATAGTTACACACTTATTATAAGGCCAGAGGAGGTAAAGAGAAAATCCCCCCCTCCCCCCTCTTTTTTTTTTGAAGGAATAATCTTCAAAAACAAAGAGGGAAACAGTCTGGAATCAGTGAAAAAGCGGTAATGAATAATATATATATTCGTCTAAAAGGCACCCGGCTATTAATTATTATTAATTTATTGGTGCTTAATGCCACATCAGCAGCTAAGGCTATATCATGGCGATCCTGGTTATTAAAATCGCAAGCATCAAAACATATGCCGCATCCGGAATACGTAGATAGGTTGAAAACCAGTGATATCAATATGTACAACCTTAAACCTGTCCAATTGAATCCCAATGGAAAGTTATCTGATAGAACTTATACGCCAACAAACAGGCGTACAATTAATTCCAATAATGAACCTCCGAATTATAACCATACAAATATATGAGAATAGGAACAAGCCTTGTGTACCGTTTCTGGTTGAAGACTGGATTCAGAACATGGAACAGGATACGATTAAAAAAACCATCACAGACCATCCCCAAATAATTCATTGTTCCCTAGGTCCGTTAAAACCAAAGACTGTTCGGAGAAAGAATATACCACTCCAAATAATGAAGCCAAAAATAGAGAACGTATACATAGACGGCCTGTTGGAAACTCCATAACTGATCCAACAAGCTCCAAAATTCTCATAAGCTCTATACTAACACAGAGCCAGAATTTAAGAGAATCTATTCCGTAATACGTCTGCCTAATAATCAACAGAATCCTGCCTGTACCCTCATCTGAATACAGCCTGTATCAAAGATGTGACCAAGCCATACAAAAACTAATCAGGAAACTGAAAGAATAAAATAACGTTAATGTGATTAACCTGAGGAATAGACTCATACTTCATAAGAAAAGCAGACAGCTCTGAGCATAACTTCTCAGAGTGGACTAATTGCCACATCCGGAGAATCTCGCTCAGATAACTGACATGCCTGCCACACGAGAACACAAAGGCTAGCAATATCAACCGAATGTATTCATGAAAGAATTTGGAATCCAGAAACAGTTACTATTCAGGAATCATATGCTCATATACAACTTATGAATAATCAACCACAGGAAGCAAACCAAATTGAGTGGATTTCCCCTGATGTCGCCGTTAGACATTTAGCCCACCCGCCAATCGACATGCATATAATTGAATGCATATGAGGCTTGCAGGAAGAGCACTGTAATCACCTCTTAACATATTGGCAGGGTGGTGGGGAGGGGGGGGGTCGACGAATAAATCATATCGAACCCCCCTCATCCGCTTTACTTGAATCGCTAGATAAGTAAGGCCAGCGCAGTAATATTAAAGCTTGGAACAGTGACAAATTCCTTTTTCACTATATGAAAAAGAAACTTCACGCTACATTCCCAAAGCTATACTGCTGCTGCTGGTATTCTCAATAAAGAGTAATAATACAGCTAAAAAGCTTATACAGTGAAACCCTGTTAATTGAATATCCACTTTGCCAATGAAAATTATTCAATTAACAGGAATATTCAATTAACAGGGATTGTGTCACTTTGCTGTATTCTAGAGATAAACTTAGCATTTATTTTTTATATCTTGTTTGACAAGAGCTCCCTGAGCTCTGTCAAACAAGATATAATAGAATACATGCCTGTATTGGATGTACTGACGCCAAATAGGTCTATAAACAAAGGAAAACTGGGGAAAATCAGGGTAATTTCTCGCCAGGTTAAAAGATGTTTTATTCAATTAACAGGAGTTTACTCTATAACCTATATTCAAGTAACAGGTCAGATTTGTACTGGAGGAATGGTAAATGGTTTTGTGTTGGGAAATTATATTCAATTAACAGGATTATTCAGTTAAGAGATATCCAAGTAAAGACAAAGCAAGCATAATGGCACTAACCCGGCGCGACTCATAACGCTTTAGTGTTAGTTATCTAGAATAGAAATAGTAAAGAAACCATAGGGCTTCCTGACGTCTGACTGACTCCATAATGCCATTAAGGTTGGAGGAGGATGTGATGAACATGACACTATTGCAAAGAATATACCCGCTGAAACAGCTTGAAATCAAGACAGTATGCCATGGCATCAAATAACACACCATATAGACATAAAATCCAATCCACCGAGTGGAAATATAATCCACAACAATAGATTTGATAAAAATAAAGCAGGAGACGAAAACTATGTTCTGGCACCTGATCATAAAAACCTAGATGAACTTCTTGCGCCTCGTACTGATTACAGCAGGAAATATATTCCTGAAAAGGAGTTAACTATAGACATTCGAAAGAACGCTCATTAATCACACTAGGTTAATATGGCGTCTTCAATAGGGCTAAAAGCCTCAGACAACTAACACAAAAACAACACCGCTAAGGAGAGAACAAACTCTTCTCTTGTAACGGTACCACGTCCAACAGGATTGTGGTCTCAACCTGGCTGAAGGAGCTAAAGGTCTTCCTAATCGTGAAGACAATTAAATGGTTGGTAACTGTGGCCCTAAAAGCTCACTAAAGGAGACTTACAATGCTAGCCGCTAAAGATAGGGATAAAACACCGTACATACTTCTAGCCAGGCTACTATGGTGTCAACAATAAGACTGAAGTCTGACAATTAAGAAAACAACACTGAGAAGGAAAAAACACTCTTTCCTTTAGCGGTTCTATTCCCAAAAGACAGTGGCCTCAGCCTAGCTAATGAAGTTTAGAAGACTTCATCTCCGTGAAGACAAATATCTCGGAGTAATTTTTAGAAAGCTCACTAGACGGAGACTTACAATGTTAGTCGCTCAAGTAAAGAGAAAAAAGGCCACACTTGATTCTTATAAGGCATCAACAATAGGGCTAAAAGCCCCCAACGCCTAAGAATACAACACCGAGAAGGAAACAAAGTACTCTTTCCTTTTAACAGCCCTAATTCCAAAGAGACAGCAGTCTCATATTAGCTAGCGTAGCTAATAAGTCTTCATCCCATGAAGATAGATATCTCGGTGAAACCGCGACTTTGAAAGCTTACTAAACGGAGACTTACAACATTAGTAGCTCAAGGTAAGGAATAAGGACCGCTCTAACAACCGTAATTCCAAAGAGACAGTAGTCTCAGCTTAGCTAACACAGTTTATTAGTCTTCATCTCCATGAAGACAAATATCTGTGTCACCTGCAGCCTTGGAAAGCTCACTAAACAGAGACTTACAATGTTAGCCGCAATGTATAAGAAAAAGACCGCTGTAAAATATATAAGGTCACTATGGCATTAGTCGCTAATGATATATAGACACAGACCGCTCTTAATTCACATAAGCCAAACTAAGGTGACAACAATAGGACAAATTGCCTATGATGCCCAGGAATACTACACTGCGAAGGAAAACTTAATCTTTCCTTCTGACGGCTTTATTCCAAAAAGCTAGCAGTCTCAGCATAGCTAACACAGCCTAGAAGTCATATATCGGTGAAGACAGATATCTGTGTGTTACCCTGCAGCCTTAGACAGCTCACTAAACGGAGACTTATGACGTTAGCCACTAATGTATAAGAAAAGACCGCTCTAACTGTACATAAGGCTACTATGGCATACACAATAGCACTAAATGCCTCTGACGACTAGGACTGCAACACTGAGAAAGAAAAGACGTACTTATTCCTTTTAACAGCTCTATTCCCAACAAGACAGCTGTCTCAGCCTGTCTATGAGCTATCGATCTTCTATTCGTAAAGGAATAGATCATTGCCTTCCTTATACTATTGCTAAGCCAAGGGAGGCATCGTTAATCGGACCAAAAGCATTCAACACCTGAACTGAAAGATCCGGGAGGAAAAGATCTTCGTCTTTCCTTCGCCCGGTACCTTAAGCTGTTTTTTGCCTAGCAAATGCAGACTTTTGTTCAGATGGAACAAGATTCGAAGAGTTTATGAATAAAAATTCATAGTCTTTATGTGCCATTCCGTGAGGGATGGAGAATCAACTTCCATAGCCCTCTCACCATCTGAAAGTTCCATCTGAAACATGGTCAACATCATCCGAATGAGGCTTGCAGACCAGCGATTATCCACTTCTTCGGGCGTCCCAACTCACTAAAGTTTCTCGAAGCGAAAACAGACTGCTGACAGAACTGAGAGGGTTCTCTCACAGTCTGTCTCCAGACCTTGCCGAGCATTCCGTTTAGAAACTTGTAGGTTTCTATCCCTTAGCGTGCTTTTTCATGGAAGTAGAGGAAGCCATAACAACAGCCGACCCTGGCTGAAGTGTGGAAGGAGCATCCCGACTTGCACATTTCGTACGGGTGCTCTGACTCATTGAAGTTTCTCACAATGGACAAACAGTCGACCCCAACTGCTAACGGGACGGAGAATGCTCTCCAACTCGCGATCTACCCCAGATCTGAGTATCCCATTGAGAAACTTGTAGGCTAATCCCCTTTGCGTGCACTTCCATTTAAGAAGAAGCCATAACCACAACCGACGCTGGCTGCAGTGTGGAAGGAACATCCCGACTTATTATAGTTTCTCGCAATGGACACAGTCGACCCCAACTGATAACGGGACGAAGCAGGTTCTCCAACTCGCGATCTGACCCCAGATCTCACCCCTGCATCCCGTAGAGAAACTTTAAGGCTTCTTCTCCTTTTGCCATCATCGCTGGGTGAGCTTTATATTATGAGGTGCTCGCTCTACCCATGTTAAACTACTCAACCTACCCGGCATCTGGGCTCCCTAAATAGGGACCACCACTGCACCGGTCGAGCTAGCTGCATGCAGAGAAGCTTCTAATGCCTTTAAACCTGTGCAAATATCCTGAGCACCTAGCTCCGTTTACTCATCAGAGTGGGGCTCATCAGAGTGCGACGACGGCAGCACATAACGGACAGGTGTCAAAGTACCATCACCAAGTTCTTGTTCCTCTGAAAAAGATACTGAAAGACTAGTATTAGCCAGTGGTGAAAGCTCCCATCAGAACTTCACTGCCCACCACACAGGTTGACACCAATTTCCAACGCTCGCATCTACAAGTATTGAAGGAGTGCCACTACTATCGGCACACAACAAGCCTTTAATTCTGAGGCTTCCTGGACTTACACTGAGTACCAATTATTATAATGGCAACAATAATAATGAAGCCAAAAACATATAAGTCCGCTGCACTCCCAATAATAAACATTGCAAGGATACATAACATAGACAATAACAAAAATTTTCGAATAAAATTTAAAAAAGAAATTTTTGAAAAATTTTGAATGAAGCCTAAGTGCCCCAAGGGACCTTCATGAGCCCAAGGGCATCCCGATAGAGCCTATGTGTGGACAAGCACTAACTAATTAAAGCTAAACTACTGGAATAAGATATAATATGTATCCTAATAGAAAAACAATAATTGTTTTTAACTGAACACTGAATAATACGAATCCAAAACGTTATTGAACAGACAACAACGTCAAGAGGAAAAACCGGAAACTAACCAACAACAGGCACAACAAAGGCCCAGAGTCAGTAACCGATCAACAACCATCTGATGCAAAGCTAGATCTTCATATGAAGAAAAGAAAAAACAACAGAAGATGCAAGAATACAAAACGTCCTGAACAGTAATGGACAGGACGTAAACATAGGGGATAAACAGAATACCTATTCCGTTTTACAAGTTAAACTCCCAAGAATTTAATAAAAAATTCTTCAATAAAAAAGCTGAAAGATCTTGGGAGTATAACAGGAGGGTTCAGGAGAGGGAAGGGAAGTACTAACAAAACAACAGTGGAGTCATATTATAATGACAATGTTCAGAAGCATATCCCGAAATTGGGGAACATGAATAATTTTACATAAAAATTATAAAGTTACAGCCCTGAACATCCAAAACCACCATTATTCACTTCCAGCATCCTGTTACACTGTTGATTCCATGGAAAACATCATTGATAAGTTTTTGGCATCTTCAAAAATGAGAATTTAAAGCACAGATGTCAGTTCTGTTGTTACTGACTTTGGGCCAAACAGAAGAATGATGTTGGCACCAATTCTGGTCACTTCCTGGGTGCTGCGCATGCGCAACTACTAAAAGTATGGAACGCCAGATAGAACTTTTAATTTTCGGTATTGTATGCAAATTTTGAGGATTGGGGGGTTTAAAATTTGTGTTTGGCCCTTAATAATACTGAGGTTTCACCAGTCTGGGCCATTGGTTTTAGTATAAAAATATAAGCCCGCCTATATACTTTTGCTCTCTTTTACTTCAAGCACACCCTGTGCTTATTCCTGGGTCTGTATGGTAGCTTCAGATAATAGATCAGTACTGTATAAGATTTCATTGCACTCTTAATAAGTTTATTAGTTATATTTTTCTGATCGCAGAACATCTGTTACTGTAAGCTTTATTTATTTATTGGTATTTAAGGTCACTTTCAGAATCTATGGCTATATCACGACCACAACATACATATGAAGTCAAGTTATGCCAATCGTTTGCCGCATACTTTAGAGGACTTATACCAGAGGTGTTGGTTACTGGGCCCTATTTTACCAATACATGTACACTGAAACCTGTTTTAAGAGAACAATGTCATGAGAGACCACCTGTCTTGAGAGACCACTGTGACCTTGTACCATTTGGTTGTTGTACTCTGTAAAGTACCGAGACCACTTTTGCCTGGCAATTAGGGTGGTCTCTCAAGACTGGTTCTACTGTAAAACAGAACTTGTTTACCACAGTAAATAAGTATTTTGCACGATAATTTCATTGTTTTATTCTATAATGTTTAGTTAACAGTAAATAAAAGTTTCAGTATAAGAATTAGAAGATGAAAATAAAGGCTAGGTTATTTTACAAACAAAAACAGAGTCAAAATGCTTTATACAGTATTTTACCTGTGGAATTGGAGCCACATATTTTTCCCAAACATCTGGATAAATATTCTGCACACCATCTTGATACGTCCACATGAATTCTTTTCTACAAAAATGTTAGAATCACAGAAAAGCAAACCTTTACAAACAATTACTTCTCATCTTAACCCTTTACCCAACATAATGGCCAAAACCGGCCAGCGCTATTTTAAAAAATCGCCAATTAATTTTCAAAATATTTTCATTTTTTGTCTCAAAAACATAGGTTATGACCCCTCGTTGGAACGAGCTCGTCGAGCTCGTTCCAACGAGGGGTCATAACCTATGTTTTTGAGACAAAAAATGAAAAAAATTAGTTATTCAAGAATTATTTTTGCAAGTGTCGTCTGCTTTTCAGGTTAGGTAAAGGGTTAAATAGAAGCCTTGGTGTCATATTAACCTTCTGAACCGAAAAGCCTGTTTTCCCTGTGCAAAATCATGATGCATTCTAATTTCATAATGTGGTTGCTCAGTAAATTGCTGGTTAGACCAATTACGGTAAATATTTTCAACATGTAGCCATAAGGTTGCACTTCATAACATTATTTATTTATTATTTAGCGTTTAATTACACTTTCGACAGCCAGGGTCATCTCGTGTCAGACAATTTTACGGGGTGGAGGAAGCCAGAGTACCTGTAGAGAACCACAGGGCAAGGCTGGGCAACTGTCAGACTCCCCAACGTACAAACTCCACACAAACAGGGTTAGCATTGGTTGAAGTGCACCACTGACGTGCAGTACGCCTTAGTACACAGCACCACTGTGCCTCCATGTGGGCAATCTGGATGAAGTACCTTGCTCAAGGACACAATGCAGTTACCCCTGGTGGGGATCAAACCATGGACCACTGAGCCACCATGCACCCAGTTGATAACATTAACCCTTTACCTAACGGCTATATCCACCCATGTAATTTACAAATTGAGCAGTTGAATAAAAAATTGTTTGTTTTTTTATTATAGCCCATCATGTGACCGTTGTTTGCAATGAGGGATCACATGATATGGTTTTGTTGAAATTTTTAGGAAAACTTCAAAAACAAATAATACCAAGAGGTGCGCATCGGAGATGCAGGCATCGAGTGTGGCTATTTTCTTCATGCACTCTATATTGCACTCTATATTGAAAATCAGAAACATCAACATGCTGAGCTCCAAATTCATAAAAATTTAAGCTAACAAGCTCAAAATAAATAACTAGAGGCTCTACAGAGCCTGTAATCGCTCACCTGGAACTACATATAACTAGAGGTACTGTGAGCAAGCTTACAAAATGATACCCCCCCGCACCTCAGTTGTAGCCTTTTTGGTACATTAAAATGTATAAGTTAGATTATCTCCCCTTGGAAATGTCAGAACAGAATTATATTGCTTCATGCACATCTTCATATGGAGTCCTTCCATTGTGTAAAGTTTCATGAAAATTCTTCAAACGGTTTAGGAGGAGTAGAGCTTATAAGGATGGACAGATGGATGGATGGACAGACAGATGGATGGACAGACAGACAGATGGCCGGACAGGGTGATTCCTATATACCCTCCCAAACTTTGTTTGCAGGGGGGGGGGGGGTATAAAAATGTGATTTCCCACAGGCTTTCCATGGTACTATAAGCAGCAATTGTGGCCATGTTTGCAACATTACATCAACATTACATGAGGATCATTGGTAGAAGGTGTCCCAGTCTTCAATGATGTGAAGTTTCAAAACATTTGAATCCATCAAACAGAATCATAGAATGTCTCTGGTGGCCATATTTTTCCAACCAGCGGGAACAAAAAGAGGATCGTTTGTAGATGGCCTCCTATAGACCATTCTTGTCAAGTTTTGGTTCACGTCAGCTCAATAGTTCCAGAGAGAAGATGAAAATCTGATTTCCCATAGGGTTTTTCTATAGTAACTATAAACCCCAATTGTGGCCATGTTTGCAATACGATCAACATTAAATGAGGAACGACATTAAATGAGGAACGTTGGTGGAGGGTGTCCCAGTTATCAACCATGCAAAGTTTCAAAACATTTGGCCCTGTGGTTTCAGAGGAGAAGAGTTTTCAAAATTGACCAATCAGAATCAAAGAATGCTTCTGGCGGCCACGTTTTTCACCCAACAGGAATAAAATGAGTAACAGTTATAGAGAACCTCTCATAGACAATGCCTGCCAAGTCTGGTTCACATTGGCTCAGTACTTTCAGTGAAGATGATGAAAATGTGATTTCCTATAGGGTTTCTATATTAACTATAAGCCACAATTGCAGCCATAATTGCAAACCAATGAAGATTAAATGAGAATCATTGGTAGAGGGGGTAACAGTCATCAGTCACACTAAGATTTCAAACCATTTGGCCTTGTAGTTTCAAAGAAGATTTTCTTGAAAATGCACACATTTATGAATTCTGTTTCAACAAAAAAATCACTGAAAGAAGGTTAAATATTTTGAAAATTACAATTTTTTCAGACAGTATTCTCTTTCAAAATAGCTTTGGATAGGTAAAGGGTTACAGGAAACACATTTTAATCCAATTTTGTCAAATCTTAAAAGACATCCAATAATTACTGTCATCTAAGCTGACATGATGGGAAGAGATTATAAACAAAACTTCCCTGGTTTTCCAAACACCTGTCATCAATCAGTATTTTCTGATAAGTAACCTGATACTAATAATACATGTACCAACATACAGTTGCACTTGTTTACAGTACAAGTCAAAATAAGGTGTAGGATAATCCTATAAACTATGTATCTTTTCTCTTCCTACACTGATAAGACCAGAAGTTGACATCATTTTCTGTAAAGCTCTTACTGAAAGCTTTCCAGAAAATGTCAGATTCTGACCTTGTCAGGGCAGGAGCAGTAGTTTACTTAGTTTATTGCAGTTATGCTACAACTTATTTTGATTTGTACTGTATACACAATATTTGGGTTTTTTTCCCAGTTCTCAGTGGAGAAAACAGGAACCAACCCTTACCAGATTCTCAAAAAAACAAGTATTTTGCTGACAGTACCTTCCTGCAGACAGGAGAGGCATTGGGTTAAGCATTAGAATATAGCCTCTGGTGGTCACATATTTTCATCCTCTCATAGACCATTCCTGCGAAATTTGGTTCACGTCGGCTCAGTAGTTCCAGAGAAGATGAAAATGTGATTTCCCATAGGGTTTCTATAGTAACTATAAGCTGCAATTGTGGCCATGTTTACAATCCAATCAACATTAAATGATGATCGTTGGTAGAGGGGGTCCCAGTCATCACTTATGTGAAGTATCAAAACATTTGGCCTGGCAGTTTCAGAGGAGAAGATTTTTGAAAATCCCCCAATCAGAATCAAAGAATGCCTCTAGTGGCCATGTTTTTCAATCCATGGGAATAAAATGAGGATTGTTTGTAGTGGTCCTCCCATAGACCATCCCTGCGAAGTTTAGTTCATGTTGGCTCAGTAGTTCCGTAGAAGAAGATGAAAATGTGATTTCCCATAGGGTTTCTATAGTAACTATAAGCCGCAATTGTGGCCATATTTGCAACCCGATCAACATTAAATGAGGATCGTTGGTAGAGGGGTCCCAGTCAACATTTATGTGAAGTATCAAAACATTTGGCCTGGCAGTTTCAGAGAAGATTTTTGAAAATCCACCAATCAGAATCAAAGAATGCCTCTGGCGGCCTTGTTTTTCAACCCACGGGAACAAAATGAGGATCGTTTGTAGAGGACCTCCCATAGACTATCTCTGCCAGGTTTGTTTTCACGTTGCCTCGATTTTTCCAGAGATGACGGACGCCAAGTGATGAGAAAAGCTCACATGGCCTTTTAGGCCAGGAGAGCTAAAAGTGGAATAATTAAGGCCCATAACTCTGTAATGAGAAATTGGACTGGGCCAGTTTTCGAACTCGCCTGTGATATTGTTGCAAAAGACCTTTCTGGCAAATATTAGTCATATTAGAGAATGTTTGTTCAAGTTATAGGGCCAATGAGCTCAAAATTTGTAAAAAGTTGATGAATGAAAGCCTATAACTCTGTAATGAAAAAGTGGGCCATGCCAGTTTTCAAACACGCTCAAGATATTATTGCAAAACACTTGTATGACAAATATTAGTCAAATCAGAGAACGTTTGTTCAAGTTATTGCGCTAACGAGCTCAAAATTCGTAAAAAATGATGATTTTAAGCCCCATAACTCTGTAATGAAAAATTGAGCCGGGCCAGTTTTTGAACTTGCTTGAGACGTTATTGCAAAAGACCTTTGTGGCAAATATTAGTCAAATCGGAGAATGTTTGTTCAAGTTATTGTGCTAATGGGCTCAATATTCATAAAAATTGATGAATTAAGGCCCCTAACTCTGTAATGCAAAAACAGACTGTACCAGTTTTCAAACTTGCTTGAGATCTTATTGCAAAAGCCCTGTATGGCAAATATTAGTCAAATCAGAGAACGTTTATTCAAGTTATTGTGCTAACGAGCTCAAAATTCGTAAAAATTAAATAATTAAGGCTCCTAACTCTGTAATGAAAAATTGAGCTGGGCCAGTTTTCGAACTCGCTTGAGATATTATTGCAAAAGACCTGTGTATGGCAAATATTAGTCAAATCGGAGAAAATTTGTTCAAGTTATTGCGTTAACAGTGTTAGGATGCCCGGACTACCACCCGCCCACCCGCCTGGACGTCAGAATGGACGCTCACCGACCGTCGCCAAACCATAGGTCTCAGTTGTTAACACAACTTGACCAAAAAGAATAAATTTTGATATCATTTGCATTGGATAAATGGTTAATTGGTCTACTCCCAAATATTGAACATGAAGTATTCCCACTCAAATCACTGACCTTACAGAAAGATAACCTGAAGATTAAGGAGAGCAACAGAACCTTACCTTTCAATACAGTTCATAGCACAAAAAACTCATATTTTCTCAAATGCTTTCGAAATCAATGGTTTCAAACACCAAAACATGCAGGGCATTGTGGGGCAATCCTCTTTCAATCCTTGTTAACTGTAGCATTTGTAATTTTGTAACACGTCTGGGTGTGGAAAAGGAGGAAAGTGTCAGGGTACTTGGCAGCGCTTGTCTTCTGCGGTTCTTCTTTGGAGGAGGTGACTGATATGGAGACTGTGGCTACCATTGTTTGTTGGGCTATTGTTGGAGGACTGACTGGATGATATGGTCTAGTCCTGGCTGCCTCAGGAGTTTACTGGGAGTCATTGGCAGCCAAAAGTGCCTTAAGTTGTTCATCACTTTCTTGTGCTTGCCTGATGGTTTTGTCCTGTAGCAGTTTCAATTATTCTTGTTGTCTCTTGAGCTTCCTGAATTTTTTCTGTTCTTCCCTTAGTGAATCAATAGCAGTCTGAATGCCTGGATGTACCATTACCAGTACACAGCTCTAGTAAGGAGAAGTTGGTTTGGTAGGAGTTGGAGGGATCTGAGGGACCTTGTCAGGAACCACATCTCGCACTAAAGATAAATCCCCCTCCTCCATCTCATTTTCCAAAAAAAAATGAGTTGAGCTGAAGATTGACCTATCACTTGGCAATCTGATGTCCTCTGACTGCTCCCCATGTGAGGAGTGTGCCAAGCTGGACATGGATCTTCAGGGGTACAAGGTATGGCCCTTCTGATGTCCCTCTCTGACTCCTTCTCTTCCCTTTCCACCTTCTTCCTCTCCAGGAATTCCGCCAGTTGATGGGCATCACAGCATCTGGCATATGGTCTCATCCTTCTCTTCTTTTTTCCTTCTTTCTGGCTTCAGTGGGTTAAACCTTCATCTAGCAAATCTGAGTCACTTTGAGGGTGATAGATGACAAGTAATTCCATCTGAGTGAAGCTGCTCACACCTCAGAATCCAATGTGGAAATGATCATGGAATGAAAGTGAATGGAAATCAGGTGCTCTCATAGTTGACTTACAAAATCATGTGGATGAGTCAGACAATTGGTCAAAGGAAGTGCCTGTGGTCATAGTCACAGGTGGAAGGTATTCCCTCATTTCAATACTCTGAGTAATATTATTGGTTGAAATGATCCTTCAAATTCTAATACTTTTAAGAGAAAAGATGAAAAATATATTTCTTTCAATAACTTTTGGTACAAATGCTCACAAAACTGACATGTAACATCTCTGTAGGAATGAATTGTCCAAATGAAACCCATTAGGTGGTATTTGAGAATGCATGCCAAACGAACAGTATTTTAACCTTTTGGGGGTGAGAACACAGTAAAATGTTCTTTCCTGAAAATATTTGTCACAAATGTTGTTATATGATATTTAATATTAAATATATCTAACATGATAAACAAAAGATCAAAGATTATCCCAACATTCAGTTCAGGAAACAACATGCAGTCAATATGTTGATTCGTGGATAAGTCATCATACAATATGCAATATGACTCTGTAACACTTCAGTATGTGAAAACACTACGGTAATTTAGCTTCATATGCACAATTGACAAAAATCCTTCAAATAATCCTACCACTGGGCTCTATATTTTACATTGCAGATGAGGGAAAAATACTATAAATTCTAATCTCAAACTTTACGGCAAAATATTCTGAATGAGCATTTATTCTCAGAGAACTCTGTCAAACAAGATATAAAAGATTAAATGCTTATGTGGGGAATTCAGTGGTTGTCAGAGTAATCCTATAATATTTTATTCAATTAAGGCCTCTCAAAGTAGATCTTGCTTCTCAGGCCATTTTAAAAGTGCAGTGGACGGGTGTTTTTTTATTTTATTTTTTTTTTTGTAATTATATTTTGGCCATCAAAAGTTCATGTTCTTGGTTTGTTTATGTTTTAGGCCTCATAATCTACAGAATAGCATGGGTGCTGGTGTATTTCATCCCTTGAGTGCAACAAGGCTTTGCAATGCTAAAGCATTGCAAAGCCTTATTTCACTCAGGGGACAAATTTATCAACTTTATTAACTTGGGTAAAATATCAGACATAAACCATTTCATTTTCATTTTTTCAAAAAGCCAAAAGGACCATGTGGGAGGGCCTGAGAAACAGATTTTTGACCTCTTGACAGGAAATTATTCCAAAAAACCTCTATGAAATTAACAGGTCACATTTGTGGTAAAGATATGGTTAAATGTCTTGGTTAATTAGAGATACCGGTACACACAATTAACAGGATTACTGAAATAAGAAAAATCCAGTTTTTATTATATGCTAGCCTCTGAATTATCACAAATTATCTAAAAGATATTCCTGGATATCCATCGACTCGATGGATATCGAGAAATATATCCCTCAGTAGCTTCCCAAATGATGTCACGTTTCGGCACATAAGATTGCCTTAAACGTCACCTTGAAGGAACGAACAGCACATCTTTGTTTTTATCTTGAAACTGTTTTCAGCCAAATTGGGCTTAATATTGCATAGTAAAATGCCACATAATAATAATAACACTTTGGCCAGCCGCTGATTTGTCGCGGTTCTCGGACGAGAAGGCCATGATTACCCCTGTACTCCCTTATGTGATAAAATTTATTAGAGAATTCCTTTAGTCACTCAAAATGAACTGTAATGAATCAATATTGAACAAATTTTGACATCCAAAATTTATCCAACATCCTGACAATTCAAAAAGGAGATTGCAGGGATATGTATATTAGGTAAGCTTTTGTTTGAAAATTATTAAATACATAGAGGATATCTTCGCTGTTTTAATTAATATCAGGAATTTTCTCTTGAGTGTGGACGCGAAAGTTTTATTTTTCACGAGCGCTTTATTCACTAAAAGAGTGTAGATTTTCTTTTTATAATATTCTATGTGTAATGCCGCAGCGCTAGAAGCGATCAGGGGTGAGCTTGGGTGGATGAGGATCAAGGACAGGATAGACCTATTGAAACTTGGTTATCTTAATTATTTGGTAAATCTCCCCGACAGCCGATGGTGTAAAGTAATTTTCCTGAGAATTTTCAACTCAAATATCAAAACGGGGTGGATGGTCCAAGTGAGGGAGCTAGTAGAGAACTACTCATTGGAGATCTTGGACCTGGACGTTGGGGCAAACCAGGGTAAAAAAATCGTCAGAGAAAGGGTCATGGAGGATTGTAACCGTAATTGGCAAGAGGGGGTCAAATCAAAGAGGTCTTTGGGTGGCCTGCATGATAAAGAGAAGCCAGGTTTTGAAGAGTACCTTGATGGCACCTTTGGGGGGTCACTGTTGTTCAAGCAGAGGTCGCGGTCCCTGGAGCTGAGGGGAAAAATTGGGAAAAACAATGAAAAGGAGTGCCAGATGTGTAACTTGGGCATGGTGGAGACCCTGGAACACTTTCTTATAGAATACCCAAAATATCAGTATAAAAGAACAAGATTCACGTGGAGTATAATGGGGAAGTGGGATGGAAGAATGACGGACATGTGGTTAGGGGGCAACTCAAAGGAGAGGGTTAATATACTAATCGAAGAGATTGGGAAGAATGGGGCAAGGGATGTCATCAAGCAGTTCGTCTCCAAGTGTTGGGAGGAGAGAAGAAGCGCGGGAATAGGGAGGCAGGTGGTAGAACATGGGTAACCAAGGCCTTCTCATATGAGAACTGCGACAAATCAGCGGCCAGCCGAAGTGTTATTATTATTAGTGATTGAGTGTGTGACAATTTAATTACAAGTGACAATTATTTCTCAGTTTCTGCCAAGATGGCAGCAATATTTATTAAATTTGAAATGCCACAGGGTGCAGAGGGTACCATTAGAGATATTCTGGCTCGCCACCATGGTGGGACTCAAACCCCTACCATCACCAAGCTGGAACAGAATAGAGCCCACTCTCCAATAGTCTTAATGGCGCTGAGGGATTGATTATTGACAATCTATCACTCCAACATAAGCTCACCGCATACATACCCCCTCCGACCCCATTTGAGGCAATAGGAAAGTTAGGCCTGTGTGATCCAAGGGAAATAAAATAAGGTTAACCGGGTCGCAAGGGATTTGTAAATTCCACATCGTCCCTGCGTGCCTTTGGCGCATTAAAACCTCTCATTCATTCATTCATTCATTCATTCATTCATTCATTCATTCATTCATTCATTCATTCGATACCATTAGAGTAAAGTGCAAGCCTTGTGGAAAGTTTATAAATGGACACACTAAGACAACTTCCAAGGAGATGGAACTCCACGCCTCTAACCCGCAGGAGAAACCTCCAACAGACACTACCCACACAACAGACATCTCTTTCACCAGTACCATCTCCAGCCTGGACCCCCAGGCTAAACAGGGAGACGACGAAGAAATAAGTAAGCTTGCCCTCGAACTCGAAGAACAGATCATGGCCGAATACGCTCAAACAACACAAGAAACCGCGACAGAAGAACTTCCAAGCTGGGAAGAAATAACGGCAGCTCTAGAAAAATGAAAAGAACAGGATATCGAAGCTTTCGAACAATTCCGACCGGAATTAGAACTGACAGCACAGCACTTCTCAGAACAGGAAGCAGCAAAATTCAACTTCAACCATCCACCACCAAGTACTCCAACTGCTATAACTACATACACTAAAATATCACCGTCACAGCCTCCTCCCTCCAAGAAGAGAAGCAAGAAACTTTGACGCCGCTAATTTCCTCTCCTTCCCTCTCCTGCTTTGACACGATAAGACATGGTGCACAACGAAAAGTAAAAGGCAGAATATTATACAGCAAACAAGGGTTGAAAGGGGCTTGCCCCACAGCGTCCCAGCGGCGCGTGAAACCATTCCATTCAACTTCCAATTTTGTGAAACACATAAGGAAAATGCATCCAGAGGTCACCATCTCCAAGAAGTTGTTTCAGATTGAGAACAAAAAAACTTAACAACCCAGCATACAGTCATTTGTTCAAACTACATCCAAATATCCACCTCATCATCCCAACCAGAGGAGTATTACTGACTCACTGATTATGTTCATCGCAGATGATCTGATTCCACTATCTGTTGTAGACAGTCCACGTTTTCGTGAATTTGTGGAAACAATGGACTCTCGTTATACGTTACCAAACCGCAAACACTTGACATCCAAACTCATCCATACCAAATGTTCATCCATGCAGTCACGTATAACGGAACAACTTAAACAGGCACAGAGTATCTGTCTCACTATCGATTTGTGGTCCAATAGACAAATGAAGTCATTTATTGGTGTAACAGGACATTTTGTACTTGACTGGACCATGCATTCTGTGATGTTAGCCAGTAAGAGGTTTAAAGGAAATCATACTGCAAAAAATATTCATCAACAGTATGAGGAGACCTTGAGTTTATTTGATATTGCTGGAAAGATTACTAATATAGTAACTAATAATGCCTCGAATATGACAAAAGCCTTCAGCTTTGACCTCCCTGGATTCGAACATGATACTGAGTCCAGTGATGACAGCAATTCGGATGATGATAGTTCAGCTGAGGATTCTACAAGTAAAAGTGATTGTGACAACCTTCACTTGCCTGAGGCCCCAGAGCGTAATCCAGGCTTTGCACACACTCTGCAGCTTGCTCAATGAGCTCGTTCCAATGAGGGGTCATAAGCTATGTTTTTGAGACAAAAAATGAAAACATAATAAAATTTGAATGATGATTTTTGTGAATAGTGCTGGCAGGTTTTGGTTAGGTAAAGCGTAATAATGACATTTCACCATTGAACGACTCCTTGAAAAATGCTAATAAGTTCTTGAAAAGTCCTTCATTTTATGGAGTCCTTGGGTGTATGAATCCTGTACTTTCTCTTACATTTTCTTTTGGCTGATAATTCCAATCCTTGGCATCATTTCTTGGGAAGCTCTCAGGGAGAGCTACCCAAGAAATGATGTCAAGCAATGGAATTATCCACAGAGGGAAAATGGAATGAAATTTTCTTGTGGTTACCGGTGTTATACAACTTATTTCCAGTGGCACTGTATTGTAAGTTGTAAAGAGTGTTATAAAACTGCTTGCCTTTCATTTATATATTTTTGTAACAACATGTTAGATGTGAATCAATGAAGTGCACAATCAATGGGGCTTGAATATAATTAATCCCTACAATAACTATTTTGTTGCAATCACACTCATATTTGTATAAATTAACTAACAAAAAAACAACAGCTCACGCTAAAATTATCCTAGGAAAATTAACAGATGTAACTTTGTCAGTTAAATCATACAAATATGACTGTTATTGGAGGCTGAAATAAGTTGTATGATACCACTAGATATTTTCTCTTAATTTTTTTTTGTTGATGATAATTCCAATTCTTGGTATCATTTCTTGGGAAGCTCTCAGGGATGGCTATCCAAGAAATGATGTCAAGCAATGGAATTATCCACAGAGGGAAAATGGAATTAAATTTTCTTGTGGTTATTATACAAATGTCATGCAAACTATTTTATCAAGAGTGTTGTTTGATATTTTGTTAAAATAAAAAATAATCATCTATTACATGTTCTGTTATTGTTGTTCATCTTTTGCAAAAGTACTCATACTTTGAAAGTACTTGTACTCATACTCATGTATTTTCAAAATACTCGTACTCATGCATTTTCAAAGTACTTGTACTCGAGTACTGAGGTCCATTACTCGCCCCAGCCCTGCTTATGACCCCTCAATGGAATGAGCTCAATGAGATTGTTCCAATGAGGGGCCATAACCTATGTTTTCAAAGCAAAAGTTAAATAAATAGTAAAATTTGTTTGGCGATTTTTCTACGAATAGCACTGGCCATTTTAGTCATTGCATATGGGCGCGGGCATTGCAGTAACCAGTTCTTGTCAGATCACCAAAGTTAAGCAACGTCTACCCTGGTTAGTCCTTGGATGGGAGACCGTCTGAGCGATCGATTCGGACTCCTGCATTGTGTCCTTGGGTAAGGCACTTAACCCCCATTGTCCATATGAGGGCACAATAACACCATGTGATAAGGCATACTGCACGTTGATGGTGCGTATGTCTTCAACCAATCTAACCCTGCCTGTGCTACAGTGCGGAGTTACGATGTTGGGGAGCCGACAGCTGTTCGTCGTTGCTTGGTGGTTCTCTCCGGGTACTCCAGCTTCCTCCACACGTAAACCTGTCACCGGCATGATATGACCATGACTGTTAAAGTGTTGTTAAACCTTAATAAAATAAAATAAATAAAATTAGTCATTGCATAAGATAAAAGATTAAATTTTTACACATTATGCGACAAAAAAGAATCTCAAATTTGTCATAATTTAACATGAAATTTCTGAACCTTGTTCACTGAAATCTATCTGAGGCTTGTTAACCTTGGATCAGGTCGACTTTAATGAACATGGTACAGAAATTACGATTTGTTAGGCCTGAAAAAGTTGAAAATCTGTTTCTCTGTCCCTCCTGCATGGTCCTTTTGGCAGCCGCATGCTCTCTTTTTATAACCAATGCAAACTTAAATGAAAGTGTCAATGACACTGTAGCTCAACTTGTTTAAGACGTGTACATGTACAGTTTGTGACACAGCAATGACAAACATCTAGGTAATGACCTGATAACAAAGGTACATGTAAAGTATTGTAACGGTCTGTACATAAATGCTGACCGTAGCCTGTAACAAATGTGTAGGTAAAGTATTGTAAAGGTGGGCAACAGTTTCATGCTAAACTAGAAAAGAAATCTTTGAGTCCCAGAGTGGGTGTGACTGAACCCAAAAATACTTGTTCTCATAGCACAGTGATAACAAAGGCACCCAAAAACACTCGTTCCTGTCACAAGGTGATAACAAAGGTACCCCAAGAAGTTTCATGAAGACCAGTTCATAAATACAGACTCTAGCCCGAGCCGTATTGATATGTGCACTTACTGTGTATAAGTGGCACTGAACAAATCAAAGTACATCTAATTTGCATAATTTCTGCACCAGAAAAAACCCTGTATTATATGTGATGTATTCCATGTTACTAAACATTCATACAAAAATTTATTCAAATCAGAACTTTCATACAGAAGTTCTGTACAAAAAACTGATTGCACTAATTTTGGTACAAAAAGGTTGCTGGAGGCTATCTTGAATTTTGGACTGCACCCAAAAACACTCGTTCTTGTCCCACGGTAATAACAAAGGTACCCAAGAAGTTTTGTAAAGATCGGTTCATAAGTATGGCCTCTAGCCTGAGCCATATAGAAGTTGTGTACAAAAAACTGATTGGACCTAATTTTGGTACAAAATGACCACTGGCAGCCATCTTGAATTTTGGACCACACCCAGAAACACTCGTTCTCATCCCTAGGTGATAACAAAAGTACCCAAGAAGTTTCGTGAAGATCAGTTCATAAATACAGACTCTAGCCTGAGCCATATTGACATGTGCACTTACTGTATATAAGTAGCACTGAATAAATCAAAGTTCATCTAATTTGCATAATTTTTAAACGTGAAAAAAACTGTATTATATGTGATGTATTCCATGTTACTAAACATTCATACAGAAATTTATTCAAGTCAGAACTTTCATACAAAAGTTCTGTACAAAAAACTGATTGCACCAATTTTGGTTCAAAATGACTGCCGGCAGCCATGTTGAATTTTGGACTGCACTCAAAAAAACTCATTCTCGTCCTAAGGTGATAACAAAGGTGCCCAAGAAGTTTTGTAAAGATCGGTTCATAAATATGGCCTCTAGCCCGAGCCATGCTGGCATTTGCAGTTACAGTGCTGAAAGTAACATTAAATAGATCAAAGTTAGTCTAATTGGCATAATTTATGCACGAGAAAAAAACCTGTATTATATGTGATATATCCCATGGTACTAAACATTCACAAAGAAAATTATTCAAAGCAGCGCTTTCATATGGAGGTTCTGCGCAAAAATTTGATTGCACCTAAATTTGTACAAATGGCTGCCAGTTGCCATCCTGAATTTCAGACCGGACCCCAAAACACTCGTTCTCGTCCCACAGTGATAACAAAGGTACCCAAGAAGTTTCGTAAAGATCGGTTCATAAATACGGCCTCTAGCCCGAGCCATATTGACATTTGCACTTACAGTGCTGAAAGTACCACTAAATAAATCGCAATTAGTCTAATTTGCATAATTTACGCACGAAAAAAACACACCGTATTATATGTGATGTATCCCATGGTACTAAACATGCATACAAAAAAATTATTCAAATCGGAGCTTTCATATGGAAGTTGTGCGCAAAAATCTGATTGCACCTAATTTTGTACAAAATGGCTGCCAGTGGCCATCTTGAATTTCGGACCGGACTCAAAAACACTCGTTCTCGTCTCACGATGATAACAAAGGTACCCAAGAAGTTTCGTAAAGATTGGTTCATAAATACGGCCTCTAGCCCGAGCCGTGTGTACGGCACGATGGACGGACAGACGGGCAACGGTCCATGGCAATACCTCAAATTTGGCTTCTCCAACATTGAGCTAAAAAATAATAATTAAATGGTTTATGTCTGATATTTTACCCAAGTTAATAAAATAAATTTGGCCCTTGAGTGCAACAAGGATTTGCAATGCTAAAACTTGAGGGATGAAATACACCACCACCCATGCCATTCTGTAGATATGAGGGCCAAAACATGAAACAAACCAAGAACATAAACTTTTGATGGCAAAGAAATAATAACGTCTGCCCAAATGCAATTTTACAAAAATGGCCTGAGAAACAGATCTACTTTGTGGGGCCTTAGAGATCCTCTATATAATAATAACTTCTGGATATAAAACACAGCCAGATTTAAAGCCTTTGTCATCAATAAGATCACTTCTATGTTGCAGCTACTGATTTACTTATTTATTGGTGTTTAAGGTCATATATATTTCTCCACAATGGCCAATTGTGACTGCAACATGGATATAAAGTCGAGTCCAGCCAATAATTTATACCCATGCTGCCCACTTTAGAGGTCTTCCACCAAAGGGATTGGTTACTAGATCCAATTTTACCAGTAATGCAGAGCTTGTTTACCACAGTAAAAAACAAGGGGTCCCATCAGGATATGTTGCAGTTATGACTATCAGTATATTATGACCGCAAGTCTGCAACACAAGTACAGTGGAGCCCACTTAATTGGACAAACCTCTTAATTGCATATAAATCTGAAACACTTACTATTTACTATACATTCAGTACAAATTTGTCCTGTTGACTACATATAAGTTATAGAGTATTTATTTATTGGTGTTTAAGATCACTTTCAGCACCTATGGCTATATTTTGAAAACAATATAGGCATGAAGTCAAGTTTAAATGATTTTCATGCTTTATGATTACTTTGATGTTGCCGCAGAATAATTGTATGATGCCATGTTTGTCTTTGCAATCTTGGGGACTGGGTTGGTTTAAATGTGAATTTCTCCCATCTGATTGTGATAGGTCACCCAATTGTTGATTTGTCCCAGTACTGGTACTGGTTTCAGCGGGACAGACTCTGTCCCGTCTCAGTACTGGTTATTTTGGTACCAGCAGTCCTTTGGCATGCCTGGAGCTAAAGCTCCTCCCCCACACACTTCATCACACTTCTCACAAACAGCTGCAGCAAATGTTCGTACATTGACATTCAACATCCTTGTGATAATGAGTAACAAACTGATTTAAACAGAGTGCCTGTGGTGAGTATTAAGACAGATTACCACAAGGGTTGAGTACCAGGGACTGGAATTAACGACCTGCGGTGAAGTTTTTTCTGTATTTCATGTGTGTCTTTGGTACTCGTGAAATACAGGAAAAAATGCCACCAAGGCTCAATGAATCCTGCTACCCATACTATACTCAAGTTGTTTTCATTTGTTATTATTTATTGGTGTATAAAGTCACATATTTCTGCACAATGGCTAATCGTGACTGTAACATGAATATAAAGTCAAGCCCAGCTATTTTTTATACCCATTTAGCCCATTTTAGAAGACTTCCACCACAGGCATTGGTAATTGGGTCTTATTTTACAAATCGTGCCATATTTTACAAGTGAAACAGAGCTTGTTTACCACAGTAAACAAACACTGATTCACTTCCATGGGCTCCATGTATTAACCCTTTGAGACTTTAATTATCCTGACATTCAAACATCACAGGGAATGCACTTTTTTCAACGTTTTTCAAAATCCGATGTCAAACATCGGAAAGTGCAAATAACAAGATATTTTTCACATTAGTGATTAACTGGTTGAGGGCTAGATTATTTTTGGTGGTCTGAATATGTTATTCAAAACTTGTTTTATTACAAATTATTGAAGAATGCCCAAACAAACTCTCCAATAATTTGTAATGAAACAAATTTATAAAAATAAAATATTATTGGTGTTTCACTGAATATAGAATTTTAGCAAGGAAAGTGTTGGCTTTTGCTCTGGTATACTCATTTTTTGAAAGCCCTAATAGTGGCTTCTAACACTCAACCAGTTAAAAAGTCTTGACATCAGGATTATATTCGAATTTTAAGTTGCGATAACATTTGGCTCAACGGTTGTCTCTGAGCACTATTCAGGAGAAAATAGGAATTGAGGATAAAACTTTTAAAAAACCAAAAAATAATAACAAAACAAATGACCACAAAGTATCAACGCGCCATTTGATTTCGTACGTCATAAGACGTACAAAAAAAATAAAGGGTTAATACCACAATTAAACCTGAATTAAGTGAAAGAAACTGATATTTTTAAAGAAAAATATCACCTTTGGCATTCTGATAACTTTCTTGCTTGACACTGTTTAGTGTCAAAGCATTTCATTTATGCCATAATGTCACTCAAACGCATAACATCCAATCAGATGCATTCTTACATGACACTCTTCTGTGTAATCCAGATTCCATGCATGGTGTATCATGCACATTTCCCAATGTCTGTATTGTATCGTGTAACACTGAATATGAACAGCAATCATGGTATAAAAGAGGTGCCACATATTCCTATATTACTACCCCGGGGATAATGAAGAAAATACTAAAACAGACACTTTTGATCTCATGAAAAGCTTACCAAACTCAAACACATAACGTCATTGATACTATCATAAGGAATTTGTTCAAATCATGCTCCTGTGGTCATGTTGGATACAGAGTGTAATACGCAGAAAGTCTACTCATATATTGTTGGTATAAACAATGTCTTTACAAATATAAAATCTTTGACATGATAAATCAGATATTTGTTAGAATTTAGCCACTGAATTTGCATGTGAAATTGTTTTGGGGCCCTGAAATGTTGCGATGATAAGTAAAAGATGCAGCTCAGGGAGTCTTATCATTCAAGAACCGCAAGTCCAGAAAAAAGATTGCCTTATTGGCATAGGGGAGGGCAATAACAATTTTGATTGGATAACGGTGGTCATCAAACCTGAGGTAGACATTATTCCCAAAAAGTTATTTTTCCCCAAAAATTGATATTTGGTTACTAATGTTTCAGTTATTCCATAAACAAGCATTACAAAATATTTTTTAACAAAGGGCAACAAGTCCCATATTTTCATCGGATTTCACTGGTCATTGAACTTGACGTAGACATTGTTGCTGTAGAGACATATACTGAAAAGACTTGAAATCCCAGGCCTGGCATTCTATAGGAGTGCAGGAGAGCTGCACGCCTGCTGTACTACTAGATAAAATAGAGGAGGGCAATTTTTTTGCACCCCTTGATTTTCTGGAATGCCAGACCTGTTTGGGACTGCCTTTAAAATCTATTATCATTTGTCAATCTTGCATTGATTTCCAAAAATTCATGACCCATTCTGTGTTGCATTTCGATACATTTTGAGTCTAGAAGACAGTCGCATAAGAATTGAATGCAACATTTTGAAAAATGAGAATATGTGTGTGTCAATTTTTCCACTATGTACCTGAATGGGGTGCAATTTTTCAGTCACAATAGTAATACCTTGAAATGAATGTACACTACATAGAGAGAGTATTGTCAATAAATCATCTGTGGAGTGATAATTCCTCTCAAGCAATAAATGCTAATTTGAGGCAAAGCGTAAGGAACGCGGTGGCTCAGTGGCAGACTGTTTGACTTCTATGCTAGAGGTCCCGAGTTCGATCCCCGTCCGGGACGACCTGCATTGTGTCCTTGGGCAAGGCACTTTATCCTGGTTGGAGGCACAATGATGCTGTGTACTAAGGAGTACTGCACGTCGATGGTGAGCATATCTTCAACCGCTATAACTCTGCTTGAGTGGAGCTTGAATAGTTAGAATGTTGAGAAGCTGACAGTTGCTTGTCAATGCTCGGTGAATCTCCAGGTACTCGGGCTTCCTCCACCCATAAAATTGTCACGGTCACGATTAGCCATTGTGCATAAGTATGTGACCTTAAACACCATTAAATAAATAAATAAATTAATAAATAATTAAGATGCAAAGCGTAATTATCATAAGCAAAGTTTCTGCCAATGGACCTCCGGGTTTAATTGGTTGAAACTTGGCTTGTGCTTCTTGTGTTTCTGTACGAAATTTGAGAGTAGTACCTTGGGTGATACCTCCACCCCATGGGTGATTGGGTGACAATCCACCCTCCACGTACTGTAACCAAAATAGCATACAAGTATATGTATTGAAAATTCCAGGTGCAATTGCACTTCTAAGCAATCTGAGGAGGGCAACTGTTTTTCACTCCTTGATTTTCTAGACTGCCAGGCCTGAGATCAGGTTTTTATTGTTAAAGTTTTGCCATAAACAAGCATTACACAATAGTTTTTTATTAAATAAAGGGCAATAACTCCCATAATTTTCATTGGATATTGCTGGTCATCGAACTTGATGTAGACATTGTTGCTACAGAGACATATACCAAAAGGAATTGAAATTTGTTAACTATTGTGCAAGTTATGCCATAAACAAGCATTACACAATATTTTTGATTAAAGGGCTTTTATCGGATATCACTGGTCATCGAACTTGATGTGGATATTGTTGCTATAGAGACATATACCAAAAAGAATTGAAATCCATTAACTATTGTTCAAATTATGCCATAAACAAGATTTACAGAATATTTTTATAACAAAGGCCCATAACTCCCATAATTTTCAAGACATATTGGTGTTCATCGAACTTGATGTAGACATTGTTGATATAGAGACATATACCAAAAAGAATTGAAATCTGTTAACTATTGTTCAAGTTATGCCATAAACAAAATTCAGCCAGATGGGCAGATGGAAAGATGGGTGGACGGATGGATGGACGGATGGACAGATGGATGGATGGATGGACAGATGGATGAATGGATGGATGGATTTAAGGAGGGACAGACAGACAGACAGACAGACAGACAGACAGACAGACAGACAGACAGACAGACAGACTATATCCCTCCATTGCGGGAGTGGGGGGGGGGGGGGGGGATAATAATTATAAATTGTAATACTACAAATGAAAATATTCTCATATTTTTCATTTATGCTAATTTTTAGAACATTTTAAATGTCAATTTACAACATGGAAATTGGAATTGAGTGCACTGACTCATCCCCAAAAAAACTTCCTCGGCAAATCGATCAACAAGGTTTTTCAGAAAAGTTACTCAGTTCAAGACTCAATATCATACTTGGAGTCACTTTCTATACATCTATTTATTTTATTTTATTATTTCATTATTATTACACATCTAATTTTTCAGTCATAGAATCACCAGAACAAGTTGGAATAGCATGAACTTCTGGTACTGCTGGTAAAGTTGGCACAGAATCGCTTGTAACAGTATCGAAGGTGAAGTGATGTGTCAAATCGTAATGTCATTTAGGAAGCTACTGAGGGATACTCCTTGTTATCCATCAAGTCAAAGGATATTGAGAAATATTTTTTAGATAATTTGCGATAATTCACAGGCTAGCATATAACAAATTCATTTATATATACATTTGCTGGAAGAGCTGTTAGATAGACCTGGAAGTAAAGAGCTTACATCCAGGCCTGAAAATAAGCAGACTGTCATCTGCAAAATGAGGTTCCCAGAGGGTGAATTTGGTTATGGTACCCTGCACAGCAGGGTAGCATTACAAAATTTACCCTCTGGGAACCTCAGTTTGAATTAAGGTCTCAAGTCAAAACAGAAAGATGTACCTAGAGGATAAATTGGCCCATTGTATGGGATAGCATCAGCAAATTCACCCTCTGGGGACCCCATTTTGCAAATGACAGGTTGCTTATATTCAAGCTTGCTTACATCATAACTCATGGGAGGTTACACTATATAGCATGGTAGTAACCCACAGGAAAAGGTTGATGGGATGCTTTCCATCCTCTCTGTTTTTAATATGCCAGTCAGGCAGTTTTACATCAAAACAAGATTTCCGCCTTAATAAATATAAACAACTAACAAGCGATCTCTCAAACAAGATTGAACTGATCCAATTCCTAGTTGCATGATGAGAAAGAATTTGACACTTGAAATTTCAGGAATTTGATATCAATGTGCAGAGGGTTAATAGAACTGAATAAATACCTTCGACAAGCAAATACCCCAAAAATGATAAGTGCTTTGACTCTTTCAGGAAACTTTTCTGCATATAATAAACTAAGTGTTGATCCCCAGCTTCCTCCAAGGACCACCCATTTCTCTATTCCTAAATGCTTCCTCAGCTTTTCAAGATCATCTAATAACTCCCATGTTGTGTTTTCCTGAAACCGTAAAAAAAAAGAAAAATATAAGGCCACACAAAATAAATAAATTGATTCTCAGGCATTTTTTTTTTAAATCAGTGAGGAAGGGAGGGAGGACTTTATTTTTAATTTTTCTTTTTCGTTTGCAAAAAGTGAGCAAACATGGCGATGATTTCGGCTGTCTTTTTACAAACAGAAATTTAGAAAGTGCATATTTATACAAATAAATTCATTTTTAATTTGAAAAATAAAATATTCCTTTAAAAACAAACTGTAGGAACTGCAATTCAAAGGCTTCATATTCTTTCAATGCTCTTCATATTATCTTTGAAGTAAAAGTATTTAATCTATGAGGATTTGCCTCGTTACAATTTATGGGAGAGTGCCTATAGGCAAACATACTGGAGACGTAACTAAATAAATATGCATCAATCAAAAAATCTAAAAAGTTTAGGGTCTCCGTGAGTTTGTACTAATACTAGAAGACACTGAAAGGCAATCAAAATGTCCATTATTTCACCCTTTTTAATCCAAGTTCATATTGATTTCAGAAACCAACTTTTTTTATGTCCCTCCTAGCTTGGAAATTTAAATTTTATAGTAAATTTCCTGTTATTATACCTACCACAATTGTTTACTACAGACTTGCACAACAGTGGAAGTCCCTAACTCGGAAAATAAACTCTCTATTTTGATCTTTCCCAAGCGATTTGGGAAAGAAAAGTGGTGCAAAAGCACCAAGAAAAAATAAGCCAAAACTGGGTCAAGTGCTACAGGTGCAGACCCAGTAGGGGACGCTCTTCTTAAGGTACAACTCCACGACTTCCGTTGCCAGTGCGCATACACGTGGCTATTGACTCATTCTTCTGAATCCACCAACGTTAGAGTTATGTGATCAGTGGGGAGGAAGGATTCTTACCCGAATATGAAGACGGGAGGGCCTCCATGTAAACAATTGTGGTAGGTATAAAAAGAAAGGAAATTTACTATAAAATTTAAATTTCTTATCAACCTACCTTACAATTGTTTACTATGGGCTGAATAGACAATAGGATGGAGGGAATCACATAACCAACCCACACATAACCCAATTGCACTGGAACCGTGGATAGAGGAAGAGGTCCCCAGGCCTATCAAACCATAGCCACACAAACATTAGTAAAAGACAATGAGAGATGAGGTTACGGTTCTGTGCGACGAACAGACTGGAAAGGACAGTAACAGCACAGAGCTGGAACTGACCTTGAGACTAGCCTAATGGCTAGGGCAAACAACAGCCTGAGCAGAAGAAAGAGGGCCAAAAGCAAAAAGGGTCCTACGACTGCTCCTGCAACTGACGCAGATAGAAGGTGGAGAAAGTAGAAGCATTTCTCCAGTAGGCTGCCTGCATAACATCCGACAACTTGACGGAGTTAAAATAAGCCCAATAGGTAGACAATGCACGCACCTCGTGGGCAGAAATACGATTGGTAATACAATCGCCAGTCGCTAGATGAGCGTAAGCCACACGAATAGCAAGACAAATCCATCGAGAAATGGATTGAGGAGAGATCTTCTGTCGATCAGGAATAAGAGACAGAAAAAATCGTTTCCTGCCTTTCCTAATGAACTGCGTCTGATTGAGATAAATGCGAATTGCACGAACCGGACAGAGCAAAGGGCAGTTACCCTCAACAGAAGGAAGAGCCCTGATACAGATAGGAGGTGGAGTAGTTTCTGGTATCTGATTCTTGGCCAGAAAGGAGCAATCAGTGGTAAACGTCACACTGTTGGGAGAGCTCCTGAAAAAGGCAGGGTCAACCGAGAGGGCGTGAAGCTCACTAACCCGTCTGGCTGAAGCAAAAGTCATCAGAAAAGCCGTCTTGTGTGTGAGAAAACACATATCCACCTGGGATAAAGGTTCGAATGCCCCCCCCCCCCACCCCAAGCAAAGCAGCACCCAAGAAAGATTCCATCTTGGGGTAAGCTGCAAAGTCCTAGGCCTTTTGAAGGAAAAGTGCCGAACAAGCTTGGAGAGGTATGGATTTGTGCCGATATGATGCTTCCCCACATATGAAAAAGGTCTCTGAAAGCATGGACCTGTACCCCTTGATGGTAACAGGCTGGAGACCCCGAGAATCAAACAGATATACCAGAAACTCCGCAATCTGTGATATCAAAGGATTGGCATAATCAACAGAGTGATCGGGACACTATCGACAGAAGACCTTCCACTTAGCTGCATAGGCTAAACCAGTGGAGTGCCTCCTTGAAGAAGAAATGCACTCCACTGCTTGTCTCGAAAAACCTCTACAGAGGAGACAGGACATGACAAAAGATATGCGTGAAGGAACAATGAAGTCAGGTTGACGTGAAACCTCCTTGGGTGACCTTGGTAAAGAAGGTCGCGACGTAGAGGGAGACGTGCCGGAACCGCCGCCACCAGCAGAGAGTGGAGCTGATTGATCCACACCCGCTGAGGCGACAGGAGAGCGATCAGAGTGAATCAACAACTGCAGGTTCAAATCTTGGCTAGAACCTGAGGCAGAATCGGAACCTGTGGGAAGGCGTAGCTGACTAGACCGTTCCAATTGAGTGACAGAGCGTACACGGCAAAAGCCAGAGGATCTGGACACGGGGACACGAAAATGTCCACCTGATGGTTCCAATGAGTCGCAAAGAGATCGATGTGGGAATGACCCCAGAAATCTCAAAGCTACTGGAACACTGCCCTGTGGAGCATCCACTCGGTGGAAATGACCCTGCCTCGTCGGAACAGGGAGTCGGATAGGACGTTCAGACGACCGGGAATGTGACGAACCAACACCCCGGCGTTGACATCCTGAGCGAGCAGTAGAAGATCCCAAGCCAATTCATACATGGGAACGAGTGCGTGGCGCCCTGGTTCCGAATGTAAGCAACCACTGTCGAATTGTCAGACAACAGAAGGACCTGGCGATTCGAAAGGTGAGGGATCCACTGCCGGAAACTCAGAAGATGAGCAAGAAGCTCCTACTGGTTGATGTGCAGAGCTGCCTGATCCTGGTCCCATGCCCCATGAAGGAAAGGAACCCCCTGCAGAATCCACTGAACATCCATCCAGGAGAGAAGGTGAGGATGAAGAGAGTCAGGTAACTGAAGCACCAGATCCAGAGGATCGACATTCGGTCTCCAACGACTGAGCAGAAAGTGTTGGAGAGGTCTGACATGCAGTTGACCTAGAGGAATGAGATCTGTCATCGAACCGCAGAGACCGAGCAGCCGGAGAATACTGCGAGCTGTCGCGGACGTGGACTGGGACAGAGTCAGAGCAAAAGCTGAGAGAATCACAGCCCTTGCCTGGGGAACCGCTACCGTATTGAACTGAGTACGGAAGTCCATCCCCAGATGACAAAATGACTGAGAAGGGACCAGGTCCTACTTCTCCTCGTTGACTCTGAACCCTAGCGACGTGAGCAGGCTCAACAGTGTGTCAACATCTGACTCCAGAAAGGCAGCATTGGAGTGCCTCTGGAGGAATCGTCTAGATATGCTGAAGTAGTCACCCTGGATTGTGTGCGATGGAAGGCTATCACATGCAACATCAGTCGGGTGAAGGCCCAAGGAGCCAGGTTGAGGCCGAAAGGCATGGCCTTGAACTGGTAAACTCACCCCAGGAAAGAGAACCTGAGATACTTTTGTGATGTCTGATGAATTGGAACGTGAAAGTAAGCGTCTCGCAGGACAGTGCTGGAAGCAAAATCTCCCTGGTGAATGGAACGGCGAACCGACCTGAAAGTCTCCATGCTGAGCTTGGGAGCAATGATAGACTGGTTCAGGATACTCAAATCGATAACCGGTCGGAGTTGACCGTCCTTCTTCAGCACCAAGAACAGGCAGGAATAAAATCCCACTGACTGAATGTTCTTGATGACCTCGAAATGCCTGAAGGAACTGGAGTTGGAAGAGGCACTCTTGACAGAGTGGGGTGTCTCCAGAAGAATATTCGCAGCCTGGACCGAACAACATCTAACACCCAAGGATTGGATGTGATGGTGGCCCAATGGTCTGAAAATTCTGATATCCTTCCTCCAACTTGGGACGAATCGAGGTGAATCGCTTACCCTTACCCCGTGAGTAAGAAGTAGAAGCGGCGGCAGGAGGATCTGCCCTTTGCTTCGCACCGGAAGCAGAAGGGTACTTGTTAGGCTTTGAACGGCCCCTGCCTCCAACAGAAGGCTGATCAAGCTGACGAAGCAGCAGCTGATCTTTGGAATGATGTAAGACGTCATCCCGGACCATCACCACAGAACCATGGAACAGTTGCGGACCTGCCAAAGAAGCAGATCGAAAGGGCAGCACGCTGCCCCTCAGGAAGGGAACGGCCTGTGTCCAGTACAGCGTCCTTGCGAACTAATTCCAAGTGGCCCATGCTACAGGCATGCATGTGAGTAAAATGCATGCGCGCCTTGGACAGCACACGCAAAGGAGCCTGTACGTCATCAAACTTATCTGGGGGAAGATAAGCAGCTAAGGCAGAGACGACGTGATCTGAGAGAGAAAGCATGCCCAGCATCTCTCTCGATAAGCCCAACACGGACTCCAGAGTCGCCACAGGAATAACGGCCAATTTGGGCATGGAAAGCCCGAGGGAGTTGGAGTCCTGATCCAAGACTGTCAAAGTCTGGCAGATCGACGGATTGGTGGAATCGTAGGAACGATAAAGCGCCGGAGGCAAAAAAGTGTCGACCCTCATGTAAATGATTCAACCACCTGTACCGACTGGCACGGTTGAAGATGCCCAGAACCAGGTTGCTCCACAGGCTGTAGGCGCGCGACCGATGATTACAGCCTGACTGACACTGTCGGCTGGTTTGACAGTTTGAGATCTGGAAGGAACCCAAACACAAAGTCAAGAGCTGCCCCCAAGTCAGAAGACTGTTGGCTCTCGACGTCAGGTATGTCGGACTCATCCTCTGAGTCGGAAGACACATAGCCCATCATGGGCAAACCAGCCGACGCCTCCCATGGTGTAGGCACACCAGGAGGATCAGCAAGGGCCTGTTTCCAATCCCAGGAGGTGGTGCCATAGGGGGCAGCTGGAAACCACTTGCTGTAAGCAACGGGAAGGCTCTTGGCAGAACCTGAGTGAGCAAGGAGAGGGCCTCCCTAAGCTCACTGCCCGTGTCGGCCGGTTCGACATGGGAAGGAACCGGCAAAGTGGCTTCACTTCTGACCCTTTTAACCAGCGAAGGGTCACGATCCTCAAAAAAACCCGAAGCGGGGCGACGGGCGGCAGCCAAAACATCTAAAGGCAGACATGTATAGGGGTAAGACATACCCCGAGGATCAACAGAGCGGGAACTCAGGAGAGTAGCTGTGGACCTCTGAGGGACAGAAGGTCCAGGCTGCACAAAAGGCGTTGGTCCCGCAAAACCGGCTATGTGACCAGAGTGCGTGGACGGAAATGCCAGAGAGTTCATAGTGGCCCCACCATGAACATCCGAATCCAATGAAAAAACTGTGGTGCTCGACGGTGGAGAGACCACAGTAGAGGGTTCGGCCGGCAGCCCCTTCCAACTTCGCCGAGTTGAAGTCAGGAAAGGCGGAGGCTGATATCCCATGTCCACACTGCCAGACTAAGCCGAGGCCGGCTGAAACAATAACGTAGCAGACGGAACAGCAGTAGTAGCAGATACGTCAGGAGTCGCTGAGGCTGGTGGAATTGTGGAGAGAGCACCTGCGCTCGGCTCCGAAGGAGGAGTCACAACCCTAGTGACAGCCTCAGATGTCGACTGGAGAGGAACTGCAGTACCGGAACCAGGCATCTCTTCACCAGACAACTCAACAGCTCCCGCAGTATCCACCACAGGAAAAGACTGCACATCCCCCAGGGAGGAGGAATAACTCTCACCAGACGTGGTCATTTCAGGAGGCCCTGAATGACAGTGTTCCCCTTTCCCGCGGGAGCGGGAGGCACGGCCACGAGAATGCACAACAGGGTTCACAGATGCCCAAAACGTGGATGACCACGATCCACATAGCCCACAGGGTCTATCGGCAGAACACCCACTGCAGGAAGAGCATGAAGCATGTGAATCGTCCACATGCTTAGGTAGATGGCATTGCCCACAAGGAATAGTCCTGGGCATGACAGAAGTGAGAGATGCAGAGAAGAAGGTGAATTCAACAGATGATAGAACACCCCCAACAAAGAGAGAAAGGTGACAGAAGAAAATAGACTGGCGGGAACACAACAGACCCTAGACGGTCGACAGGGACCCAAAAAACAGAAGGGCCACTCTCCACAGAGAGAACTTCAGAGAAGAAATTCTGTTTAAGAAGTACCCCACTGACACCTAACTCTAACACAATTAACAATATCAAAAATGATAACATAAATTAAATTGTGAAAATTTTCTATGTCCGAACCGCATGGCTCACGAAATTCATGCACGACACGGAGAAGAGAAGAAAATACATAATGGTGAATAATTTTATAAACGAGAATATAAATAAAAATGAAAGTGTCAATGACACTGTAGCTTAACTTGTAGCTTAACTTGTGTGTTGTTTCATGAAAAGGATAATGTTCAATGTTTATGAAAGGATTATGAAATAAGACAAGAATTGTGATAGTTGGGAATATGTTAATTTCTGTTCCCTGTATGCTATGTTTCTGATAAAAATTATATGAAGTGTACACTGTACTAAAGAGCTGAGGGGTGGGTTAATGTGATGTATGTGGCCCACACAGTTAATGTATATCAACGAAAGTTACCAAGTTACAGTGAAATTATTCCAAATCATCCTATCAAGTTACATTGAAATCCCTTCATAAATATGGACTGTAGACTGTGCTAAAGGTTTTTGGGCTTCGGGCCCCTGTAGCCGTCAGTTTCCCAATTACGTCCAAAGGGGACATTCTCATCTAGACATTATATGAAGTCAACCTACCAAGTTACAATGAAATCCCTTCATAAATATGACCTGTAGACTGTGCTAAAGGTTTTTGGGCTTTTGGCTCGGGCGGCCATCATGGTTGAATGATCACAACCAAAATGGGACATTATCATCTGGGCACCATCTGGTGTGATCCTGCGAAGTTACAATGAAATCCCTTCACAAATATGACCTGTAGACTGTGCTCAAGGTTTTCGGGCTTCGGGCCCCTAAAGCCGTCACAGTTGACCAATCATGACCAGAAGGGGATGTCATCATCTAGGCATTATATGGAGTCAAACTTACAGGTTACAATGAAATCCTTCCATAAATATGACCTATAGACTATGCTAAAGGTTTTGGGCTCGGGCAGCCATCAAGGAAGAATGATCGCGACCAAAAGGGGACGTTCTTATCTAGACATTATTTGGAGTCATCCTACCAAGGTACAAAGAAATTCCTTCATAAATATCACCTGTAGTCTGTGCTAAAGGTTTTCGGGCTTCAGGCCCCTGTAGCTGTCACAGTTGCCTAATGGTGTCCAAAAGGGGCTGTTCTCATCTAGACATTATATGAAGTCAACCTACACAGTTACAATGAAATCCCTTCATAAATATGACCTGAATATTGTGCTAAAGGTTTTCAGGCTTTGGGCTCGGGCAGCCATCATGGTTGAATGATTGCAATCAAAAGGGGACATTCTCATCTGGACATCATCTGGAGTGATCCTACGAAGTTACAATGAAATCCCTTCATAAATATGACCTGTAGACTGTCCTCAAGGTTTTCGAGCTTCGGGCACTTGTAGCCATCAAAACTGACCAATCACGACCAAAAGGGGATGTCATCATCTAGGCATTATATGGAGTCAAACTTACAGGTTACAATGAAATCCTTCCATAAATATGACCTATAGACTATGCTAAAGGTTTTGGGCTCGGGCAGCCATCAAGGAAGAATGATCGCAATCAAAAGGGGACATTCTCATCTGGACATCATCTGGAGTGATCCTACGAAGTTACAATGAAATCCCTTCATAAATATGACCTGTAGACTGTCCTCAAGGTTTTCGGGCTTCGGGCACTTGTAGCCATCAAAACTGACCAATCACGACCAAAAGGGGATGTCATCATCCAGGCATTATATGGAGTCAACCTAACAGGTTACAATGAAATCCTTCCATAAATATGACCTTCTGCCTATGCTAAATGCTTTTGGACTCGGGCACCGATCAAGACTGAATGATCGCTATCATTATTTGGAGTCATCCTACCAAGTTACAATGAAATCCCTTCATAAATATGACCTGTAGACTGTGCTCAAGGTTTTCAGGCTTCGGGCCCCTGTAGCCATCACAGTTGTCCAATCACGTCCAAAAGGGGACTTTCTCATCTAGAGATTATATGAAGTCAACCCACCAAGTTACAATGAAATTCCTCAATAAATGTGACCTGTAGACTGTGCTAAAGGTTTTCGGGTTTTGGGCTCGTCCAAATGGGGAAATTCTCATCTAGACATCATAAGGAGTCATGCTACCAAGTTACATTGAAATCCCTCCATATTAAACATGACCTGCAGATTCTGCTAAAAGTTTTTGGGTTTCGGGCTTGGGCAGCCATCACGGTTGACAGATCATGCCCAAAAGAGGACGTTCTCATCTAGGCATTATACAGAGGCATCCTACCAAGTTACAATGAAATCCCTTCATAAATACGACCTGTAGACTGTGCTAATGGTTTTCAGGTTTTGGCTCGGGCTGCCGTACCGGCTGACCAATCGCGACCAAAAGGGGACGTTCTCATCTAGACATGGCTCCAAATCTGCATATGAAATTTCATGACAATCAGACAAGAACTGCGGGGTGTAGACCGTGCTAAAGAAAAATGTGAACAAACTCACAGACTAACAGACTTCTGCACACGTGATGGCAATAGCTTATCTTGACATTGTCAAGTTAAGCTAACCAGTCCTGATAATAGTGTATCATTTGATCAAACAACTTAATACAGGAACACACAATTAACAAGCCAGGATGATCACTAATTTCGAGTGCTGAGAAGACGTCTCGTCAGCATGGCGGACGAAAAAAGAATGAGTCATTAGCGACGTGTATGCGCACTGGCAACAGAAGTCGTGGAGATGTAGTTGGAGAAGAGCATCCCCTACTGGGTCTGTGCCGGTAGAACTCGACCCAGTTTGGGCTTCTTTTTTTCTTGGTGCTTTTGCACCACTTTTCTTTCCCAAACTGTATTGGGAAAGATCAAAATAGAGCGTATATTTTCCAAGTTAGGGACTTCCACTGTAGTGCAAGCCTCTAGTAAACAATTGTGAGGTAGGTTGATAAGAAATAAGCAGATTGTTGAAGTCACTGATGGACACACTTTGCATGCTGGACAGGTTCAATTCATTAACACCAGACAAAATTATCAGTAAAATTTCTTGAAACACAATGTATGTTCATATGTATATGTACATTTCAAAACAACACCTACTGTATTCAAACAATATTTACTATTTGTAATTTAATATGATGTCCAATTTTGTTATGCTTTGACAAGATCTTGATTGTGTTGCTTAATTATAATATAAATTCTGGAAGTACTTTCATGTCATTTTTTCTAGTGGTAATCTAATTTTCCTTATACCCATGGTTAAACCAATTAAACCACAAACAAAAATGTATGATAAGGCATTATTGCTGCATCGAGACAGAGAATTCTACACATGGTGGACAGTACCGGGTATATCAGACAGCTGCCTCTCATGTAAGCGTGTTATCAGAGGCCTGAAATCACAGATTATTTATTTTGCTTTGTGGTTTTGGGGGGAGGAATTGTTTTAGCATGCCAAAGCCATGTAGGCATGGTGTGGGGTTGTTCAGCCTCTTTCAACCCTAATAATGAGGTTTGTTTGGTTCTCAAATGGCATGCCTGTAAGAGGCAAAGAAAGTGAATGACAAGAAGGCTTGGATCACCTCAAGGGGATGGTGGTTACAACTTTTCTAACATGAAGTCATTGAACAGAGGTTCTTGTAGCTTCAATATGAAGATCTTTTGTCAGGGAGTCCCAGTATGGCAGTCTTTGTTTCTTCATCAAGCACTGTTGATATGGTGACAAACACTCTATCTTCCATGGTTCTGATGCCATAGATGTGCAGTTTTCCATGATGTTAAATCATATTTTGAAGAAGGAGCTCAGAGACTCTACATTCTCAGGCTGTCTTTCTCTCAATTGTCCACTTCTTTGGGTGTCGTCCAGTGTGAGAAGGTATCCCATGAGGAGTACTCTCACTTCCCAAAGGGGACATTGCCAAAATTTAATGGTTAGCTGAATATTTATTTATTTATTTATTTATTTATTTATTTATTTATTGGTGTTTAAGGTCACATACTTATGCACAATGGCTAATCATGACCGCGACAGGTTTGTGGGTGGAGGAAGCCGGAGTACTGGAGAGAACCACCGTGCAACGACGAGCAGCTGCCAACTCCCCAACATCGTAACTCCACACTGCAGCACAGGCAGGATTAGATTGGTTGAAGACATGCACACCATCGATGTGCAGTACGCCTTAGTACACGGCGTCATCGTGCCCCCATGTGGACAATCAGGGTTAAGTGCCTTGTCCAAGGACACAACGCAGGAGTCTGAATCGATCGCTCAGACGATTACCCATCCAAGGATTAACCGGGCTCAACGTTGCTTAACTTCGGTGATCTGAAGAGAACAGGTTACCGCAACGCCACCGCGTCCCCGGTTAGCTGAATGCAACTTCTTTAGACAAGGACCCTCCAATCCTAGAGGGTAGATGCATTCAGCACCATTAAGGTAGCTTTAGTATCCTTGGGTAAGACATACATGCTTATTAACTGGTTGAGTGCTAGAAGCCACTATCAGGGCTTTAAAAAAAATTAGGGTACCAGAGCAAAGGCCAATATTTTCCTTGCTCATTTTTCATATTCAGTCAAAAACAAATAATATTTTGTTTATATAAATTTGTTTGATTACAAAGTATTGGAGAGTGCCTGTGGGCACTCTCCAATAAGTTGTAATAAAACAAATGTTGATAACAATTTCAGACCACCAAAAATAATCTAGCCCTCAACCAATCAATAGAGAGCACTCACTGCAGATTTTCAATTGAGAATCAATCATAAAGTCCGGTCAAATTCATGGAACAAGTCAATTTGTTTGGCTATGGAAATGTAGCCCTTACATTCAAATCATTCTGGCTATGATCCTAAATATATTAAGACAATCTCCTACACAACAAGTATGCACCACTGATTGCTCAGAAGACTGTAGAATGAGAACTATTAACCAGCATGTAAACTAGATGTTGGTTTTAGTCAGCTAAGCCTTTACTCAAAGTAATGGTCAAAACCGACCAGTGCTATCACAAAAATTGCCATTCAATTTTCATTATTTTTTTTCTATTTTTTTGCCTAAAAAAACATAGCTTATGATCTATTATTGGAATGAGCTTGTTGAGCTTATTCATATGAGGGGTCATGAAGGATGTTTTTGATGCAAAAAACGGAAAAAATGAGTTATTCAATTATTTTGTCTGCAAGTGTTGTCTGCTTTTCATGTTAGGTAAAGCGTTAAGCTTATTATTTAAAATGCTAATTGACCCAACAACATAGATGTCTTAATATATGGATGGGCAAGTCATGCTGCTAAACACCACCACATTAACCCTTTACCTAACGTAACGGCCAAAACCGGCCAGCGCTATTCTCAAAAATCGCCAATTAATTTTCATTATTTTTTTCATTTTTTGTCTCAAAAACATAGGTTATGACCCCTCGTTGGAATGAGCTCATCGAGCTCGTTCCAACGAGGGGTCATAACCTATGTTTTTGAGACAAAAAATGAAAAAAATTAGTTATTCAAGAATTATTTTTGCAAGTGTCGTCTGCTTTTCAGGTTAGGTAAAGGGTTAATAAGTTTGTCTACGCCAGTGTCTTATTACAGCAGATGAATTACGAATTCAGTTTTGAAGTACAGGCAACCTATGAAATTTTGAACCCACAAAATGTACTTTTTCTCACAACAAAAATTGATACCAAGGACATTTACATCAACCACAGTACATGTTCAGTTTATGCAAATTTAATCATTTATGTTTTGAATGATTAATTATATTATTGAGTAATCATTTCAAATCATTAAGTCTGGGGTACTATTCGACAGGGCACTATCCATGCTTTTTGAGAAAAGGTTCAAGGCCCTTTCCATTGTTAAAACTTATATTGTAAATAGGACTGAATTGGGAATTTCTTTAGCATCCAGAAACTTTAGTGTAAATCTCATCTACAGCAACTCTTTACCAATGTAATGACAAAAAACAGCCAGTAATATTCTAAAAAAGCATTTAAACTCAGCTTCTGACCCCCTCAATGGAATGGATTGTGGAAATTTTTTTTAGAGAATTCCAAAAATGAAAACATGGTGTTTTGTATCGAGATGGCTGGTATTGGAATTTTGAGTTTGGTATTGGTTTCACTATTTCTGGAGGGTTGTACTGCAGTATCGGTTCGATATTTGGTATTTGCTGATAGTACCAACAGTGAATTTACATCAAGAAAAAACAAAATAAGTTGTTTTTGTATCATTTCACCACAGCGCCATGAAATGGTACTGCCATTGAGCTCAACAGTGGCATTCCTTTATGAAAACAAATCATATCTACAGTAATTTTGACTTGTTCTCAACACACCTTAACCCTTAAAGCCCTATTTCAGGCATATGCAATCTCAGAGCATGTGCCCTGACCATGTCATCTTCAACAGGTCCTGCTGATGATAGACAAAGTACCTGGACAGTGATTTCTAGACAAATCTTCTGCCAACATAAATCATATCTACTATTATTTTTGTGACTTGTTCCAAACACACCTTAACCCCCAAAGGCCTATTTCAGTCTTTTGCAATCTCTGACCATGTGCCATTAACCCTTTACCCAACGTAACGGCCAAAACCGGCCAGCGATATTCTCAAAAATCGCCAATTAATTTTCAAAATATTTTCATTTTTTGTCTCAAAAACATAGGTTATGACCCCTCTTTGGAACGAGCTCATCGAGCTCGTTCCAACGAGGGGTCATAACCTATGTTTTTGAGACAAAAAATGAAAAAAAATAGTTATTCAAGAATTTTTTTTGCAAGTGTCGTCTGCTTTTCATGTTAGGTAAAGGGTTAACATGCCATTATTAGGAGGTCCTCCTGACAATAGATAAATCACTTCAGCAGTGATTTCTAGTCAAGACTTGGATGCCTTTTAGAAGTCACTTCTAGAAGTCAATGCAACTGGACAAGTAACAGATCGTAGTCTAGTGAGAATTCAGGACAATTTTCCAGGCCCTTAACCCTTTACCCAACGCAGACGATATCAAAATTTATTATTTTAAATATAATTTTTTAATTTTTTTCAAAAAATTTCAACAAAACCATATCATGTGACCCCTCGTTGGATCGAGCTCGACGAGCTCGTTCCAACGAGGGGTCACATGATATGATTTTGTTGAATTTTTTTGAAAAATAATATTTTTTCAACTGCCGAATTTGCATATCACTCAGGCGGATGCGGGCGATTCGTTGGGTAAAGGGTTAAAGGTGAACAAAACTGAAAAGAAAATCAGTCAACAAGGCCTTAGAAGTGACAAATGTAGGAAAATATGAAAATTTAGAAAGTTGCGGTGTTATAACCCCCCCCCCCCCTCCCCCGCCTAATATAATATAAGAATTGATATGTCCTTAGTTAATAATTATACACAATTTTTTTTTTTTTTAATTTTTTTATTTGGAATAAGCAGACGCTGGCTTGTGTGAGCACTTATTTGAGCACTTATTTGCACTCAGTGACCTTTGAATGTACCTATCAACATGTTTACAGACACTGTTACACAGAATCTATTTTTAGCTCACTGTAGCTTACTGATTGTTTACTTGAAACCAGACAGAATCATCTAGAAGCTTAATGAGGTGACTTTAATCAAGCAAAAATTGATGGAAAATAGAATATTGGAGAAATTTCTTATTCTGGAACTTTCTATCTGAAAACTGTATAAATAACTACTACATCTGTGGCTCCAATACTTATTGGATATTAACCCTGTACCTAACATGAAAAGCAGACAACACTTGCAAACAAAATTCTTGAATAAGGCCTAAAAACATTAAACATCTGTTTCTCAGGCCCTCCCACATGGTTCTTTTATCTGCCGCATGCTCTCTTTTTAAAACCAATGCAAACTTCAAAAAATAAAAATTAAATTATTTATATCTGATATTTTACTCAAGTCAATAAAATTGTCCCTTGAGTGCAAGAAGGCTTTGCAATGCTTTAGCATTGCAAAGCTTTCTTGCACTCAAGGGACGTAATACACCACCACCCATCCTATTCTGTAGATTATCAGGCCTAAAACATAAAACAAACCAAGAGCATGAACTTTTTAATGGCAAAGAAATAATTACAAAAATAAAAAATATAATAAAAAACCGCCCGCCCGCATTAAATTTTACAAAAAATGGTCTGAGAAACAGAAGATCTACTTTGTGAGGCCTAACAATTTTTTTAAAATTTTTGTCTCAAAAACATAGGTTATGTATGACCTATCTTTGGAACGATCTTGGCAAGCTCGTCCCAAAGAGGGGTCATAACCTATGTTTGCCATTATATTGGGTAAAGAGTAATTCCATTTGACTTTTGTTCAGTATTTTATTGGAATTTACTGGAGACTGCTGAATTTCTTCTAGCGAACATTTATTACAATTTATTGGATACCATTTCGGCAGATACATTCTTGGACATTATAATACTAGCTGGAAAGTTTTTTCATCACTGGATAACTGGATTTTATTGAACTTCATTTTGGACTAATTGATAAGTATTACTGTTTTTATTTTCTGTAATCAAATAGTATAAAAGATTTTGTATCGTTTTCTTTTCATATACAGAACTTTTATCTGTATCCCCTTTGTAATCAAAGAGTTATGCAAATCACCCTATATGCACATACTACTTGGTATTTGAGTGGGTTTTTATTATATATACCTACTTGATGGAAAAATTGGGATTTTTTAGGGTGAGAATTAGGAAAAATAGTCCAAAATCTGGGAATAGGGCCAATATTCAGCCCATGCTGCCAACCAAATTGATTCCTGTCAGAATAGCAAAAACATGAGTTGAAAACAATGGCATGTAAATATTTCATTCATAGAATAAGATAAATCATTTCTTTATCTGATATATTCTCGCCTTCTTCAGAATTAAGATTGTTATTAATTTTATCTTCGTTGACACAGTTCAAATAAGATGTAATAGGTTTTATTATACCAGTAATTGTTATTGACCAATCAGCTTCATTGTCTAGTGACTGTATATGAGACTGTGTATCATCGAGCTGACCGAATATTATAAGTTACAGGACGTTCAGGTGGCGGATACGGTATCATATGAGGCGAGGTGAAAACAATATTGGAGGAGGCGGTACGCCGAGTCCAATATTGTTTTTGCCGAGCCTCATATGATACCGTATCCACCACCCGAACGTTCTGTAACGTATTTATTATGCCAGCAAAAACAAAATAACAATCAAATTTGAACACCGGCACATTTTCAAAACTGGTTCAAAACGCTATGTAAGTTGTAACAAACGTGCACAGTTGTCTCCCTGTTTGTGTATAATTTCCTTGACAACACAGACAACAGCGATAGACACTTTTCTTCGTACTGTCACTTTGTCTTGAGTGTGCAGAAAATGTCCGAAACGTCCGATTTTATAGAATTCGAACAAAATAAATGTATCTCGCATCTTTTCCTTCATAGCTGTGATTCATTTCTTACAATTTCATTACAGTGCAGTCGCTATTTTTAAAAATGAGAGAAAATGAGACATATAGACACGGAGGGACATTTGATTGATCCGTTATCGGTAGATCGAATACAGTAGTATTTCTCACTTCAAATAATTAAATTTACATTTAGAAAATAAATTTCACAATAAATTTATTATAAAACGAGAGAAAATGAGACATATAGACACGGAGGGACGTTTGATTGTACTGCAATTTCTTCAATATGGATATAAAAGCACCGCGAGGTGAGGAATTTCCACATCGAAACAAAATGGCAGTTCTGACCTAATACGAGTTTCGTATTAGGTCACCTCGGGCTGCAGGTGACCCAATACGGCTCAGTACCGTCCCACTATTCGGGGGCTGTGATTGGCGAATTTCATTAGCTGGCATAATAAGACACCGTATCCGCCACCTGAAGTCCTGTAACGTATTTATTACGCCAGCGAAAACAAAATAACAATCAAATTTGAACGCCGGCACATTTTCAAAACTGGTGCAAAACACTATGTAAGTTGTAACAAACGTGCACAGTTGTCTCCCTGTTTGTGTATAATTTCCTTGACAACACAGACAACAGCGATAGATGCTTTTCTTCATACTGTCACTTTGTCTTGAGTGTGCAGAAAATGTCCAAATCGTCCGATTTTATAGAATTCGAACAAAATAAATGTATCTCGCATCTTTTCCTTCATAGCTGTGATTCATTTCTTACAATTTCATTATATTAAAAATGAGAGAAAATGAGACATATAGACACGGAGGGGCATTTGATTGATCCGTTATCGGTAGATTGAATACAGTAGTATTTCTCACTTCAAATAATTAAATTTACATTTAGAAAATAAATTTCACAATAAATTTATTATAAAACGAGAGAAAATGAGACATATAGACATGGAGGGACATTTGATTGTACTGCAATTTCTTCAATATGGAAATATAAAAGCACTGCGAGGTGAGGAATTTCCACATCGAAATAAAATGGCGGTACTGACCTAATACTAGTTTCGTATTAGGTGACCTCGGGCTACAGGTGACCCAATACGGCTCAGTACCGTCCCACTATTCGGGGGCTGTGATTGGCGAATTTCATTAGCTGGCATAATAAAGAGCTTATATACGGTCAGTTCCGACATTTTGTTTTTGACATCCAACGCACACTTCGATGTTTTTCCTAATTTCGTGTGTTCAATGAACAACAAATAATTTTGCGTGTGTGTTTGTTGAGCAACTAACAAATATAATATGTTTCTTCCAGTCTTTGAGAAATTTTAATAAACAAATGTAAATAAATACAATAAATAAACCACTAGAAGCCAACTGGCACTGTCTGAGATGAACTCAAGCGAGAATCCCTACCTGAATAATCTGCTCTTCTCAGTTCATGCAAATATTTTCGAGTTACTCCCCCTGGACTGTAAATTTTATCGTCTGTTTTGATTTGAATGATTGAACTTGAAGGTTGATCGATATCAAACATAAATTACACTTATGGTTGTGTCTCTTTCAAAGGACTGGCATAACAAATACGTTATGCGGCTTTCAGGGGGCGAATATGGTGTGATGTAAGGCGGTGTGAGATCAATATTAGGCGAGGCCTTTGGCCTCACCTAATATTGATCTCACTTGAATGCCTCGCCTAATATTGATCTCACTTCGCCTTACATCACACCATATCCACCCCCTGAAAGCCCAATAACTTATAATGCAACAGATACTTGAGAGATGTTGAAACAAGCCTGATAATAGATTTGACCATTTTAATTCAGAGCAAATTTGAACACTGAGCAGTTTATCACCTAAAAAAACTTGTTCTCTGCACATGTGGCTTAACCCTTTACCCAACGAAGACAATATCAAAATTTATTATTTTAAATATAATTTTTAAAAATTTTTCAAGGAATTTCAACAGCACCATATCATGTGACTCCTCATTGGAACGAGTTCATTCCAAAGAAGGGTCACATGATATGGTTTTGTTGAAATTTTTATAAAAATAATATTTTTTCAGATGCTGAATTTACATATGCGGGTGGATGTGCTCGACTCGTTGGGTAACATCTGCCAAGGTAAAGCACATATGAATGATCCTAACATCCATAGAGGAATGCTTCTGAGTAATCCATAGTTTCAGAACTTCAGATTTTGGAGCTTTTAGGGTATTTTCCCTGGTTAAATTTAGGAATTTTTAAGGATGGTTTGAGAACAAATTCAAATAAAAAAATCAACAATATTTAACAATGTTTTGAAAACTGGTGCTAATAAAATTATTTATTGGTGTTTAATGTCACTTTCAACATTTATGGTTCTGTTGTAACACAATATGAAGTTAAGTTTAGACAGTCAGTTACAAAGATGCTGCCCACTTTAAGAGGACTTCCACAATGGTTATTGGGTCCTATTTAACAAGTAAAACAGGGGTTCACTAGCTTGTGAAACACAAAACTGGCAACAGGGAGAATTCATTTTTAATTTTTATGGCAATTCGGTAATTATTTAAGAGCTAATTATTTGAGTCCTAAATTAATAATGATCCTTCTGAAGTATTTTTGTTTTATTTTTCAATTCTGTGCTTTGACCAGACTTTAAATTTTTAAGGCACTCAACTGCACTTACACACCATAGCGTGCCTGGATTTGAAAGGCAGTGCACAAAAAAAGGGTGCACTTTGTGATTTCTTGCATGTGGATTTCACTTTAATGTGTCAGCGGACACACCTATAAAACGTTTTTATTCGATATGAGGTTAATTAGTTTTGATTTGTGGCACTTGCATTAAACACATTTTTTGTATCAATTTATTCTCATACAGGGAACGTACTGCTAAAACGTCATCAAAAATGAGTAGTAACAAATGGCAACATTATTTTCAAGCATTTTCAGGAGTTTTGGAGTTGAGACATCTATTCCAAATACCTTGAACACCTTGAAAATTTATTTTTAATCTGCAGAACCTTCAAGACAATTCAGGGGTCAGGGAACTCAACAGCTACTGTGTAAAGGGTGTGGCATTACACCTTTGGAAATGTAAATGTCATGACATGGTGTTTCACTTATGAAAGAACAGCTAGCTTGGCATCTGAATTTGCATTGTAATGGCATTATTACTATGGAATACATGTAATTGTTGCTATGAAATCAGGCACTTATCCAGGATTTTATAATAGGGGGTGCCCTAGCCAGTTTTGGGAAGAGTGGGGGGGGGGGGGGGGGGGTAGGTGGGGTGGCAAAGATGATATTTGAAAGGCCCTTGTGTGAAGTTTTGGCGACCTCCCCTAGTCCTAACTAGCACTTTCTGGTCATTGCCTCCTCCTCCCACTTACCTAAAGGGAAGTAGGAGGAAGGGCAACAACCCAAGAGTTCTATTTGGGACTAGCACCCCCGCTCCCCTGCAAAATTTAGTGCTCCAAGAGTGAATCCGAGGCATCTGTAACATGTGCAGCCTTCATGTTGGAGACCCTCTATGTTGTGTGAAAGTTGCATTGGGCCAATGTTTTTGTTGTTTGTTTTCTTGTGTTTTATTTATTTTTTTTTTTTTGGGGGGGGGGGGGGGGGGCAGCTATGCAACTGTATGGAATCATGTACTTTGGCATGATTATCAGACTGTCTCTATGATAGTTAAAATTTCATCACTTTCTCACAAAATTAAGCAGCTATAAAACAAAATCTTTTCAAAGGTGCAAAACAAGAATGACTAGAGTCTTTACAATTGTATGGTCATTCACCATAACAAGACTATCATTTTTAAACCCTTTACCTAAGACAAGAGGCCAACCACACTTGCAAACAAACAAAAAACTATTTTTTTCATTCTTTGCCTCCAAAAATAGCTTATGATCCCTCGTTGGAATGAGCTCAACAAGCTCATTTCAATAAGGGGTCATGACTATATTTTTGAGAAAATTAAAGGAAAAAATAATGAAAATTGAATGGTAATTTTTGTGAATAGCACTGGCCGGTTTTGGCTATTATATTGGTTAGAGGGTTAAAAATAAATAACTTGATAATTTCATAAGTGAAGGTTTTTTATCTTTGTAGGGAGAATCAGTAATCATTTACTAAAGCCCAATAGGGTCGCAGGATTAAATTATTTCTGATGATGAAGGGATTCTTCTGCCCTCTTTATGAAAGCGTGCGGGACCAATACCTGGCATGCCATTGGGAAAAATTGCATCATGGGAGCTCCAATTGGGACATTGTTTTTTAGGAGAAAAAAACATACAAAGCCTAAGAAATTTTACGATCGAGTTGAGCAGAGAACATTAAGACCGATACCTAAGCAACTACATGTATACTACAAGTAACTTTTATAACAATCACATGCAATCATGTTCACACAGCCTCTGTAGTCTCTATTAAACTGTTCTTATACCATTAACCCTTTACCCAACGAATCGCCCGCATCCGCCCGCGTAATATGCAAATTCAGCAGTTGAAAAAATATTATTTTTCAAACAATTTCAACAAAACCATATCATGTGACCCCTCATTGGAACGAGCTCGTCGAGCTCGTTCCAACGAGGGGTCACATGATATGGTTTTGTTGAGATTTTTTGAAAAATTTTAAAAAATGGTATTTAAAATAATAAATTTTGATATCGTCTGCGTTGGGTAAAGGGTTAAAGAATTTGTCATTTCTCTTTGAGTTAAGAGACTTTGTAAGGCAAGCAGTTTAAATTTAATGTACAATTGGTGTCTTGAACAGGGTGGTCATAAGCCCTCGGAAAACAAAAATGTTTTTCTGAGGCCTTATGACAACCCAGTTCAGGGCACCAGGTGTGCATTAAATTTTTGTTTGAGTGGGGATGGAGAATTTGGGGTTAAGAATTGGGAAAAATCATGCCCAAATGCCATTGGGAAAGGGTCCAATAAACAGCCCCTATAGATACCCAAAAGAACATCTGTGATGCCTACCAATTTGTTGTTCATTTTATCTTCTACCAAATCTTCTTTTGAGCCCTTACATAAAACTCAATTTATACCTGTTCGAAGAGTTAAGTAAGTCCCAAAATTAAAAATCAGAAAGAATCTTGGCTTAGAAAGACAGAGAAAATGGTGTATAATATAAAGTCTTGAATATTACCTTCAGTTCTCCAAAAGGTGTTGACTTTCCACATCCTCTTTGATCAAATATTATTATGTTATACACGGCAGGATCAAAAAAACGTCTGTGTGTTGGGTTTGACGCTGCACCTGGTCCACCATGGCTAAATCCATGAAATAGAAAAACAATACAGTGCATATGTCTTTGGGCCTATTTCATTCTGTGCTGGTCAGACTGCTCTGAACATGCTCAGGGCAGGTGAAGAATGGAATAGTTTGGGAGCAAGGGCTTCCAGACGTAGCATTTTCAAAATAGTAGAGCTGGATAAAAAATAGTAATTTACAGAATGCACTGACCATTCTGCACGTCCTCAATGAGATTCTGTGCTCAGAATCTGAGAATGAGGATGTAGATTTTTAAATTCTTTCATATCAGTGAACAGACTGTGGCATTCTTAACATTCAAACAAACTCTACCAGTATTGATACCATTGTGAGAGAAATAAGTTTTCTCCCTCTTTTCTTCTCCATCTGCGCCACCGCTGGTGTTGGTGCTTTGAGCACATGTTCTGGGCAGTGCTCCATGCCTTTTCCACCAGTATTTTCTTACTATGTGTAACAGATCATGGGAAACTGTGTGAATGGAATAAACTTTTGGTGTTCACTTCTTTAATCATGTTCCATAACTTTAACCCTCTGCACACTGATATCAAAATATCAAAAATTCAAGATTTAATGTTTTCTCAAAATTCAATGAGAAATTTAACCAATTCAATCTTGTTTGTCAGAGCTCATTTAGCTCTGACAAACAAGGTTCCTAGTAGTTGCAATAAGACAAACAGTTTGCTGTCTGAAATTTCAATATTCTGATATCAGTGTGCAGAGGGGTTAACAGATTACAGCATCAGAACAATTGTGGAAGAGTGAAAGAGTTAACCAACAAAAGACTGGAGGTCTTTCACAGTTTTCAGAGGAAACAGAATGTACATGGATGGCTACATGACACTTGGTCGAAAGACATGTGGTCGATTGGACGCTACTGCTTGGTGGTTCTTTCTGGGTACTCTGGCTTCCTCCTTCCATAAAATTGTCTGACACAAGAAGACCCTGCTTTTTGAAAGTTTTTGTTAATCCCCAACAAATAAATAGCCCTTTTGTATAATTTCCCCTCCAATCTGAATATTAAGTCCATTATGTACATTTTACAACAAACAAAGGGGTATAACTCATGGGTGAAATCCTCTGGCATAGTAATTTTGCATTGTGAGAAGTTGGCACATAATGGGGAAGATACAAGTATATGCTATATTGCATAACAAACCATCAACTATTGGTGAAGTTTCAATAAAAAAGGGTTTAACTCTTTGATGATATACTCCAATGCTGTCTGTAATTTGCATTTTGAGTATCGGTAATATGATGGGGAACATACACACTAAACTTTCATCACAATTTTTCATCTGTCGCACAAAAATAATGTTAAACATGTACATTTTTCAACAAAAAGGAATAATTTTTGGATAAGCTCTGCTTGCATCATAATATTATACCTGACGTATTTGGCACAGGAAAGATACACACCAAATTTCATAACAATCTACCACCAACTACTGATGAGGTTATTACAAGTTTATAACTTAGGACAGATAAGTGAATGGATGGATGCCCAACAGTCACATGTAATCTGGTATACCCCATTAACCTCTTCAAGAATGGTGGCATAATGAGAGAAGTGGCGTAACAGTTCAATTATCTGGATTGATGTTGAAGGCTATTCTAAGACTCAGACAAAGGAAAACTTAAATCTTAAAGGACTAGTTGTGACTTGAACAAATTAAGGGGCCCTAGATTGGGCTCTCCAATATTCATCATTTGTTCCTGCACCTATCTGACATAGCCTATGTACAGTCTAACCATGTTACATTTATAAGTGTACTGGGTTACTCCGGAGTCTAGAAAATCTTAAACATTCTCCAGAAAGTTCATGCTCACTTTTTCTTACACTTTTAACCCTTTATCCAACAGCAGATGACACTTGAGAAAAATTGCAACATCGACGACATAGCTGCGACGGGTGGTGCAATCTCACTAAATTCTAATTTCATCAAGGGCCATAACTCCTAGAAAAATATTTGGAACAACACATGCATTGAACAGTGGCTAGACATCACTAAGACACACTCACAGGCCAAATATAAAGTCATTCCATCAAGTATTTCAAAAGTTATTGAGTTTTGAAACTCGTTGGTCACAGACAAACCGACAGACCGACCGACCGACAGATGGGTCATAACTCCAAGAAAAATATTTGGAACAACACATGCATTGAACAGTGGCTAGACATCAATAAGATACACTTACATGCCAAATATAAAGTCATTCCATCAAGTATTTCAAAAGTTATTGAGTTTTGCAACTCGTTGGTCACAGACAGACCGACCGACAGACCGACATTGCCACTTATAGAGCTGCTAGTCGCAGCTAAAAAATATCCTGAATAGGCCTGTTTCACGGGCCATTTTTTTTATTTTGCATGTGGGCAGGAGGTTTTTTATTTTAGTTTTTATTTTTCGGTAATTATTTCTTTGTCATCCAAAGTTCATATTCTTGGTTTGTTTTATGTTTTAGGCCTCATAATCTACAGAAGAGTATGAGTGGTGGTGTATTTCATCCCTTTTGTGCAAGATGGCTTTGCAATGCTAAAGCATTGCAAAGCAGTCTTACACTCAAGGGACAAATTTATCAATTTTATTAACTTGGCAGGCCTTTAGATTAACCCAATTTCACATCGTTTACAGGTGTGCCCAAATTTGAGAACATGGAAAGACATCAAGAAAAATATATAAATTCTAAGTGCCTCTTCTGCATTTGAGAATAACTTCCAACATAATATGATCATAGAAACACAAAGAAAGGAATGGCAATAAAACATAAAAGGATAAGGCTGTTATTTCTGGTTTTAATGTGAACAAATTAGGGCAAAGGGAGCACCCAAAATAAATGAATTTAAAAGCCTATAACTTGGGTAAAATATCAGACATAAACCATTTAATTTTTATTTTTTTAAGTTTGCATTGGTAATACTGACTAGGTAGGAGGGCCTGAGAAACAGATTAACGTTTTTAGTCCATAACTACAAATTTTCATTTTTTGCCTGAAAAACATAGCTTATGATCCCTCATTGGAAAGAGCTTAACAAGCTCGTTGAAATGAGATTGCATAAGCTATTAGGGTTCTTACAATTGTCGGAGGGAAAAGTTCCATACTTTCTCAAGACTTTTTTCCAGGTATGTCAGTCTGTTTTACATACCCACTCGAGTACTTCAAATTGACAAAATTGTGACTGTTGGAATATTTTGATGAAAAAAATCACTAACACATAGTAACATTTTTGGGGGGGAAAAACATTTATAACAATGTCATTTCTTCTTTCTCATGTGCTTCAGTAAAGCTGTTTGTTTGATTAGTTAAATTACTTGGAATTTTAATGGTGCTATTTATTTCAAATGACTCAAAGTGTGTTCAAAAATTAATTTCCATGCTCTTTCCATATCTTCTAGGCTTAACTCACACTATTTCTGTACTTTTCAAAACCTTTTCCAAAGTGAAACAAATTTCCATACATTTTCAGCAATTTCAAAACAGAGTAAGAACCCCAAAATAATAAAATTTGGATGATGATTTTCATGAATAGTGCTTGCTGTTTTTGATTATTACATTAGGTGAAGGGTTATTTATTTATTGGGGATTAACAAAACTTTTGACAGCCAGGGTCACCTCGTATCAAGACATTTTTACATGTGGAGGAAGCCAGAGTACCTGGAGAGAACAACCAAACAGTGGACAGCAATTGTCAGACTCCCCAATGTACTAACTCTACACAAGCAGGGTTAGCATTGGTAGAAGACAAGTGTCTCATCAACATGCAGTATGCCTTAGTACACAGTGCCACCATTACCCAATGTAGGCACTTGAGATTAAGTGCCTTGTCCAGAGACCCAATGCAATTACCACAGATCAGGATCGAACCGTGAACCTTATGGTTTGAAGTTAAAGGCATTAACCACTGACCCACCAAGCTCTTGGGTAAGGGTTGAATACCAGTCTGTGACAATGAGTTTTGAAAAGCACTTCAGGAGAGTTTTCCAGTGTCAAGAGATTTTATCATAGGTGAAAAAAAAAAAGTTGAAAGAATTTTGTATTTACCTTGTATTTACAAATCATGAATTCATTCTAGAATTTCTAGTTCCCCTTTTTAGGAACCCACCCTCCAGTATATTTAGATACAAGTTTACTGGTTGCAGGTTAGCTTAATCCTGAGTAAACAAAATTGGGGAGAACATGTGATTTGGATTATTTCAAAACAGCTGGTAAGGAAGTGTGCGATAATGAAATGAGTTCCTTTCCATTGGCTGATATATGAAATTTATAAATGGTTTATTGTGAGAAGTTTTTAAAAATCACTTTAGCTTTACAAAACAACAGAAATTTAAGTGATCAGTTCATATAAATATTTTTCGTGATCAAACTTGGTAAATATGGTTGGATACGGTATATATTGGTTTCAATAAGGAGCTATATGTCTTAGGAGCAAGAAATAAAAAGTTTGGTTATTTGTTTTTAAAAATGATAAGTGTGATCAACTAATTATGTTAGGTGGAATGTTAAACATTTCAAGCATTTTCAAGTACATTAAACCCCTAAAGGCCTGGACATTTGTCCTGAATTCACACCTGACCACAGCCTGTACACATCCATTGGCTTAATAGTGATTTCTAGTCAAGTCTTGGTTGCCTGGTGGCAGCCAATACTTAGAAACCACTGCCTATGTAATTTGTTTATTGTCAGCAAGACCTACTCATGATGGCATGTTAAGGGCATGTATTCTGATGACGTAAAAGTCAGAAATAGGCCTTTAAGGGTTAAATTCAGGACTTTTTCAGGATAGTACCAGAATTGAAGTCTTTTGAAAAATTAGATTAAAATTAAAAATATTAAACATCATAATTTTCAATATTTCTTTTTTTCCACTCAAGTTACACATTGTCCAAATGAAACAAAACATAGCTCAAATGAATGCGTTTCAAAAGGTTTCGACAGGGAAAAATCATAGAGCTTCTTCAGTAATAAGAAAATTCATTTTTCTTAACCCTTTACCTAACGAATTGGCCACACCCGCCTACCAAATTTTCAACAAAGCAATATCATGTGACCCCCTCATTGGAACATTTGTTCCAATGAGGGGGTCACATGATATGGTTTTGTTGAAATTATTTGAATAATAAATAAATTTTAATATTGTGTGCATTGGTTAAAGGGTTAATCTTTTTAAAACAGTTCACACTAGTAGTGCAGAATTGAAATCAGTTAATAGATTATAACATACACAGAAACAACAGGACGTCCATCTTTATTTCCAGATAATTCATAGTAGATCTCATGGATACTGGACACCTTCAGTCTCCCAGTTTCGTAAGCCTCTATTTCTGGATATATCTCACGAATTTCTTTTGCAGATGTCATGATGAGATCACAGGACCAGTCTTCTTGAAAGAATAATTAAACTAATATATTAAAATCATTCAAGCTTTTGTTTTGATAATTTGTCTGCAGAAATATAAACAAATGTGAAAAATGTGACATCCATTCCTGTTGAACTCTCAAACAACAAACACTTTTACACAATTTTGGCTGTACCCGTTTTTTTGTGAAATATGGCTTTGCTGTCTTATCGGTACTTTGTGCACAAATTTATATTTCCTATTCTTGTAGGATCTACATGATCACAAACAACATATAATCCACTGATCAAAGATTAAGCAATTAAAGACTCTGTGATGGATTAACCCTTTACCTAACATGAAAAGCAGACGACACTTGCAAAAAAAATTCTTGAATAACTAATTTTTTTCATTTTTTGTCTCAAAAACATAGGTTATGACCCCTCATTGGAACGAGCTCGACAAGCTCGTTCCAATGAGGGGTCATAACCTATGTTTTTTGAGACAAAAAATGAAAAAAATAATGAAAATTAATTGGCGATTTTTGAGAATAGCTCTGGCCGGTTTTGGCCGTTACGTTGGGTAAAGGGTTAAAAAACATACTTCTCCATTTCCAGACAGAAAGCTATTTGCATAGTGAGAAAACAAACAACAAGCAATAAACATAACACTTTGGCTAGCTGATGATTTGTTGTGATTCTCCGTTGAAAAAACCTTGATTACCCCCAGGATCTAAATGCCACCCCACTCATCTCTTTTTCCAACACCCAGACACTGATTGTTAGATGATATCTCATACTTCTTACTTCTTAATTTCACCACTAGTACTAGTAATATGCATACTAATAATAATAATTCTTTGGCCTCCACTGATTTGTCACAGTCCTCCAATGAGGAGGTCTACATTTACCCAGTCCCCCACAGAGCTATTCTCTCCACTCTCCCTCCTAATCACCCAGCATTCAGTCAGAAAGTGTTTCATAATTCCTCTCATTGGTGCTTTCTCGATCAAACTAGCTATAAAATTGACCTTTCCCTCATGGCATTCCGCATCCACTTATCCTTCATATTTTCATCCCATTTTCCATTAGTATTCTAAGGAGTCCTGTTCTACTAGGCAAATATTTGGGAATTCTGAAATGAAATGTTCCAGGGTCTCCATTAATCCTAAATTACACATTTGGCACCCTCTTTCCTCGCCTTTCCTGATTCTCCTCCTCAACACCAGTGACACTTATCTCACTTTAAACAACAAAGACCCCCATAAGATCCATCTTGGTACTCCTCAAAAGCTGGGGCATCTTTTTTGTACAAACCATCTAAAAGAGCTTTTGGTCCTAATTCCAGCTCGCCAGTTTCTATTGCAATCCTTCCCCTGATAAGGCTACTCCCATGCTTCAGTCCCCCTTCTTGATCTTCTGTCTTCATACAGTAATTCTACATTAGCTTCCTTGATTGCCTTAACCACCCTGTTTGAAAGTTAGAGTTCCAAACGTGGTTAAACATCATTTTACACCATCTGCTGTTTGAGAGGTTTATCAAATAATTCAGGTGGCATAAGTTTCCCATATGTATTTTATCTTTAACTGGCATCCAATCAAGTTCCCCTCTGACCACTTCCAGTGCAGGTGCAAAACTTGATCCAGTTATCCATCGACCTGCATCATTTTGTAGAATCTCCAAGTTTCTCTCTTCTGTTGGATTTAGATCACATCATCAACCTTTCCTTTGTATAGCCATTTACTCATTACTCAGATTATTCTCTCAGAGAATCTTGCTCTTTCAGGCTGATATTTTGGACAAATTCGAAGAAGTGTTCCAGGAATCTCCATTACACGCAAATTACACATCTGGCACTCCTTATCACTGCACCATCTTTCCCAAAATTTTTCTCTAAGTTTCAGTGACCTCAACCTAAATTTGAACAACAGTGGATCCCTGTACTTCTCATCATTAAGCCAGACTGCCCAAAGACCTCTTCCCTCTGAACCCTTCTGCCCAATTCAGACAGCAATCCTTAACAGCACTCTCTGAAATATTTTTTTCAATGGGCTGTCCCCCACTTTAAGGTTTGAGATCTCTATTGAATAGTTTTCCATTAATTCCTTCAGTTGCCCTTTCTACCCTGTCTGGATATTATAGTCCCAAATATTTTGAAACATTAGTTTATACTGCTGGCTGTTAGGCAGATTTACTACATGTACATAACTAAGGTAATATATTTTTGCCCAATCTATTATTCCCTTGATCATGATCTACTTAATCTCACCCTAACTGCTTCCAGCTGCAGTTCTGAGCATCGCTAGACCCTGTTTTCCATCTTGCTACATCGATCTGCATTGTTTCCACACTCATTATCAGAGTTTGGTTTAGAGATATCACATCTGTACCATCAATTACAGTTGGTACACACACCATCTCCCAAACAGTTTTTCACACAAAAACCTTGCTGAAACTATTCCTCACAGAAAACTTCAGATGGTTAAAAATTTGTTTTCCCCTTCATACTTAGTTTGTGTTGTTTCTGTAGATGCCTCTTTTTGTGACATTTATAAAGATGCCCAGGCCTTCAAATAATAATAATAATAATAATAATAATAATAATAATAATAATAATATACACATTTATATAGCACCAAAATTATAGTTCAGAAGATATAGAACCATATTCTAAGGCCCTGTACATGTTACTGAACTCGTGCAAATATACAAATGGAATATATACAGTATCTTACAGTCCAGAACATCACTTGAAAGCTTTTTGAAACAGGTATGTTTTGAGATCTTTCTTGAAAAGGTTGACATTTGACAGTCTTTTTAGGTGTTCTAGTAAATTATTCCACAAGTGAGGGTCAGCAAATGAGAATGACCTACCTCCAAATGTCTTACACCTATGTTTTGGAACATGTAGCAGCATTTTACCATCAGATCTCAGGTTGTATGGACACATATTCTTGGTATTAAGGAGTTCTTCTAAGTAGGCTGGTGACATGTTGTTTTGTGTCTTAAAAACTAATAATAAAGTTTTGAAAATTATTCTGTACTTGACTGGCAGCCAGTGCATATCCCTCAGAACAGGAGTGATGTGTTGAGATCGTGATACCCTACATACCACTCGGACTGATACATTTAGTACCATCTGCAGGCGAGAGTACTGATATCGTGGAAGGTTGAACAGTAAGGCATTACAATAATCCAAATGTGAAGTTACAAAGGCATGAACTAGGGTTTTTGTTGAATCTTTGGTGAGGAACTGTCTTATCTGTTTAACTTTGTATAGACCTCTGAAAGCCTTATTATACATATTTGTGACATGTCTGTCCATAACGACGATTAGCTTTCATAGTTCTCAGTTCAGTGGTAAACCAGGGTATCTTTGGGTGAATAATTCATATTTTTGTTTTCAGAGGGGCGTGCTCATCCAGTAGACAAGACAATGAAATTTGATGACTGAAAATGCCAGGCAACAACAAAATTGTGCCTGACAATATGTTTTTTGTGCTGGACACACACATTTACCAACATATGGATATTTTTAAATGAAAATAATTCATTCTCATCATTACCATGCTAGTATTTTTTCCTTCAGTTGAAACTGCATCCCCCCATCTCAAGAGGAAGCTATGTATGAGGGTCTACAGGTACCTTGGATTTCAAAATCCAACCAGGCCCTCAACAACTAAGAATAGCCCACAGTGCTCACCACATCCATATCAACTTAATTATGTGTAACTGAGGCCCAAAACAGCCTCATATAGCATATATGTTACACAAATTTTTCACAAGAAGGCCTCTGACATCAAGTCCTACCATGTCACGCCTACCTGGGCTCTGATGGGGCAAGGAGTTTTATAAAGACTACAAGCTGAGGGATGCCACTCTGGGAGTGGTGATAATGAGTCTAGTAGAGACAACCAGACCCCACCTATGTCAGAGAGATGGGGGGGGGGGGGGGGGTAGAAGCATTTTCAGACTCAATCCAAATAAAATGCTAGACTTGACATGGTGTTATATCAAATTACCATGAATAGGTCAACTCACCACTGGGACAAGTTGGTCTCTCGTCAGCTCTCCCTCATTTCATGTTGCCATGAGTCATCTTGTGCTTACTTAGGTTGTCCTTAACTTGAGTAAAAGAAAACATTCAACTGGTTGTACAATAACATTTTTTGTTAAACAATGTCAATTGAGCATACCAATATGAAATAAATTGATAACAATGTTGCCATACATTTGTTTTAAGTCGTTCACAACATCAGAGTTTCCTGTAGGGGTAAAATGTTGGAGCCATTTAGTGCTCGGAGAAAACACAATGTTTGACTGGATTACAGAGCCACATCACTTTTTTTTTCCACACCTCTCAGTAGACCCTGTGAGAACAATATATTATGAACAAATTAAAAAAATACAAAAAAAGCGTAATAATGTTAAAGTAGCCCCATAACCTTCTTTGTGGCCTTCTGGCATTATTACAAAATGTAACTTCAAGACAGTTATCATCAGGTTTGTTTTTCTGTAGGTAATTTCAATCACATACATGTAATAATAATAACACTTTGGCTGGCCACTGATTTGTTGCAGTTTTCAAGTGAGAAGGCCTTGCTTAGCCCTGTGCTCCCTACTGCCTCCATATTCCCATGCCTCTTCTCTCCTCCCAGCACTTGGAGACAAAATGCTTGATGACATCTCCTACCCCATTCTTCCCAATCTCTCTGATAAGCATGCGAACCCTCTCCTTTGTGTCACCCACTACCCCATATCCTTCATTCTCCTACCCCACTTCCCCATTATACTCCCAGTGAATCATATTCTTTTAGACTGGTATTTTGGACATTCTAGTAGAAAGTGTTCTAGGCCTCCAACACGCCTAAATTACACAGATGGCACTCATTTTTACTGTTTTTTTTTTTTTTAAAATTCCCTTAAGCTCCAGGGACCACAACCTCAGCTTGAGCAAGAGTAACCCACTCCCCCCCCCCCCCCCCCAAGGTGCCATCAAGGTACTCTTCAAACCCTGGCTTCTCTTTATCAGGCAGGCACCCTAAGACCTCTTTGATTTGACCCCTCTCGCCAATTTAAGTTTCCATCCTCCAGGACTCTTTCTCTGGCGATTTTTTTACCCTGGGTTGTTTCCTACTTCTATGTCTGAGATCTCCGGTGAGTAGTTCTTTATTAACTCCCTCACTTGAACCATCCACCCTGTCTTTGTATTTGAATTCCAAATATTCTGGAACATTAGTTTACACCATCAGCTGTTGGAGAGATTTACTAAATAGTTAAGATAACAGAGTTTCATTAAGTCTATCCTGTCCTTGATCCTCATCCACCGAAGCTCACCCCTGATTTTTCTTGTGCTGCAACATTACGCGACCCTGTTTTCCACTGGCCTGTATTGTTCTGCAAGATTTCCAAGCTCTTTAAAGCTGTTTGGTTGAAAGGTACCACTTCTGTACCATATGTTACACTTGGTACACCCACCATTTCGCAAATGGTTTTCCCAACAAAAACCTTATAGAAACTGTTTCTCCCTTTAAGTTTCATTTGGTTCAGGAGTCGCTTACCCTTCACAGTAAGTTTATTCGCATGGTGTTGGTAGATGCCTCTTTGTGTAATGTTTAGATTTATATTTACATTTATATATGTGATCATATTTCAGAAAAACTTTATAGTAGCAACATTTCTTAGAGGATTTATGTTATAAATTGTGAAAATTTTAAGTGAATTTGGAGTTTAGTTTCACAAAAATAGGTTATTTATTCATGTATAGGAGAAAATGATTATATCTAATCAATTCTGTGATTTTTACCTGAAAAGTAAGTACAACTATATTAAAATATAGGTGTACCATTTTCTTTTATTTTGTAACATTTAAAAGATAAACTGAAAAAAGAAACATCGTAAACTTTGCTGAAGTATATAAAAAAAACTTTTTCGACCCGATTTCCAAGACGTTTTGGCTGATAGGGGAACGAGGACATTTTTCTAAAAAATATTTCACCTGAAAGACACTTCATCGAAAGTATGTTTTGCTGAAATAATTTCAAAATTTTATTTTCATTTTATTTGGGATTTGTGGTTTGTTTGCAAGAAAGAGAAAAAAGCTTTGAAAATCAGTTAGGGAATTTTCAAACAAGGAAGCTTACGTAAGAAATAATAATTGAAAGTGTTAAAACTCTCATTCAATAACATAAGTTTATACAGTGTATAAGTTTTCATTAATTGTAAAAATTACTCAATATCCAGGATTTTATGTGCCTTGTGAAACGTGTTTATATAAAGTATTACAATAGTGTGATCTTTTAACTGATGCCGTCATTAAGAAGGAACTCAAGTAGTATTTAAAATGAACTGAACTGAAATTTTCAGCATTCACAACTTTCTGTGGGCACAGTAGAGCCTGGCCAACCTTCACCTGAGACTCTCAATATGGTGACCCAAGCAATGCCAGCAATGGCAACCCCTGCTGAGAAATACAGTAGAGGCCTCAAGACTGCAGAGCACAGAACCCAGCAAATTTATCACTCAAGTCAAACCAGGATAGAGAAAGATTAGAAGAGCAAGCCCACAAAAGATCATAAGGAACAGCCCAATTTGAAAAAGAAATTATGAAACTCGTCCTGAAACCAATCATTAGCCCAGATAACTACCATCCAAAAAGAGAAAGAAAAAAGGCCATCAAAACACCACTAATCAAGATCAATAACAACCATGCCGAAAGGCATGTCTCGGGTGTCATGAATAAAATATAACTGCAGTGGAGGAGTGAAAGGTAGTCTCACTTGGTGTGGCCACATATCTTTCCCCAGACATCTGCACTAACATACTAAGTAAATTTTCATCATTCGCTCCAAGTTGTAATAACATCTATATTATGTCATTAATGTATTGCTGTACTCAAGGGCTTCCTAAGTGTGTTCATAAGCATCTGTTGGGTTAATGCATAGGTGTAACATATTATCTCCCTTGATACGCTCACTGGCGGGCAATCTCCCTTTGTTGTCATTCAGTAATGTAGCTTCAATGTGACAAGATGTCCGAATAGTTAATCTCATCTTGGAATGTAGTGTCATTGCTCAGTTATTGAACACCAATAAATAAGTAAATCCACGTCACTGGTGACGTGGATTTACTTATTTATTGGTGTTTAAGGTCACATATTTATGCACAATGGCTAAGCATGACCACGACAGTTTTACGGGTGGAGGAAGCCGGAGTACCCAGAGAGAACCACCGAGCAATGGCAAGCAACTGTCAACTCCCCAACATACAAACTCCACACAAGCAAGGTCAGCATTGGTTGAAGACAAGTGCACCATCGACGTGCAGTACGCCTTAGTACACAACACCACCGTGCCCCCATGCGAGCAATGGAGATGAAGTGTCTTGCCCGAGGACACAACGCGGTTGCCGCAGGTGGGATTCGAACTGAGGTGACGTGGATTTAAAATGGTTGCGAGAGAAATTTGTTTGTATATATTGATTTTATTCTCGCCATTTCGTTGTCTGGTTTGTCTGTTTTGTTTTCTTCATGGAACAATATGAGTGCATACGTGAACCGGGCTGATCTTAATTGCTGCCTGATTCTCAAATTTTGCCATCGTTTCCATGAACATTGAGTTTAGTCATTTTCTTATAAAACAGTATTTTGTTTTCAATTTTGTATTTTTCTATCATGGAATTTGAGCCGTTCAGTTTCAAAGTACTCATCTGTAAATTTGATTGTGTGTAAATAATTTGTTCCTTTGAAAACAACCTTGTTTGGCTCTTCCACAGAAGAAAAAATGTTCAGTAATTTAAATTATAGTGTAAAAAATTATTTGAACTCAAAACATTTCATCGCGTGTAAATTTTTTGTCTTTTGATGTGATTCTCGGCGATGTTCATTTGTACTGCACCAATGTTTTGTCAGTCATTGTTAGTAAAATTTATCATTGTGGTCGATGAATTATGAGTACAGCTCACTGCAAGCTCTACTGTTCAATGACTGTGTTCACTCTTATGTAAATTTTTAGCCCAGTTGCTGGCTGTCAGCTATCACATCTGGTACAATTAATGCTGGAAATAGCTCATGTAAAATATTGTCATCCATTTTAATTGTTTGAAATTCAATTTTGTCACTTCTACATTGGAAATATTGTCATTTTTTAGAATTTTCTTATGAGTCTTGCAAACTTTACCACAGATATGAAGCGAATAAACATTCAAACTGACACAGCCGAAGAGTTCCAGAAACTAAAGACTATTGATGAACGAATAGCTTACAAGTTGTTAAAATGTAAGGAAAGAAAAGAATTTCTGGAACAGAGTGATTTAGAGAGAAAATCTGGTTTGCCGATTGAATATTGGTCGCATCTGTTGGTGAAGGACAAATAACGCTCACATTCCCATTATATGACAAAACGTCACAAAACTCAAGATCAACTCTTCAAAATGACTACTGGAATGGTATAGTACAGCTTTTGAGGGACGAGGTGAATTTATTTATTGGTGTTTAAGGTCACATACTTATGCACAATGGCTAATCATGACCATGACAGTTTTACGGGTGGAGGAAGCTGGAGTACCCGGAGAGAACCACCGAGCAACTGCCAGCTCCCCAACATAACTCCGCACTGCAGTACAGGCAGGTTTAGATTGGTTGAAGACATGCACACCATCGATGTGCAGTACACCTCAGTATATGGCGTCATCGTGCCCCCATGCGGAAAATCAGGGTCTCGACGTTGCTTAACTTCGGTGATCTGACGAGAACCGGTTACCACAATGCCACCGCGCCCCCCAGGGACGAGGTGAAGCATTTAGAGGTGGAAGTAGAAAATAAAGAAAAATTATGTGAAAAGAATTATTGGATGGCTGTAGAAAATACTAATAGTGAATGGGAAGAATACACTACACAAAATTACATTCTTCAAGAAATGCATATAAAAGAATTGAAACAAATACACAGTAAATGGGAAGATAAATTTGAAAAGTTAGAAAGAGAGTGTAAAACCTATAAGCATTACTTTCAAGAACATCTAAAACTAAATGAAAGAATGACGAGGATACTTGTAATTGAAAACTCAGAATCTTCGGATGAGATACTAACACCAACATGTAAACCATTCCCAGACAGTTTGGAAGAATGTGTCACCCAAATAACCACAGTAGATGGACAGCCGAGTTGTCATGTTGAAAATGACATCACAAAACGTGTCCATGTTGATACGGCTACTGATGCTGATAATTGTTTATTGTGTTCTGAGAAGCCAATGAAAGAAGAATTAAAACAATTAACTTCTCTTCTCAGTTTATGCCTGGTGAACAAAACAAATGTGTAGGTTCTGATGAGGTCAGTGTAAAATTATTAACAACAAATAAGGAGAATGATGATGTCGTTGATCTTGGTTTGTCAACTCGAACAGAAGGCGCTGTGAAATGAAAGTGTCAATGACACTGTAGCTCAACTTGACAAACTTGAACTTGGTAAGTTATAAGTGAAATGGCAAAATTGAAGATCATTGGTACCAATGTTATTTGGTGAAATTTCAACATAACAGCATTGTGTGTGCACAACGTCAAGAGTAATCCTTGAATTTATAAATGTAAACTGTAAGACTGGCTAAGGGAAGAATGTTGATACACAAATGCAGTAAGTTCAGAGGTTAGTGTAAATGGCAACTTTTTTGACAGGAATGAATGCTAATCAATAGCTCTTATCTATAGGTTTTGCCCAATGAGCACACCAACTTCAAAAAAAAAATCCTGATAAATGTGGCCTGTAGGCCATGTCAAAGAGGAATGTTGATGCACAAATGCAATAAATTCAAACTCAAAGACTGTTGCTAACAGCAACAGTTTTTGATGCAAATGAAAAGAAAATCGATAGCTCCTATCTTTGTCATCCTGCATAAGCATACAAAGTTTCAAAACAACCTGATAATGAATGCAACCTCTGAGGCATGCCAAAGGAAGATGTTAATGCACAAATGCACTAAGTTTGAATGTCATTGCTTGGGCAATGTTTTTTCTCTTTTTTATGGAAATTCATAAATATACCCTGCAGAGAGTGCAAAAGGGATAAGTTGCTACACAAATGCAGTAAGTTCAAAGGCTGGTGAAAACGACAATAATTTTTTAAAGGAAATGAAAATAAATGCTACCTGTGAGGTGTGCCAAAGGAAATTGTGGATGTACTAACGTACGTATGTATGTACGTACGTACATCATATGTACATACGTATGCCGTACGTACCTACATACGTACGCCGACGAGAAGTGATGGCAATAAGTCAGCTTGACTTTGTCAAGTTGTGCTAATAAATGTGCCCTGTAGGGTGTGCTAAAAGGAAATATTGAGGTCTGACTAAACTAAGTTCTAAGAACGTTGGCAGCGGCAACATTTTTCTATGGAAATTGAAGAAAATCGAAAGCTCCCATCTAGAGGTCTCCCCAAACAAGCATACCAGCTTTCAAAGCAATCCGATCATAAATATGCCCTGCAGGGTGTGCCAAAGGGAAATATTGAGGTCTTCTGACTAAACTAAGTTCTAAGAACGTTGGTCGCGGCAACATTTTTTGACAGAAATGGAAAAAAATTGATAGCTCCTAGCTAGAGGTCACCCCAAACAAGCATACCAGGTTTCAAAGCAATCCAATCATAAATGTGCCCTGTAGGGTGTGCCAAAGGGAAATATTGTGGTCTGACTAAGCAACATTTTTTGACGGAAATTGAAGAAAATTGATAGCTCCCATCTAGAGGTCAACCTAAATAAGCATACCAGGTTTCAAAGCAATCCAATCATAAATGTTCCATGTAGGGTGTGCCAAAGGGAAATATTGTGGTCTGACTAAACTAAGTTCTAAGAACGTTGGCCGCGGCAACATTTTTTGACAGAAATTGAAGAAAATTGATAGCTAGCATCTAGAGGTCACCCCAAACAAGCATGCCAGGTTTCAAAGCAATCTGATCATAAATGTGCCCTGTAGGGTGTGCCACATGGAAATACTGAGGTCTTCTGACTAAACTAAGTTCTAAGAATGTTGGCCGCGGCAATATTTTTTGACTGAAATTGGAAGAAAATCGATAGCTCCCATCTGGAGGTCACCCCAAACAAGCATACCAAGTTTCAAAGTGAACTGATCATAAATGCGACCTGTGAGGTGTGGCAAAGGAAATTGTGGATGTACGTAAGTCCCTATGCCGATCGATGAGAAGTGATGGCAATAGCTCAGCTTGACTTTGTCAAGTTGAGCTAAAAAATGAATCCTTCCTCCACAATGTTCCTTCCACAAATGTGAAAATGAAAAATTCTGCTCTTCCCACTGAGCAAATTCCAGCAGAACTAAACAATTTTCAGCGCATGTTGCTGGAGAAAACACCAGAATCTGAAAGAGACAGACACCATGCCTCTGATGCCATAAGAAAGCCCACGAAAAGCAGGCATAGAAAATATTCTAGAGAAGTTGAGTCACCTGTGGTGGAGGGATCATCGAAAACTGGCATGCCATGTCACCTGGATGTGCAACACAATCAAGTCTACATTCCAACTAAGTATTCCACGAGATGGTCATCAAACACTGAACAAGCACCGAAACAATGCGTTCGTCAGAGAAGACATTGTAATAGCAAACCAGTCCATGTGGTACCTAATGCCAGAATGAGAAGCAGAGAACCCCCCTCCTCCATTGCGGTCGTCACAAAATGTTCATGGTTGTGGTGGTCCAGTAATTATAGACGTTTTTTTCCAACAAAACAACCAATTACCACAATATTATCTACCACAGACATTTACAACACCGTCAAGACTTCTGCATAGTACATATCAATTCATTCCACACAACAGCACAGCGGTCAAGGTGCATCATGGCCTGCTTAATGCATATCTGGCACCTACACTTCCGAGACAACAATGTCCTGGTTCAGGTCTTAGTTTCGGACCGCAAATATTGCAGACCTACAGCGGAATTACCCTTTTCACCAGCCTACCATTCCAGTGATTCTCTTGCAATGAGTTAACCCTTTACCTAACCTGAAAAGCAGACGACACTTGCAAAAATAATTCTTGAATAAGTAATTTTTTTCATTTTTTCTCTCAAAAACATAGGTTATGACCCCTCGTTAGAATGAGCTCGACGAGCTCGTTCCAACGAGGGGTCATAACCTATGTTTTTTGAGACAAAAAATGAAAAAAATAATGAAAATTAATTGGCGATTTTTGAGAATAGCGCTAGCCGGTTTTGGCCGTTACATTAGGTAAAGGGTTAATGGAAACGGAGATATACACATTACATAACTACAATGATCACACTACTGCATATATCACACCTTTCAGTGCAGGAAGGCTCTATATGCTTTCTTGCCTGGAGAACATTCACAGCGGCCATGACACTCACACACAGACAAATGCAAACACATTACACAACAGACATACACAAACACATTATGTTTTCCGTAGGGAGGTCTTAATCGCTTCCTCACCTGTAGGGACATTTACATTCACATTATACCATGCAACTTTTGCTCAAACACAAGCACACACTCCGTTATTTTTACCATTCATCTGCAGATGTCTTTTAAAATCTTCACCTTTTACCCTCATCATCTTCTTTTAAATAATGTATTTAAAACTTTTAAAAATTGTGGTCAGTTTATCTCACAGTGCAAAGTTTTAAAAGTACGTTGAACTATTCAATGTAAACTTCTCTTTGTAACGGTGAACATTTTTTATGGGTGGTGACATTTTAGGGCTTTGTTGCTTTCTCTAGTGAATCCACTCACCAGATTTGTTGGCATTCGAATGTTTTTCCATTCAAGAAGTAAGAGAAGTTTTCAACTGAAAATCTGTTTTATTTGCCTTCTAGTTTTAGGGGATTATTGTTCTTACTCTGCCAAACTTTGTACATAGTACAGGTCATCTTTGTCACTAATGGCTATTCATGGCTCGGCATAAATTATAATTGTCGACAGTTTTAGTAGCTGGACAGGTCTGACAGGGAGGTGATTTCTGCTACCTTGTCATGTTCCAGTTAATGAAACTGTTGATGATTACTCATGTGTTCTGTTGAACTCACTTTTGTAGTATGAGCTTTAGCAAATGTCCATTTCTGGCTACACAATTTGTTTCTAGATGTGTTAAGGGATCATTGTTGCCATTTCCCAACAGTTTTGTAAATAGCTTACCAGTATGACACTGACTTCATGTAAATAATCTATTGTTTGAAGATAATTTGTATGTCCACCCGTTTGGACATCAATTATAAATGTAAATAGCTATAAACAGGAAGGGGAGGAGTGTTGTACTGGGGGTCTTCCTGAAGTCTGTACATAGGCATCTGTTGTTATTATTTTATGTGAAAAAATTTATTTTGTGTTATCATTTCATGAAAAAAGGATTATAGAAAGATTATGTGATAGTGAGCCATTGGGAACTGGTACTAAAAAAGAGAATAGTGGCTGAGTGGATAAGTGCGCTGGTCTCTCATGCCAGAGGTCCAGGGATCCATCTCTGTCAGGTAAAGTTCTTAAGGTGTCCAAACTCTCTCTGTCAGCATCAATTGTGGGGTTGATGCTGTCTCAGCATACCGTCCTATCTGGTGGAGAAGTAAAATGTCTGTCCTCTGTGTGGAGAGAGACACACTCCATGCAGGCTAAAGATTCCTTCACAGTATTCAAGAAGAGCTAGGCCACAAAGTTGCCGCTATGAAGGTCATCCCACACACCTATGCCACTGGGCCAAGGAAAGGTGTTAATATAAGTTGCATAACTTGTTCGCCAATCCTTGTAAAACAAATATCATTAAATAAAAATAAAAAACCTTGGCAAAGTGTCTGAAAAATCCTTGGCAAAAATGCCAAGCGGATTTGGACCTCGAAGAATTCGGACCTTGGAGAATTCGGATCTTGGAGGATTCGGACCTCAACTTTCGAGGATTTTGAGTCTAATCCAAATATTTTTGGTCTTTTAGGTAAAAAAAAATAATACCACAAATAATACAATGACCTCTTGCAACAAAAATAATGATTTACTGTGACATGAACGATTTAACAGTGAAATTTTTAATAAAAGATTCTATTATCTGGCTGATTCAGACCCTCAATCTGGCTGATTTGAATCCTCACTCTGTTTACTTAATTCGGACCCTCACTATGGACGATTTGGATGGTGGATTAATGGCTGAAAGATACAGACTCTAAATTTTCATGACATATATTTGGGCTAGACAGTTAGAGGTACAAGAACAAGTTTTGATCTTGTTCACTGTCTATTGAGTAGAGATAGTTCACTATAAGCTTCCAGCTTATTGCTGAATCCACTATATAATTTGAAATACTTTATAACATACTGATTTCATAATAAATATTGTTTAAATTGAATGGATTCAATTTAAACTGTATACACTTATATAAAGTACATGTAGGATGGCGCATTGTAGTAGTGTCCTAAAATACGCTGGTAAATTGATTTTGGAAGCTCAATAAAATAGAACTGAGTATTCTTAAAGTTAAGAAAACAATCCACTGATTCATATAAACTTAGAATATCCGAAAATCACTTAAAACAAATCCAGAAAAATTTAGATTCTTCTTTTTCCATTAAAATAATCCAACAAGCATTAAAAAAATAATTGAGAATTTTGAACAAGCGATCACTACAACTGTTTCATATGTGTGTATCTGCCATTGTGGGTGGTGGTTTGTAATTAACCAACATTGATTCCTAAAATCATAAAAGGCCACCTGGCCACACATCCCCCAAAAAAGTTTGCAATTTGAGGTATTTGAAAAAAATGGAATTTTTCGAAGTCGAAAAAGGGGCATAACTCTGGCAAAATTGTCAGACCACACCCTGATTCGAACTTGACCTGTATTTTATGTTGATACACCTACATATCAAATTTCATTTGATTCAGCCAACTATAACTTAAGTTATCGTCGGGAAACCAACAAAATTAATTTTTGAAGTTGAAAAAGGGACATAACTCTGGCAAGAATTGTCGGACCGCACCCTGATTCAAACTTGACCTGTATTTTATGTTGATGTACCTACAAACCAAATTTTGTTTGATTTGGCCACTTATAACTGAAGTTATCATTGGGAAACCAAAGTGGGATGGACGCACACATGGATGAACAGACACATGGATGGATGGATGGATGGACACACAGACGGATGGACGGACACCGGCAATTTTAATAGTCCCCTGGAAAAAAATTTCTGCGGACAATAACTGATGAGTATTTATAATCAGTGCTCTACAAACACTAAAATAATAAAAGGATTTGGGGAATTAATAGAATTAATATCATAACAGCTTTCTTTTGGCGGGGCGTGACAAGATTCACAAAATATACAGTAGGCCTAATATGAATTAAATATGTTTCAACAAATAGAATATGATTTGTATAAAAATATAGATATCAAGTAGTATTGTGTCTTCTTCTCATCTGAAGTAGCATTTTGCAATAGCTTAGAATAAAATTATTCAGGGTCCAAATGCTGCAAATTCTGGGTCTAAATCCTCCAAGGAGTGAATTCTTCAAGGTCTGAATCCTCCAGGTCAGGGTCAAAATCTTCCATGGTTCAAATCTACCTGATACCGAAGTTTCAAAAGTTTGCTGAGGTATCAAAAACGTTTGACAAAACATCCAAATGTTTTGGAAAGGTGTCCAAATTTCCAACACAGTGTTAATTTTTTCTCTGAGAAATGCCCAGGATTTCCCTGGTAGGACAAGTAGGAGGATGAAATGTTGAATGTCGTCATTTTTGCCACCTGGCAATTTGGCCACAGAGTGATTTCACCACCGATCGAATTTGCCGATGATAGAAGAAAGGGGGAGGGGGGGGGGGGGGGATGTACTGCAACAAAACAAAAGACAAAATAGCAGTTGAGACAACTTTTTAAAATTTTTATTGTTTTGTATCTTTTAAAACATTAAAACATTAAAGAGTAAAAATATATGGAATCTCAAATTTTATGTACAGTGGAATAAAGAAAAAAGATGACATACATTTTATATATTATTATTAAAATTAACTGAATTAATAAATGTCTGTTGGCAGCATCCTTTTCAAGACATAAATCCTGGCATGTTCCTGCAAAGGCACTTGTCCAAAAATGGAACAAACAGCTGTGTATTTTTGGTAAACTAAAAGTTTCCTCAGAGCCTTCCACATTACCAGTGTCGAAATCTACCACAAACTCTGAATACAAAAGTAAATTTGGAATGGTTAATCACATCTAAAAACAATAGTGACATTTTGTCCCCACCTTCTCTGTCCCCTTCTCAACCCAATAACCGGCAGAGGATCCAGAAATGGGGGTGTCCCCTTCAGATGGTCCCTTGAGAAAATGTTTTAAATTTTGATGTTCAAAGATGGAGCAGGTTTGAATCCCCATAAAATATTTTCATTACGCCTTACTTTATGGAAGGAATATTACAGGAGCAGGAAGATTTGGCCCTGGGAAGATTCAGCCCTGCATTTTTTCGGCCCAGGGAAGATTAGGCCCTGTACTCAATAAAGACTGACTGCTAATTGGTCTATTCGTGTTCTATCTGGGGGTTTCACAATTCACATAATTGACAAGTGATAACTGACAGGCGGTTTAAGGTAATTATTTATTAATTCTAATAGATTATTAAACCTAATGACATTATTTTGCAACTTAAGCAACACAAAAACTTAAACACTATAATTGTACAAATTGTATACATATTTATTTATTTATTTATTGGTGTTTTAAGGTCACATACTTATGCACAATGGCTAATCGTGACTGTGACAGTTTTGCGGGTGGAGGAAGTCGGTGTACCCAGAGACAACCACCAAGCACCGACGAGCAACTGTCAGCTCCTCAACATTCTAACTCTGTTCAAGCTGTGCTCAAGCAGGGTTACAGCAGTTGAAGACATGTGCACCATCGACGTGCAGTACGCCTTAGTACAAGGCATCATCGTGCCCCCATGTAGGCAACCAGGATAAAGTGCTTTGCCCAAGGACACAACACAGGTCGTCCCGGATGGGGATTGAAGAAGGAACTTCTAGCACAGAAGTCCAACAGTCTACCACTGAGCCACCGCACGCCTTGTATACATATAAGATGTCACACAAAACACCTGGCGGTACAAGTATAATGTTATAAAGACATATAGATGTAATTAGAAAAGTTATTTCTTGTTTTTTCCAAGTCTAAAAATTTTATTTACATGAAGAAGGAATTCAGTCATTCTACCATCACCATCTCCATACTTGGCCCATAGTGAATCTATTTCCTTGTCAATTGCAGTGATATTTTTTTTAATATCTGTTTCCAGGTCTCTGGCCATTGAAACATTTCTCATCAGAAAGAACAACTTGATTATTTATCAGTCCAATAGTACATTGTGAAGAAAAAACATTTAGTGAAGTCACCGTTAAAAAATAAAAAAAAAAACAATTCTGGCACACAGTGGACAATATGGTCCTGTAACAGGAGGAGAGGTAAATGTGGGTGCCGGGTCTGAACCGTCGACCTCTAGCACACAAAGTGACTGATTTACCACAAGACTAAGAGATCCAGACCAACCAGGCTGGTTGGTAAATGACCTTTATACCTCGACCGCTACACTACTCTCCCCTTCTTTTGAGATTCACCCACCATGAATCTCACCCCAGAGTGGCCGAAACATCCACCATGCTTCACCACAGCATCCACAATGCCACCAACTGCTGAGGATCATTCACCACAGTATCCACAATGCTACTGTAACCACGGAGAATGTTATGTTAGCGCACAGGAGGAAGAAATTACTACAATTACTACAATAGTAAAGAGTATTGCCAGAGTGCGTGAATGGTGAGAACAGCGGGAACTGATAATCCAATCAGAAATGGAGAGACGTGATGGGAATGACGCTATTGGTTAGGAGTGAAATCTTGACCGAGCAAACGTCATAATCATGTGATCTCCGACTGGTATATAAGCGGAAATTCTGTGTATGACGCTTTTTTATCGAATGCTTTGGTATGGTAAGGTAAAAGTATCGAGAAGTCACATTGGATTCGTGGTATATATTTTATGTTAGCTAATATGGTTACAGACTGTGTCAGAATATTGTAGAAGTTGCCCGAGTTAACAGTCTGAGTATTAACAGGACACAATTAGTTGTGACTTAATCAAGACAGGGAGTTGCGACCACATAAGCGGGAGCATTATTGTCTGTGTCGAGAGGTGCACAGATGTGGTCACGATGTGTGCATAGCTAGGTTAGTCGCGACCAAGGTATAGTCGCAACCACGAGCGGTTGGGGTACCAGTACAGACTTGCTGTAGTCACGACCACGTTGAGTAATGGTCATAGTTACGGCATGTCTGCAACTAGGTCCCAGGTACCAGGTTAAGTTGGTCACGACGAGTGTAGAAATAAGCATAGTTATGACCTGTAGTAGTCGCGACACAGCAATACACATTGTTTAGGGTGTCCCATAATGCCAAGGTACGGCATTGTCTTATGTAGATAATCATGTTACATAATTGGTGGCAGTGGTAGGATATTGTTGAATGACACACGTATTTCGTATTTTTGCTATATTTTGTACTGCCTTGAAGTGTTTAATTTTATTGTTCACTGCTTGATAATTTGTATTTTAAAACTTTGACATGTGTCAAATCTATTGTTGTTTTTTCGGATAAGCGATGGCAATGAACAATCTACTTGGAAGAAGACCTGACCATATTAGCGTGAAAACATGTTCTGGACAGGAATAAAGTGCTACAGTCGACACCAGTAGTTGAAGATGTCAATGTCAGGAGAAAATATATTGTTAATAGAGAGAGTATGGATTCTGGTGTCATTTCAGCTGACTACAAAAATACTTGTCAGCACTCATCACAGGCAGTAAAGCCAAAAGTAAAGTTTCCGGGAATAGCAGGCACTACAGACACGGATGTAGATGAGCACTGGCAACAAACTCCAGAGTCTAGTCGCCAGGCCCATGAATTAGGTTAACCATCTGAGAGACTGCTGACACTTTCCATTTACGAAAATCCAGGCGATAGAGTGATGCCATCACATAGATACACAGGGCGAGACATACTCAGTTCTCCAATGTCACAGTCAGAAAATATTATAAAATCGGCTCATGGTGATCACGGACATGACACATCAGTCAGAAAGCCACCGAATGCCATAACGCCTGCAACTTTCAATGGAATGGTATCATGGTTAGATTATGAAGCACATTTTGAGGCTTGTGCGAATTTGAATCAATGGAACACACAAGAGAAAGGTCTGTACCTCGCAGTATCACTACGTGGCCAAGCACAGGGTATCTTTGGTAACCTGCATAGAGCTTTGTCCCACGATTACAATGCTCTGGTAAGGGCATTAGAGGAGAGATTTTCTCCAGCTAACTAAACGGAACTGTACCGAGTACAACTCAGAGATCGTCGACAACGGCATCAGAGACATTGCCAGAACTTGGGCAATCAATATGGAGACTAACAAACCTAGCCTATCGAACAGCACCACCAGATGTCAGGGAAACCTTAGCCAAGGAACAGTTTGTAGATGCGCTACAAGACTCTGATATGAGATTGAGAGTTAAACAGGCACGTCCTATTGACCTAAATGATGCTATACGCCATGCAGTAGAAGGAGACATTTATAAAAGCAGACAAAGATTTACAGATGAAACATATATAAGGCCAATCGACGTATCACAACCTGTGGGTGCAGACACTTCCAAAAAAGATGACACAAAATGCCTGCTAGCACAAATGGAGAAGTCCATAGAAGCCTTACAAGGATAAATCAAGTCTCTGAAAACGTCGAAGACCCAGGGCAGTTTGCGACAGTTGAATAAGAACCAGGTCACTGGTAATGTTCATAAATGTATTATTTGTGGATCCGAGAAGCACCTAAAGGCCAGCTGTCCCAAACGAAATAAGAAATGGACTCGAAATAGTTCAGTTAAACCAGTTTACCAACAAAGTAAAAAAGCGGCAAAGCAAAAAAGTTCACTTGGAATCAATAAACGAGCTCAAGAGTCGGGCAGGTACATTACCTCAAACGTAAACAACAAAGAAATAAGAATGTTGGTCGACACGGTCACCACAGTGTCAATTATTTCAAAAGAGGTTTTCGATACCATCCCTATTACAGAAATAACGCAACTAGAAAGAACAGATCATGAAATATTTGCAGCAAGCAGGACCCAGATAAAGGTATTTGGTAGAGCTGCCATGAACATCAAAATTAAAACATTTCAATTCAAGTACAACATGTAGATTGCAGATGTCGATACTGATGGAACCATTGGATTAGATATATTAAAGGAATATAACTGTATAGTAGATGTGTAATGGTACACTGGAAAATGAAAACAACAAAGTGCCTGTAATGTTTGAAGGAATCCCAGGATGTTATAGAATTGCATTGGCTGAACACACAAACATTCCACCATGTAGTGAAGTCGTCACGTCATGTCGTGTGTGCATCCCTAAAGGGAAAAGCCTGCCACAAGGAATTGCATTAGTGGAACATTCAGATAGCTTCCTCAAGTCGGACAGAGGCTTAACAGCGAGAACATTGGTTGAAATGCAAGATATCATTCTCGTAAGAATGATGAATCCAACAACTGAGGCGAAAAACCTCTATCCAGGAACCATGATAGGTACCCTGAGTATGGTAGACAAAGTGACGCCAGACAAAGACTGCACCGTCAAAGAAGATGAAGAGTTACCAGATAATTTGACAGAATTATATAACCAGTCGTCCCTTGGCCTGGGATATAAAGAAAAGAATGTCGTGAGGAAACTCCTTGCATGGTATAGAACCTGTTTGCTAAATCAGATATGGATGTGGGGAGGACAAGCATAATTAAGCACCACATTGACACGAGGGATGCAAAACCAGTAAAAGAACCCCCTAGAAGGTTGCCGTATCACCAAAGGGCAGAAGTTCAAAGAAAAGTACACGACATGTTAAAAAGACGAGTCATAAGGCCGACAAGTAGTCCATGGGTGGCAGGTGTAGTCCTCGAACAGAAAAAGGTTAAGTCCCTATGATTTTGTGTGGACTATAGGCGTCTAAATGCGGTGACAGTTAAAGATGCGTACCCACTCCCCAGGATAGACGAGTCTCTAGAACAACTCTCAGGGTCAAAATGGTTTTCGACATTAGATCTATGCTCTGGGTATTGGCAAACTGAAGTTGATCAGGCTGATCGGCACAAAACTGCATTTGCAACCACCAGTGGACTATTCAAATTCAATGTTACACCTTTTGGACTTGTCAACGCGGAAGCCACCTGTGAGAGGCTTATGGAGACAGTACTCTCGGGGTTGCAATGGAAAACATGTCTGATATATTTAGATGATGTTATTGTGACAGGAAAATCATTTGACGACATGCTAACAAATTTGGAAGAAGTATTTAGAAAACTTCTCTCAGCTGGTTTAAAGCTGAAAACTAAAAAATGTAGACTCTTTGCAAAAGAAGTAGAATTCCTCAGACACATAGTTTCAGAAGAAGGGATATCTTCGGATCCCAAGAAGGTAGAAGCAGTGCAAAGTTGGTTGCCACCGACCAAAGTATCAGAAGTAAGGTCATTTTTAGGAATGTGCAGCTATTACCGGAAGTATATTTACAAATTTGCTGAGTTAGCCAAACCCCTTCACAAACTAACAGAAAAGGGTAGAATATTTAAATGGACTAAAGAATGTCAAGAGGCTTTCGAAGCACTTAAACATAAGTTTGTAACAACTCCAATATTGGCACATCCGGATTTCACACAATCATTTATTCTTGACACCGATGCTAGTGACTCAGCAATAGGAGCGGTGCTTTCACAAGTGCAGAATGGCATGGAGCGATCCATCGCCTATGCCAGCAGAAGTCTTTCAAAGTCAGAAAGAAAGTACTGCATGACACAGAAAGAACTCATAGCTGTAGTTTACTTTACGAAATATTTCTGCCATTACTTATATGGGAAGAAATTCTTGGTGAGAACAGATCATAGTTCTCTGAGATGGCTTTTCAATACCAGAAACCCAGAAGGACAATTAGCAAGATGGTTAGAAATACTGTCATTCTACGAAATGACAATAGATCATCGTCCAGGCAAGCAGCATCAAAATGCTGATACACTTAGCCATTTACCTTGCAAACATTGTGGGTTTGAGTTAAAACAATGACGCAAAGAGTGGTAATATGTGTACAGCAGCTGTGGTACAAACACAGATGAGTACAGAGGTAGACGCTGCTACAGATGCAGGAGTAACAGACCAGTCTCTAAAAGTGTGACAAGAATGTGATGACGATGTCGCATTGATTAGACAATGGCTGAGTAATGACAAGGATGTCAAGCCCACTGAAATCTTGGGAAAGAGTAGAGTAGTAAAATCATTATGGGCACAAAAGGACGCTTTAACATTAGAAAACGATATCCTTTATCGAATGTGGGAGCATCCCAATTCCCAAATCAAAACATGTATCATTACAAGCAATAGTACCACAAAGAGAAAGACGGAAGGAACTCGTGCAGTGTCATGACAAAAGAACCTCAGGGCACCTGGGTTTATTCAAAACACTTTCCCAAGTTCGACAGAAATATTTCTGGCCCGGATTGCAGAGAGACATACGTCAGTACGTAAAGGGATTTGAAAAATGTTTGAAGAAGAAACAACCCACAAAGACAAAAAAGGCCCCCATGCAAATAATGGCATGTGGTTCCCCCACGGAAAGAATAGCTTCTGAAATATTAGGTCCTCTGCCAGAAACTGACAAGGATAATCGGTATATCTTAGTAATATCTGACTATTTTACTAAATGGACAGAGAGTTTTCCTAATGCAGATATGGAGGCAAAGAGTGTTGCTAAAATATTAGTGGAAGAAGTGATAATGGGGTTTGGGCTTCCGAACATCATCCATTCAGATCAGGGCACCCAGTATGAAAGTGGATTGTGTTGGGAGGTATGCAAATTGCTTCAGATCACAAAAACACGAACTACCCCGTATCATCCTCAATCAGATGGCATGGTGGAAAGATTTAACAGGACTCTAACCACCATGCTGAGTAATTTTGTTAACGACCGCCAGTCTGATTGGGATGAACAATTACCATATCATATGTGATGATGGCGTATAGGTCAGCAGAACACGAAACAACAAGCTATACACCAAATTCACTAACACTTGGAAGAGAGGTTTCGACACCTATTGATTTGATATATACAAAATGTCCCAAGCAATTAAGAGCATTCCCCAAAATTGGTGGGTTTGGGAGATCCAAGAACGTTTAGAGGTTGCACATCACCTGGTGAGAGAAAGTACAGGTCAGGCCATGGTAAGACAGAAAAAACTGCATGACCAAAAACTATCTTGGCAAATGTACAAAAAGGGCGACATGGTATATGTTTATTTTCCAAGAAGACTGGAAGGGCGTTCCCCCGTATCTTACAAGTTATTGGGGTGGCCCATATAAGATACTAGGCAAAAATACTGATGTCACGTACTCAGTTCCCTGTGGCCCACGAGGTACCAATCAGGTAGTTCATGTCAACCGAATTAGGGCTAAGCATTCACAGCATTTGTTGGGTGAACTGGAACAGAACAACAATACATCTGATATGGATGCAGTTGTGACAGACGAGTATGTCGTTGCAAATAATGCCTATGAAACCAAGGCTTTGGTCATACCAAGTAGACCACATCGACAGCATCGCCCCCCACTTTGGTTACATGATTATGATCGAAATTAAAGAAAACAAAATTATAATCTGTGATCCTTTGCTGCGTAGATCATACTAACTCAAAAAATGTCTTATCTTTTCAGAAACAATATGCCTCAAAACAAAGACCACCCCGAGAAAGTCAGATAGAAAATGTCCAATGTGTGTATATAGGATGGATAATGAAGATTTATTTAAAGTTTATTTGGTTAGATGTGGTTTTCAGAAGACTGCTATTTCCTTGAAATGCGAGAAGTGCAGCTTTTCTACATATAAAATAAACTATCTTAAGCGTCATGTGAAGCATATGAATAAGACAGCTATAGCAACTGATAATAGTGAATGTGCCAAATCATCATCCTCCAGAGAAGAAAGTGATTGGGAGCACCAAGACCCAGGAGAGTTGTTTGGAGACGTCTCCGAGAGTGAAGAAGAAGTCGCTGGTAAAACCACAGATCAGTCAGCAGACTCAGAAGAGCCACTTGATCTCCTGCAAGGTAGAGTCTTTAGGAAACCTACCCAACCAAATGCTGTGTCGGCTCCAAAGAGACCTTGAATGTCACTCCCACTCAAAAAACCAGAGCCTGTATATGTACATGAAGAAAAGGCAGCACAAACAGAGACAACAGAGAAGTCATCTTTTGACATAGGATTACAAACTGACATTTATGAATATAAAAAAGACTGTCAAGGTCATTACAACTGTGAATATTAATGGCAAGAAAGAGACACGAGTTGAAAAAGAGGTTGTTACAACCGTAAAATTCTAGGACTGTTTCAATTTGTTGTCTGAGATAATGACCAGTGAATAGTATGAATTACATGTGTTAATTGTTAATGATTAATGTGGTAAATAAGTATGTTTTATAGATATGGACATGATCATTTTGTAATCACTTGTTTCTATTGAACAATGAACAAATTAAAAAAAAACAAAAAAATAATATAATTCATTAAGTTTCTTATGCTGAGAAAATAAATACAAATAATATACATACAAAAGTCAATCTGCCAGTACTAGTTCATGCGAGGATGCATGTTCCTTCAGAGGCGTGGGTAATGTAACCACGGAGAATGTTAAGTTAGCTCAAAGGAGGAAGAAATTGCTACAATTACTATGATAGTAAAGAGTATTGCCAGAGCGCGTGAACGGTGAGAACAGTGGGAACTGATAATCCAATCAGAAATGGAGAGATGTGATGGGAATGACACTATTGGTTAGGAGTGAAATCTGGACCAGGCAAACGTCATAATCACATGATATTCGACTGGTATATAAGTGGAAATTCTGTATATGACGTTGTTTTTTATCAAATGCTTTGGTACGGTAAGGTAAAAGTATCGAGAAGTCACATTGGATTTGTGGTATATATATTGTGTTAGCTAATACGGTTACAGACTGTGTCAGAATACTGTAGAAGTTGCCCGTGTTCACAGTTAGAGTATTAATAGGACACAATTAGTTGTGACTTAATCGAAGTAGTTGCGACCACATAAGCGGCAGCGTTATTGTCTCTGTTGAGAGGTGCACAGGTGTGGTCATGACATGTGCATAGCAGCTAGGTTAGTTGCATTGGTGTAACGGTACAGACTTGCTGTAGTCATGACCACATTGAGTAACGGTCATAGTTATGGCGTGTCTGAGACTAGGTCCCAGGTACCAGGTTAACTTGGTCATGACGAGTGTAGAAATTAGCATAGTTATGACCTATAGTAGTCACGACCCGGCAATACACAATTGAAAAGAGTGTTACTAGTTGATTGTTTTTTATAATTTCTTTTTCTTAGGCTGTATATAATTCTTTAGTAATCATATGTCATTCAATTCTCAGCAAGTTATCTGGGAGGACACCACCCTTTTTAGTTGACCACTCGCATTGTTTAGGGTGTTCCATAATGCCGAGGTACGGCATTGTCTTATGTAGATAATCACGTTACACCACCAACTGCTGAGGATCGGACGAGCACCCAAATGTAACAGGAGGAGAGATAAGTGCAGGAGCCGGGTTCGAACCATCGACCTCTAGCACACAAAGTGACTAATTTACCATGCAACTAAAAGATCCGGACCAGTCAGGCTGGTTAGTAATGGACTTTATACCTTGACTGCTACAGTTCAAGTCAACTGATGGAATAGTTCTAGTTGAGTGGGCATGTTTCAGTTTCTAACATTTTGGATTCAAATTTTGGACTTTCAATAGATTACATTCAAACAAAAAAGGTAAAGACATTTTTTTCACAAAATAGACAAAATTTTGATCAAAAATCATTGAAGAAAACACTTTTTTTCAATAAAATTTATACTTTTTATAAAATTTTGATCAAAAACCTTTAAAATATATTTGGTAAAGGTGTAGAATAGGGGACTTTTCGTTTTTTAAAAAAAATAACGATTTTCTCGCTATTTTTTCTCTGTTTTCTTAAAGTAAACTATAATTTGAACAAAATTAGGTACCTCTATCATGTTTTAACATGTCAGAGAATAGATTTTAAATCCCGTTGAATTGCTAGTTTCTCAGTTGCCATTTGTTTTAACCGCTGAAAATTTCGCAGCATTTGTTGTTTTCATTCGTTGTTACGAGTGACGTCACAGGGGAGAAATCATTCTATATGATAGCAGGTGCGCTTCGCTTGTGTGCATTTTAGCAGGTACGCTTCGCTTGTGTGCGTGTTCCTCGATTTAAGGTCAGTTCAGTTAGGACCAGGGTGAGCTAATCGGTAAGCTAACCCTGGCCCTTACTAGACTGACCCTAAAATTTGTTCTAGGGTCAGTTTAGTGAGGGGGCAGGGTTTGTCAGCCGACATTTCAATTACTAAACTCTCCCCCATGATAGCGATAATGGAACAGAGCGATTGCAGTGAGTTCGACGGCGCTGTCACAATAAAATCGTTGATATTTCTTGAAAAAAACCGATAAAAGTATGTAATTTTGTGTCATTTTGTTCAAAATATAGTTTACTTTAAGAAAATAGAGCAAAAATAGCGAAAAAAGCATTATTTTTAAAAAAAAAACGAAAAGTCCCCTATTCTACACCTTCACCATATATTTAAATAATAACTTTTCTAAATAACAGAATAAAATATAAATTTAAAAAAAATTCAGCCCAAAATGAGGAGATTCGGCCGACTACCAGGGCCGAATCTTCCAGGGTCCATTCTTCCCCGACCCAATATATCTTAGACTTAGTTAGAGTGACTAAAAATCATCGAGTGATAAAAACGCGGTGACGAAAACGCCGGTGGCGAAATCGCCGAGTGATGAACACGATTGGTGGCGAAATCTCCAGGTGGCAAAAACACTGGACTGTGGACACCGAAACGTATCGGTCTGAAAGTTGAATGTCTCGTGTCGCCGTCGGAACGTCCGAAGTCCGAAACATCGTATAGACTGTCTCAGAGCCCCTCATTTAACCCTAAGACGCGTTTCTTGAAAAATTGAAAACAACCCATTGAACTGCTCAGTAGCTAAGAACAAACCTTCTGATTCAAATTTTAAATGTTCCCATACACTTTCTGTCCTTCCCCTATACTATTTATTGTGATTTTGGTGTTTCTTGTTTTTGGTATCAGGACAAGCGTTCCCACGGCATCTCGTACCAGTCAAGTCGTACCCAAAACTGGACGACTCGTACCCATTTTTATCTGGACAACTCATACCCACGATTGGACAACTCATGCCCACAGCGGGAGAACTCGTTCTGATATTATTTACAGGGGAGGGGGGGGGCAGATAGGGGTACGAGTCCACTCGCCCCCCTGGGGTGGGGGGGGGGGCGAGTGGACCTGAATTAGGGGGCGAGTAGACCCTGGCCAAATATTCTGAAAATCGTCATTATTTTTTTAGTTTTAACAAATAAATTTGTTAATACTTACAGTTTTATGAATTGTAATCCAAGTATATTCCGTTTTTAATGAAAATTATGAACTGATTTACCGGACATAAACAATAATTTGACATAATGGCACAAAGACTCCTTAACATCTGTCTAAAGCGGCATCAAGTCAGTCAGCACGAATTTCAAAGTAAACACAACAGACAAGTTGTTATAAAAAATGAAAACAGATTATTGTTTGGTCGGTACTCACTTTGTAATTAAATTTCAATAGACAAGTTATCATTAATGAAAACAGAGATTATTGCTTGGTCGGGACTCAACTATCTACTGCAGCATTCTTAAAAAAATGTTCTTCTGTGTATGAAAGAAAGTAATGTTATTAGTAGTACTATAGTATGTAATATTGTGCTAATATGATACTAACAGAAAAATAACAGACCAATGCTTACATGGGCGAGGGCTGGTAGTACAGACGGGGGGGGGGGGGGGGACGATTGGACAACTCGTACACATAAACAACTCGTTTCTGACATTATTTACAGGGGGAGGGGGCAGATAGTAACACAAAAATAACAGACCAATGCATACATGGGAGAGGGCTGGTAGTACAGACGGTGGGGGGGGGGGGGGTCGAGGACGATTGGACAACTCGTACCCATAAACAACTGGCAGATAGTAACACAAAAATAACAGACCAATGCTTACATGGGCGAGGGCTGGTAGTACAGGCGGGGGGGGGGGGGGTGATTGAACAACTCGTACCCATAATGGGACAACTCGTTTCTGATATTATTTACAGGGGGGGGGGGGGGGGGAGACAGATAGTAACACAAAAATAACAGACCAATGCTTACATGAGCGAGGGCTGGTAGTGCAGGGGGTAGGGCTCTATAGCCCTCCCCCTCCCCATTTTTTTCCGTAAAAAAATTCCAAACATACAATTACTACGGGATTGCAAACTCTGTATTTTAAGACACCGCCACACAGAGCCAGATAAACGGAATATAGTTAGGCCTACTAGATTTAATGGTTTATAGGATACATGTGTATTACCTGAGTTCGACTCCATAGGCTCATCTATAAGCACATGTGGCCAATATAACAACCTGTCTTCTTTCACGTCAATTAATGACGTTCGCACCAGAAAATTAGGTACATTCAGCGAGTCTGACTTTGAGAAGTGACTGTACAATATTGTTTGAATAATGTGGAATAATAATACAAGAAGTAGCTAACAACTCTATTTATGACATAAATAGCCCTGGAAATTTTGGAACAGACAACCGAAAGATGGTGCCTGAAGTTCAGATTTTCATCCACAAAAATTCCGAAGAATTTGACAATTTTTTCTTCTTGATTATTTGCGTTACGCACACGAATTAGTTACACCTCCGTGGAGCTAGTTTGATAATATTCACCCCGTCGTGCACCTCAGCTAATTCGTTGTTTTCCTTGCACAAAATGGCGTGTCGATCAGTGTCGATAGGGAAATGATCTATTTTCTCTTGAAAACAAACAATAATTAATCTTCTTTATGTATATTTATTATTGCGTACGCTTCATTAAATTGTCACTTTTCACACATTCAGAGGTACATTTAGTACTTTAAAACGTAGTTTTATACACTTACCGTCCTTTTTATCGACAAAAAGTATGTCCCGAATTCTGCCACAAAAATGCTTGAGAACATTATATTACTCTTTAATCCACAGTCACATGCTGTGCTGTATCCAAATCTGGGAGCACTCACCCGTCACAAGAGCGCTCACAAACTTGCAAAAGAAAGCCATCCGAATCATATCCAACAAAAAATTCAATGCATACACCGACCCACTATTTTGAACCCACCGTATCTTAAAATTCACAGACTTGTATAAACTTCACGTTCAGCTGTTTATGCATGATTGGCATAATAAAATGTTACCTGAAAGTTTTGAGAATAGCTTTAAAATATACCTAAGCCCGTCTGGTATGGACACCAGACAGTCAAGTAAATTGCGCACATAAACCGAGGACCCAGTTCTCTGCTAACCTTCCCATTCATACTTTCGCAAGGACGTGGAACAATATTGAACCATCCATTCAAAATTATCCAAGATCACTATTCAAAAAGACAATAACTGAACAATTTCTAAGTTCATATTCACTACATGTCAACTGTAAGAATCCAGTATGCCCCGATTGTTGGTCGTAGCTCTGTTTATCTCATCGCCACCTCTCTCTTCAACTCAATCATCATATCGTCCCCTGGGTTCCAACGTTTTCTTTATGCCTGCTGGCACATGGGGCACATTGGAACTCGGGGGATGACATACTAGAAAACATAGAACAGATTTCTCACATGACGGAAAGAACCAGTCTAACATGTCATCTGCAGTATGGCTATAAAATCCCCTCTTACTAGTGAACACACTGTTGTCGGGATTGCCTCGATTGTCTCGTCCGCTTCTCGTTTTCATTTCTCTTCTTTCATTTTTCTCTTCTCTCCCTTTCTCTGCTTTTTTTTCTTGTTAATTTTTTTTAAACGGGAATGGTGGAAAGACTGCCACCAGTGCCTATGCCATCTCCCAGCGGTGCAGCCAGTGGCGGCTTTAGAGTTACAGAAGTGAGGGGGGTTAAAGCTTGGTATTGCCCGCCGCGCAGCGGCGGCCTCTGCGTGCCGAGCCGGGGCGGGTTTCGGGAGGGGTGTCCCCTCCCGAAGCTGAGAAAATGTTTAAAACTTACGTTGTAAATGGTGTTCTCTGGAGCATTCTCAGACAATTAAATTAAAACAGTTTTATCCTTTTGAAATTTATTGGCTAGATCTTTCAGTTATAGAAAACGTTGCATATGGTGACATTTTAACGGAAGAACCCTGTTGTAAAGTGCGAGCACAAAGCACCAAACGACACTCAAATCGAAAAGTAGGCTGCATTCCAAACGGATGCGTTGCACTCTCTCGTTTCTAGCATTCCTCGAATACTCTTAAGCGGTATGTTTCAGACCGTTTGAACGCGGCACGCCCTGTTGCAATTTGGGCCCTCGACTCTTGTTTGTTGTTTGCAACTGATGTGTGTGTGTGTGTGGGGCGGGGGGGAGGGGGCACACACAAATATAATTTAAAAATAGGCCGATGAAATCGTCAGATGTGTACCCATACGCGCAACTAGTAGAAAGCTGTATGACGGAGGGCCACCACTGATGCCGACATTATGTACACCATACAAGGTATGGGTACATATAGAAATGGATTGGAGGAGTGTCTAACTTGATGGATAAAGGGTTAATATCTCCGGATCAAATTATCAGATTTATATAAAAAACTATACAGCACAGCACATCAGTAACCTGAATAAATATATAAAGTAACATGACAATCGGATTGATATTTTTTGAGTTATCTCCTGCCAAAGGGATTGTTGGAATTTTCAATTTGAAGGATAAAGGGTTAATATCTCCGGATCAAATTATCAGATTAACACCAAAAACTATACAGCTCAGCACATCAGTAACCTGAACACAATTATAAAGTAACTTGACAATCCAAGTAATATTTTTTAAGTTATCAAATGCCAAAGGGATTGGAGGAATTTTCAATTTGAAGGATAAAGGGTTAATATCTCAAGATTAAAATAACAGATTTACACCAAAAACTATACAGCTCGGTACATCAGTAACCTGAACACAAATATAAAGTAACTTCACAATCTAAGCAATATTTTTCAAGTTATCGAATGCCAAAGGGATTGAAGAATTTTTCAATTTGAAGGATAAAGGGTTAATATCTCAAGATTAAATTATCAGATTTACACCAAAAACTGTACAGCTCGGCACATCAGTAACCTGAACACAAATATAAAGTAACTAGACAATCCAATCAATATTTTTCAAGTTTTCAAATGCCAAAGGGATTGGAGGAATTTTCAATTTGAAGGATAAAGGGTTAATATCTCAGGATCAAATTATCCGATTTACACCAAAAACTATACAGCTCGGCACATCAGTAACCTGAACACAAATATAAAGTAACTTGACAATCCAAGCAATATTTTTCAAGTTATCAAATGCCAAAGGGATTGGAGGAACTTTCAATTTGAAGGATAAAGGGTTAATATTTCAGGATTAAATTATCAGATTTACACCAAAAACTATACAGCTCGGCACATCAGTAACCTGAACACAAATATAAAGTAACTTGACAATCCAAGAAATATTTTTCAAGTTATCGAATGCCAAAGGGAAAGGGGAAATTTTCAATTTGAAGGATAAAGGGTTAATATCTCAGGATCAAAATAACAGATTTACACCAAAAACTATACAGCTCGGCACATCAGTAACCTGAACACAAATATAAAGAAACTAGACAATCCAAGCAATATTTTTCAAGTTATCGAATGCCAAAGGGATTGGAGAAATTTTCAATTTGAAGAATAAAGAGTTAATATCTCGGGATCAAAATAACAGATTTACACCAAAAACTATACAGCCCGGCAAATCAGTAACCTGAACACAAATATAAAGTAACTTGACAATCCAAGCAAAATTTTTCAAGTTATCGAATGCCAAAGGGATTGGAGGAATTTTCAATTTGAAGGATAAAGGGTTAAGATCTCAGGATCAAATAATCCGATTTACACCAAAAACTATACAGCTCGGCACATCAGTAACCTGAACACAAATATAAAGTAACTTGACAATCCAAGCAATATTTTTCAAGTTATCGAATGCCAAAGAAAATGGATACAGACGCCGGACGGACAGACGGACGGACGGACAGACGGACGGAAAGACGGACGGACAAAGGATGGACGAACGACGGATGGTCACCCCGGATGCTGGCATTATGTGTACCATACATAGTATGGGTACACATAAAACCTTCTCTGATTTAGTGCACTTGGGAATATGGAATTAAGCATACCCACCATTACACCGCAACGTGCACTTGGGAATATGGAATTAAGCATATCCACCATTACACCGCAACGTTCAATACAAAAATTAAAATGATAGTATTTTTTTACTACGGAGGGAGGGGTAAGTACCCCCCCCCCCCCCCCCCCATACCCACCATGGCGCCGCCACTGGGTGCAGTGACTGTAGTTCTGAAGTATGCCACCTCTATGTATATTTTTGTTATTAACTGTATACATGTTGTACTACTGAATAAAATCAATCAACCAATACATGATTATTAGCAGATTTTTGGTTGTTCGTCTGGCGGGAATTTATTTATTTATTTATTTATTTATTTATTGGTGTTTAAGATCACATATTTCTGCACAATGGCTAATCATGACCACGACAGTTTTATAGGTGGAGGAAGCCGGAGTACCCGGAGAGAACCACCGAGCAACGGCGAGCAACTGTCAGCTCCCCAACATACTAACTCCACACAAGCAGGGTTAGCATTGGTTGAAAACATGTGCGCCAACGACGTGAAGTACGCCTTAGTACACAATGTCACTGTGCTCCCACATGGAGCAATGGGGTGAAGTGTCTTGCCCACGGACACAACGCGGTTGCCGCAGGTGGGATTCGAACAGAGGACCTCTCGGCTTGCAGCCTGCACCTCTACCAACTGAGCCACCGTCTCTCGGGAAAATGTGTTTAAAAGAAGAAATATGGATGTTTCTATGTCTTCCCTTTAAGTTTTGTCAGAGATAATTTTTGGCCATATAATTTTGTTTTTGTGACACAACAAAATACATTTCAGTGCTCAGAATGCAGGAAATAGCATTCTGGGGCGTTTTTGATTCAGGGGAGCCCGCCTTCTTACCCTCTTGTCTTCCCGGGCCCCATGGGCCCTCGTGGTTTTCAGCCCCCCCCCCCCTCCCCCTACACACAAACTTCCAAAATTATTCCGCAGCCCCTGTAGTGACAGAAAGATAACAAACCCAGGGTTCAATTTCATATGATATTTATTAATTCGTAGCCAGAACACAGGGACGAACAAACAAAAAGCACTATTAACTGATCTTTTCTAACTATTTACATTGGGACATACTTTTTTGCCGGTAAAAAGGACGGTATCCGGTAAAAAGGACGGTAAGTGTATAAGTGTATAAAAACTACGTTTTAAAGTACTAAATGTACCCCTGAATGTGTGAAAAGTGACAATTTAATGAAGCGTACGCAATAATAAACATATATAAAGAAGATTAAGTATTGTTTGTTTTCAAGAGAAAATAGATCATTTCGCTGACGACACTTATCGACACGCCATTTTGTGCAAAGAAAACAACGAATTAGAAGAGGTGCACGACGAGGTGAATATTATCATACTTGCTCAACGGAGGTGTAGCTAATTCGTGTGCGTAACATTTAGATCTTTCTGTTCACCACGAGGGGATTTAACAGAAAGTTTTTTGGAGAGAAAACATTTATAATTTGAAAATAGTCTACGATAAAACAAACAATACTTAATCTTCGTTATATATTGCTTAGGCCTACGCTTCATTAAATTGTCACTTCACACATTCAGAGGTACATTTAGTAGTTTTAAAACGTAGTTTTTATACACTTACCGTCCTTTTTACCGACAAAAGGTTGTGTTCAAGTTATTTTTTTTTAAACGGAGGTTCATAATTATCTGTTAGCGTTTCGCCAAACACATGCCGATGTGATAATAAATATTAAAACCATCCATACATCAGTGTATACTAGCTCTAGATTCCTACCACAATGATACCCACAGGAGCCATTAAGACTGGACCCCTTATGCTCACTCCACCAATCCCTATGTGTGAGCTCCCAGTGGTGGGCCGGGGTGGGGGGGGGGGGCTGGGGCCCCCAAATGCAGACGTAACTAACTGTTTTTAACCCGCATGTTTCCTCAGGAGGCACCATATTCGATCTCAGAGGTTCAGAATTTTGAAGGAAACAAAATATCCGGGAAAGGGCCCCATCCGTGGGAGGAATACGCCCAATTCCATAGTTCAAACCTTTGAAATATGCCAGCGTTATGTCGATCTTGCCCCCCCCCCCCCCCCCCCATTTCGAAAATATGGGAAATGGATTATATATCTAGCAGGGGCATAGTCAGGATTCTATAATGGGGGGGGGGGGGGCTAGCCATTTGGGAGGGTATGGTATTTGGAAGGTCGTTGTGGGGTTTTGCCCCCCCCCCGGCCTAATCAGGACCCTCGGTCATTTCTCCCTCCTCCCACTTCCCTCCAGGGAAGTAAGAGAACGAGGTAACGGCCAGAGGGTCCCAGTTAGGACTAGACCTCCCCAGAAAAAAATTATCGTAAACAATTCATTAGTTTTTAATTCCAATCGCCCTCTAAACACATTATTGTGTATCATACACAATATGTATAGTGGGCGACTGGAATTAACAACCAATAGATTTGGAATTCTTCCAATTGCTTGATGCCCAATCTTGGAGAGCAAGTTCAAGATAGCCTAGAGCGTCAGTGTCTGTCAGAGAAAAGCAGTAGGGATTGTTCCCAGATGTCAGTTTCAATGTAATCGGATGTGCTTACTGGACATGGAATATAGAGAAGGGAATTAACATGTACAGGGATTGGACACTAGCCGAGGTATCCAGAGACAGTGGGTGGGGCACTATAGGGCCTAGAATTCACTAACCTTTATTTTAGGTGAAAGAAACACGAGTGTCTAATATTGGCATTTAACAAGTAATTAGAGAACAGAGAAAAAAAAAACACTCTTAATTGATCTTGTCTGTTAGACTGCGCACGGATATCTAATGATACTCACGGTGATGAGGAAACGTTGTGGAATAATACAATAGTAGAGAAATATATAATTCGAAAAAACTTACATTCTCGCAACGCTTCATTACTTTACCCTTTATGAAATGGAAATTTTTATCAATTTGACTGAAGGCTACTTGCAAACCAAACAATTAAGATTTCACTATCACAACAAAGTAGGCATGCAAAGCAAATCATTATCAAAGCACACATGCAACATGTGCTGACAGCAACTTACAGAGCAAATCATTATCCAAACACGTGCGACATTTGCCGACAGCAAGTTTTCATTGCATAAACTTATGTTCCAAAAGTCAAATCAATAGTAATTTAAAAAAAAATAACGATAGCATTTCCACAGACCAGACTGTTGTTTTTGTGTTACTATCTCCCTTATAAGTAATGTCAGGTATGAGTTGTCCAGCTGTGGGTAAGAGTTGTCCAATCGTGGGTACAACTTGTCCAGACAAAAAAGGGTACGAGTCGTCAAATTTGGGGTACGACTGGACTGGTACGAGTTGCCGTGGGTACGACTGTCTAGAAACCCTTGTTTTCATGAGCAGTGGTCGCTTAAATCCCCAGAAAAATATATTTGATATCATAAGTTCATAACTGTTCAACCTAAGTTTGGAGAAAATATATCATGTAGACTTTCTTGAAATTAAGTTTACAAATACTTTTAATTGAACATTAAATTCCCTCTTTATAAATGTGAAAATTATATTTAATTTGTCTTGGGGATACAAGAGACACAACAATAGGATTGTTTACATCGTCTGCTTTGAAGTCGTTCACTTTCTGTTTCCAAAACGCACTTGCAAAAAAACGTTGCATTATAAGTTATGACGTGATCAGCTGGGTGCCAATTTCAAGTTGCATTTAGTTGCACTGATCTTTGTTATACCTGAAGCCCTATCTACTCTTTGAAAACCGCGAAAGATGAACAACAATGGAAACAATAGTTATGGTACTGGTAGTGCCTAGTCAGGCTAGTGGCATCTGTTCACACTCAGTCACCCTCCCAATCACATTCACAGTCGCGCTCACACACACACAACACACACATCACCAGGCCTGGCAATCTTAAAAATGCAGAAGGGCTAAAAATCGCTATCCTCGCATGGTCTAGGAGAGAGATAAGCTCTCCTCAGGATGACGGTGTCGGGTCGTTTCACCCCAAATCCCGTTCGCCCCCCGGGTCGTTTCGCCCCCATACCAGTTCGCCCCGGGTCGTTTCGCCCCGAGTCGCTTCGCCCCAATTTTGAGAGTGGGTCGTTTCACCCCACTTTTTTCCCCGGGGTATAAGGTGGTTTTGATAAAGAAAAAAAAAACAGAACTAGCGGTTGAAACAATGATTCAGTTTATTTTTATATAAAATTTTATACAACACATCCAGTTGACAGTTGACTGATAGAAAATGCATTTGCTGTAATACAATGATCTTAAAATATAATCCGTCGAATCCACCAGATTTGCAACGTCGTTGTTTGTCTGCTAATCTTCAGGCAAGTATAATCTGCCATATCATTTGTTATTTGTCTGCTATTCTTCGGGCAAGTATAATCTGCCACTTTGTTATTTCTCTGCTATTTTTCAGACAAGTATAATCTGCCACTTTGTTATTTCTCTTCTATTCTTCAGGCAAGTATAGTCTGCCACTTTGTTATTTCTCTGCTATTCTTCTGCCACTGTGCTGTTACACTGCTAATCCCCGGTCAAGTATAATCTGTAAAAAATGCCTTACCTTCACACCATAGGAGAAAATGTATTGAAATCGCAAATGTTTTTCTCCGAGGGATGTTTGATGAGGAATGGGGAAACGTACTAACGTAGGTTCAGATTTTAATACATTTTATGTTGAATAATGAAAATACACATGAGTTCAGGAAAATGCATCACAATTAATAACATATATACATACATATTTACACTTGTGAATAAAAAAAAGCAATCAGCCACACAATCAATCTCAAATAAAAACCAACTGGTATGTGATTACTGTAAAAACAAACATCTTGACTGTTAACAAAAAAAAACAATTCATCAAAGATGTTTTTGAAGAACCGCTATTCAGTTTGAGTAATTCGTGTCAACTCGGTCCCTGTAGATTTGTTTTTTATTCAATCATTGTATCGTCTGCCTTCAAGATGTTAGCATGTTGTGTTTATGTGCTCCCTGTTATTCCATGGGTTTTCTATGAAAGGATTTACGTTTTTTGATTCTTGGATTTTTTAAAAGGATGATTAAGGCGAGTTGACCTGGAACCTAATTGACCACCTCTCTTACTCCCCGTTTCATTTGTTTGTTATCAAGGTGGATTTATAATAAGGTAAGACTACCCTTTGGGCTGAAAAATTACAATTGAAAATAAAAAAAAAAAATTTTTTACCCAGGGTCGTTTCGCCCCAATTCTGGGGACGAAACGACTCGGGGCGAAACGACCCGGGGCGAACGGGAAAAGGGGCGAAACGACCCGTGACCAGGATGACAAAAGCTAAAAGTGGCAAAATGAAGTTTCACTACTAATCAATTCTGCCTCGTGAGTTTTGTACATTTTATTTGGCGCTGTTAACAAGGTAGTCTCTGTGAGATGGCTACGCTGCCCCTGCCACACCTCTGGGTCTCCGCAAGGCCCGGATGTGTGGGAGGGGCAGTGTGGCCATCTTACAGAGACCACTAACAATAGTAACATAGCAGCGATCTGAAAAGGTGTGGGCTTTAGGAAGAGGCTGTTACGGTAATCATCAGATCATTTTCTAAGGCCAGGAGGGCTAGATTTCGTCCTCCTTAATTTTTTTAAGGCGAGCAGTAGGCAAGCGAATAAATCGCTCTTCTGAAAATGCCAGGCCTGCATCACACACACACACAAATGACCATAACTTGTTCAATGACAATATGTTGCAGTTGCTATATAACGGAAATCCCTCGTTCATGAAATTTTTTTCCTTTGTCAAAAATAAAATAAAATTCCTTCGTTTATAAAAGTTTATTAATATTAATTATTATGTACCTCCAATTTTCCTTCTCTTGAACTGTAGTGTAAAATTCTACAAATTTATACAATATTCAAGCATGGAATTTAAAAACAAATCAATTGACATTTCTTCCTGGATTGTCAATGGCCTAATTAGAAAAGTGAACAATAAAACATCATTGAAGTTAAATGGGGGGGGGGGGGGGGGGGGGGGGGGGGCGATTTCAGAAAACTTCTGAGATCTGATAATAGTGATATAATTTTTCTTCAAGAAATACGTTTAGGAAGTAAGCAAATAATAAGTCTCCCAGACTATAAGTGTATTCTACAATGTAGTAGTCATAGATCACAGAAAACTACTACTAAATTGAGAGGGAGAATAACACTATTAGCAGTTTTTATCAAGTACTAGTATGCTATTTCAAAGGGTGTACAAGTTGTAAACAACTCAGTTTGTGATATGATTTGTATCAAGCTGGTTAAGAATTCTTTGCCCACATTAGAAATTTATTCATTTCTTTTCCCACATCAGAGATTTATTCATATGTTCTGTATACATCCCCCCCCCCACCCCATTGAATTCTTCACATACAAAGAGTACTGAACTTATTCTGAAGGCAGTATTTCTAAATACCAGCAAGAAGGGGATATTCTTATTATGGGGGATGTAAATGCACATATAAATAAAAATGACTTGGATGTTATTACAGATGACAATAATGACTGCATGCATGACTTTATCCCTGATAATTACTTTCATGACAACATTCATCTTCTGAGGAACACCCAAGTTGAACAAACAACAAATGATTGTGGCAAATAGATCTTGGATATATGTATAGATATGCAAATGTGAATTTTGAATGGCTGAACTATTGGTGATTCTATTGGTAAATTGACTTACCACGGTTCTGCAGGCTCTACTATGACTACTGTATATGCAACTCAAGTTCAATTCTGAAAATAAGCAGACTGTCATCTGCAGAATGAGGTCCCCAGAGGGTGAATTTAGTGATGCTACGGTTGCTACCCTGCACAGCAGGGTAGCATTACTAAATTTACCCTCTGCAAACCTCAGTCTGAACCAAGTTTTCAGGTCTAAGCAGAAAGTAGTAGCTAGAGGATAAATTGGAGGATTCTAGTCCACTGTATGGGACAGCATCAGCAAAGTCACCCTCTGGGAACCTCATTCTGCGAGTGACAGATTCCTTATTTTCAGACTTGTTCAAGTTTATTAAATAGAGTCATATGTTTCAAAGTAGAAGATTATTTTCAACAATTTTCAGATCATTGTGAAATAACTGTATCTTTAGGATTAGAGAACATATCGTAAATACAAATTTGCAAAAATTGAAGCCAGTTCCCAAAACAGTGAGATGGAAAAAACTAGAAAAAGAAATTTCTAGAAAAACATGTGAGAATGAAAATTTTGATCATCTCTGTGCTGCTCAAACATTGTTACCAGTACTGAGAACAACTCAGAAATAATGGTAAATAATGTAACTAACTTGATAAACTCTATATTACTTAATTGTGCTAAAAAGTGAGGCTGATTTGAACAAGAAAACTCTAAGAAATCTTTCATCAAAAACAAAAAGTAAACCTTGGTATGATGACAAATGCAAAGCACAATATAGAAATCTGAAACATTTCATTAGACAAATAGCCAAAGAGCCACTTAACAAATCTTTAAGGGAAAAGGTCATGCATAAAGCTAAAATTTACAAAAGAATGATGACAAAAAAACAGAGATTATTTAGAAACCAGATTTTGAAAAACATTTTAGAATGCATGGATAGTAAACCAGGGACTGATATAAGCTTCATACACCATAACCTTAAAATAGGTTATGGTGTGCCTAGCATAGCGCAACATGTAGGTTTCTGTAGTGTAGATATAAAGTAAATTATTAATGTAATCAGTTTCCTTTTGTAACCTAATAATAGGTCTCGAGTTTATAGAAACACGTAACCTCCCCCATAACCTAACCTTTTGGTTACAGTTTATGTCGGACCCTGGTAAACCTTCTGATTTTTGGAACTTAATTGATAAATTTGATCAGAACATTAAATCTGCTCCCTGTGTAAACATTACTCCTGAAAAGTGGATTGATTATTTTAACCCTTTACCCAACGAAGCGGCCACATCTGCCCGCATAATATGAAGATTCAGCAGCTGAAAAAATCCCATTTTTCAAACAATTTTAGGCCTTTAAAAATTTAAAATTTGCTTAACCCAAAATTCGGATAAGCAAAAAAATTACTTAACCCATTTTTTTTTGCTTAACCCATTTCACTTTTTCAGTTGATGTTGCACATTACAGAAAAGAACTTGCACGAATGGAATAAAGGTTAAGCCACAGTACGTTTGCTTGAATTGAACGGTGCAGAAACTAAATGTTAGTTCGTGCAATTTTTAAAGGCCTGAATTTCAACAAAACCATATCAAGTGACCCCTCTTTGGAATGAGCTCATCAAGCTTATTCCAAAGAGCAGTCACATGATATGGCTTTGTTGAAATGTTTTGAAAAATTTAAAAAAAATGGTATTTAAAATAATAAATTTTGACATCATCTGCAATGGGTAAAGGGTTAAAGAACTATTGAATACAAATCAAGATCTCAATTTTTATAGCTTACCCCTGAACAAGACTCCTGCTCATGCCTGGAGTGCATATGGACGAAACAGTGGGATAACTGAAAAGGAGATATTACAAGTTGGCGTGAAGTTGCTTCAGGACTGAAACTCAAAACGTCATGTGGACTAGACAGTATTTCTAATCATATTCTAAAAATTGCTTGTACCTCACAACCTGAATTTTTTGCAAAATTTTTTCAATCTGATACTTCAAACTGGAATGTTGCCCAATTCATGGAGTGATAACATGACAAAGGCATTATTTAAAAGTGGAAAATTTGATGATCTGGCAAATTACAGAGGTATTTCTCTCTCAAGCTGCTTTGGCAAATTCTATGCTAAAATTATGAACAATAGACTTGACACTTTTTTACAGGTTAATGATATTATTTGTAAGGAGCAGATAGGTTTTAAAAAAGGAAGTCAACATCAGATCATATCTTAACTCTAAAGACCCTCATAGACAAGTCCATCAGAAAATCTAAGTACCTTTATGCATGTTTCAAAGACATGAAAAAAAGCTATTGATGTAGTAACTAGTTAACTCTATTCATCAAACTCTTATATTATGGTGAGGGGTCCTTTTTTTGACATCTTTGAACAGGATGTACGCCAAAGTTGACTATTCAGTTAAGCTTCCTGATGAGATTACACCTCGTTTATGCTCATCAGTCAGAGTAAAACAGGGATGTATTCTCAGCCCTACCCTTTTCTCTTTGTACATCAATGATCTGGTTGACACTTTCGATGAAATGTGATCCTGTTGATCTGAATGGAACAAAATTATCTTGCCAATTATATGCAAATGACATTGTCTTACTATCTGATTCTGAAAAATGTCTGCAAAAATCATTGGACAAGATTGAGTCTTATTACAAGATTTGGAATCTCACTGTCAATTTGAATAAGTCCAATGTAATGATCTTTAATAAGTCTGGTAAAGTTCTAAACAACAAGATCTTTACCTCCAAAAACAGGGTTTTAAGTTTAACCAATGGATATAAATATCTTGACTTCATTTTCACTCCATCTGGTATCTTTACGCCAGCAATTGATCATCTGTAGAAAAAAGCTACCAAGGCCACCTTTTGCATATGTAAGAAAATAACAGGGGATAAAAGTAATATACAACTTCACTTGAAACTTTTCAGTACTTGTGTTACACCAATTGTATTATATGGTGGTGAATGACCACACCGATTGTATTAAATGGTTGTGAATTGACCACATTGGATCATATGATAAGAGAAAAATCTGACATTGAACATAGAATGGACTCTTTTATTCCTGATGATTTGCAACTAAAATTTGTTAGGACTATACCAGGAGTATACTGGTCCTCCTTAAATGTAGCTTGCTTAGGACAAGACAGGTTTCACTGTATTTTCAAAAATCATATTTTGCACACAAAACAAATACATTTGTTAAAATAGAATTGTGGCATTTACTAACTGTTATGGGCTGGTGGTGCACATTGACCAATGGTGGAGCAAAGTGACCGAACCCGCGGCACTGATCGACCAAAGCTATTGTGCCAATCAACTTTTGAGATGGTACGAATCGACTGTCGAAATGGTGTGAATTGACTTTTGAGATAGTGTGAATTGACTTTGATGTTGTGCAAATTGACTGTGGTGCAAATTGACCAAGATTCAGTAGTAATGGTACTCCCATATGGACTTTAAAGTAATAATAATGTGACTATAATTATAACTTATTCACAGTTTTACATTCCTTGGAACCAGAAAATGTGAGTAAGAAACATACAATGATGCAGTATGAGACTTGAGAGGTAATACTCAAGTTTGTAGATATGCATCTGTTGGATTAATGTACAACTGATACGCTCCCTGATGGAAATTTCCCTTTGTGACCATTCATTGATACAATCAAATACAGACAACATGTCTGAAATGGACTCACTATCTGCAAGCTCATAGTATTGCAAAACTTCAGTGAATTTTCTGGATTTATCATTTTATTCATTTTCCAACAATGATACACAGTGATTTATTGAGTTCTGTGTTCACACCTTGCCTTTTCAAAACATGTATGGGGCTAACAATGATGTCCTGCAAAATGCTTTGTGGGGCTGATTAAATTGAGTGAAAAAGGAGCTGCCTTTTTAGCTCACCTGACTGAAAGTCAGGGTGAGCTTTAGTGATCACTTTTCGTCCGTCGTCCATTTTAAAAAGTTCGAGGGGCTATATTTGCCGTTGTTATGGGAGGGGCAAGAATTTTGGCCCTGTCCAAACTTTCTATTTTCCAAACCGAGAGGCTGATTTGAATCAAATTTGATATGAGGGTTTATTGGGTCATAAGTACTTAATTTATACCCAAAAACTTTTCCTGTCGCCCCCATGGCAACTGCAGGTGTTAAAATAGAAACAATTTAAAATGCCCATATCTCCAAAACTACACGGCACTGAGAATTTTTATTTGGTGTGAAGCTTCCTTAGGACCAGAAGAAAGGAATGGTCCAAAAAAATTGCCATCAGTGTTATCATAGGGTACTTTTCCAGGACTGAGTCATCATTTTTTAACACTGTGGGTAATGGAAAAAACATTAAAGAATCTTCTTCTCCCAGACCACTGCTCCAAAAGCTTTCATATTTCACATATAACATCTTTGGAAGATTGATTCACATATTTGTTGAAATCAATTTCCTGGGTCCATATTTGAGCTCTCTATTGGAGCCCAAATGTTCAAATTAGTGCAATATGAGGAATATTCTTTAAAAATCTTCTTCAGATCCACTCTTTTGATATTTTTGTATGCAGCATCCTTAGGAGGTGAGATTCAAGTTTGTTCAAGCCTAGTCCCTGGGTTCATATTTGAGCTCCCTGTGGTTCAATATGAGGAATATTCTTTAAAAATCTTTTTTTTCAGATCCACCAGTCAGAATCTATTGATATTTGGTATAATCTTTTCTTAGGAGGGGCAGATACAACTTTTTCAAACCAATTCCCTGGGTTGATATGTAGGCTACCATGTCAGGTGAGTGCCCTCAGGCCCCCTGGGGCCTCTTGTGTATGTGAAGTTAGTAATCTTGTTTTTTGTCCAACTTTGTGTGTCTTTTGAGGGTACCTGTTAAGAGAACCAACAGATTTTTCTTAGGGCTGTTTGTTGTGCTGATCAACATCATGAAAAGGCAAGGCCTGAGATTTCTGTCAAGGTGTTTAGGAGGGGTAGCCAAGGGGGTTTAACTCCCACTCCCCAAGGTATAAATGAGGAATTTACAAGGGGTGGAGGTAAGGCTAAAATAATAATGTCAAATTACAAAACTGCTGAGCCTGAAAAATTAGTGGAAATCAAATGTATATACACCTGTGGGAGCTTTCCCTGAAAATGTCCCATGATCGATATTTCATTGATTAATCTCTCAGAAAAGGTTATATTCATACTTACCACCGTGAAAGAATGAAATTGAAAAGTTTATTTCACAGCCCTAAAAAACGTGAAAATAATTTTTTCAATTAATTTTTAGTTTAAGTCGACTAAGATGTGATAATGTCATTCATTATGTCAGAAACGTTTTTTTAATGTGTTTCACTTTTTGGAGGAAAAATTTGTTCTTCCATTTTTGTGTGGTATTATATCCAACGAATTGAAAGCACATTTCAGCTTGCCATATATCATCTCTCTCTAAGCCAATTTCACAGCCCTAAAAAAAGTAGAGAAGTACCCCAAAATTTAAAAAAAATCTTCTCATGTGTTGAGGATATCAAGTAGGGCCGGAGTCACAAGCCAGCTCATCTCCCCCCCCCCCACTTCCCCTACTGCCCCTCCCCCTCCCCCCCCCCATCCACAGATCACAAATTAGGAAAATACCCCTAGTAGTTACTGTTTACAGGTAATATACAGGTAATGTACTAAAACATAGCGTGTGCTTTTACATGTCATGTGAGTTTATTTGACAGATGATAGAGGCCCCCACATTTTGTGCGAGTTTCTTTGACAGATAATACAGGCCCCTGCAAACAGCCATGGGCAAAACAAAAAAATCTGTGGGGGGCTGGGCCTTTTATTAAACCTTGCAAACAACACAGAATGTACAGTGGATACGGTGATGCTTATTTTACTTATGTAGCGAGTAGCCTCCTTTTGCACCTAAATCAACCTCCCACAAGTTATTTTGTTAGCTCACCTGACTAAAAGTCAGGGTGAGGTATTGTCATCACATTTTGTCTGATGTCCTGCGTCTGTCGTCCTGCATCTGTTGTCACATGTTAAGTTGTGTTTGAGTTTTCTTCAAAACCACTGGGCCAATTCAAATGAAAGTTTGTGTGAGTGATGGTCTCGAAGGGGCATTATGTTTTTGTTCAAACCAATGTGCAGCCTCCAAGGGGGGAGGGGGTGGGCGAAAAATACTCCAAATTTTAAATAAAGTCTTCTGCTCATGAACCAATGGATGTAGTGATTCCATTTTTGTTATACAGCTTCTTTTTGAGGTCTAGATCTAGATTTGTTCAAACGAAGTTTGTAGGGTAATATTTGTAGTTCTGGGAGGGTCAAGTTTTGGGCTCTTGCCCAAATTTTCAAAAGTCAAACCACCTGGGTTGATTTGAATGAAATTCGCTGTGTAGCATTAGTAGGTAACATGTATTTGATTTATGTAAAAAAATTTGCCCCTGGCCCATAGGGGCTCCACTAGAGTTAAAAATTGAAAAAAACACTATGACAGCATTTTCTCCGGAACAAAGCAGCAAAAGGAATATATATTTGGCGTACAGTATGCTCAGGAAGGGGTGTAACCAAACAGGTAAAAAAAATTGCGATAAGTTATGTTATGGGCAATTATGGACCTGCCTTGTTTTTGTTGAGTCAGCATTTTTTAAATACTGTGTATAATGGAAAAGTTGGATTCTCATTATTCAAAAACTAGTCGGTTTAATTCAAACAAATTGTATACACAATATTACTGGGTGATAGCCTTTCAATTTTGTTCAATTAAAATATCTCATCACCAATGGGGTGGCAGAGAAGTACCCCAAATTTTAAAAAATCTTCTCATGTATCAATGGATGTAGTGATTCCATTTTTGTTATACAGCTTCTTTTTACCTGCATCGCCAGCGGCAGAGCAGGTCTAGTAACCGCTCAACTCCATCCGTCCATCTGTCCGTCCATCCATCAGGTCTAGTAACCGCTCAACTCTGTCCGGCCGTCCATCCGTCCATCCATCCGTCCGTCCGTCCGTCCGTCCGTCCGTCCGTCCGTCCGTCCATCCGTCCATCTGAAACACTTCTTCCGTCAAAGTTTTCTTGGCTTCTATGAAAGGGAATGATTTTATATTTGGTCCGCTGCTTCATAATGATGAGTTGTATGGTGTATCTAATTTTCAGATCAATTGCATGCAGTGACGCAGGTCCAGACCCGGTATTGGTCTTGGCTTGTTGAGGTCTAGATCTTGATTTATTCAAACAAAGTTTGTAGAGCACCTCTCTCTGGAATGTTTTGAAAATCTGGTGCCCTGAGATCAAATCTGGGTCCTTTTGGCACTGTAATTTGAAATTTCATGGAATTTTAAAAATTTAGAACCCCAGGGTCGATTTGAATGGAATTCAGTTTCTAGCATCAAGAGGCAACATGTATTTGATTTATGCCAAAAAAAATTGCCTGTGATCCTGTGGGGCTCCACACGAGCTAAAAATAGAAAAAACATAATGATATAGGTTTCTTCAGAACTGAACTGGAATTTATATTTGGTATCAGGTATACAATATCCTTAGGAGGGTTGGAACCATGCAGGTAAAAAAATTGCGTTCAGTTGTGTTATGGGGCAATTATGGGCCTGTCTTGTTTTTGCAGAGTCGGCATTTTTAATACTGCTTACAGTTGGAATCTCATTATTCAAATACTACTTCGTAAAATTCAGACATCCCTTCAAATACCAAACTCCACCTCAGGCCTAAAGCTTCAGATATGCCCACGGCATATATGGACTGGTGTCCCCAAATTATCCCTGGATATGGCCCTGGTGGTCCTCATGGGAATGCCCAGAAGTGGAGAATATTTGTTTACTATGGTAACTAAGTTCTGTTTTACTGGTAAAATGGGACCCTGTCAGCAGTGCCTGTGATGAAAGCCTTCTAAAATGGCCAGCACCTGTAGGTATAAGTGATTGGCTGTTCTTGACTTCATACATGTGTTGTGGTCATCATATAGCCATGCTTGTTGAAAGTGCATATAAACTGAGGGAATTCAGTAACTGTCAGAGTATTTGTTAAGAGAAGCTACACAATTTTTTATTCAATTAACAGGGTTCCAGTGAATAGCTTACAAGGTCAGATTTGTACAGGAGGTGACAGGTAGATGTAGTTAATTGTTTGGTCTTTGGAAGTTATGGTATATGTAATTAATAGGGTTAAATAATATCCAGTCAGATGTTAAAAGGAAGTCCCTTGGTTCATATTTGGGCTCAATACAGGAGCCTGAATTGTTAACTTTGTTTGGTATACATCCTTGCTATGAGGGTCAGATTCAAGACTGTTCAAATCAGGTCCCTCAGTTAATATTTGGGCTTCCTGTGGTACCCCAAATTTTAACTTAGAGCAATATGGGGGATAATCTTTAAAAATCTTCTTCTTCAGATCCACCACTCAGAATCTTTTGATATTTGGTATACAGCATTCTTAGGTAGGTTTGATCTCATTTTGTTCAAACCAAGTCCCTGGGTTAATATTTGGATTTCCCTATTGGAGCCCGAATTTTAACTTAAGCCATAACTTAGTCCAATATGAGAAATAATCTTTAAAGCTCTTCTTCTCCAGAAACACTTGTTAGATTCTACAGCGTACAGAATCTTTACAGGGGTTGGATTCAATTTGTTCAACTCAACTGACAGAACAAGCTCAAAACATGATGTGAAACCAGAGATCCAAGTTTCTGGAATGTAATGGAATTTCAGGATTTGGGTTTGTAATTCTGTACCATAAAGTTATCATCAGCATTCCGAAGTTTGACAAAACTCAAACAGCGAGACTCTCCTAAAATTATCAGTTCTTGTGATTTCTTTGGATATGTCTGCGGTTGTTACCTACTTTACATCTATATATCCTCTTTTCAGCCATGAAAACTTCCATTTGTGTGAGTGGCAGGCATGCTAATCTCTGTAAGACTCCTTCTCCCTTCACAGGTTATTCCTGGGCCCAATCCATTGCATAACCTGAGACCAGCGAGGGTTTTGCAAGCTTGTAAGCATTTTTTTTATTTTGTTCTTTCATGGTGTTTACCATAACTACCTAACATTAATTATGTCTGAAGTGACCAACAGAAATAATTGACATCTATAGAGCACTTTTGAATTTTCCAAGTTTTTGACTGTTACCTTCTTTCACCCTATCTGAAACTATGGACAGAAAATAGCCAAAACATTTTCATTTTTGAAATTGAAGACTAGAAATTAAAAGATTTTGAGAATCACAAAGAAGCTACGATATATGAACACTTGGTCATCTTATATGTGAACATTATTTAAAAAAATTGGTTCTGAGTTGACATATCAGGTCATGTAAAGTAACTAGAAAAAATTTAAAATATGCCATGGTTGTGTCCAGAAATGTCTTTGAGTGAATGCTGCAAAATAAGAAACCCCTGCTATCATGCTAAATTTGGCATGAAGAAGACTTATCAGGATTTAAGAAAAGCAAGTTTTGTCAAAAGTAATGGTTGGAATGGAAAAGATGCTGGTCACAACCTACTACCACCTACTAATGTAAGAAGAACTCTTGTATACCTATAACTGGAAGAGTTGACAATCTGCAAGGTTATGACACCTGGCAGATATCTTTTTTAACCCAATCAATACGGTATACATCAATTTTTGTGGAAAGAAAATAGTAGCATTTGATGACAAGATGGTTGAATACTTGCAAAATTGGTAAGGAGGATTAGCAATAAACCAGCCCTTTATGGCTGTAGGATTAAATATGTCTGCAAGCCCTTATGAAAACAAAATTGATTTTCCCACTTTGCTATTAACCCTTTATTTAACAGATTGGCCACATCCACCCATGTAATATGCAAATTCAGCAGTTGAGAAAATATTATTTTAAAAAAAATTTCTACAAAACCATATCGTGTAACCCCTTAGTGGAATGAGTTCGCCAAGCTTGTTCCACTGAATGTTCACATGATCTAGTTTTGTTTTAATTAGCTCAACTTTGGCGAAGCCAAATTTGAGGTATTGCCATGGCCTGTCGTCCGTCTGTCTGTCTGTCTGTCCATTGCGCCGTCAACACAACTCGGGCTAGAGGCCGTATTTATGAACCGATCTTTATGAAACTTCTTGGGTACCTTTGTTATCACCGTGGGACGAGAACGAGTGTTATTGGGTCCGGTCCAAAATTCAAGACGGCCGCTGGGCAGCCATTGTGTACAAAATTAGGTGAAATCAGATTTTTGCGCAGAGCTTCCATATGAAAGTTCTGATTTGAATAATTTTTGGTATGAATGTTTAGTACCATGGGATACATCACATATAATACAGGTTTTTTTCTCGTGCGTAAATTATGCAAATTAGATTAACTTTGATTAATTTAGTGTTACTTTCAGCACTGTAAGTGCAAATGCCAATACGGCTTGGGCTAGAGGTTGTATTTATGAACCGATCTTTACTAAACTTCTTGAGTACCTTTGTTATCACCGTGGGATGAGAATGAGTGGTTTTGGGTGCGGTCCGAAATTCAAGATGGCCACCACCAGCCATTTTGTACTTTAGTTAGTGCAATCAGTTTTTTGTACAGAACTTCTGTATGAAAGTTCTGATTTGAATAAATTTTTGTATGAATGTTTAGTAACATGGAATACATCACATTTTATACAGGTTTTTTTTTCGTGCAGAAATTATGCAAATTAGATGAACTTTGATTTATTCAGTGCTACTTATACACAGTAAGTGCACATGTCAATACAGCTCGGGCAAGAGTCTGTATTTATGAACCGATCTTCACAAAACTTCTTGGGTACCTTTGTTATCACCTTGGGATGAGAACGATTGTTTGTGGGTGCGGTCCAAAATTTGAGATGGCTGCCAGTGGCCATTTTGTACCGAAATTAGGTCCAATCAGTTTTTTGTACACAACTTTTATACGGCTCAGGCTAGAGGCTGTATTTATGAACCGATCTTTACAAAACTTCTTGGGTACCTTTGTTATCACCGTGGGACGAGAACGAGTGTTTTTGGGTGCAGTCCGAAATTCAAGATGGCCACTAGCAGTCATTTTGTACCAAAATTAGTGCAATCAGTTTTTTGTACAGAACTTCTGTATGAAAGTTCTGATTTGAATAAATTTTTGTATGAATGTTTAGTAACATAGAATACATCATATATAATACAGGTTTTTTTCTCATGCAGAAATTATGCAAATTAGATGAACTTTGATTTATTCTGTTCTACTTATACAGTGTAAGTGCACATGTCAATACAGCTAGGGCTGGAGGCTGTATTTATGAACCGATCTTCACGAAACATGTTGGGTACCTATGTTATCACCTTGGGAAGAGAACTAGTGTTTTTGGGTGCGGTCCAAAATTCAAGATGGCTGCCAGCTGCCATTTTGTACCAAAATTAGTGCAATCAGTTTTTTATACAGAACTTCTGAATGAAAGTTTTGATTTGAATAAATTTTTGTATGAATGTTTAGTAACCTGGAATACATCACATATAATACAGGTTTTTTTCTCGAGCGAAAATTATGCAAATTAGATGAACTTTGATTTATTCAGTGCCACTTATACACAGTAAGTGCACATGTCAATACGGCTCAGGCTTGAGGCTGTATTTATGAAGCGATCTTCACAAAACTTCTTGGGTACCTTTGTTATCGCCTTGGGATGAGAATGAGTGTTTCTGGGTGCGGTCCAAAATTCAAGATGGCTGCCAGTGGCCATTTTGTATCGAAATTAGGTCCAATCAGTATTTTGTACAGAACTTCTACACGGCTCATGCTTGAGAAGGTATTTATGAACCGGTCTTTACGAAACTTTTTGGGTACCTTTGTTATCACCGTGGGACGAGAACAAGTGTTTTTGGGTGCGGTCCAAAATTCAAGATGGCCTCCAGCAGCCATTTTGTACCAAAATTAGTTCAATCAGTTTTTTGTATTGAACTTCTGTATGAAAGTTCTGATTTGAATAAATTTTTGTAGGAATGTTTAGTAACATGGAATACAACACATATAATACAGATTTTTTTCTTGTGCAGAAATTATGCAAATTAGATGAACTTTGATTTGTTCAGTGCTACTTATACACAGTAAGTGCCCATGTCAATATGGCTCGGCTGTATTTATGAACCGATCTTCACAAAACTTCTTGGGGTACCTTTGTTATCAACTTGTTGTGACAGGAACATGTGTTTTGGGGTGCCTTTGTTATCACTGTTCTATGAGAACAAATATTTTTGGGTTCAGTCAGACCCACTCTGGGACTCAAAGATTTCTTTTCTAGTTTTGCATCTAACTGTCACCCCACCTTTACAATACTTTACCTATATATTTGTTACAGGCTACGGTCAGCATTTATGTACAGACCGTTACAATACTTTACATGTACCTTTGTTATCAGGTCATTACCTAGATGTTTGTCATTGCTGGGTCACATACTATACATGTACATGTCTGAAACAAGTTGAGCTACAGTGTCATTGACACTTTCATTTTTTATTAAATTTAAAAAAATGATATTTTAAATAACAAATTTTGATATCGTCTGCATTGGGTAAAGGCTTAATTATATCCCTTAGGAGGATGCCATTCAGGATGTCAGTGTCAAGGGTTAAAATTAGATTGTGTTGATGTGCATGTGGGACAGAGGGATGAGTCTGTATGAGTTGGCAATTTTTGTGAGAGGTTTTATTTGCATCTCAAAATAGAGTTTGTTTCAATTCATACTGTGTGAGTCATTGTGTATTGTACCTATTCTCTGTTCAGTTAATAAATCGCTTAACCCTTTACCCAATGCAGACGATATCAAAATTTATTATTTTAAATATCATTTTTTAAAATTTTTCAAAAAACTTCAACAAAACCATATCATGTGACCTCTCATTAGAATAAACTTGACAAGCTCATTTCAAAGAGGGGGTCACATAATATGGTTTTGTTGAAATTTTTTGAAAAATAGTATTTTTCTGCTGCAGAATTTGAATATTATGTGGGTGGATGTGGCCGATTCGTTTGGTAAAGGGTTAAACTAAATTCTGGGGACTGACAATTATTTTGTGTAACTTTATTTGGTGGTAACTTTAATATGTGACTTGTATTGGAATTCACAGTCAAATATGATAATACTAAACTTTATATCCTTTTCCTTGTAGATGTTTGGAGCAGAACTCTTTTGTTGGCATCACAAACAATGCAGCATATAGCTCAAGTCAGTGACTATTGTTCAGGCTAGTAGTTCTATTTTAATATGTTGAATGAAATACAGGCTCCAGTATTTGCTACCATGGTGAACTTTTCATTTCAACACATGCTACTCTGCTGTCAAAGTGTTTTCCCTCATGGAAGGACTTCTTTGGTTGTTTCTAGGCTTTCATGATATTTTAGTTGATGTAACATGTGAAATGTGTGTTGGTTCAAAAATGTTACAATGCGTAAGGAAGAATATTTTCAAAACACTAGTAACAAATATTTTGGGATGGCATTGTAGATTTTTTATGGTACTAGTCTGGGAGCCGTGGGGTCGAACCTGGTTTTGCCGGTTAAAGTTTTTTCCTCTCCTGATCTGAGTAGGTGGGTGTCAGATGTTCAAGAATCAGGGGGGTGACCGGATGTATCCCTAGGGCAACTCGAGATATTGGGTCCTTTTTGAGGTCACCCCCTCCTAAAAGTGTAATATTGCATTTTCACCATGAGCAAATGAATGAACGACACACATGCTTTGATATATACCTTATTAGTCCCCTACCGACATCGCCGGAGGGGACTATAGGTTTGCACTCCGTCCATCTGTCAGTCTGTAAGTCTGTCCGACTGTCAGTCTGTCCCTTTGTCAGTCACACTTTAGTTTTCCGGAGTTTTTTTGGAAATGCTTCAACGGAATGATTTCATTTTTGGTAAACTACTATAGAACGATGACTTACAGAGCAAGTTTGAGTTTCATGCTGATTGCATTATTCTTGTGTGAGTTACGGCCCTTGGAAATATGGAAAAGCACCAAAATATCAGTTTTCTGGAGTTTTTTTTGAAACGCTTCAACGGAATGATTTCATTTTTGGTAAACTACTATAGAACGATGACTTACAGATCAAGTTTGAGTTTCATGCTGATTGCATTATCCTTGTGTGAGTTATGGCCCTTGGAAATATGGAAAAGCACCAAAATTTCAGTTTTTCAGACTTTTTCTGGAAATGCTTCAACGGAATTCATGCTGATCACATCTAGGTTATAACATTTGTATAATTATTAATGCTCATTAGTCCGGTAGGGGACATTGTATTGCTTCAGCGATACGAGCGATCTTGTTCTCGTTGAATTTGGATGACAATCACACACCAAAATTTCAGTTTTCCGGACTTTTTCTGGAAATGCTTCAGCAGAATGATTTCATTTTTGGTAACCTACTATAGAACGATGACTTACAGATCACGTTTCATTTACACTCTGTCCATCCATCCATCCGTCAGTTTGTCAGTCAGTCTGTTGGTCGTACTTTAGTTTTCCGGACTTTTTTTGGAAACGCTTCAACGGAATGATTTCATTTTTGGTAACCTACTATAGAACGATGACTTACAGATCACGTTTCATTTACACTCTGTCCATCCATCTGTCAGTCTGTCAGTCAGTCTGTCGGTTATACTTTAGTTTTCCGGACTTTTTTTGGAAACGCTTCAATGGAATGATTTCATTTTTGGTAACCTACTATAGAATGATGACTTGAAGATCAAGTTTCATTTGTACTCTGTCCATCCGTCAGTCTGTCAGTCATACTTTAGTTTTCCGGACTTTTTTTGGAAATGCTTCAACCAAATGATTTCATTCTTGGTAACCTACTATAGAACGATGACTTACAGATCAAGTTTGAGTTTCATGCTGATTGCATTATTCTTGTGTGAGTTATGGCCCTTGGAAATATGGATAAGCGCCAAAATATCAGTTTTCTGGACTTTTTTTGGAAATGCTTCAACGGAATTCATGCTGATCACATCTAGATTATAACATTTGTATAATTATTAATGCTCATTAGTCCGGTAGGGAACATTGTATTGCTTCAGCGATACGAGCGCTCTTGTTCTCGTTGAATTTGGATGACAATCACATTCCCTTGCCTTTTGTACAATTTTTGGATTTTTCACGTCGAACTCAAGTGGGGAGGTTGCCACTTACCTGCCGGAGGCCGGGGGTTTCGACAGATATCAGTGTTTGGACTTCTCTCCTCAAATAAAATGGCAGCGTTGTGATATAGCTGGAACATTGCTGAGAGCAACGCCAAACTCCAATCAATCAATCAATCAATGTACAATTCTTGGACACGAAACCCTACACCAGCTGATTCTCGTGGTGTTTGCTGATATAAACAGCAGGTATGTGTTTTGGCAAAACTAAAGAAAAAGTAACTCAAAATTTTCATCTATCTGGAAGAAAGACAAGACAGAAATGACAAACTGAGTAACTATATTCATATACAATCATATTTATCAGTCACTGGACTTTCATCGTCGCGAGCATCCAACATGATAACAAGAACAGAACATATGGCAAGGTAGACCATTGACCTAGCAACTGCACCTCCTAGATCGGCATGGAGTTTCACTTTTGCAACTACATCTGATCATTTTGAGGATATAATCAGGTGCCAATTTGACTCCTTTGGGAATGGTGACTGGGATAAGTGATCTATTGCCCAAGTCTTTTTTCCAATCAAAATCCTCAACGTTTAGAGCAGGCGGGCCCTGTCCCTCAGGGTCAGCCTCAGGAATGCTTGATAATGAGCTCGCTTAACGTTTTCTGTGAATGCTTCTGTTGTCGGTGGTAAGGCACATAATTTGAGAGATGACATTTAACCCTAACGTAAGTCAAATTTGAGGTTATGCCATAGCCAGTCATCCTTCTGTCCATCTGTCTGTCCGCACACACAAATGACTACTTATGTGGCTACGAGTTAGTAAAACAGGATACTTATGTGGTTAAAGTCTGTTACGTGGCTAGCCACGTAACAGAATCTCTTATTGTGGGGTGGGGGGGGAGGGTTGGATAAATGTAGAGTAGGGTTAGGGCATTCCGGGGTGGGGTTAGGGGTGTTAGAGTTATATGGCTAGGGTTAGGGTCAGTTTAGGGTTAGCTTAGGGTTAGGGGTGGGTAGGGTTAGGGTCAGTAAAGGGTAGGGTTAGCTGACCCCCCAAAAATTTTCCCCCCAAAACTTGTTTTATTATGTTGGACATGTGTTTTAGGTTAGCCACCTAACATGTCCATAAAATAGCCACATAAGTAGCCATTTGTAAGAATGTCCATCTGTCCGTCAACAATTCAACATGGCTCGGGCTAGAGGCCATATTTATGAACCGATCTTTACGAAACTTCTTCAGTACCTTTGTTATCACTGTGGGACGAGAATGAGTATTTTGGGTGCGGTCCAAAATTCAAGATGGCCACCAGCAGCCATTTTGTACTTTAGTTAGTGCCATCAGTTTTTTGTACAGAACTTCTGTATGAAAGTTCTGATTTGAATAAATTTTTGTATGAATGTTTAGTAACATGGAATACATCACATATAATACAGGTTTTTTTCTCGTGCAGAAATTATGCAAATTAGATGAACTTTGATTTATTAAGTGCTACTTATACACAGTGAGTGCACATGTCAATACGGCTCGGGCTAGGGGCTGTATTTATGAAACGATCTTCATGAAACTTCTTGGGTACCTTTGTTATCACCTTGGGACAAGAACGAGTGTTTTTGGGTGCGATCCAAAATTCAAGATGGCTGTCAGTGGCCATTTTGTACCGAAATTAGGTCCAATCAGTTTTTTGTACACATCTTCTATATGGCTCAGGCTAGAGGCCGTATTTATGAACCGATCTTTACAAAACTTCTTGGGTTCCTTTGTTATCACCGTGGGACGAGAATGAGTGTTTTTGGGTGCAGTCCAAAATTCAAGATGGCCACCATCAGCCATTTTGTACTAAAATTAGTGCAATCAGTTTTTTGTAGAGAACTTCTGTATGAAAGTTCTGATTTGAATAAATTTTTGTATGAATGTGTAGTAACATTGAATACATCACATATAATACACAGAAATTATGCAAATTAGATGAACTTTGATTTATTCAGTGCTACTTATATACTGTAAGTGCACATGTCAATTTGGCTAGGGCTGGAGGCTGTATTTATGAACCGATCGTCATGAAACTTCTTGGGTACTTTTGTTATCACCTTGGGACGAGAACGAGTGTTTTTGGCTGCAGTCCGAAATTTTCGTGCAGAAATTATGCAAATTAGATGAACTTTGATTTATTCAGTGCCACTTATACACAGTATGTGCACATGTCAACCGATCTTCATGAAACTTCTTGAGTACCTTTGTTATCACCTTGGGACCAAGAACGAGTGTTTTTGGGTGGGGCCAAAATTCAAGATGGCTGCCAGTGGCCATTTTGTACTGAAATTAGGTCCAATCAGTTTTTTGTACACAACTTCTATACGGCTCAGGCTGGAGGCCGTATTTATGAACCGATCTTCATGAAACTTCTTGGGTACCTTTGTTATCACCTTGGGACAGGAACGAGTGTTTTTGGGTGCCTTTGTTATCACTGTGCTATGAGAACAAATATTTTGGGGCTCAGTCAGACCCACTCTGGGACTCAAAAGATTTCTTTTCTTTTCTAGTTTAGCATCTGACTGTCGCCCACCTTTACAGTACTTTATCTATACATTTGTTACAGGCTACGGTCAGTATTTATGTACAGACCGTTACAATACTTTATATGTACCTTTGTTATCAGGTCATTACCTAGATGTTTGTCATTACTGTGACACATACTATACATGTACATGTCTTAGCAAGTTGAGCTACAGTGTCATTGACGCTTTCATTTTTGATCCAAACATGAAGCCGTGCCTCCGACATATTTCTGCTTTTCTTCATGCCATAACATGTAGAGACAAATGCAGTTGCCTGTCACATAACTTCAATGAAAGGTTCATGTAAATCTCCCAAAGCAGACAACTCGCACCCTGATTTGAGTGCTTTGAGGTTTGCCTTTTGGTAGTAATAGACAAGAAGCACGAATACATCAGTGTCGTCTGATACCACTGAGATATTTTGTGTTTCACTCGCACATTCCAAGACTTGTTGAACAATGATGATGTCAGCTTCTTTGTGGGAAGTCTCAAGGTCGTATCTGAAACATATGTTTTAATTTGCTATTTGCACAGGGCAGGAATCCTCTCCAGTGATGACAAGTTTGTGCTTCCTTGTACTCTGGATATGGAATAACCTGTCTCGGACAAGTTCCTCACTGATTATTCTGATAAGTTGCTTCTTGTTTTTCATGACTGTGAGGACAACGTTCTGAGCGGGCAGTTTTGTATTCAAATTCAGTTGATGGATTCAACTGTCACCAGTTTCCCTGCCGTCCCTTGTCACAGACTTAATGCTGAAATCATGGTATCTGTCAATCAGGTAAACATCGCCCATCTCCAGGTAGGAGGTGATACGTTTCTTCAGATTTTCAACATAATCTGCAACTGTCCCATCTTTTGGCCAATGTATTGTCCACAGAAGGGCTGACCCATCAATGACTGTCACATTAGCGCTGTCGGAATGTCTGGAAGACATTTCTACTTGGAGTGACCTCTTCAGGATTGACTTGCCTTTTGCAATCCGCATCCCCTCTTCTGTGAACATTGAAGTCGGTATGGGTGCAAGCTCATGAGCAATGACATCCTTCATATCAATGTCGAGGTTGCTACACAACAAAGCTATAACATGTGAATAAATAGCATAGAGATCATAGACTTTCGAGTCGGCCGCTTTCACTGACTTTGCAGGCCCGGCTCTTCTCAGAATCTGCTAATAGTGAGTGTTTCGTGAACATTTATGTCATCGGTAGCTACAATCTCACTGGTGATGTTTACTATCTTCTCATTGTGATTAGTGGGGTCTAGTGGGTCTATCCACAAGTCCAACTTTTCGCCGATTCCAGCCCTGTCTTTGGAATCTGCTTCGATACGGGCCTGGCCTTCTTCTTTATGGCAAGTTTGATTCACACATGCAGACCCTTCCTCCATTTCATTCAGATCTGCTTCGGTCTTGCAACACAAGAGGCGATTTAGAGCCCAAACCTTAACAGCTTCCTCCTTGAGAGTAATTCCAATGATCCCCCCACTGCTGTGTCCCAATCTCTTGAACGTTGACTTGATGAACTGATCGATCCAAATACCATTCCAAATACCACGAATATGGCAGGTGACATGTTCACCCTTCATGAAGTGGCTGAGAACATCAGGAGGTAGTTTCTCCATACTGCGCAAGTATTAAAGGCCATAATGTGCATAGTTTACATGCACAGCGGTGAAATAATAAGGAAGCATGCCCCTGAATGTCGACAGATGGAGAAGCCAGTCACCTTCAGGTTCTGCCCTGATGAACGCCATCATGAGGAAGACTGGCTTATTTAATGAGGACATCGACCCATAACTTCACTGTTTTGCTCTGGTTCGCTTTCAACTCCAAAGCTCCCATCAACTCACCAGCGCTGACAAAGTGGCCACTGCTAACAACACCGCGCACTACTTCCTCGGCGAGCATCCTCAGTGCCCGCACATTTTGTGGAAACTTTTTTCCGCTCAACATTTTCATGACTCCACCAAATACAGCACCTAGGATGTCTGACAATCCATTGTCAGCCATCAATGTTCCTATAGCACCCCACAAAACTCATCAGAGCATGCATCCCACCGAGTCTCAAATACATATTTCTGAACTTCTCTGGGTGTGCCCACAAAACATGAACTGCCACATGATAGAGCTGTTGGTCACATGTTAAAATGGTGAACTTCTGCCCCATTTCAAATGATAGAGCTTGTGCCTTGATCATAGCTGTAAGCATCGTGTCAGGGTCAGAAGGCTTCATGTCAATGAGTGGCTCATATACTGCTTTGGTCATAGAGTGCTCCTTCTGACTTAGCTCCCTACTTAGTTTGATGTTATAGTCATTGTATTTGGGTCAATTTTCTTTTGTTACAACATCCTGCAAGAATGCAAAATCTGTCTCAAATGCACGCTTCTTCGTGACGGCTTGACTTGTTAAAGATTTCAGGGTCAGAGTGGATATGGAAGTTTTCCTTTCAGGCATATCTGGTTGTTTAGACCCGTGGTACCTTTGAATATCGATGTCATAAGGAATGTCATCCGGCATGTCGTCCTTGTTAATCCGCTTTTTTCTGCTGACTTGTTCGGTTTCCTCTCCGGTCTCAGACTGAGTTAAGAGGATAGCAAGGGAATGGGCAGACTGCTGTCCATTCTGAGAAGCAATATTTGCGTCGAAATTGTCGACAACAACTTGAACTAACCCATTCTGTGCATTTGATATGCCAGAGTGTTCTATTTCTCCCACGGCTGCTCTTGCGGCTGATTTCTTAAAATGACGCAATTCCGTGTACGAACAGGTTACACCATAATCATAATGCTATTTATAAGTTTCTTCAAGTCACCCATTTTAAGTGACAGAGCTACCTGTAGAATTGTAGCCTGACTTTTCAATGTGCTTGTAACAATAGAACCAATAAACACAGTGGGCAGTGTATTGTTCAGTTTCGGGGACACCTTCACTAGTAGCAGCAATAGGAATTCGCTAATTGATTCCTTTGCAATTTCTGTACTGATAGTAGTGTCATAATGCTCCTTGTCCATTTGAATGGCGTTCGCTTCATTGGCTATCTGTTTGGCTGCTTTTGTTGCGATAACTTCTTGTTCATCATCTTCGACTGAAACAAGGTGCAGTGTCTTTGAAGCAAAACTGTGAAACGTTATGATGTTTGCTATACCAGGCGATGTGAGCACGAGAAGATCATCACCTAATCTCTCCTTCAGTTTAAACACAAGTGTTCTATGCGACAGTTTTTCACCAGTGCAGTTTTCATACGCTAAATGCAGTTCGATGGAGTTCCACATTCTGGACCTGTCCTGTATGAGCATATGAACAAGAGTTTCAAAAGGGAGATCGTACTCAATACCATCCGAATGTTTACTCAATTCAGCATCACCAATGACTGACTTAAATGATGACCACCTCTGTCGACAGTCAGCATGGTACCGCGCATCAGCAGCATGCACACAAATATGCCGGCCTCCACCTGTCAGGATGATTTTGTCCCTCTGAGTATCGCACAGGAGGCCGCAGAAAATACAATGCTGTCGGAAATTGAATGACACACAGGTGTCTTTGGAGAAGAGCGTCTTGTGACAGAAAATCAATAATTGACTACATTCTCATAGATATGAATTTATGGAGGGAGGTGATAAGGGTAGAAGTGGATGATGAGGGCAAAATGGAGTTGGATAGTGATCACAACTTGATTACAGTGACGATGAGGGCCAAAAACCTAGAGAAAAGGAAAGGAAGCTTCAAGGATATTTGGGAACTCAAAAAGGATGCCGACTGGGTGAAGTTCGAAGAAAAACTGAAACCAAAGCTTGCAGCCGTACACAAGGGGGGTAGTGTCCAGAAGATGGCCGACGCCATAGTTGCGAGCCTAGTGGAGGCAGGGAAGGAAAGTGTAGGAAAGATTAGGGTGCCAACACGGGAACTTGGGTACAGAGTGAACGAAGAACTGAAAAGGGCCATAAAGGTTAGAAAAGCTAAATGTGCTGCATACAGGAGAAGTAGAAAACTTAAGGGGGTGGAAAGCAATGAGGCCATGGTAGCAAAGGAAGAATACCAACAAGCACGAAATAAAGTAAACAAGATAAAAGACGACAACCGGAGAGTGCGAAATGGCAGTCTTATTAGGATGATAAGAACGACAGGGGGGTCGAGTTCGAGTGTATTTTGGAAATGGGTGAACAAACGTAACAAAGGGAATAACCAACAGAGCATTAAAGTAGATGGCAGAGTTACAGAAGAGCGAGATCAAATCGCATTAGAACTAGTCAAGCACTGGGAAAAGGTAAACGATAAGCGATGGGGCATGGGGAACCCACCGGAGTGTCCGAACCAGGTCGAGGAAAATCTCTCGGACTTCGTGTGCAGCGAAATCAAAACTGAGGAGGTGAGAAGGGTGATCTCAAAATTGAGGAATGGAAAAGCGGGAGGGGTGGACGAAATTCCTAACAAGTTTATCAAAAAAGGGGGAGAGGAACTCTTGGAAAGCCTAACTGCCCTATTCAATTTAGCCATAGAAAAACAAGAGGTCCCAAAGGAGTGGAGGGAAAGCAAAGTGACATTTATTCACAAAAAGGGGGAAAAAGACGTTTTGGATAACTATCGAGGTATCTCTGTCAGTAGCAACATTGGAAAGGTTTTCTGTAAAGTCCTTTATGGGAGACTAGAGGAGGTAATTGAGGAGAAGGGTTTTTTGGGAGAAATCCAGAATGGCTTCAGGAAGGGAAGGAGAGTTACTGACCATCTTTTCACACTATCCCAAATGATAGAATCCGCGAAAGCAAAAAAGAAAAAGATGTTTATGGCCTTTTTGGATATCAAGAAGGCATACGATAGAGTATGGAGGGAAGGTATGTGGCTCAAGCTGGAGGCTATGGGCTTAGGAGGCGAGTTTGTTGGAATTATGAAAGCATTATATCAAGATGTACAGAGTGAACTTAACCTGGGAAACATTACAACGAAACGTGTGCCTATGGAGATAGGCCTAAAACAGGGGTGTATCCTTTCGCCGATCCTGTTTGCATTGTACATCAAAGGCTTAGGAGATGAACTCCTGCGTAGCGAGGAGGGGGTAGCAGTTGGTGACGTGAAGATCCCAGGGCTATTTTTTGCAGACGATATGGTTCTAGTGTCAGAGAGCGAAGAGGGGCTAACGAAAATGCTGGGAATTGTTGGGAAATATGGGAGCAAATGGAGACTCGAACTTAATGAAAGCAAGAGCAAAGTTATACCTGTGGGCCGCAAAGTGGACCCCACTCGAAGGTGCAGAGTGGGTGAGTTCTGCATTCCGGAAGGGAGCAGCAAACTTCTCAGTGTGGGAGAGACGGGTGATTACGAGTATTTGGGGGTAAATATAAACATTACAGGAAGAGGCATCTACCGGAACCACACAAATAAATTGATTCTGAAGGGGAAGCGAATCTTTAACCAAATGAAACTTATAGGGAGAAACAGTTTCAATAAGGTTTTCGTGGGGAAAACCATTTGGGAAATGGTGGGTCTGCCAAGTATAACATACGGTACGGAAGTGGTACCCCTAAACCAGACGGCCGTAAAGAGCTTGGAAATCCTGCAGAACGATGCAGGCCGATGGATAACAGGATCGAGTAATGCCGCAGCGCTAGAAGCAATCAGGGGTGAGCTTGGGTGGATGAGGATCAAGGACAGGATAGACCTGTTGAAGCTCGGTTATCTTAATTATTTGGTAAATCTCCCCGACAGCCGATGGTGTAAAGTAATGTTCCTGAGAATTTTCAACTCAAATATCAAAACGGGGTGGATGGTCCAAATGAGGGAGCTAGTAGAGAACTACTCATTGGAGATCTCGGACCTGGACGTTGGGGCAAACCAGGGTAAAAAAATCGTCAGAGAAAGGGTCATGGAAGATTGTAACCGTAATTGGCGAGAGGGGGTCAAATCAAAGAGGTCTTTGGGTGGCCTGCATGATAAAGAGAAGCCAGGTTTTGAAGAGTACCTTGATGGCACCTTTAGGGGGTCACTGTTGTTCAAGCTGAGGTCGCGATCCCTGGAGCTGAGGGGAAAAATTGGGAAAGATGGTGAAAGGGAGTGCCAGATGTGTAACTTGGACATGGTGGAGACCCTGGAACACTTTCTTCTTGAATGCCCAAAGTATCAGCCTAAAAGAATGAGATTCACTGGGAGTATAATGGGGAAGTGGGATGGGAGAATGAAGGACATGTGGTTAGGGGGAGACTCAAAGGAGAGGGTTAATATGCTAATCGGAGAGATTGGGAAGAATGGGACAAGGGATATCATCAAGCAGTTCGTCTCCGAGTGTTGGGAGGAGAGGAGAAGCGTGGGAATAGGGAGGCAGTTGGGAGCACAGGGGTAACCATGGCCTTCTCGTCCGAGAACCGCGACAAAACAGCGGCTGGCCAAAGTGTTATTATTATTATATCTTGCTACATGACTTCTGCTCACATCTATATTTCCAACTGAAGAAACATTTTTCACCAGAATCCATCATTGATACAAAGATCAGAATGAACCAGTGAAACAGCAAGAAAATTAACAAATAAAATACCTATATATGACCAATGAAATAACAAGCAAATTAGAAAATCTTCGGGACAAATCACAGGACCAATGAAATAGCGAAAGAAAAGTTGAGCAATCCCTTCAACAAAAAATAATGTGACCAGTGGAAGAACAGGCAAATGAGAAAATCTTTCAAAGACAAGAGATATAGGACCAGTACAACAGCGGGACAATTGCCAGACTGTCTTATAACTGACCTACGCACCGCCTTTTATTCGATAGAGCAGCTAGAAAGCGATTTTCACCAGAGTTACATTTTCAAATAAAGAGCATAGGCATTTTGTTTACCCATAACTTCCTTATTCATGCACTGATATGGGAAGTTTTTCTGGCAGCATAATTTCCGAGGTTTCCTGCTTATTTTAATGGGCTGTGTTCATGGGTATGGCAGTGAAGGTTATTCCGAACGGCTATGCAATATTCCGACAACGATCCACAAATACCGAATTTGGCGTTTACCAGGTAATCAAAGTAAACGGTCAGTATCTCGAGTTGCCCAAGAGATCCAAATGGTCACCCCCCCCCCCTGAATCTTCAAGAGGTAACCCTGGACTAATGGAAACTGCAACAAAAAAAACTTTAACCGGCAAAACCAGGTCTGACAAAAAAATCACCATCTGGCTCCTGGACTATACATACTGAGAAAATACACAAATTTTAAAGCTGACTTAATACCAGTGTTAATGTATAAAATTTGGCATTTGTAAATTATATCTTGTGAGATTAAGTTCATTTGTATTGATGGACAACACATGCACTAGAGGATGTTGGAATGTCCCCGCTTTTTTATCATTGAGGGTAGTTCATACCATATGCTCAAAAAGTCTTAAAAGGTCAACCAACATTTCACAAATTATATCTAGAAAATTCATGCTTGCAATGCAATAGTTATTGCTCAGTGTTTTTCAGGGTAGCATGAATATATTTGAACATATTTCTTGTAAAATCAAGCATCTTAGAAAAAAAAAAAATAATGACATAATATACTACTCAAAGTTTGCTAAGCACCAAGTACATCCAACTAACTGTTTAGTTGAAATATTGTAATGAAAAGTGTATATATTTTTTATTTAAATATATCTTTAATGATTTAAGTACAGAAATTAAGATTTTATTTGTGTTTGACATTATTTTTTAGCTTTTGAATACGATAACCATGGAAAATGGATTCTTTTGGTAAAAGAGGAAATTTTTCAATATGCCAAAAAGTTGACCGGGCGAACTGGTATGGCTTCAACATCGAGTATGAGTCCCATTACTGTTAATTACAGCTTGACAACGCCTTCTCATGCTCCCAGTCAGGTTCCTGGTGGTTCTTTGTGGGATTTTGTTCCATTCTTGGACCAGCATGGCACCAAGCTCCTGGACATTTCTTGGCTGGACTGGATGGGCTGAAATTTCAAGCTGCAACTCATTCCAGACATGTTCGATTTGATTGAGGTCGGGGGATCTTGTTAGCCAGTCCATACGCTCAGTCCCCTCCCTCTGTCGGTATTCCCCGACAGCATGGGCAACATGAGGACGGGCATTATTGTCCATCAGAATGAATCTATCACCCACTGCACCTGCATACAATCTGTCGTGGACATCCAGGATCTCATCAATATACCGTTATGCAGGCAATGTACCACGTTCAAGGACACAGCTCTGTATGTCCATCCCAGCTGATGCCGCCCCAGACCATGATTGACCCTCCACCATAGCGGTCATGCTCAGCAATGTTGGCTGCATGGAATCGCTCTCCTGGTCTTCTCCATACCCTAGAATGCCTATCTGTGTGGTCTAGGCAGTACCTTGACTCATCTGTAAAAAGGACAGGTTGCCAATCTTCTCTGGTCCATCCAATGTGGTCCATGGCCCATTCATATCATGTCTGGCGGTGGTTCTGGGACAATGGAATGCAAATACATGGTCTTCTCGATCGGAGACCACCTTAGTGCAACCTTACTCGAATAGTCTGCGTCGCAACATTTACCCCGGATGCATTCAGAAGGTCACTGTGAAGCTGGGTTGCTGTGGCAAAGTGGTTCCTATGGGCCTGAATGATCTGATGTTGCCCTCTCTCTGCCACCACCATGCCGTCTTACTGGTGTGCCATACTTCTGAAATCTTGCCCATGCTCTGGTGATCACCGTATGGTGCACACCAAGGGCCTCACCAACCTGACGATGGGTAGCCCCTTGCTCCACCATCCCTACAGCCCGCCACATTTCTGCTTCAGACAAATGTCTTCTTACATTTGCATTTGCCATATTCAATCATTAAATCACAAGAGTTTGTGTTGAAATGAAGACTGAATACCGTACACATGTCATGTACATGTAGACAGTACACGAAAACATCATGAAAATCAAGGGGTACATGCTTTCCATGACTGTCACAAAAAGTCTGCCTGTCAAGAGAGCTAATGTAAACACTTGGGACCATCTCAATACATTCCTCAATCATATCCACCAAAAATATCGCAAATATGTCACAAGCAAATTTCACAATGATGTATCAAATATTTGGTGCTTAGCAAACTTTGAGTAGTATACATGAAGAAGATATAACCCCTGGATGTTCTTCATAAAGATTGGTTGATTCCTGCCTATCCTCATTTCTAAAGTTTTTTTATGTCCCCGACCTGCGAAGAAGGATTCGGGGGTATTCAGTGAAGTCCTCTGTCCATCCGCCCCCTCCGTCTGTCTTGCCATTCATCTGTCCTGCCATCCATATGTCCGTCCATCTATTTGTACAAACATTTTGCATTGTAACTTTTCTAGACTTACGGGCCGTTTTCAACCTCGAAAATTTCAATTTTTCTGGTTTCAGTATGTTGTGGATTGTAATTTCAAAGCCATCAGTTGGATTTGGATCTCCTTTGATATGCTGATAGACCTGCATAGGGGAATGGAAATGCACAAGGAACAGGTTGTGTCCAATAATTTTTTACAGAGTTATGGCCCTTTTCACTTTTACTGTGCCACAATACCTTTAAGGCTGCTTCGAACATGCCTATGGTCGAGGCCCCATGGCCTATGCTTTGTGTTGCCCTCGTTTTTTTTATACCCATAATTTCATATTATTAGCATATTACACCTGGGCCTATCTTACTGGGGTGGAATTCTGTCTGTTATTGCTTGTTTATTTGATTCATTAAGCTGATGGTATACTAATATGTGATTAGTCCCATTCAATGCCACATATTTAATGAATAATCCCCAGTGTTGGAGCCCATGCATGTGGATCCAGGGGTATTGTACCTCCTGCCCCCACCCCTTCCAAGACCAGCAACAAAACAGGCATTGCCCCATCCCCTTCAAGCCCCCTTCCTGTAGTCAGAATTACCCAATTGTACAGTTTTTCCACATTACTAATCTCATTGGTTTTCCAGTTTAGACATGTATTTGCCTGAATGAGAAGCCAAAACAATATTTTTGCAAGCATTTGTATAAATCGTGTTTAATACCAAAGAGTGTCACACACTGTGAATTGTGTCTCTCCCTAGAAAATCCTGTTATGTCTTCTTTGCAAAATGTCTCTTCATTACGTGATAATTTTATCTGTTGCTGAATTATTTTTTCTTGCATTTCTTTACTGTTTCATTGAAGCACCATGCATGATATCAAACACACAAGAGCACTGTATATTGAATTGTTCTACCAGTGGTTTAGAAATCAAGCGTAAAACATGTCATCACATAACAGGCACCTGACGTGGAACATGTCACAGTGGGAGACCATGAAGGCATTGGGAAATTGGAGGTGAGGGGAGGGGGCATTCTCCCTTATGCCATCCCCCCCCCCCCCAACTTTCTATTCCACTTTTAACATGAACTACTCATCTACTCTAAACAATGTGGCTCTAAATGGCCAAATTAGGGGAAGAAAATATCAATTCGATCTGAATAAACAATTAGCATTTATTGTAATTTAAGTATACATAGGAATATCATTTGGCATAACAATAAATGCAATAATAATAATAATAATAAAGATATGTATGTTTATAGTACAGATGGCCAAATGACTAGATATATTTCGATAGATATTTCATACATGTAAATAACTCCCCTAACTCCAAAATTTATATAATCATATAGGTCATCCGGCCATCTGTACTACAAACACTAAATTTAATAAAAATTCAGTATATGAGGCCTGTAATCATGCCTATCGGATATTGTATTATATCCGAAAGCATGTAAATATGCATATCACAGATACAGTAATAAATAAATGTCTACTCACAGATGGACAAAGTCCGCCACCCTCCTGTTATGATAAATGAATAATTTCTAATAACTGAAAGACCGGGTGGGAGGGCGGGTAAATTAAACCAATTGATTTAGTAATCAGACCACAGATCGAATCTACCACAACCACCATTAAAGAAAACCACAATGAAAATTGCGCCAGTTATCTCTACTTCGCTTGATTAATTTCCGGCTGGTTAATTACTAAGGAAGTGTTATACCCTTAACAACAAACTAATCGGGTAGCGGGCAATTCATCCCCTAGGAAATTTGACCATTAATTATTTTAGTACTAAAATCGACCAATGGCCAAATTAGGGGAAGAAAATATCAATTCGATCTGAATAAACAATTAGCATTTATTGTAATTTAAGTATACATAGGAATATCATTTGGCATAACAATAAATGCAATAATAATAATAATAATAAAGATATGTATGTTTATAGTACAGATGGCCAAATGACTAGATATATTTCGATAGATATTTCATACATGTAAATAACTCCCCTAACTCCAAAATTTATATAATCATATAGGTCATCCGGCCATCTGTACTACAAACACTAAATTTAATAAAAATTCAGTATATGAGGCCTGTAATCATGCCTATCGGATATTGTATTATATCCGAAAGCATGTAAATATGCATATCACAGATACAGTAATAAATAAATGTCTACTCACAGATGGACAAAGTCCGCCAAGCCGAAGGCCTCCAAAAAGTAAGAGTAATATACTTACACACCATTGCTACTGTTGTGAAGAATGTGAGAACACCAAACGTCAAGAGTATCAGATTAACGTCTTGAAACGTTTGGCTTGAAGAGAAGCACCCAAATGTGGAAAGCAATCTCCTACAATACAACAAAACAATAGTATGTTAGCAAACATCACTTCATGAGACTTTCAAGTGATTGATAACTTGAATAAAAAAGTTTCTTAGTATTCTAGTACCCTCTGCATTTAAATGAAGTCCCCCGTCCTTAACAGCAAAAAGATGCCTCATAGGCAAATGCGACCCCTTACACACAAATGGCTTGTATGTTCTGACAAATTGTGCATGCCTTAGGGAGCAAAGTTTCTGTAATGCTTTATTGACTAGAATCACTTTATCCCCTGTTTTACTAAAGTCACAAGGCCGAGGCAAAACAGCAGAAAAAATAATTTTACAAGATGAAATGTTTCTTACTACAGTAATTAGATTGTTAAATGAAGCTTTAATTTCCTCTACTGTGAAAGTATTGATGTCGTTTGTGCCAACATGAATAATCAAAAAATCATAGTCAACTAATGCTTCCCTTTCAATAATCCTTGTCAGTTTGCCAATTGTTGCTCCCGGGTAAGCATGCACAACAGTCCAGTGTAAATCAGTTACATATTTGGCAATCGAATCAGACACAAGTAACACAGCTTTGGCAGCACCTTTTCCTGAAAATATATTACAAAACACATTTTAAAATATGATCCCTCATAATTTCGCCAATTTTAACCTTATCTTCCAAAGTGAACTCAAGGTAAATCTTATAAGCATCGCTTTTCCAATCACCTTGCAATTGAATAAGATCTGCTGGTATGCCACATTGAAAAGCAAAAGTCGCACCCCCTCGTCTAAAACTGTGGGAAGAAAAATCTGTAGGATTTTCCCCTATTTTAGCTATAAGTTTCTTTAAAAAGGATTGAAACCTGCTATAAGTCAGTGGCATAAATGATCTACCTTGAGGCAAAATGAATGCTGGTGAATCGGAAGAGCCAGGAACAAGGTGACACATATTTTTATAAGCCTGTACAGGACACAATTTAGATGAAGGGATAGCCGGAACAGGAGTAATTAATTCACGTTCACCAAATTGAATAGTTTTACTCCATGAGAATTTAACCAATAAATAATTTTTATGAATAACCATATTGCCTCTTGTTAAGTGTTTCTGTGGATCAAAAGATTTAACTGAATCAGGAACTAAATTTGACTTCCTTGAAAGAGTGAAAAAGGCAATTAGGAAGAGACACCAATAAGTAGCATGTTCAGGAAGATTTAAATCTAAATAGAGAACCATTTTAGATAAAATCTGTGGTGTTATGGGAGAGGCTTGATTTGGAAGGTGAGGATTCAATCTACTAATGCCTTTTAAGACTAAGTTTAGGTGATACGAGTCGGAAGGAAATTCCTCATTCAGCAACAAGTGCAAGATTTTAATCCCACTGATATAATTACGAATTGTCGCAGATGATTTAAATGATCTGCTAAGGAATTGAGCAAATAAAATTAAAGTACTGCTAGAAACTGGTACAGTCTTCAGCTCATAATATTCACAAAAAAGGAAAAAGGCTTGAAACTGAATTCTTAGGTTTTTCAAAGTTCCAGGAGCAAAAGCCGCCATGGTAGAATTAGCTACTTCCTTCTTTAAAGTTTTGATGTTTGAGTCTGAAATGAAAAATTTACCAATCATGAGTAAATTGAAACATATTGTTATTAACTGGAACCTCCTTACAATTTAGGTCTTTGATTTTCTCGAAAAACAACTTAGAATTTTCTGGAGACCATCTTGACAGAAGATCTGCAATTCTGTTAGAAGATCCTGCCAAATAAGTCCCTCTAATTTGAAATTTGCATTTGGCAGCAAAAAACTGAATTTCCCTGAGACAGCTTTGTAAAAATAAATTCTTGGACGCACCCGAATTAAGAACTGAAACAGATACCTGATTGTCACAATGCACAAGTATTTTCTTACCTGAAAATTTTAACCCCCAAATTTTAAGACAGACTGCTATTGTTAGAAGTTCCAAGCAATTAATATGATAATTTTTGGATTTAACACAATCAGGGAATTCAGAATGGAAGTATTCTTTCTGGCAGATTGCTCCGCACCCCGAAAGACATGCATCACACGAAAATTCAGAATCCGGTTCTGACCATTCCTCTAAATCCAAGATTGATATACCATTGTAAATTTCTAAAAATTTAACCCACCACACCAAATCTTTGTGAACATAATTTGGAATAACAAATCTATTCTTATTAGAAGGTAATGACCGAAGCCATCTCAACAGTCTAGATACAAATAAACGTCCCGGTTTTACACATGTGGAAACAAAGTGTAATTTTCCTAAAAGTGACTCCAATTCTTTCCTGTTAGCTTTTTTCTTTCTTAACCAAGACTGCACCAGTAAAGAAATCTCAATCAGTCTTTCTTGTGTGATTGACAGAGTGAGATTGTCTGTGTTAAACTGAATTCCCAAGAAAATCATTATGGAAGAAGGTGGACAAGCTTTCTCAATAGACTCAACCAATCCAGCTGATCTGAGAATATGCCCCAAAGTCGAATAGGCTTCCTGTGCTACATGACCCGACTCAGCCCCCGCAAAATCATCTAAATAATTAACTATTCTAAAACCATATTTCGACATCATAAAGGTTATACTATTTGTAACTCTTTGACAAATATATGCTGCACTTCTAAGTCCCATTGACAGAACCCGGTCAAAAAAGATGTGTCCATGCCACTTATATCCCAATAAATCAATATCACCAGGGTCAATTGGGATTTGGCGGTAAGCCCGTTTTAGATCTCGTTTAAAAAGTAAACATCCCTGACCATGAATTTTAACTAACTCTACCAAATCATCCACTGAGGGATATGACAAAGACACATCTCTCCCCAGGTAGCTGTCTTTGGGTATAAACTTATTTACTGAATTATGTGGTGGAAAGCTCAAATCCAAAATGACTCGTCTTTCATTCGAATTTCTTTTTGGAACAGAATTGATAGGGGATAAGAACATTGAATCAAATGGTGATTTAGAAAAAGGTCCCAAAATACCATTGTATTGTAATTCTTTAACCAAATATTTATCCAATTCTGAAGAAAAATTAGTAGCCCCCGAATGATTGGTGACTCTGTCATTTTGTTTGTGCTCACCACAATATCCTATTGGGAAACCAAACTCAAGAAGTTGACATATTTCAATATCATAATAGTTTTGTAACATCATTTTAAAATAAGCCATATTTAAATTTGAATAAACTGGGATTCTACAACCTATGAAATTTGGGAGCTCAGAATTTTGTATCGTTTTATTGGCAAATATTACTTTCTCTGATAAATTTGTTTTAAATAATTTCTCATCTCTACCAGCTAAACATAAATAACAATTATGTTCGATACACTCTAGAGAGGGAACTGAATTCTCTGAAATATTTAAATCATTTGTGATGTCGTTGGTCATCTCAATTTCTGTTTTATCCTCAAATTCATCGCTTTGTGATGGAATTATATATTCCGTATTGTGTGAGTTATCGTAATCGATTTTGACAATTCCTGTATGCTCATCAAAATCATCAATTTTTTTAGTAAAACATTCAGGAAAATCAACACCATTTTGTTGATATGAATAAACCGGCGGTCTCTGAATATTGCACTCCTTAATTAAAAGTACATTTTCTAGAAGATTTGACTCAATCTTTCTATCTTGTTCAATTTTTGAATCAAATGTTTTAGGAAGAAGAGAATTTTCCTCTAGATTGCTTGTTGAAGATGTTTTAATTTGATTATTTGAGGAAGCGTTTGTTGAATTTGTGAGAATATAATTGGGAGCTACAATTTTATGTTCGTCTAGTCATTGTTGACTACTAAAATTAGGGCATGCGGAAGAACATTCTGGATGATTTAACTGATTTTTGTCCTTAATCAAGCATGATGCGCAGATGTGCTAAACATTCCTAGCCTGCCCATTGATAACCTTAATATGCGAGTTTTTGTGAGGACATTTCATTCTTTGGTAGTCAGAACAAAACCAGACTTTAGGATTGGAAACATTGCTGGGAGAATTGGTAAAAGTTTTCTGTCTGAATGATTTGACCCTGACATGACCGGCTAACAATGGAGTTTCCAGAAATGTTGTGTCATCTGCCCATGATGCTTGTTGACATTCAACTTTTCTAATAAATGCTGCATAAAATTCTAATAAAGATTTCCAGTCATACAATTCATAGTAGTAAGAAATTTTTTTGAGCAGCCTAAGACGTCCAATTCGTTCTACACTATTTAATGTAGGGGTAAGAATTATCTCTAATTCTCCTGCAACAAATTGATTGAATGACAATTCTTTATATTTGATATCTCTGTTAACATATTCCATTTGTAACATCGATTGGGGGCATAACTGAGGCTTTACAATTTTGTTTTTTGATTTTGCCTTAATACCCGACAGTTTTTTGATTTTTTTGATCTTCTTTTCTTTTCTAAAATTAAATTCTGATTCGGAGTCTGAATCTGAATCAACAACTGATTCTGAACTGGCACTTTCACTGTCACTTGAAGCAATGTCTTTAAATTGTCTTGCTGTAAACATATCCAAACTAAGGTGTTTCAATTTTTTGTCAGCTTTGTCCATCAAATGTTTTTGTTTTCGAAGATCGTCTAACGTAAAATTTAGGAAGGAATCTGATTTTGGTAATTTGTTCTTTTGTTTGTCACTGTTTTGCATTTTGGTTTGTGAAGTATGAGTGTCACCTTTTGTTTTAGTTCCTTTACCTGTCACAGTCCCAGAGCGATTGATTTCTTTTAGTTCCCGTTTTGATTGTCTGATTTGTTCTTGAAGTTGTACTTTTCTCTTGTCTTTTATAGCTTGTTGTTTTTGTTTTTCTAAACTCGCTAACTGTTGTTCGAGTTCATCAATTTCATCGTCGGATTCTGAGGTCATTTCCTTGTTGTGTTTGATTTGGACATCAGAATTCATTTCACCATCATCTTCATATTCGATATCACCGGAGTGTTCTCCCTCATCAGCAGTAAAACGGTTATCTACAACAGGGTCTCTTTCAAGCGTATTTTCACTTGTTTCCGCCATGGATGATATAGCACTTGATTTAGGTTTTCCAGAATGCAATAATCTATAGTCTATTTCACGTTTTGGACGCGATGATTTTCTTTCCAAATTATCAGTCATTGCATATTTTCATACATCACCAGTTATTTTTATGCTCATTTTCACCAAGATTCAATAAATTAAACCAATTGATTTAGTAATCAGACCACAGATCGAATCTACCACAACCACCATTAAAGAAAACCACAATGAAAATTGCGCCAGTTATCTCTACTTCGCTTGATTAATTTCCGGCTGGTTAATTACTAAGGAAGTGTTATACCCTTAACAACAAACTAATCGGGTAGCGGGCAATTCATCCCCTAGGAAATTTGACCATTAATTATTTTAGTACTAAAATCGACCTATATCAACCCAGTGAATAAAATTTATTCACAATCTGAATCTTGAAACTTAAGATATTTTGGCTTGACTACCTGTACACTGTCAAAGAGACTGGACTGTTGAATGTTGTATTTGGTCATAAAAAGAGTTTCAGTTGATTGAAATACTTTCAAAATTCTCATCATGATCACTGATGTAACCTAAGAGATTCAAAGAACATTTTCTTGAAATGCCAAAATCTTATTTGAGACACCCAGATTAGTTCCTAAACTTTCTGTATGAACTTTAGTCTATGGACATTGGGCATACCTAAGAAAAATATTGAATGTCGGTTACACATGTATTTACAATATATTTGCAGGACTAGTGGCAGATAATTTTGTTTGTTTGTATGTTTTTTGGTGTTTAATAACACTTTTTATAGCAAAAGTCACATCGTGTTGGGCAGTTTTTATGTGTAGAGAAAGCCAGAGTACACGGAGAGAACCACCGAATCTTCTACTTACTAACCCTGCACATGCAAGTGCACCATCGATGTGCAGTATGCCCTAGTACACAGTGCCATCATGCTCCAAATGGGCAGTTGGAATTAAGTGTCTTGCACATGGACACAATGCAGTTACTGCTGGTCAGTATTGAACCATCCACCTTTCAGTTTGAAGTCCCATGCTCTAGCAACTGTGCCATTGCACACGCAAACCTTGTATAATGTATTATAAGTTTGGAAGGTTTTTGAAATGTGACAGCTTGTGTATTGAATAAATTATCTTTTAACTCTTTTCAGATCTGGCAGTTGAAGAAATTTTTCCTTCTCTACAAAATGCATTTGAATACTACAGTAACTATGGCTCTCCGCTGCTACTTTTCAGTGTTATAATTATCACTGGTCTCATCATTAGATGTTTTGTAATCAGATCTAGTGAGTATTGAATTTATACCACATTAAAGTTCTGTGCCATTCCATCTCATGAGTATTAATTCATTTGCTGCAATCAAGGCCTTTATCCATTCTCTGCTCCTTCTGTATGTGCCAGTGATGAATATAATTACCCACAGCTCCAATTGTGGGGGTTAAAACTATGACAGCAAACCATCCTATCAGGTGGGGACATAAAATCGCTATCCCCTGTACAGGGAGAGAGATACTCTCCATGTTGGCTAAAGATCCTTTCAAAATATTCAAAAAGGTGAGGCCACAAAGTTTCCGCTATGAAGGTCATCCTATATACCTGTGGTATTGGGTCCTGGAAGGTGATAATATAAGTTGTATTACTTGCATGCCAATCTGTGTAAAATAAAATAAGCTTAAAACTGAAACTAAAATCATTGCCAATACCACAACAGTTCCACAAACCTTCTGTTTGCATCAAAAGAAACAAGGCAACTGATTTTTTGTTTGCCAACATTACTACACCTGAGGCATACAACAAGAAAGGGTATTTGAATTGCCCTTAGTATTAAATTATTTGCTCTTCCAAACCAAATATCCACATTATAAGGATGATAACATTTTTTAAGTTCTTTGACTTTGGAGGGGGATTGTAGAGATGTAAAACACTGTTGGCACCTCATTGGCTCAGTGAAGGAAGTTTAAGAAATAAGCTGCCATATTCAGACTTTCTCATCTCAGCATTTGAGAAGGTACTTGTAAACATATCAGTTTTACTTTACATCACTCTCTTTTCAAGAATCAAAATAGGGTTGCTTGATAAAATGAAGGTAACCCTTTTTCAGGCTTCCTTAATTTCTAATTTGTGCAGGCCTGATATCTTCTTGCATTTGAAAGATGGAAGCGAATTAATATTTCAATATTTATATTAAAAAGGTACTGGTATTTGAGAACTGACCTGGATTTGAATAATATTTTCAATTTTTTATACATAACTATTGTAATGCTGAACTGTAAACAAAATTGTCATTCAATCCAAACTGCATTTTTAAGTTAAAACACATTATGCATACAATATAGTAATGTAGCCAGGTTGGTACAAGGCTGACTGAAATACTACAAGTTCTCCCATTTCAAAACCCTCTTATGACAGGTTCTTAAGTTCTTCAACTATGACTAAGAAACAGCAACACCGAAATAGGGTTACACATAGTTTATATATATGATCTGTTTTGAACTGTTATATTTATTGGTGTTTAAGGTCACATATTCCTGCACATTTTGAACTGTTAGTAAATATCAATCACTTGGTGATGTGAGAATAACATTAGTAAATAAGAGACACTAAGTGAGTGTAACTTCAGAATACATACAACCTAGCTCCTAGGAATAAATTATTGCAACAGTTCCCTTAAACGTGATAATTTAGGAACCAGTTATGTTGGATGAATGCATGAACTGACAGACAGTTCAACAATAATATTTGCCATCTCCAAATTTAAATGGTTATACCAATTACATAAATTCCTAAAGTGTCGTATTGGAATAGCATACTCAGTAGACAGGCAGACAAATGGCCCAAAATGGATCATTAGATGGGAAAACATTTCCAATAATTATTCCCATTTTATGATTTTCTACAAAGACTAATACAGTGGAGCCCTCTTAATTGGATATCACTTAACTGAATAACCCTGTTTATTGAATATAATTTTCCTACAGAAAACCATTTACCATACCTCCAGTACAAATTTGACCTGTTAATTGAATATAGGTTATAGAGTAAACTCCTGTTAATTGAATAGAAAATCTTGTGATATGTCGAGAAATTACCCTGATTCTCTCCAGTTTTCCTTTATTTATAGACCTATGTGGCCTCAGTACAATACCGGCATTTAATCTATTATATCTTGTTTGACAGAGCTCATGGAGCTCTGTCAAACAAGATAGAATAGAATAAATACTAAGTTTAACTCTAGAATACAGGAAAGTGACACATTCCCTGTTAATTGAATTTTCCTGTTAATTGAATAATTTTCATTGGCAAATGGGCTATTCAATTAACAGGGTCCCACTGTCGTTATTTATTTAATCCATGAAAGAAACATACTGGGGAATTTGTCATACTGAGCAAAATTGGAAGTTTCACCCAACCTGGCCTGTTCTGAATATTTAAAACTTTCAAGTGATTTTATTTCCCGGTACCCCTCCTAAAAGACAGAGATTAAGGACAAGGGATGATTTCAAAGACCTAACATAACAAATATTTAACAGTCAGTACACAATCAACCCACAAATTTATTACTAGAGGCCTTGAGGAGGAAACCGAAACTGGAGGTTCTTTGTGCACAACCCAAGTGATGTAAACAAGCCATGACGTAGCTCTTAACAGGTATTCAAACCTATTGAATGACAAGACCAAAGAGAACTGCATCAGATAATTTATTCTGGCAAAATTTTGATCGGTGCAAAAAACACCCCATGAGCCTCTCAGAATCAAGCTTTTAAATAATTCATGATCAATTAGCCGAAATGGTTGGCATCATTAATTTTTTTACTCCTTTTCATGTAATATATATACAGAGAAAGTTAACAGATTTAAACTATATTTATATTTGCTCTGTGCCTTTCTCATATAATTGGCTTCACAGTTCTCAGGGCAATTCAGTATATAGCTCCAGTCCACTTGCCCCCCACTGAGAGAGGGAGTGCATCAAAAAGTTCCCTCTTCATTGTTCTTGGAAAAGGGTTTAGAAGGACAAGGTTGTCAAAGGATTTGCTTTTTAGTTGTATTTTACACTTTATGAAGTGCAATCAATGATCCAGTCATAATTATATTCTTTACACTCTGCTGGCCGAGGAAATGTCCAGGAAATGACATGTTTCAGTTAAATATCACATGCCCAGTTGATCATCAAACAGCACCCTCTCAAAGAAAAATGAACATCATGTAAATTTTGATAACTTTGATAGAATTCTTACAATTTAACAGTTATGCCTGTCTTGATGATAAGTTCAATTGATTTATGATGTTTTTCAAGTAGGATTTGCATGAATTCTGACAACTCTCCCAAGACTGAAGACTACATTTGGAAATCAATGTGATTTTAAAAGCAGTTTGAAATATACATATATACAGCTGTGATGGGAACTGCCTATGTACAACGTCATATGTAATTAGCATTAGTTATAATTTTTTTATTCAGATATCAGTGAAAAAGAAGATTTTGAAGAAAGTGTGTTCAACTACACTGTATTTGACCTTGCAAAGGTACTTTAAATAGTTTTGTATTTTTATAGTCTATTGGCCATGGTTAATTAATTTTCAGTTACTCTGGTCTCTCAGATGTGGAATGAGGTTATTATTAATTATTTAATTACTGTTGGTGCTTTGGACAATGACGTGTTTGGCAGTTAAGGGCTCGCATAGAAAATTCCAAAAATGGATGGCCGCTAAAAATGCCACTGGACATCAGCGACAATTGCCAGTGTAACACAGCTCCTGCAAAACAGTAATTACCTCCCTCCCTGTACTAACCTGGTATTGGTGTGTCAATACATAAAATCATTTTGAGTAAACCTCTATTCATTGCACAGGTCTCTGGTGCTCCAATTGTAAAGAATAAAACATCTGTTATCAAAATTAGTTATTTAAATATATATTTTTTAACACAAGGTTGGCAACATGCTCTTGGATTGGTCAGATTGTCATAAATAAAATGGAGAAAATCGGTCATATAAAAATGTGCCCATGAATGGACACTTACTACCACAGGAGAAATAAAAGTGAAGGCCGAAAAATATAATAGTCTTGGGTTAATAGATGTTGGTGTAAACATGAGTGAGGTTTACTGGAGTATCTGGGATAACAGAGCAACTTTTGTTCAAGAGTATATGCTTGCTTTGTAAATGTCAGTTCGTGGGCGTATTTTTATATGACCGATTTTTGCCATTTTGTTCGTGATAGTACGACCAGTCCAGTCAGTCAGAGACCTGGGTATTCAATGTCTTTGTGAACGTCTTTGTAAGTATTAAAATTAAAATTGTGATCTATATCAAAATTCTATTTTTGTTAGATGGGTGTGAATAATCAAGAAAATGTGTGATTATTTTGAACAAAAAACAAAATGTGGCGGATAATGCTAAACTAAAGATCTGTTAGTCATGGCTTTATCAGTATCGTCCATATTGATGACATATGCACGCCAATGTGACCTATATTTACAAAACAATAAACATGTGTGATGTGTGAAGTGAAATGGCGAGACAGAAATGGCAGTCACCATCAGTCGTTTCATATTTCACTTATTTCCTAACTCAACTGTGCAAACTCCTAAATGACTGGTATTGACAAAACGTTATTTATATCGATGCATTTAGAATATTAAACTTTTGTAAAGGAAGTTCATAGTTTCATTTTACGAGCAACGAAAGTATGCAACTTGATTCAGATTCCGATTGTGGTCCCTGAATTTATTGGTGTACAGTGTACTCTTTACGCCATAAAAATACAAAATCAGTCCAGCTTATCCACGACTGACAAAAATGCATTCACCACCTAGGAAACCTCGAAAGGAATCCCCTAAACTGATATTGATGTTGATGGTGGTATTGATATTGATATGTATATCAATATTAGTATTATTATTGCACCATCAACGTACTCCAGGCAGTGGTCTGATCGCCTCGTGAACTCCACCTGGCTCCAGGGAACCACAGTTATGTAACTCCGTTAAAGAGACAATGGGCTGTCGGTGTCAGGATGGGAGATGTTTCGTAACGCACAACCAGGTGAATCAAGTCACAACTTCAGTAAATCAAGTCACAATTTCCATGTTATGTCATGTTTACCCCCCCCTCCCCCATCATACTAGCCTAGACTATATTGAACGAAATACTATCTGACAGTCTGGTTTAAAACGCTGCATAAAGTAATCGTGGGAGACAACAGGAAGACAGCCAATCTGGCTATGTTGTCTCCCTGCGGTATACTACTAACACGCCATGTTGAACATGAAGGTAGTACTGAAGCCAAATATCTTTCTTTCGTGCCAAAATACTTTGATTAACATTACTGTACTACTATTTGCATTTGTACTTGTATACTGCTAAATAAAATCAATCAATCAAAAGACTAAACGCAGTCACATTTCAGTGTGTTCTTTATCAAAAGTTTTGTTTTCAACTCAGATTTACCATATTACTAACATTACAATTCATACATACCATAAAAGTTAATTTCAACATGGATGGGAAAGAGCTTAATATACCTATATCAATTTTTTTAAACTTTGAATCAAGTTCCAAGTTCATATCAGCCTTTTTGCTGACAACTCCTGTGTACTGCTAATATTCCATGTGTGCTTTTTTTGGAAACAAAGGTGGGGGCACTTGTTATCAATATGGAAGATCATTAGATGCTGATCTTAGCTATACATGTCAAAAAACTTTTGTGCACAAAACATCCATATGACTTCATCTTTAAATCATCTTCCAGCATGCCCTGTTCAGTGTAAAAGATGATAATTGAAACAAGGCATTATTTTTTATAGAAACCAGTTTTCAAACATGACTATTTATTCTGTACAAAACTATTATTTGGTATTGAAATATTTGAAACTGTTTTGCTACATGTTTACTATTTTCATTCCTATCCTCCATGATTACATGATTCCATCACCTGAACAATATACATCAATAACTTGTATATACAAAAAATCTGTCACCATGAAGTTATTTCACTTTGACCATAACTCATTACTTATCATTACATAAAAATACCACAACTGTAAAGGAAATAATATTTGCTGTATTTGTTGTTCAGTTCCGAATACTTTGGGGCACTGTCTCATGGACAGGAGGATAAAAATAAGTTTTTTTCTGATGAATAGGATTCCTAATGTGGAAATAAAACTTAATGCTATAGGAATAATGTTTTCAGACCAGATGTTTGTAATATTTTCTTTTTGTCAACTTATCCTGTGATTCAGAGGTGTATCAAGTCCCTTGAAGTGCTTAAAAGTGCTTATATTTGGAAACTGACGTTCAAGATCCTTGAAAGTGCTTGGACATGTGTTAAGAATGTTTGTGCAATACTGGATATAGACAGACATGTTAACCTCCAGAATAATTTTTCAGGGAACCTGAGGATGATTTTCAGGGAAATGGGATGGATTTCAGGGAAAAGTTTGTGCGGGGACAAAATAAAGGAAAAAACGTGTGAATTTTTAGCTCATGGACCACTATTAACACCAGGTAATATCCTGAACTTGTTGTCAACTATGCTGATGCATTTATGCTATGTTAAAAATCATAAAATAACTGTTGATTTGACCCCCCCCCCCAGGTTCCTCTTCTTCATGAGCTCCCCCCCTCTCCCCACCACCCCCCCACCCACACTGTCCCACACAGCACCTCCACCTGTGGTTTGCTCTTATCAAAGTCTAGTTAGCTAATAATTTCCCAAGTCTGGAAATGTTAACAGGAAAAGATGTCCTAATGTTCAGTTTTTTCAAGAACATTAGTACTTAGAAAGTATCTTTAACTTGATCAAACTTCATGCATGTGGAACGTTTGTGCACTACACAAAGCTTTTCTTTTCATCATTGAAGAGTTTTTTTTTAATTCCATTTAACCAACAGTTAACAGTTCTGTAGTGAGCACAACAGAATAAATGTAGTGTTAGAAAATAAGTCCTTTGTGTTTAAATATGCAGTCATAATTTTTCGGCATCCTAAGCGACTTTAACCTACTTTTAAACTGTGCTAAATAGTTGTTTACGTTTTGATTTTGGAAAAGAGATGAGAATTAAAGCTATACAATGAAGGAATAAATAAATATATATTATTTAGTTCCTTTTCAAATATTTTAATTTCCCAAAACTGCATTTAAATGAAGGTGGAGTTTTCAGTTTTTTGAAAGTAAGTCACCTATTTTCACTTTGACACTCACACATTGATCACGAATCTCCGAAGAAAAAACCCAGAAATAAACATGAACACAGTTGAAATATATATCATAAAATACCCTTTTGTTAAATAAATTTAACTTAAATCCGTATTTTACTGCTCTGTGAGTTTTTACCGGAGTTTAAAATGCATGTGATTTGACTCTGAATGTTTTTCATAAGTTACAACGGGAACGAAATATTTGACTGTTGTTTTCCAGGATTTTTGGTCCAAAACTGATTCCTGTCCAGGAGGCCGGGAACTACACTGAAATTCCGGGATTTTCCCGGCCATTCCGGGAGAGTTAACATGTCTGGATATAGATAATCAGTGCTGACATCTATGGTAGTTTTGAGTGTGGTTGTAAAGCAAACCACTAAAATAATTTACTAAGATAGACATAATAAGTTTGTGCTTTAACTTCATCAGTACTAAGGCTGATATGATCACTCCAGAAAATGTCACTGGTGTAAAGGAATGCTGTTATGTGAATCCTGTTGGAAAGGCTTATCCATCTAGATGAATGTGAAGCACTTGTTAAGAGTAGGAGATTTTAATAAAAGTCCAAATATTGGCTTTTGTAGCTCAATCTGTCAAGTATCATTTATTTAGCTTTCTGTTTCTTGAACAATTTTTTCACCTTTTACCTACAGTTAGCCATTTTCTGGAGAGAAAAGCATTAGTCAAAATTCTTTATTTTGCAGACAGCTTATGAACCTGGTCACACAGATGCTGTAATTCATCTTATTGAAAAACTACATTATGACGTAAATTTTTGTATACCCTCGAATGGTCTCTCTCTTTTCTTGGTAAGTCACAATTAATATACTATAAGCTCTGCCTTAATTTCTGAGTAATGATAAATTTAAATTGGAATGAAACAGAAACAATTTCTGTGCATCCACCTGCCCTACCTAACCAGATAAAAATGCCACTGGTCTTACCTTATGTACCATATTATTGGAAGTGGTTCATTAAATTCCTTTTAACCATTTACTGTTACATAACATAATTGCCAAATCTGGCCAGTGCTATTCACAAAATAATGTGAATCAGAGTTTAACATTTTTCAGTTTTTGCTTGAAAAATATAGTTTGTGAGTCCTTATTGGTACCAGCTTGTTGAGCTTGTTCCATGAGTTGTCGTAAAGTATGTTTTTCGGGCAAAAAATTAAAATGTTTAGTTACACACAGAAATATTTTTTGCGAGTGCCATCTCCTATTTGTATTAGGCAAAGGATTAACAGTGTAACATAACAGCATATATGAGCTGGATGAGAAATATAATAAAATATTTGATAGATATAAAAGGTTTCTTAAGCAGTTTCTGTTTCACCTGCTCAATATACAGTACTGTGTTCACAAAAGTGGCCTATTTCTCAATCAGATCGTGGTCCAGTTAAGACACACTTACTCCAGTGACTCAAGATTTCATGAACACAATTTTTGTGATATCAAGACTGAATCAAGAAAAACAAATGTAAAATTTAGCATCTGTGATTCAGTATTCTTGGTCCTTTTCTGACAAATGAGATTCTATTGCATAAAAGCCATTGTTGGGAAAGATTTTGACAGAGAATTTCGACTGGATTACAACCAAGACATTATCCATTCAAAATTCTCTGTTTGCTTTTGTGATCACAGTACTGTGTTGCAGGCAGCTGAATTGCTTCCAAAAGCAAAGTCATTTGCTTTTACCAGTCAGTCACATCTCATTTCTATTCAGAAAGCAGTATATTAATTCAGTCAGTGTTTGTCTACAAATTAGTATTGTGAGTGTTGAAAAACGTAGGATTTTCTGGATTTTTAAAGGTGGTCTTCAACATGGTAATCTGAAATGCATTCCCATCTTGCTCATTCCTATCTTGCTCATAAAAATTGAGAAGCTAAAGTTGAACAACATAAACTATTTTTAGCTCACCTGACTGAAAGTCAGGGTGAGCTTTTCTGATCACTTTTCATCCGTCGTCCGGCGTCCATCCATCGTGAAGGTGGTGTTTGGGCCTTTTTCTCCCAAACCACTGGCCGCATATTAATGAAATTTCATGTGAGTAGGGGTTATATAAGGACATTTTGATTTTTTGTCAAATTAGGTTTCGGCTCATATTGAGCAGAGGGATGGGGCAAAAATGCTCCAATTCTTAAAAAATCTTCTTCTCAAGAACCAGCAATAGCAGAGACTTGATATTTGGTATGCAGCTTCCTTTTGAGGTGTAGACTCAAGTTTGTTCAAGAGAAGTTTGTCGGGCATTATTTGCCTTCGTTATGGGAGGGGCAAAATATTTGGCCACGCCTAAAATTTCTATTTTCAGAACCGTCAGGTCGATTTGAACCAAATTTGATATGAGATGATAATGAGTCATAAGTAGTTGATTGATGCAAAAAACAATTTTCTCATTGCCCCGTGGGAACCTTGGGAGCTAAAAATAGGAAAAACCTTAAAACTGCCATATCTCCAAAACTACACGGTACAGGGAATTCTTATTTTGTATAAAGCTTTTATACAGTAGAATAGAATGGTTAAAAAAAATCCCTATCGGTTTGATCACAAGGTACTTTTTTCAGGAGTTTGAAAAAGTGCTGAGTCAGCACTTTTTAACACTGCTGGCAGCGGGAAAAACATTAAAAAATCTTCTTCTCCAGATCCAGCAGGCAGAATCTTTTGATATTTGGTATGCAACATTGTGGGGTGGATCTGATTCAAGTTTGTTCAAATCGGCTCCCTGGGTTCATATTTGGGCTCAGTATAGGAGCCCGATTTCGAACTTAGTGCATTTCAGGCAAATTTCTTAAAAAATCTTCTTCTCCAGATCCAGCAGGCAGAATCTTTTGATATTTAGTATGCAACATTGTGGGGTGAATCTGATTGAAGTATGTTCAAATCGGCTCCCTGGATTCATATTTGGGCTCAGTATAGAAGCCTGAATTCGAACTTAATGCATCTCAGGCAAATTTCTTAAAAAATCTTCTCCAGATCGAGCAGGCAGAATCTTTTGATATTTGGCATGCAACATTGTGGGGTGGATCTGATTCAAGTTTGTTCAAATCGGCCCCCTGGGTTTATATTTGGGCTCAGTATAGAAGCTCGAATTCGAACTTAGTGCATTTCAGGCAAATTTCTTAAAAAATCCTCTTCTCCAGATCCAGCAGGCAGAATCTTTTGATATTTGGTATGCAACATTGTGGGGTGGATCTAATTCAAGTTTGTTCAAATCGGCCCCCTGGATTCATATTTGGGCTCACTATAGAAGCCCGAATTCGAACTTAGTGCATTTCAGGCAAATTTCTTAAAAAATCTTCTTCTCCAGATCCAGCAGGCAGAATCTTTTGATATTTGGTATGCAACATTGTGGGGTGGCTCTGATTCAAGTTTGTTCAAATCAGCCCGTTGGGTTTATATTTGGGTTCAGTATAGAAGCTCGAATTCGAACTTAGTGCATTTCAGGCAAATTTCTTAAAAAATCTTCTTCTCCAGATCCAGCAGGCAGAATCTTTTGATATTTGGTATGCAACATTGTGGGGTGGATCTGATTCAAGTTTGTTCAAATCGGCCCCCTGGATTCATATTTGGGCTCACTATAGAAGCCCGAATTCAAACTTAGTGCATTTCAGGCAAATTTCTTAAAAAATCTTCTTCTCCAGATTCAGCAGGCAGAATCTTTTGATATTTGGTATGCAACATTGTGGGGTGGATCTGATTCAAGTTTGTTCATATTGGCTCCCTAGATTCATATTTTGGCTCACTATAGAAGCTCGAATTCGAACTTAGTGCATTTCAGGCAAATTTCTTTGAAAATCTTCTTCTCAAGATCCAGCAAGCAGAATCTTTTGATATTGGGTATGCACCATGTTTAGGGGGGTGGGATTCAAGTTTGTTCAAGCCAAGTCCCTAGGTCCATATTTGGACTCACTGTGGGAGCTTGAATTGTAACTTAGTTCAAAATGAGGAATTTTCTTTAAAAATCTTCTTCTTCAGATCCAGCAGTCGGAATATTTTGATATTTGATGTGCAGCATCCTTAGTGGGGGGGGGGGGGGGGGGGGGGGGGGGGGGGGGGGGGGGGGGTAACATTCAAGTTTGTTAAAGCCAAGTCCCTGTGGGAGCCTGAATTATAACTTAGTTCAATATGAGGAATATTCTTTAAAAATCTTCTTTTTTTTTTAGCTCCACTGGTCCGAATCTTTGGATATTTGGGAAAAGCTTTTCTTAGGAGGAGCAGATGCAACTTGTTGAAATCAATTCTCTGGGTTGATATTTAGGCTACCATGTCAGGTGAGTGCCCTCAGGCCCCTTGGGGCCTCTTGTTTACCTGCTCGTGCTGACAAGACAAACCTTTCAAAACATATTTCTAGTTTTGAATGAATGAATCAAAACCTACTTTCTGTTGGGTGTACTAGTGCACCACAATTTGGGGTTCTAACTTAACTTCTGTGACAGTGATCAAGTTTAGGATGACAGGTGCAGAACTGTTGGTACCTGTCATAATGACAAGTACCAAAAAATGTATTATTTGCAGGCTTGGTGCTTGGTCACTTTATTTTGCATTACCAGTGATGATTAGTTTGCATTACCAGATTTTATGAACGCAGTAACACATGGGATACCTGGAAAAATCAAAATAATAAAAACATTTGGTACCTTTAGAAACAAGGTTTTATGGATTTAATGGGGTCCCAGAACTCTGAAAAGCTGACCAGCCCTATAAAGTTGGAAACTATTGAAATTTCTCATATTTCTCAAGTACTTTCTCCAGCTTATAATGAAATAGCTTTCATTATTGAGGTTTAAAAATTGTCAAAAGTGAATATTTCTAAAAAATGTAATCAAATAACTGTCATTATTTCTAAAAAAAAAACATCTTAGAGGAGCCCTCAGCAATGAGATGGGGGGTTGAAGCCCAGTATAGCATGTTCATTTTGACCCTTTTCTTCTGGACTAGGTTTCTGGGCATAGGATGTGGCATCATACCACAATGCATGATGGATGTCAACATACTATCAAGTGGTTCTCATGGTAGCCCATGTGAGCAGCCTTTTTTTGACATCATTGTCATCATGATGGGTGGTGTAAGTGCACATGCACACATGTTGTTGGGGTAATATGTGTCCCGTCATTCATCAGCTCAACTTTGACGTAGTCAAATTTGAGGTTTTGTCATGGCCTGTCATCCATCTGTCTTCAACAATTCAATACGGCTCAGGCTAAATGAACCGATCTTTACAAAACTTCTTGGGTACCTTTGTTATCACCGTGGGACAAGAACGGGTGTTTCTGTGTGGGGTCCATTATTCGAGATGGCCACTGGCAGCCATTTTGTACTGAAATTAGTGCAATCAGTTTCTGTACAGAACTTCTGTATGAAAGTTCTGATTTTAATAAATTTTTGTATGAATGTTTAGTCACATGGAATACATCACATATACTACAGGTTTTTTTCTCGTGCAGAAATTATGCAAATTAGATGAACTTTGATTTATTCAGTGCTACTTATACACAGTAAGTACACATGTCAATTCGGCTTGAGATAGGGCTGTATTTATGAACTGATCTTCACCTTGGGATGAGAACGAGTGTTTGGGTGTGTGGTCCGAAATTCAAGATGGCTGCCAATGGCCATTTTGTACCGAAATTAGGTAGAATCAGTTTTTTGTACAGAACTTCTATATGAAGGCTCTGATTTGAATAAATTTTTGAATGAATGTTTAGTGACATGGAATACATCACATATAATGCAGGTTTTTTTCTCTTTTTCTCATGCATAAATTATGCAAATTACTTTACCTGTACATTTGTTACAGGCTAAGGTCAGTATTTATGTACAGACCTTTACAATACTTTACATGTACCTCTGTTATCAGGTCATTACCTAGATGTGTGTCATTGCTGTGTCACATACTATACTTTACATGTCTTACACAAATTGAGCTACAGTGTCATTGACACTTTCATTTTGTTTGATGGAGTCTTTCATGTTGGATTTCTATGGCAGCACCTGGTTTTTATGTAGTCAAGTGACTTCTGATGTGGTGGAGGTGTATTCTAGGAACATGTTTGATTGTATGGGTGTATATCTAATCCCAAGCACAATCCTTTCTAAAAACCCACCATTTTGTGTTTGGTATTTGATTAGTATGTGCACATAACATATAGTGCCATAGAGCTGATCATGAGGTATGGTTTATACTTAACTTCACAGCAATACCTTACAGGCTTATAATTTACTATCCAGGGTTAAAATCCTCATTTTTCTACCTATTCCAGGCCCTATTCCTTATTTATCTCACTTGAATTCTGATGTTCTGGATCAGAATCCACATTTATGCTGACACCAATCCCTACTGTATATTATTCTCTTATTCTTAGGGTTATAGCAGTAGTGTTCTGATGTTCAGGAGTGAACACTTTTTAATGAAGAGTTACATTTTTTCTACATTTTTTATTGTTCCACTTGCTTCCAACATTATTCCATCTACTCTTGTCCTTATTGTGTTATAAGACCAACATCTCCTGAAGAGTTCACAGGGGGCCACTTTGAGTTACACAGGGACTAAAATTTGGCCATCTTTCCCAATGGCAAAAAGGTAAGTTTTTTTTCCCCAATTTGGTCTCCAAATTTCTCAGTTGTTATCACATATTGTCTGGTCATAAACACTGGTTGTTATTCATATTGGCAATTAGGATTGAATAGCATGTGAACAGCGTTTAAAAGTAGTGCTGAACGATATTAGCCAAAATAATAATTGCGGTTTTGGGAAAAGAAAGTCATGATTAACGATATAATGATGATATTGTTCTCTTGTGAAGGTTGTGTTTATTCTGGTAAATAGTGTTAATGTGGTATCATGTATGAATGCAATAGGCAGTTTAATAACATTGATTGAAAACATGTGTTGTCAACTTGTGTCCGCGAATGATAGAAGGCACGGGGCATATCAGAATGTAATATTCATTTTTCAACTTTTTACCTCCCTGGAATGCAGTCAACATTGGAGAGACAAAGGAGGTAGCAGAATTGAACAATGAACTTTTCATACTGAAAACTGGTCCAAATGTATTGTTGCAATGGATTAGTTCTGTTAACAGATTAATTAAACATGTAAGTAAACTATTATATGAGGCTTTCTAATTTTTTCAAGAAAACTCTTCATAAAAGTACTCATCATCCAAAAATTCCTAATTGGAAGAGACCCGGACTCTTTCCCAATCAGGGTGTGTGGACCTCTGGTTCAAGAGGATCTTGGTCTGTAGTGGTCCCATATCTTGTTGCTTGAGGTGTTTTGCCTAACTGGTTTTATTCAGTATGTGAACTTTGTCAGAGATTCAACACACCTGTGGCTTTCTACATAAACCAAAACAATCACAGAATATCAGACCTCTGCTACTGTATAAATTATACAAGTCCTCTACTCAGACCATGAAAAACCCAATAAATACATTGGATGTTCAACCTCAAAACTTTATAGCCAATCAAGCTTGAACAGAAAGGACTTTTAGTGTTTGATACCTGTTCTCTGTGTTACTAGCTCCCATGAGTCCCTTCTGCCCCACCCCCAACAAATCGGATTAAACAGCCTAATTGCCTTAATCACCTTAGACCCTGCCCATCCTCCTCCTGTACAGTCCCTTAACACAATGGAAGTGTGCTTCATGATAATTCAGATGTGTTTTTGATTCATTGCACAATGTGTGCTCTGAACACATGCAACACACATGCACAGACAGGTATTTGGCATCTACGCAGACCAACTGTTTGGATCTAGTGAGGACCATTCATTGGGCACTAGTGGGGGCTATTTGGGGATTACTGTCTTGGGAACTTGGTGATGATAAGGGTAATATGAGTTTCCACTGACCATTTTATCCAATGGAGTCCGTCATCTTGGATTTTTAGAGTGGCATGTTGAATGAAATCAAATGTCATGATTTCTTTTGCTACTTGTTTTCCCTCAATATTATCCACCAAATAACAATATCTCTGATACCAATCCATCAAAAATACTGGCACCCACAAGTCCCCAAGCCCTGGTCCCACTGATCCAGGCACGTAGAGAGGATTCTATAATAGGGGCATCCCAGATAGTTTGTTTTTTTGGAAGGGGTGGGGAGATGATATTTGAAAGGCTGTTGTGTGGTGTTTTTGCCCCCCCCCCCCCCTCCATTTCTAACTAGGACCCTCTTGTCATTTCCCCCTGAAGGGAAGTGGGAGGAGGGGACAATGACCAGAGAGTCCTAGTTAAGACTAGTCTTCCTCACATCCCTGATAAATTGTTGCAAAATTTAGTGCTCTAAGAGCAAATCTGAGGCATTTGTAGTGGGAGTAGCCTCTATATTCAAGACCATTTGGGGTTTCTATGTTGTGTGAAACTTGCATTAGGCCAATTTTTTTTTACAGGGGAGGAGGACAAAAATTGGGGGAGGGGCATCCCCTTCCTCCTCCCAAGCCCCCTTGTAGCTATGCCACTGCACTGGTCCCCATAACAGTAGTCTCATGTGTTCCCAAAATGTCTGTTCTCTTGTGTTCCTAATAAATATACGTGTATGTTTATTAATTTGGATGAATTTTTCCATCCCGTATGTACCTTATTTGGGCCTGTGTGTTTCTCTTCCAACATAGAGGAGATCTTCAAATCAGTGAATCTTCACTAGATTGTGTGATACACTGTATTCTTTTGTTTAGCACAGTGTAGTTATTGTAGTTATGAAAGCATGATGCATAAACATGCATTAGTTTTCTGTAATAAAACTAACTGCAATGTTGGAAAATAAGGTAGTTTTAGATAAAATTAACTAGCATTAATGGATTCCCACCCATTGCTATTATTTGGGCCTATACTTTTATTCAATTTTGATACATTTTCCACCCTTTACATTTATTCTCACCTGTACTTTTATTTGGAACACAAGAGTATGTGTGCATGTGCTGCTTGTGTTGTGTGCACATTGTGCGGCAGTCCATTTATTCTAATGTTATTTGGTTACTCTTGATGTTTTAGTAGACCACTCAATAATAGTATGTCAGAAACTAGTCCATCAAAAATACTGATTCCCTTTAATCCTCAATATCCATTTGTTCTGCATGTGTTGTGCGCACATTGTGCACTAAAACATTGTCTCTGTCTGTGTACTGCATTGTTGTGCTGTGCAGATGTTGACAGGAATTACAAATGTGTCCACTTTGTCAGGAGACCGTATAGGAAGAGGATGGGCAGGGGTTAAGGAAATAGAGCGATATGACTGGTTGTCTAACTGGTAGAGTGCTAAATTATTTTTGGTCATCAGAATTTGTTCACATGTCTTTGCTTTGTTACAATTTATGGGAGAGTGCCAACAAGGCAAATCCTAACATACTAAATAATTTCACTTCACAGATAAAGTGAAGCACATCCACTGAATATGAGGCCTTTAAGTTGTGTACCTGTACTTAAGAGTAAAGCCAAAATATGGGCTTCCAGCACTCTACCAGTTAATGTGAAGCAATCCTATTTGTTGAGGGTGAGGCAGAAGGGAAATTTTAACACAGTGAATAAGGACAAGAGTAAACAGAATAATGCTGTAACTGGAACAGTTGAAAACAATAATAATAACTCTTCTCCAAGAAGTGTCCACTCCCGATCAACATCAAACAGTACTTCAATAACCCTAGGAGTAAGACAGAATAGGCAGTGGGGGTTAGCATAAGCAGAAACAAGGATTCTGACCCAGAGCAACAGAATTTGAGAGAAATAAATAGCAAGAATAGGGTCTGGAATAAATAAAAAAAACAAGGATGTTAACCCAGGAGAGGAAAATTAAAAGTCTGTCAGGTACTCGCTTAAAGTCAAACATACCTCTATATCGTGTGTCGGATCTGTAGCACTTCATGAATCTCATACCAATCTCTAATAATCTCATAGGTACTCTCCAATAAATTATAACAAAACAGTTGTTTATGAACAAAATCTTACCAAACTGGGGCACCTTTTGCTTGTAGCATGGTACCCTTGAAAAAAAATATGCATGTTACAATTCACCTTTGAAAAATAATTTAGCTCTCTACCAGTTAATTGTGGAAATCGTGACTGAAGAAGCACAAATCTTGCCCCATCCCTAAATTTCAGTGCTATGTTAATTAAATTTTGATTTAAAAGCTAAATTTTCAAGCAGTATTCTTGTCGTGTTTTTTTAATTTCAAAACCTGTTTTTGTTTGATAAAAAGAAAAGAAAGCTGTTTGGTCTTTTATAAACCAAAACTTTGTTGAAATCACTAGGTATTAAACAGAGTAATAAATTATCTGACCAGTGAGAGTGAGCAAAAACCTATGAAAATATCAGGCAGAATGTGACTTCAGATGTTAATAGCTTTGAAAAATTGCAATGAAAGTAACTGGAGGCACAACACTTTGCAACACTACTAGTATTTAGGAAAGGCTTTATAGTTGCTACCACCATGGCAAGTTCACTGGGTGGTGAGAGACTAATGGCTCTAAATACTCTTCACTAGTTATGTGATGGATTTTTTTTTAAAAGTGAGACAAGTTTATTCAGCCTTCACAGAGCTTTATAATTTGCGAACAGGAACCAATTTAATAAAACTTTTTACATTTGCATTTTTGGGAATTGTAAATTGCCACGTCTTTTGAAATGCTAATGATTTCCTGGCATGCAAAGATACCAAATAATTGATCAGAAATTTTCATAAATAATTCATTATTTTATTTTGACCTGAAAAACACAGTTTAAGATCCTTTCTTAAAATGCACTCATTGAACTCATTCCAATGAAGGGGTCATAAGTTATGTTTTCATTGTTTTGAGATCAGAAATTGAAAAGGGTAAATTAAATTAAATTGTTGTGAACATTGATGGTTAACCATTGCATTAGGTGAAGGGTTTAAGTCAAAGTTAATAATTCTACTATCACTTGTATTTCAGTGTGCTTGCTTGAGTGGACAAAAGAAACTTGTGGTGTACATGTTGGAAAATGGTAATTAGCATCTAGTTCATGCAGTATTCATATTATTGAAACAAATGCGAAGTTTTTGTCTGGTTGATTTCATTGAAGTTCCTGAAGCCTGCAACCCTGTACTTAACATGAATAGCAGATGACATTTGCAAAAAAATTTCTTGAATAATTCCTGGATTCCCGCAGTTTTGAGAGAAATCTTAAAAAGGGGGGATTTTTTTTTTTTTTAAATTAAGACCCTTGAAAAGTCTTTAATTTAAAGTATGGGCATAATGAAAAGTCTTGAAAATGCCAGGTGTTGAGAAATACATATGAAGATTGTATACGTGGATGAGCTAAATCACCCTGTGTGTACTGTATGTTAGTGCGTGTTGCCTTGAAAAGTTTTGAACCTGTTTTTTCTATTCTTGCAAAGACTGGAATTTTCATTGAATAGGGCCTTGATAATCAGTGAATTTGCTGCCCCTACAGAAAAGTGCAGGAACCTGTCCTCATTGAAACAAGCTCAATGAGCTTGTTCCATGAGAGGCATAAAAGCTTGGAAACTTAAGGCAGATGGTCATTTAGTTCTCATGAAGGTTCCCAACACTCAAAAAGATGCAAAAGAAAACTTGTTCACCTAACCGGAAGTTATTAATACTGAGGCCTCACCGCAATTCTCTGATTAGTTGGTCATGTTCAGTAGGCACTTGATAAAATGTTATGTATAGGATGCAACATCCATGAAATATAGTCTACGACTGAAGCGATGATGCTGATCCAAAATATAACAAGATAAAGCAGCATTTACCATGAGCTTGAATATCGTATCACGATTACTCAAGGGAGTTAAAACACATGCAGCAGTGGTGTACTGTACGCAACCGCTTTTGCATATAGATGGATGCTGCTTGTTATGGTATCAGGACATCTCATTGTCAAAATAACTCACACCAGTCGGATTGTATCCAAAATTGGATGTACCCATGTTTAGCTGACCCAAAATCAGAAACTCATATCCAGGTTTGGACAACTCATACTTATTAGCTCACCCAGCCTTAAAAGCCATGTGAGCTTTTCTCATCACTTGGCCTCTGTCGTCGTCCGTCGTCTGGCATCCGAAAACTTTTCACATTTTCATCTTCTTCTCTGTAACCGCTGAGCTGGTGTGAACCAAACTTGGCAGGAATGGTCTATGGGAGGTCATCTACAAATGATCCTCATTTTGTTCCCGTCGGATGAAAAACATGGCTTCCAGAGGCATTCTTTGATTCTGGTTGGTGGATTTTCAAAAATCTTCTCTGAAACTGCAAGGCCAAATGTTTTGAAACTTCACATAAATGATGACTGGGACCCCCTCTACCAACGATCCTCATTTAATATTGATTGGGTCACAAACATGGCCGCAATTGCAGCTTATAGTTACTGTAGAAACCCTATGGGAAATCACATTTTCCTCTTCTTCTCTGGAAAAACCGAGGCGATGTGAAAACAAACCTGGCAGGGATAGTCTATGGGAGGTCCTCTACAAACGATCCTAATTTTGTTCCCGTGGGTTGAAAAACATGGCTGCCAGAGGCATTCTTTGATTCTGATTGGTAGACTTTCAAAAATCTTCTCCTCTGAAAATGCCGGGCCAAATGTTTCGATACTTCACATAAATGATGACTGGGACCCCCTCTACCAATGATCCTCATTTAATGTTGATCGGATTGGCCACAATTGCAGCTTATACTTACTATAGAAACACTATGGGAAATCACATTTTCATCGTCTTCTCCGGAACTACTGAGCCGACGTGAACCAAACCTGGCAGGGATGGTCTATGGGAGGTCCTCTAGAAACCATCCTCATTTTGTTCCCATGGGTTGAAAAACATGGCCGCCAGAGGAATTCTTTGATTCTGATTGGTGGATTTTCAAAAATCTTCTCCTCTGAAACTGCCAGGGCAAATGTTTTGATACTTCACATAAGTGATGACTGGGAACCCCTCTACCAACGATCATCATATAATGTTGATCAGTTTGTAAACATGGCCACAATTGCGGCTTATAGTTAGTATAGAAACCCTATGGGAAATCACATTTTCATCTTCTTCTCTGGAACTACTGAGCCGACGTGAACCAAACTTCGCAGGAATGGTCTATGAGAGGATGAAAATGTGTGGCCACCAGAGGCTGTATTCAAATGCTTAACCCAGTGCCTCTCCTGTCTGCACGAAGATCAGTACTGTCAGCAAAATTCTTGTTTTTAAGAATCTGGTAAGGGTTGGCTCCAGTTTTCTCCACTGAGAACTGGAAAAAAAACCCCAAAATATTGTGTAAACAGTGCAAGTCAAAATAAGCTGTAGCATAACTGCAATGCATTAAGTAAACTGCTGCTCCTGCCTGACAAGATCAGAATCTGACATTTCCTGGAAAGCTATCAGTGAGAGCTTTCCAGAAAATGATGTCAGCTTCTGGTCTTATCAGTGTAGGAAGAGCAAAGATACATAGTTTATAGGATTTTCCTACACAACTTATTTTGACTTGTACTACTGTAAACAATGGCAACTGTATGTTGATTATTAGTCTCATGTTACTTATCAGTAAATCTTGATTGATGACAGTGCTTTGAACACCAGAAAAGTTTTCATTTATATTCACTTGTCATAATGTCAGCTTAGATGACAGTAATTATTGTTTACCTTTTAAGATTTGACAAAATTAGAGAAAAATGTGTTTAACTGTAACCCTTTACCTATCCAAAGCTATTTTGAAAGAGAATACTGACTGTGAAAATTCTAATTTTCAAAATATTTAACCTTCTTTTACTGATTTTTTTTTTGTTGAAACAGAATTCATAAATGTGTGCATTTTCAAGAAAATGTTCTTTGAAACTACAAGGCCAAATGGTTTGAAAACTTAGTGTGACCGATGACTGTAACCCCCTCTACCATTGATCCTCATTTTAATCTTCATCGAGTTGCAATTATGGCTGCAATTGTGGCTTATAGTTACTATAAAAACCCTATAGGAAATCACATTTTCATCATCTTCACTGAAAGCACTGAGCCAATGTGAACCAGACTTGGCAGGCATTGTCTATGAGAGGTTCCCTACAACTGTTACTCATTTTATTCCTGTTGCGTGAAAAAACGTGGCCGCCAGAAGCATTCTTTCATTCTTCAATTTTGAAAACTCTTCTCCTCTGAAACCACAGGGCCAAATGTTTTGAAACCTTGCATGGTTGATAACTGGGACACCCTCTACCAACGTTCCTCATTTTAATGTTGATGGTATTGCAAAAATGGCTATAATTGCAGTTTATAGTTACTATAGAAAAAACCTATGGGAAATCACATTTTCATCTTCTCTCTGGAACTACTGAGCTAACGTGAACCAAAACTTGGCAAGAATGGTCTATAGGAGGCCCTCTACAAACGATCCTCTTTTTGTTGCCGTTGGTTGGAAAATATGGCCACCAGAGACATTCTATAATTCTGTTTGATGGATTGAATTGTTTTGAAACTTCACGTGGTTGAAGAAGACTGGGACACCTTCTGCCAATGATCCTCATGTAATGTTGATGTAAGGTTGCAAACATGGCCACAATTGCAGCTAGTTACCATGGAAAGCCTATGGGAAATCACATTTTTATATGTAGTTTCAGGTGAGTAATTACAGGCTCTGTAGAGCCTCTAGTATTGTTTATAATAGAAAAACCTCTTATAAAAAAATACTATGGTATTGTCCCAAAATGGTATGGTAAATCATGCTTTACCATAGTGTTTTGGGACAATGGGGAGCACGGTGGCTCATTGGTAGACTGTTGGACTTCTATGCTAGAGGTCCCAAGTTTGATCCCCATCTGGGATGACCCGCATTGTGTCCTTGGGCAAGGCACTTTATCCCAGTTGCCCACATGGGGACATAATGACGACGTGTACTAAGACGTACTGCACGTAGATGGTGCACATGTCTTCAACTGCTGTAACCTTGCTTGAGCAGAGCTTGAACAGAGTAAAACTGTCACAGTCACGATTAGCCATTGTGCCTAAGTATGTGACCTTAAACACCAATAAATAAATTTGGGACAATACAATGGTGTCCCATGGTATACCATGGTACTTTTTTTTTGATAAAGACACAGGATGAATGACAAAAATCACAGTTTTCTAATTTTGTTTTAACTAAATGTATTTACTTTCACCTTTGGGGGCTCAAAAGCCTGCCTGCCTGCCTGAATTGGGTAATGAATGGGTAAGTATGTTAGGTAACTGTTCAGTGACCAAATGGTTACCTGAACTGATTTCAGAACAAACTATGGGTTACCTGACCCAAAAGTAGGAGAAGGGAAAACAGGTTATGCAAATTTCTGAAAAAGCCATGCCTGGTTATCAGCTATATTTTTGAGGGCACATCTTGAAAAGAAAAAGAAAAATTTGATTGGTGGCCTTTGTCTTGCCTGCTTTAGCAGAGGTGAGATGTAGAGATTACTACTTCCAACGGCCAGAGGCAGAAGGCCATCAATTCTGGGTTATGACTTTTGAATCATTTAAGAAAACTCAGTGAAACTTGACAAGATTATATCCTACTAGGAATTGATATGCCTCATTCAGAACGATGCCATTGTGGTCAGGGTCACTGTTACTGATAATATACTACTCAAAGTTTGCTAAGCACCAAATATTTGACACATCATTGTGAAATTTGCTTGTGACATATTTGTGATATTTTTGGTGGATATAATTGAGGAATGTATTGAGATGGTCCCCAGTGTTTTCATTAGCTCCATTGACAGGCAGACTTTTCCTGACAGTCATGGAAAGCATGTACCCCTTGATTTTCAGGGTGTTCAGTCTTCATTTCAACACAAACCATTGTGATTTAATGACTGAATATGGCAAATGCAAATGTAAGAAGACATTTGTCTGAAGCAGAAATGTGGTGGGCTGTAGGGATGGTGGAGCAGGGGGCTACCCATCGTCAGGTTGGTGAAGCGTTTGGTGTGCACCATCCTGTGATCACCAGAGCCTGGACATGATTTCAGCAGAATGGGACACCAGTAAGAAGGCAAGGTGGTGGCAGAGACAGGGAACATCTGCAGCCGTAGACCGGTTTTTGATCATTCCGGCCCATTGGAACCGCTTGGCCACAGCAACCCAGGCTTCGCTGTGACCTTCAGAATGTATCCGGGGTAAAGGTTTCGACGCAGACTATCCGGGCAAGGTTGCATGAATGTGGTCTCCGATCGAGAAGACCAAGTATTCGCATTCCGTTGTCCCAAAACCACCGCCAGGCACAATATGAATGGGCCATGGACCACGTTGGATGGACCAGAGAAGATTGGCGACCTGTCCTTTTTACAGATGAGTCAAGGTACTGCCTAAACCACATAGATAGGCATTCTAGGGTATGGAGACGACCAGGAGAGCGATTCCATGCTGCCAACATTGCTGAGCTTGACCGCAATGGTGGAGGGTCAATCATAGTCTTGGGCGGCGTCAGCAGGGATGTACGTGCAGGGCTCTGTTTCCTTGAACATGGTACATTGACTGCACAGCGGTATAATGACGAGATCCTGGATGTCCAGATTGTATGCAGGTGCAGTGGGTGATAGATTCATTCTGATGGACGATAATGCCCGTCCTCATGTTGCCCATGCTGTTGGGAAGTACCGACAGAGGAAGGGGATTGTACATATGGACTGGCAGGTAATATCCCATGACCTCAATCCAATCGAACATGTCTGGAATGAGTTGCAGCTTGCAATTTTAGCCCGTCCAGTCCAGCCAAGAAGTGTCCAGGAGCTTAGTGCCATGCTGGTCCAAGAATGGAACAACATCCCCAAAAGGACCACCAGGAACCTGATTGGGAGCATGAGAAGGCATTGTCAAGCTGTAATTAACAGTAATGGGTCTCATTCTCGATATTGAATGCATATCAGTTCGCACCGTCAACTCTTTGACAATTTGAAAAATTTCCTCTTTTATCAATAACATCCATTTTGCATGGTTATCATATTCAAAAGCTAAAATATAATGTCAAACACAAACAAAATTTTAATTTCTGTACTTAAATCATTAAAGATATAATTAAATAAAAAATATATACACTTTTCATTACAATATTTCAACTAAAATGTAAAACAGGTAGTTGGATATACTTGGTGCTTAGCAAACTTTGAGTAGTATACATTGATGAAAAAAATATCAATATATTTAAACAGGATTGAAAGCTCATTATTATTGCAATGCATTTCGCCAGTAATATGTGGTTTAAAACCATACTAGTTCCACTGTATATCCAAAGAGCACCATTAGGTGGAATTTAGACTTTAATATTATTTATTATTTTTGGTGACAAAAAGCATTTTTGTCACCTACTAAGTGTTGTAGGCAGGGTTCGTATAGGTCTTGGAAACCTGGAAAAGTCATGGAAATCCAAAATATTTTTTCAGGCCTGGAAATCATGGAAAAATGGTAGAGATGAAATGGTTAAGAGGTTTTCTTGATTGATGAATCACATGGATTAACCTTGGTTAACCGATTAATCACTTGTCCAAATAGATATTTGAATAATTGCCATACCGTTGATGATTTACAGCATGAACTCTTTACCCAACATAACAAACAAAACAGACTAGGCCTATATACAAAAATCTCCATTCAAATTTATTGTTTTCAATTTTAGTCTCAAAAACATAGCTTATGACCCCTCATTGGAACGAGCTCGTTGAGCTTGTTCCAATGATGGTCATAAGCTATGTTTTTGAGACAAAAATTGAAAATATTTTAGTAATTCATGAATTTATTTTGCAAGTCTGCTACCTGCAATGACAAAGGGTTAAGAATGACCATTTCCAGCTACTGATACAATATGATGACCATGCAAGTAAACAAGTATGTCAGCAAGTAACTTGCATGCTTTACTCTGTCTCATATAATTTATGTGAGTCAGTGTGACAATGTTTGCCTGTTTTGGAGAAAGTTTGTTCCTTTGTTGACCCATATCATACAGTAGTTCAAAAGTAACGGTTAATTGAACAATTACTTTTTGGATCGATCAAGATGTTGATCATTCATTAATCGGTTAACCGTTTCAGTTCTAAAAAATGGGGGGGTATAATTGCTTGTAATCTGCGAAAGTCCTGGAAATTTCACAAGAAATGTAACCCCAATATCAAACTTGCCAAAAACACGTCCCAAGATTGGCGACAAAACATTGTGAAGATTTGATTTGGTGGTATTATCCCCTGTTGTCTGTATTTCACGTTTGTTTAAATGTCAGTTTCTTATTAACCTACCTTACAATTGTTTACTACAGGCTTGCACTACAGTGGAAGACCCTAACTCGGATAAAATACTCTCTATTTTAATCTTTCCCAAGAGATTTGGGAAAGAAAAGTGGTGTAAAAAACACCACGAAAAAAAAGCCAAAACTGGGTCGAGCGCCATTGGCACACACCCAGTAGGGGACGCTTTTCCCTTAGTACAATTCCACGACTTCCGTTAACCAGTGCGCAAAGCAGTCATCAATTAATCATTCTTTTTTTTGTCCACGGCACATGAAGGATGTGTCGCCATTTTGCATTACGAAACAGTGATAATTCAACTCGTCGATAATGGTTTCCTGTGACTGGAATTATGGATCTGAAGATCATATAATAACAGGACTGTGTTTTATATATTCTCGTTAATATTTTCAACCACATTTTCATTGAATTTTATATATATTTTCCGATTTCGCGCATGATTTTCTAAATCATTCCGTGCGGTTCGGACATAAAATTTTTCGGTGGATAAATTTTAATATTATTATTGGAGTGTCAATGTGGGACTGTATGGACAGGATTTCTTCACTCTGCTGAGGGCTGAATTTCTGTTTTTTAGGTCCCTGTCGGCCGTCTGGGTTCTATTGTGTACCCACCGGTTCTTTTTTCTGCCACATTCTCTCGTAGTTGGGGATGTTCTTCTACTTTCTGTATCTGTTGAGTTCATCTTTTTCTTCTACTCCTCTCACCTCTGTTATTTCCAGTTTGGTTCCTTTAGGGCAATTCCTTTTGCCTTCGATTTTGGTGCATTCTCATGGCTGTTCCTATCGCACCTGTGTGTGTGTGTGTGTGTGTGGGGAGGGGGATGCTGTCGTTTCGGGGCCTTCTGACTCGATCACATCTGGCGAGAGTTATACCCCCCCATGGGGGGGTGTGCAGCTCCTCCCACATCCACGGGTGGGGGGGGGGGACACTGTCGTTTCAGGGCCTCCCGATATGACCATGTCAGTCTGGTGAGAGTTATACCCCCTCCATGGGAGATGTGTAGCTCCTCCCCGCAGGGGTGGGGGGGGGGGGAGAATGCTGTTGTTTCGGGGCCTCTCGACTCGACCACATCTGGTGAGAGTTATTCCCCCTTTGTGGGGGATGTGCAGTTTTTTACCATGGTGGATACTGCGGGAGCTGTTGGATGTCTGGTGAAAAGATGCCTGGTTCCGGGACTATAAGCCCTCTCCAGTCGACATCTGAGGCTGTCACTAGGGTTGTGACTCCTCCTTTGAAGGCCGAGCTAGGTCGCTCTCACCCCTTTTCCGCCTGTTTCAACAGCTCCCATCGTATCTGTTGCTACTGCTGTTCCGTCCACAATGTCGTCGGTCACCGTTTTAGCCAGCCTCGGCTTATACCTGCAGGAGTCTGCAGTAATGTCTGTGGTATGGTTGTGAGGAAACGGCCTCACCCTTCCCTGACTTCAACTCGGCGAAGTCGGAAGTGGCTGCCGACCGAACCCCCTGCTGTGTCATCTCAGCCGTTGAGCACAGCAGTTTTATCCCTGCAGGGGTCTGCAGAGATGTCTGGTAGTGTAGACGTGAGGTATTGGCCTCAGCCTTTCCTGACTTCAACTTCGCAAAGTTGGAAGGGGCTACCGGCCGAACCCTCTACTGTGGTCTCTCAGCCATCGAGTACCTCACTTTTTCTCCTTGGATTTGGGTGTTCATGGTGGGGTCACCAGAGCTCTGTGACATTTCTGTCCATGCACTCTGGTCCCATGGCCAGTTTTGTGTGACCAACGCTTTTTGTGCAGCCTTGATCTTCTGTCCCGCAGAGGTCCGCGGCGACTCTCCTGACTTTCCACTCTGTAGATCCTCGGGGTATGTGATACCCCAATACACATCTGCCTTCAGATGTTTTTGGCTGCAGCCCATCTCCCCGCATCGGGTGTGTTTGAGGATCTTGGCCGCTGGTAAATGGGTCAGGAGTGAAGCCACTGTGTCGGTTCAATCCCAAGTCGTACCGTTCCGAAGTCAGTGAGCTTAGGGAGGCCCTCTGCTTGCTCACTTAGGTTCTGTCCAAGAGCCTTTTCCATTGTTTCCAGTGAGGCTTCGAGTGGTTTCCGGGCGCCCCCTGTGGCGCCGCCTCCTGGGATTGGAAACAGGCCACTTTCTGATCCCCCTGGTGTGCCTACACCATGGGAGCCGTCAGCTGGTTTGCCAATGATGGGCTATGTGTCTTCCGACTCATGGGATGAGTCCGACATTCCTGACGTCGAGAGCCAACAGTCTTCTTACTTGGAGGCATCTCTTGACTTTGTGTTTGGGTTCCTTCCAGGTCTCAAACCGTCAAACCAGCCAACAGTGTCAGCCCGGCCGTGATCATCGGTCGCACGCCTACAGCCTGTTTAGCAACCTGCTTCTGGGCACCTTCGACCGTGCCTGTTGGTACAGGTGGTTGAAGCATTTACAGCTTTGGACTCTAAGCTGTGTTCCAGGGCTATGAAGATGTCATTCTTCATCAGGGTTGACACTTTTTTGCCTCTGGTGCGTTATTGTTCCTACGATTTCGCCAATCCATCAGTCTGCCAGACTTTGACGGTCTTGGATCAGGACTCCAACTCCCAAGCCGGCCATTTTTCATATGGAGACTCTGGAGTCCGTGTTGGGCTTATTGGGAGAGATGCTGGAATGCTTTCTTTCTTCGATCACGGTGTCTCTGCTTTGCTGCTTATCTGCTCCCAGATGAGTTTGACAACAAACAGGTTTTTGTTTTGTGTGCTCTGTCCATGGCACTCATGCTTCTTCTCACACACGACTAACTTGGAATTTGTTCTCAGGAACGCTCTGCTGGACACAAGACGTTCCCTTCTTGAGGGGCAGTGCGCTGATCTTTGATCTGCCTCTATCGGCAGGTCCGCGACTATTCCATGATTCCGTGGCGACGGTCCAGGATGATTCCCTTTGTCATTCCATTGATCTGCTGCTGCTGAGTCAGCTTGATGGGCCTTCTGTTGGAGGCAGGTGCCGTCCAATGCCTAACAAGTACCCTTCTGCTTCCTCTGCGAAGCTAAGGGCTGATCGTCCTGCCGCCACTTCTACTCACTCACAGGGTAGGATAGGCGTCGGCAGGAGTCACCTAGATTTTGTCCCAGGTTGAGGCATTCCACTCAATCAAGAGTGCCTCTTCCAACATGAGTCCCTTTCAACGTTACACATTGGGAACCTTTGATCATGGAGATAGGCAATCTCCTGTCAAAGGGGGCGATTAAGGTCATCAAGAACTTTCTTTCAGTGGGATTTTATTCCCACCTGTTCTTGATGCCGAAGAAGGATGGCCGACTCAGACAGGTTATCGATCTGAGTATCCTGACGCAGTCTATCATTGCTCCTCAGTTCTGCATGGGGGCTTTCAGGTCGGTTCGCCGCTCCATTCACCAGGATGTTTTCCAGTTCAAGGCCATGCCCTTTGGCTTCGACCTGTATCCTTGGGCTTTCACCTGTCTGATGTCGCATGTGTTAGTCTTACATTGCACACAGTCCAGGGTGTCTTCTTCGGCTTATCTAGTTGATATCCTCCAGTGGCATTCCAATGCTGCTTTTCTGGAGTCTGATGTCATCACACTGTTGAGCCTACTCATGTCACTAGGGTTCAGAGTCAATGGGGAGAAGTCGGACCTGGTCCCTTCTCCGTCGTTTTGTCATCTGGGATGGACTTCCGTACTCAGCTGGATACGGTGGCGGTTTCCCAGGCAAGGGCTGTGGTTTTCTCAGCCTTTTGCCCTGACTCTGTCCCAGTCCTCGACTGCATCAGCTCAGCGTCTTCCCCGGCTGCTCAGTCTCTGCGTTTCGGTGACGGATCTCATTCCTCTAGGTTGGATGCATGTCTAACCTGTCGAACACTTTCTGCTCAGTCGTTGGAGGCCAAATATCGATCCTCTGGTTCTGGTGCTTCTGTTACCGGAGTCTCTTCCTCGTCACCTTCTCCCCTGACAGATGTTCAGTGGATTATGCAGTGAGTCCCGTTGGACTTCCCCACTTCCAATTGTGTTCCGACGACAGTCGCCAGCGATCCCGGATGGGGTGTGATGTTGGATCCTCTAGGTCTTTTCCTTCACGGGTTATGTGACCAGGATCTAGCAGCTCTTCACGTCAACCAGAAGGAGCTTCTTGCTCTTCTTCTGAGTTTCCGGCTGTGGTCTGACAATTTCGACGGTGGATGTTTACATTCGGAACCAGGGCAGCACGCACTATGTTCCCATGTATGAATTGGTTCAGGATCTTCTACTGCTCGCTCAGGATGTCAATGCCAGAGTGGTGGTTCGTTGCTTTCCCGGGCATCTGAATGTCCTTGCCGACTCCCTGTCCCGACGGGGCAGGTTCTTTTCCACCGAGTGGATGCTCCACATGGTGCTGTTCCAGGCTCTTTGCGATCTCTGGGGTTGTCCCCACATCGATCTCTTTGCGACTCATTGGAACCATCAGGTGGACACTTTCGTCTCCCCATGTCCAGATGCTCTGGCTTTCGCCGTGGATGCTCTGTCCATCCTTTGGAACGGTCTTGTCGGCTATGCCTTCCTGCTGGTTCCGATTCTGCCTCAGGTTCTAGCCCAGATATGCACCTGCAGTTGTTGAATCCTTTCGATCGCACCCCTGTCACCTCAGTGGGTGTGGATCAGTCTGCTCCACTCTCTGTTAATGGCGGTTCCGGCACGTCTCCCTCTACCCCGCGACTTTCTTTGCCAAGATCACCCAAGGACCCGACTTCATTGTGCCTTCGCGCATGTCTTTTATCGGGTCCTGTCGCCTCCGTAGTGGTTTTTTCGAGACGAGCAGTGGAGTTGCTTTTCTTCTTCAAGGAGGCACTCACTCCACTAGTTTAGCCTCTGCGGCTAAGTGGAAGGTCTTCTGTCGATGGTGTGCAATCACTCTGTTGCTTCTGTCACTCCTTCGATCACACAGATTGCAGAGTTTCTGGTATATGTTTGATTCTGGGGGTCTCCAGCAATGGGTACAGGTCCATGCTTCGGAGACCTTTTTCGTATCGGCACTCATCCTTGCCTCTCCAAGCTTGTTCTGCACTTTTCATTGAAAAGGCCTAGGACTTTGCAGTTTACTCCAAGATGGACACTTTCTTGGGTGCTGCTCTGCTTGGGGGGGGGGGGGGGGGGGCGGTAGGGGGGGGGGGGGCATTCGCACCTTTATCCCAGGTGGATATGCATTTTCTCACATGCAAGACAGTTTTTCTGATGGCTTTTGCCTCAGCCAGACAGTTTAGTGAGCTTCACTCCCTCTCGGTTGACCTGGACTTTTTCTGGAGCTCTCTCCTGAATCCATTTCTCGATGGATTTGTCTTGCTATTCGTGCAGCTTTCCACTTATCTAGCTACTGGCGATTGTATTACCAATCGTTTTTCTGCCACAAGGTACTTGCATTGTTTACCTCTCAGGGCTTATACTAACTCCGTCATGTTGTCGGATGTTATGCTGGCAGCCTACTGGAGAAATGCTATCTGCGACAGTTGTAGGAGCAGGCAGAGGACCTTTGTTCTACGGGCCCTCTTTCTTCTGATCAGGCTGTTGTCTATCCCAGCCATTCAGCTTCTTACAAGGTCAGTTCCAGCTCCGTGCTGTTACTGCCCTTTCTGTCTGTGCATCGCACTTCACCATACGCCTCATCTCTCATTGTCTTTTACTAATGTTTGTGATGCTATGGTCTGACAGGACTAGGGACCTCTTCCTCTGTCCACAGTTCCAGTGCAGTTGAGTTTTGTGTGGGTTGGTTATGTGATTCCTTCCATCCTGCTGTCTTTTCAGCCTGTAGTAAACAATTGTAAGGTAGGTTGATAAGAAATATAAATTTTATAGTAAATTTTCTTTCTTATTATACCTACCGCAATTGTTTACATGGAGACCCTCCCATCTTCTTATTCAGGTAAGAATCCTTCCTCCCCGCTGATCACATGACTCCTATGTTGGCGGACTCAAAAGAATGATTAATTGATGACTGCTTTGCGCACTGGTTAATGGAAGTCGTGGAATTGTATGAAGGGAAGAGCGTCCCCTACTGGGTGTGTGCCAATGGCGCTCGACCCAGTTTTGGCTTATTTTTCGGGATGTTTTTACACCACTTTTCTTTCCCAAATCTCTTGGGAAAGATTAAAATAGAGAGTATTTTATCCGAGTTAGGGTCTTCCACTGTAGTGCAAGTCTGTAGTAAACAATTGCGGTAGGTATAATAAGAAAGGAAATTTACTATAAAATTTATATTTCCATAGTATTTCACCCTGGATTCATGCAGCCCTGTTTTAAGCCAGTCTTTCTCAACCACGCTATATTTTTGGAAAGTAATCAATCCATGGAATTTATTTACAATACCAGAAAATGGGAATTCAAAACTGTCTGGATGACAATGGGAGCTTACAAAGAGTGGCTTATCACAGATGCAAATGATAGTAAATTATGCCATTTCTTGTGCAACAAAGCATTCGGCATTTAATATGTACAGTACAGTTGCAGTGGACTGGTCACTTTCCACTAGTGGGAATATTTCCACAGACGCAGTGATATTGGATTCCAAGCACTAATTATAGGAAAAATCATCAAAAATTTAATTAATTTTGCAGATGATGATTTGTATTACCTGGTAAATTCATGCATGAACACCACTGCCTATGCGTGAATTACGACCAGTCCTTGGCGACTGTACTGTAATTCTTCAAAAGATAAAAAACAATCAAAACACCAAACATACTTATGGAGAATGCAAGCCTTGATTCGTTTATGGTGAGAGAAATCCAGATTAAAACGGTTTGGAAAATTCACTTAAAATCATGGAATTTAATCTAAAAAAGTCTGTACGGACACCCTGTGCAGAGGTCACTGTTTTTTTCTGTAGGGTGTCAGTTGTTTTGTATGGGTCCTTGAACACACTTAACTGGTAGAGTGCTGAATTATTTTTTGGTATCAAAATTTGCTCACATGTCTGACTTGTTACATTTATGGGAGAGTGTATATAGGCACTCTCCTGTAAACTCAATAATTTCTCTTGAAGCACATCCACAGAATTTGAGATCTTTAAGTTACGGCACCTACACTTCAAAATGAAGACCAGATATGGGTTTCCGGCACTCTACCAGTTTAAAGTGCTTGAATTTTAAAAATTAAATTCCAGGTCCTAGAAACTGCTAGAAAAATATTTTTAGGTAATAACTTGGCTCATTTTGGTAAAAATGTTTTTTATAAGCTATCTGTACGTGTAATTGTGTGTTTTTGTTACATAAAATGTGTTTTTAATACCAGTACCTAATTAATATTGATCTTTGGTAAGATCTCTGAGACTTCAGGTGGTTTTGAAGATTAGTGCATTATTGGTTTTGAATTCATTAGTAAAAACTGTTAATTGTTATGTTCGGTATAAAAACATCAAATATGAAAAGAACTTTTAGATATAGATCCTGGAAAGTGCTTGGCATTTAAACACTAGAAAAATCCTTGAAAGTCCAGGAATTTTGTATCAGTCAGGTGTATATGAACCCTTTGTCATGCAGGATATCCTCAGCTCACTGAAAGACCCTTCAAGAATGAGTTGCAATAATCAGCTCCACTTAGGCATTACTGAAACATACTTTTGACTTCAAAAGGAAATAATGTAACCAGAGGGAGCATTTATTTGACAAATATTCTCATTGATGACAAACTGAAAATTCATTGTGATGGAGTATGCACACATCTGATAAGCAACATGAGACACATCACGTTCCATTGTTCACTCAAGCTTAATGCTAATGTAAACAAGTGTGCATTCTCTTTAATGCCAAACTGGAAATCTGACTTAATCAAGCACTCAACTTGTTCAGTTACATGTGTTTTAAGGTGTCTTTTTTATGTGAGCACCTTTCTGATGGCAAAATGTATGCAATCATGGGCTGTCGTTGGCATAGACAATATACAGATACTGTATTTTATGTCAGCTGACACATTGCTTGGCATTTTAATAGATATAATTTTACCATGTTTAGAAATAAAGTGAAGGTAGACATAACTAGTACTGACCAGTATATCCCATTTCAGTGTCTCTTGAAAGTCATGAAGAATTATTGAAAATTATTGTGGAATATAATATGGACTTCAGTTTCCCAAAGGTGTAGTAAATCTAAAAGTTACCACCGAAATTGTGTCGCTTTTTCTTCCAATAAATACATTATGACACCCCAATCAAATAGGTTTCTTAAACTGATTCCCATGAGGGGCCAGAGCTAAAGTTTGAAAGTGGAAAGATGAAAGTTTGTGGGTATTTAGGATAAAATTTGTTCTGTCCTCTTCATTTTGTGCCCAGTTAATGGATAAGTTAGGTCTTATTTGTATAAATGGTCAATAAGTAACAATTTTGCCATTTGTAGGTGCAAATGTTCATGCTGTCACAAAAGAAGGAGATAGTGCCCTGTATCTGGCTACATTTGGATTATTGAGTTCAAAGAATCCCGATTTTACAGTAATTGAACTGCTTATGAAACATGGTGATTTATATTATTCAGTTAACATATAAATTATTTGTTATAAAGTCGCCAAATATTCTTTTGAGATAAAATATTTGTTCTTTATTTGTACACAGTAAAATCTTTTCAGTTTAATTTGTTGAGTGCTAAATTATTTTTCAAAAGTGTTTTGTAACATGAGTATTTTTTTTACAAAGATACCATGCTACCAACAAGGAGAGCCTTAGTTTAGCAAAATATTATTCATCAATAACTGTTGGCACTCTCCAATAAATAGTCATAAAACAGTTTTATATAATAAAAAAATTTCTAATGCTGAGCAAACAATAAGCTATTGCTTACAGTGCAAAGCCACTAAAGTGGCTTTTAGCACTTTTCAGAAGAGCCATGATAGTGGCTTCTAGCACTCAACCAATTAATAACACTTTTCCAGTGAAAACTATTCCAGTCAACAGGAGTATTCAGTTACCCAAGGCACAGCCAAAGTTTATTATTTTAAATTTAATTTTTTCAAAAACCTTCAACAAAACCATGTCATATGACCTCTCATTAGAACAATCTTGATGAGCTTGTTCCAATGAGGGGACACATAATATGATATGATTTTGTTTAAATTTTGTGAAAAATGATTTTTTTCAATTGCTCAGTTTTGACATTACACTGGTGGGTATGGTCAGTTTATTAGGAATAATATGAATTTGATCAGTTTCTTATATTCTTGTGATAAACTTAACATCTCTTCTATTATATTTTGTTTGACATAGTTCTATGAGCTCTTTCAAACAACCTGAAGTGCATTAACCCTTGAGGGTCTGGACAATTGTCGTGAACTTACACTTGACTACAGCCTGCACACGTCCAATGGCTTAGCAGTGATTTCTTGCCAATACTTGATAAGAAAGCACTGTCTAGATAATTTGTCAATTGTTAGCAGGAACTCCTCATGATGGTATGTTAAGGACAACTGTTCTGAGTTTGTATATAAGTTGAAAATAGGCCTTTAAGCTTTAAATGCTTATGTTGGGTGTGCTGGGCCCAGATTCGTTTACAAATGTGGGGAATTTGGTGGATGTCAAAAGTAATTTTTTGATAAATCTTAGATTTTTTATTCAATTCACAGGAGTTTATTCCATAACCTGGATCAGATCAAATGTTAAATTAAGGTGTATGGTTTGATGTTTGGAAGTTATATGAAACTAACAGTGTTATTCAAGTAAGAAATATCACACTTGAGTGGGTTCTATTGTAAACAGTTTTGCCAACACTTTAGTTTCACTTGTGATGACAGTTATTTAAATTGCTGAATTCTGAAGAAATCAAATGACAGAAAAATGTTTTACTTGTTTTTTTAATGTTTTTGTGATTACTTGAAAAGTAAATATCAGATTTCAATGAATCTTGATATGCTGCTTTATATCAACATTGCTCAAGTCAGTTTTTGAAATTCATGGGGATTTGTCAGAAATTGAGTGAGTTATTGCCCTTTGTGTATTTCATTATGCTTGAATATTTATTTGATAACTCAAAAAGTAATTATCACATTTCAGTAACTTTTGGTGTGCTATTGACAGTTTTATATAAACATTGTCCCATACAAATTCAAAACTCATTACATAGTGTTTTGTTGAACATTGGGAGATGATATAGCCTGTTGTTTTGGGAATTTTTAATGAGCATAAACAAATATTTTTTAATTTTTTTCACTTAACTTTATGAACATTAAAATGTTAAATATTATCAGAACTTTTAACTATGAAAACAAATATGTAAAGCTGTCTGTTGCCTGATGTGTTTTTAGTTCACCTGAGCGAAGCTCAAGGGGAGCTTTACTAATCACTTTCAGTCCATCGTCCAGCGTTAACTTTACATTATCGACTTCTTCTCACAACTACTTGACCAAATTGAACCAAATCGGGTGTCCATATTCCCTATCATATGTCAATTCAAGTTTGTACAAATCAAGTTGCCTTGTCCCTTGGTAGGGCCATGCTCAAAAAGTGTGCCTAAATCTTAAAAAATCTTCTCATGAATCAGCAGCAACAGAGACTTGATATTTGGTGTGCAACTTCCTTTTGAGGTGTAGACTCTGATTTGTTCAAGAGAAATTCTAGGGGATATATTTGCCGTCGTTATGGGAGGGGCAAGAATTTTTGCCCCGCCCAAAATTGCTATTTTCCAAACTGAAAGGCTGATTTGAACCAAATTTGATATGAGGGCTTATTGGGTCATAAGTAGTTAATTTATGCAAAAAAAATTTTCTCGTCCCCCCATGGGAACCACAGGAACTAAAAATAGAAAAAAATTAAAATGCCCATATCTCCAAAACTACATGGCACTGAGAATTTTTATTTGGTGTGAAGCTTCCTTAGGACCAACAGAATGGAATGGTCCAAAAAAATTGCTATCGGTTTTATCATAGTGTACTTTTTCGGGACTTTGAAAAAGTGCTGAGTCGGCATTTTTCAACACTGTGGGTAATGGGGAAAACATTAAAGAATCTTCTCCCAAACCACTGCTCCAAAAGATTTCTCATATTTCACATATAACATCTTTGGAAGATTGATTCACATATTTGTTGAAATCAATATCCTAGGTCCATATTTGGGCTCTCTATGGGAGCCCAAATGTTCAAATTAGTGCAATATGAGGAATATTCTTAAAAATCTTCTTCTTCAGATCCACCAATCAGGCTCTTTTGATATTTGGCATGCAGCATCTTTAGGGTGTGAGATTCAAGTTTGTTCAAGCCAAGTCCCTGGGTTCATATTTGGGCTCACTGTGAATTATAACTTAGTTCAAAATGAGGAATTTTCTTTAAAAATCTTCTTCAGATCCAGCAATCGGAATGTCTTGATATTTGGTATGCAGCATCCTTAGGGGGTGAGATTCAAGTTTGTTCAATCCAAGTCCCTGGATTCATATTTGGGCTCCCTGTGGGAGCTCGAATTATAACTAAGTTCAATATAAGGAATATTCTTCAAAAATCTTCTTCTTCACATCCACCAGTCAGAATCTTTTGATATTTGGTATACAGTATCCTTTGGGAGGTGAGATGTAAGTTTGTTAAAGCCAAATCCCTGGGTTCATATTTGGGTTTTCACATCACCCCATGGGAACTGCAGGAGCTAAAAATAGAAAAAATTTAATCTCCAAAACTACACGGCACTGAGAATTTTTATTTTGTGTGAAGCTTCCTTAGGAGCAGCAGAAAGGAATGGTAAAAAAAAATTGCCATTGGTTTTATCATAGGGTACTTTTCCACGACTTGGAAAAAATGCTGAGTCATCATTTTTTAACATTGTGAGTAATCGAAAAAACATTAAAGAATCTTCTTCCCCCATACCACTGATCCAAAGGCTTTCATATTTCACATATAACATGTATGGAAGATTTATTCACATGTTTGTTGAAACCAAATCCCTGGGTCCATATTTGGGCTCTCTATGGGAGACCAAATGTTCAGATTAGCGCAATATGAGAAAATATCTTAAAAAATCTTCTTCTTCCGATCCACCAATCAGAATCTTTTGATATTTGGTATGCAGCATCCATAGGGAGGTGAGATTCAAGTTTGTTCAATATGAGTCCCTGGCTTAATATTTGCGCTTTCTATGGGTGGGGTGGCAGGGGGGTGCATGTTAGGGTTAGGTTTGTTCAAATCCATTCCTTAGTGTTTTTCCTTAAAATTTGCCGTTCATGGCTTCATTCCTTTGTTGATGAACCATGTCTAACTGAATGTGACCCCAAATACTTCTTTGAACCACTTTGGCAGGTGAGTGATTAAGACCACTTGGGGCCTCTTGTTGAAAACACACTTTACTGATCTGAAAAGCTGCAGTTGATTTAACTGACAATTTAAATGTGGGAATATTATATCTGTGATTGTGTCATGATATTTTTATACTAAAACCAATGGCTCAGACTTAGCTGGTGCAACCTCAATATTATTAAGGACCAAACACAAATTTTGAACCCCCCAATCCCCAAAATATGCATACAATACTGAAAATTAAGAGTCCTATATGGCCCTCCATACTTTAAGTACTTGTGCATGTGCAGTACCCAGGAAGAGACCGGAATTGGTGCAAACATCATTCTTCTGTTTGGCCCAAAGTCAGTAACAACTGAACTGACATCTGTGCTTCAAAATCTCATTTTTGAAGATGCCAGACACAAATCAATGATGGTTTTCATGGAATCAGCAGTGTAGCAGGATGCTGGAAGTGAATAACGGTGGTTTCAGATGTTCAGGGTTGTAACTAATACTAGTCTTTCAGTCTCTTTTTCAGAGGAACAAGAACATGGTGATGGTACTTTGACACCTGTCTGTTACATGCTGACGTCGTCACACTCTGATGAGCCCCGGTCTGATGAGTAGACAGAGCTAGCTGCCAAGGTGCTCATGATATTTGCACAGGATTAAAGCTGCTAGAAGCTTAATTCTCTGCATGCAGCTAGCAACTAGCTCAACCACTGAAGTAGTCGGTTGCAGCTATGGCTTCATCCTCGGAATTGATGAAGCACGTTAGACCGCAGACTAACTATCCGACTTCGCGTGTTCATGCTGTTCCACGGAGATGTTCCCAGTCATCACCACGGAAGTTGGATTAACCTGTGGCTTGTCATTCGAGGCATTTTTATATGGGACATGCGTCGAAAGATCTGGGGTCAGATCTCCGTCCCGTGTTGCAGCATATGGTGAAGAAGCATATAATCACTGCTCGGCAAGCCTCGTTCACGGACCTGCTTCCGCAGATTGCGCAGTGTCTTGCAGCATCCCAGTAGTTGCAGGTTCTGCCATCAATGGGCTCCGGTAGTGAGCTGTCAGACAGTGTTGGGTTGGTCCTGTCATCTGTACATTCGAATGGTGTTGACCATGTTGTGAGATGGAACATTCAGATAGTGAGAGGGCTACGGAGGTTGAACCTCCATCCCTCACGGAACAGCACATCAAGATTATGAATTTTTATTCATAAGCTCTTCGAATCTTGTTCCATATGAACAAAAGTCTACGTTTGCTATGCAAAAAACAGTTTAAGGTACTGGGCGAAGGAAAGATGAAGATCTTTCCTTCCCAGATCTTTCGGCTCAGGTGTTGAAGGCTTTTGGTCCGATTAACCATGCTTCCCTTGGCTTAGCAATAGTATAAGAAAGGTAATGATCTATTCCTTACAAATAGAAGATCGATAGCTCATAGATAGGCTGAGACAGCTGTCTTGTTTGGAATAGAGCTGTTAGAAGGAATAAGTACGTCTTTTCCTTCTTGGTGTTGTATTCCTTGGCGTCAGAGGCATTTAGTGATACTGATATATATGACTTCTAGGTTGAGTTAGCTACGCTGAGACTGCTAGCTTTTTGGAATGGGCCGTTAGAAGGAAAGATTACGTTTTTCCTTCTCGGTGTAGTATTCCTAGGCATCACAGGCAATTAGTCCTGTTGTTGTTGCCTTAGTTTGGCTTATGTGAATTAAGAGCGATCTGTTTTTATATATCATTAGCGGCTAATGTCATAGTGGCCTTATATATTATACAGCGGTCTGTTTCTTATACATTGCGGCTAATGTTGTAAGTCTCCTTTTAGTGAGCTTTCCAAGGCCGCAGGTGACACAGATATTTGTCTTCATGGAGATGAAGACTAATAAACTGCATTAGCTAAGCTGAGACTACTGCCTCTTTGGAATTACGGCTGTTAAAAGAGCAGTCCTTTATTCCTTACCTTGAGTGACTAATATTGTAAGTCTCCATTTAGTGAGCTTTCAAAAGTTTCACCGAGATATCTGTCTGCACGGGATGAAGACTTATTAGCTGCACTAGCTAATCTGAGACTGCTGTCTTTTTGGAATTAGGGCTGTTAAAGGATAGAGTATGTTGTTTCCTTCTCGGTGTTGTATTCTTAGGCATCTGGGGCTTTTAGTCCTTTTGTTGAAGCCTTATAAGAATCAAATACGGCCCTTTTTCCCTTAACTTGAGCGACTAATGTTGTAAGTCTCCATCTAGTGAGCTTTCTAAAGTCGCAAAAATTACACCGAGATATCTGTCTTCATGGAGATGAAGTCTTCTAAGCTTCCTTAGCTAGGCTGAGACTGCTGTCTTTTGGGAATAGAACCGCTAAAGGAAAGAGTTCATATTTTCCTTCTCGGTGTTTTCCTTAGTGTCACAGACTTTAGTCTTATTGTTGACTCTAAAGTAGCCTAGCTAGAATTATGAGTGGTGTTTTTTTCCTATCATTAGTGGTATCCTTTAGTGAGCTTCTAGGGCCGCAGTTAACAGCCATTTAATTGTCTTCACGAATCAGAAGACCTTTATCTGCTTCAGCCAAGCTGAGACCACATTCCTATCGGACAAGGTACCGTTACAAGAGAAGAGTTTATTCTCTCCTTAGTGGTATTGTTTTTGTGTTAGTTATCTGAGGCTTTTAGCCCTATTGACGACTCCATATTAACCTAGTGTGATTAATGAGTGTTCTTTCGAATGCCTATAGTTAACTCCTTCTCAGGAATATATTTCCTGCTATAATCGGAACAAAGCACAAGGTGTTCATCAAGATATTTATGATGTGTGCCAGAATGTAGTTTTCGTCTCCCGCTTCATTTTTATTCAGTCTATTGTTGTGAATTATATTTCCTCTCAGTGGATTGGATATTACATCTGTATGGTGTATTTGGTGCCATGGCATACTGTCTTGATTTCAAGAGATATGTTGACGCTGTTTCAGCTGGTATATTCCTTGGAATAGTGCCATGTTCATCACGTATCCCTCCATCCTTAGTGACATTATGGAGTTGGTCAGACGTGAGAGAGCCCTACGGTTTCTATACTATTCTAGATAACTAACACTAAAGTGTTACGAGTCGCGACGGGTTAGTGTTATTATACTTGCTTTGACTAACTATAAGCTTTTTAGCTGTATTACTCTTTATTGAGAATAGCAGCAGCAGTATAGCTTTGGAATGTAGCGTGAAGTTTCTTTTTCATATAGTGAAAAAGGAATTTGTCACTGTTCCAAGCTTTAATATTACTGCGCTGGCCTTACTTATCTAGCAATTCAAGTAATGCAGGTGAGGTGGGTTCGATATGATTTATTCGTACACCCCCCGCCCCCCCCCCCCCCCCCCCCCTCGACCAATATGTTAAGAGGCAATCACAGGGCACAGGATGTAGTGCTCTTCCTGTTAGCCTCGTATGCATTCAGTTATATGCATGTATTTCATTGCTCTTCGATTGGCATGTGGGTTGTTGTCTAACGGTGACATAGGGGCGCATCCACTCTTTAGTTGGTTTGCATCCTGTGGTTGGTCATTCTTAAGTTGTATATGAGCATATGATTCCTGATCAGTAACCTGTTTTTGGATTCTGAATTCTTTCATGAATACATTCGGTTGATATTGCTAGCCTTCGTGCTACTGTGTGGCAGGCATGTCGGTTATCTGGGTGACATTCTCCAAATGTGGCAATTAGTCCACTCTTGAGAAGTTTTGCTCAGAGTTGTCTGCTTTTCTTACGACGTATTAGTCTATTCTTCAGGTTAAGTGCATTAACATCCTTTTATTCCTTCAGTTTCCTGGTTAGTTTTTTGTATTGCTCGGTCACGCCATTGATGCAGGCTGTATTCAGACGAGGGAACAGGCAGGATTCTGTTGATTGTGTGCATATGTTATTAGGCAGACATATTATTGAATAGATTCTCTTAAATACTTGCTCTGTGTTAGTATAGAGCTTATGAGAATTTTAGGGCTAGTTGGATCAGTTATGGAGTTTCCAACAGGCCGTCTATGCATGTGTTCTCTATTTTTTGGCTTCATTATTCAGAGTGGTATATTCTTCTCCAAACAGTCATTGGTTTTAACAGACCTAGGGAACAATGAATTATTAGGGGACGGTCCGTGACAGGTATTTTTAATGATATTCCGTTCCAAGTTCTGAATCCAGTCTTCAACCGGAAATGGTACACAAGGGAAATTCCTATTCTCATATAATTGAACAGTTACAATTTGTAGATTCATTATTAGAATTAATTGTACTCCTAAACGTGGTCACCTGTGGGTTGGCCCTGTGGGTTGGCTCAGAAGCATATAAGTTCTATCAGATAACTTTCCATTGGAATTTTATTGGGTGCCTTTTAGGCGAATATATATATTATTCTGTAACGCTTTTTTCACTGATTCCAGACCGCTTCCCTCTTTGTTTTGAAAATTATTCCTTCAAAAAAAAAAAAGGGAGGGGGGTGATTTTCTTTTTACCTCTTCTGGCCTTATAAAAAGTGTGCAACTATGAATGAAACTGTTATCGTCTGTAGATTATTCTGATCTTATGTACAGCTTGTTACATTATATATGGCTTGTGTTTGTGGGTGTTAGTCTCTCACTCTCGGACACGCCTTTCCTAATTTTAAGTGTTTTATTCCGGATTAGCCTTAAAATTGGCTCGTTACACCCAATTAGCGTAATCATTTATGCTAAGTAATAGGGAATTACTTGGATATTGCTCCTTATTTCGGTGGTATGCCTTCTCTATTGTTGTATAGAGAGACATATAGGTAATTCCTTAAAATTTTAATCTCCTTTTCACTTTGGGAGTTCTAATGCAGGCTAAGGAGCTGTATTTTGGTCTGTTATTCCTTCAAGTCCTAGGCCCTCCACCTTTTTACGATTCAGCTAAGTCTGGGCCATTGGTTTTAGTATAAAAATATGATAAATTTAAAGTAATTTGTATATTTTTAATACTTAGCAATGGCCCAGACAGGGATGGCCCTCTCATGAGTGGGCACTCATACCTCCCCGCTGAGTTATAACATTAGTAGGCACAACTAGGAAGAATGCTGTTGGTGCCAATTCCGGTCTCTTCCTGGGTACTGCGCATGCGTAAGTACTTAAAGTATGGATGGCCAGATAGGACTTTTAATTTTTGGTATTGTATGCAAATTTGGGGGATTAGGGGGGTTCAAAATTTGTGTTTGACCCTTAATAATATTGAGGTTGCACCAGCTAAGTCTGGGCCATTGGTAAGTATTAAAAATATACAAATTACTTTAAATTTATCATTTTGCAAATATAAATACTGTCATTACAGTTTTCACTCAGAGTATGACAGGATATCAAAAAAGCCCTAGCCAAAGCATAAGCAGAAAGGAACTTTCTAGGGTACTGACTTAAGAGTTTTATATCATATGGTAATGATTCATATGTTTAGGCCATACACTGCCTTGGCCCATTCACCCCACTTGTTGCTTAATGAACAGGTAAATGCAAACTTGTGTTTCTTTTATTTGTTTTAGGATGTTCAATCAATGCACAGAACAATAAATGTTTCACACCCCTTCATAGAGCAGCCAGTAAGGGAAATTGTAAACTGATTAAATATTTGCTTAAGCTGGGTGAGTACTCTATACTCTACAGTATCATTCTTAAATTTGGTTTTAAGTTTGATTATTTGTGCTTAATATCCTGTTTTGAGTTTACTTCAAATAATGGGGAACAATTAGCTAAATTTATGCTTCGTTACTGAAATACAGTGAATCCCACGTGTTCAGAATGCTGAGAAGACACTAAAAAGGGCCTTAAGTAATTGCCTAACTGAAGCTGCAAGCAGTTGTACAAGTATTTTCCTCCAAATTAAACCTATATTTAACAGCCTGAGGATTTTTATACATTTATGCTATTCTTTGACAATGCACATATTGAGACTTTTCAGTTCCTTCTAGGCAAGTGTTGACTGCCTGTACTTAACTAGAAACATCTGCAAAGGCACACTGAATATAACTTGCATGTTTATCCAAAGAATGCATGTTAGGACACCTGTCTTGTTGTAGAAAAAAACATTTGTGCATTTTCTCTAATGTAATAATAATTCTTTGGCTTTCTGCTGATTTGCTGCAGTCCTCTAATGAGAAATCCTTCTATATCAACCCCATCACCCACCTAATCACTCCTCCCCCACTGTCCCTCTTAATCTCCCAGCATTCTGACACAAATTGTTTTATTATTTCCCCCATTGGCACTTTCTCAATCTCCCCAACTATGATATTGACTCTTTCCCTCATATCATTCATTGTGGACTTATCTCTCTGGCTTTCATTCTAGTTTTCCATTAGTTTTTCATAGAATTTTATTCTTCTAGGCAAATATATAGGCAAAAGCTGACACCTCCTTTTTGTTTAATCCATCCAAACAGCTTTTAGCTCTAACCCCAGCTCATTTTCTCATGCAGTCATCGAGAACCCTTCCCTTCATAAAACTGCCCACTTGCTTCATTCCCCCTTTTAGTCTCAGTTGAATAATTCTCCATTAACTCCCTAACCTGCCTTGTCCATCCTGTCTAAATGTTGGAATACCATTTAAATGTCATTGTACACCACCTGCTGTTTGGAAGGTTTACCAGGTAATTCAGGCAACATAGTTTTCCCATATCTATTCTATCTTTAACAGGCATCCAACCAAGTTCTCCTCTCACCACTTCGAGTGCGGTTCTGTTACATGACACAGTTATCCACCGTCCCGCATCACTTTGCAGAAGTTCTTCATTACTGTTTGGTTCAAAGGGATCACATCCGTTCCATAAGTTATACTTGGTAACTCCACCCTCCCAAATAGTTTTTCCAATGAACACCTTGTTAAAGCAGTTCTTCCCAAAACTTTAACTGATTGAGTATTCCTTTCCCGACTGTATTAAGTTTATTGGTGTGGTTTCGGTATATTGCCTCTTCAGCCCTAAGTATTCATATTCTCCTGTTTTCCACAATGTTATATCCATGCTTGCCCTTTCACCAGTAGAAAACTTTCCAAATGAAACTGGTTTAAAGAGAAAATTTTCTGAAGATGCTAAATTTCAGTTAAGAGTTTTTGTATTGATCTATGAGGATTTAGTGGCTTTATGATATAATATTTCAATTTTCTAATAAAAACATTCCAAACTCCCTGTAACTTTTTCTTTTACAGGAGCTGATCCTTACTTGTGCAGTAAGAGTGGCATATATCCAATTGACAGTGCAATCAATCTTGGTAAGAAAAGTAGACAAGAATCCTCTTCTGATGACTTATTTGTTTCTTTGTTTTTTGGAGTATCAGAAAAAAGTTATTTTTATATGTGATGTTAACAGATTATATTGTAGACTGATTATTCTTAACTGACACTCCTGATTTGAGACATTGCCATGAACTAAAGATAGGACAGAGGATAGGTACTCAAAATTACTGAAAGTCATTGGTAGTAAACTGATAATATATTTGTTTTTCAAACTGTTTCCTGTCACTCCTCTCATTTTCACAATTAGTTTTTGAAATAAAATAATAAAATTGCAAGAAAAATCACTCTATAAATTACATGTGCAAGCTAAAGAAAACTAAAGAATGAAAATTTAAATTTTATAGTAAATTTCCTTTCTTATCATATCTACCACAATTGTTTACTACAGGCTTGCACTACAGTGGAAGACCCTAACTCGGAAAATATACTCTTTGTTTTGATCTTTCCCAAGGGATTTGGTAAAGAAAAGTGGTGCAAAAGCACCAAATAAAAATAAGCCAAAACTGGGTCGAGTGCTACCGGTGAAGACCCAGTAGGTAACGCTCTTCTCCAGGTACATATCCATGGCTTCCGGTATCCAGTGCACAGGCAGTAACTAATGAATCATTCTTTTGAATCCGCCAACAATGGAGTTATGTGATCAGCGGGGAGGAAGGATTCTTACCTGAATAAGAAGACGGGAGGGCCTCCATGTAAACAATTGTGGTAGGTATAATAAGAAAGGAAATTTACTATAAAATTTAAATTTCTTATCAACCTTCCTTACAATTGTTTACTGCAGGCTGACTAGACAATAGTTTGGAGGGAATCACATAACCAACCCCCACATAACCCAATTGCACTGGAACCGTGGTCAGAGGAAGAGGTCCCTAGGCCTATCAAACCATAGCATCACAATCATTAGTAAAAGACAATGAGAGATGAGGCATATGGTTCTGTTCAACGCACAGATAGAAATGACAGTAACAGCACAGAGCTGGAACTGACCTTGTAAGAAGCCTAATGGCTCCTGCAACTGATGCAGATAGAAGGTGGAGAAAGTAGAAGCATTTCTCCAGTAGGCTACCTGCATAACATCCGACAACTTGACGGAGTTAGCATAAGCCTAAGAGGTAGACAATGCACGCACCTTGTGGGCAGAAATACGATTGGTAAAACAATCGTCAGTTGCTAGACGAGCATAAGACGTGCGAATAGCAAGACAAATCCATCGAGAAAATGGATGGAGGAGAGATCTTCTGTCGACCAGGAATAAGGGACAGAAAAAATTGTTTCCTGCCTTTTCTAATGAACTGTGTCCGATTGAGATAAATGCAAATTGCACGAACCGGACAGAGCAAAGGGCGATTACCCTCAGCAGTCAGCAGAAGGAAGAGCCCTGATACAGATAGGAGGTGGAGTCGTTTCTGGTATCTGATTCTTGGCCAGAAAGGAGCAATCAGTGGTAAACGTAAACCTGTTGGGAGAGCTCCTGAACAAGGCCGGATCAACCGAGAGGGAGTGAAGCTCACCAACCCATCTGGATGAGGCAAAAGCCATCAGAAAAGCTGTCTTGCATGTGAGAAATGCATATCCACCTGGGATAAAGGTTTGAATGGTGCCTCCCCCCCCCCCTCCCTCCCGAAAAGTGCCGAACAAGCTTGGAGAGGTGTTGATTAGTGCCAATACGATGCTGTCCCACATACGAAAAGGTCTCCGAAAGCATGGACCTGTACCCTTTGATGGTAACAGGCAGGAGACCCTAAGAATCAAATAGATATACCAGAAACTCCACAATCTGTGAAATTGAAGGAGTGGCATAATCAACAGAGTGATAGGCACACCATCGACAGAAGACCTTCCACTTATCCGCATAGGCTAAACCAATGAAGTGCCTCCTTGAAGAAGAAATGCACTCCACTGCTCGTCTCAAAAAAACCTCTATGGAGGAGACAGGACCTGACAAAAGATATGCGTGAATGGCACAATGAAGTCAGGTCGACGTGAAACCTCCTCGGGTGACCTTGGCAAAGAAGGTCACGATGCAGAGGGAGACGCGTGGAACCGCCGCCAACAGAGAGCGGAGCCGATTGATCCACACCCGCTGAGGTGACAGGGGAGTGATCAGAATGATTCGACAACAACTGCAAGTTCGTATCTTGGCTAGAACCTGAGGCAGAATCAGAACCGGCGGGGAGGCGTAGCCGACAAGACCATTCCAATCGAGTGACAGTGTCCACTGCGAAAGTCAGAGGATCTGGACACACGGACACGGAAGTCCACCTGATGGTTCCAACGAGTTGCAAAGAGACCGATGTGGGGACGACCCCAGAGCTCGCAAAATGACTGGAACACCGCCCTGTGGAGCATCCACTTGGTGGAAAAGACCCTGCCCCATCGGGACAGGGAGTCAGCTAGGACGTTCAGACGACCGGGAATGTGACAAACCACCACTCCGGCGTTGATCACAGCCTTTGCTTGGGGAATCACCACCGTATTCAGCTGAGTCTGGAAGTCCATCCCCAGATGACAAAACGGAGAAGGAACCATGTCCGACTTCTCCTCGTTGACTCTGAACCCTAGTGACGTGAGCAGGCTCAACAGTGTGTTGACATCTGACTCCAGAAAGGCAGCATTGGAATGCCTCTGGAGGATATTGTCTAGATAGTAGTCACCCTGGACTGTGTGTGATGTAAGGCTAACACATGCAACATCAGTTGGGTGAAGGAGCCATGTTGAGGCCAAAGGGCATGGCCTTGAACTGGTAAACTTGCCCCAGAAAAGCAAACCCAAGATACCTTCGCGATGTCCGATGAATCAGAACATGAAAGTAAGCGTCTCGCAGGTCGATCCTGGAAGCGAAAACTCCCTGGTGAATGGAGCAGCGAACCGACCTGAAAGTCTCCATGCTGAACTTAGGAGCAATGATAAACTGGTTTAGGATACTCAGATCAATAGCCGGTCAGAGTCGGCTGTCCTTCTTCGGCACCAAGAACAGGTGGGAATAAAATCCCACTGAATGAATGTTCTTGACGACCTCGATCGTCCCCTTTGACAGGAGAATGTCTATCTCCGTGATCAAAAGTTCCCAACCTGTAACATCTAAAGGAACATGTGTTGGAAGAGGCACTCTGGACAGAGTTGGATGACTCCGGAAGGATATCCGCAGCCCGGACCGAACAATATCTAATACCCAAGGATCGGATGTGATTGTGGCCCAATGGTCTGCGAATTCTGATATCCTTCCTCCAACCTGGGATGAATCGAGGTGAGGACCTTCATTTCGAGCCTCGGCGAGGCCCGCGAGAGGAGAAACCACCTCCTCTACTATATGAAGAATCCTGAGTCCTCCCTCTAGCCTGCCGATGCTTACCCCTACCCCGTGAGTAAGTAGAAGCGGCGGTGGCAGGAGGATCAGCCCTTGGCTTTGCAGAGGAAGCAGAAGGGAGCTTGTTAGGCTTTGGAAGGCCCCTGCCTCACAACAGAAGGCTGAACAAGCTGACGAAGCAGCAGCTGAACTATGGAATGACATAGGACATCATCCTGGACCATCGCCATGGAACCATGGAATAGTTGCAGACCTGCCAAAGAAGCAGATCGAAGAGCAGCACGCTGCCCCTCAGGAAGTGAATGGCGTGTGTCCAACACAGCGCCTCTGCGAACTAATTCCAAGTTAGCCGTGTTACAGGCATGCATGTGAATGAGCGCCTTGGAAAGCACACGCAAAAGGTGCCTGTACGTCGTCAAACTTATCTGGAGGCAGATAAGCAGCTAAAGTAGAGACAACGTGATCTGAGAGAGAAAGCATGCCCAACATCTCTCTCGATAAGCCCAACAGGGACTCCAGAGTCGCCATAGGTATAACGGCCGACTTGAGATTGGAAAGCCCGAGGGAGGTGGAGTCCTGATCCAAGACTGTCAAAGTCTGGCAGACTGACGGATTGGCAGAATCGTAGGAACGATAACACACTGGAGGCAAAAAAGTGTCAACCCTGGTGAAGAACGAAGTCTTCATAGCCTTGGAGCTCAGCTTAGAGTACAAAGCTTCAACCACATGTACCGACTGGCACAGTCCAAGGCACCCAGAAGCGGGTTGCTCCACAGGCTGTAGGCACGCAACCGATGATCGCGGCCTGGCTGACACTGTCGCCTGGTTTGACGGTTTGAGATCTGGAAAGAACCCCAAAACAAAGTCAAGAGCTGTCCCCAAGTCAAAAGACTGTTCGCTCTCGACGTCAGGTATGTCTGACTCATCCTCGGCGTCGGAAGACACATAGCCCATCATGGGCAAACCAACCGATGCCTCCCACGGTGTAGGTACACTTGAGGAATCAGAAAGCGGCCTGCTTCCAATACCGGGAGGCGGCACCACAGGGGGGCGCCTGGAAATCACTAGTAGCCTTGCTGGAAGCAATGGCAAGGCTCTTGGAAGGAACCTGAGTGAGCAAGGAGAGGGCCTCCCTAAGCTCACGGCTTGTGTCGGCCAGTTCGACGTGGGAACGAACTGGCAAAGTGGCTTCACTCCTGACCCTTTTAATGAGTGAAGGGAAGGGTCACGATCCTCAAATACGGGTGGCAGCCCAAACATCTGAAGGCAGATGCATATAGGGGTATGACATACCCCGATGATCTGCAGAGAGGGAACTCAGGAAAGTCGCTGCAGACCTCTGGGGGATAGAAGGTCCAGGCTGCACAAAAGGCATTGGTCACACAAAACTGGCCATGGGACCAGAGTGCGTGGACGAAAACGCCACCACCATGAACATCCGAATCCAGTGAGAAAACTGCAGTGTTGCTCGTTCAGCCGACAGCCCCTTCTGACTACGCTGAGTTGAAGTCAGGGAAGGCTGAGGCCGATACCCCACGTCCACACTACCAGAGATGCATCTCTGCAGACCCCTGCAGGGATAAGCTGAGGCCGGCTGAAACGGTGACCGATGATGTTGCAGACGGAACAGCAGTAGCAGCAGATACGACGGGAGCGGTTGAAATTAGTGGAAAAGGGGAGAGAGCAACCGAGCTCGGCTCCAAAGGAGGAATCACAACCCTAGTGACAGCCTCAGAGATGTCGACTGGAGAGGGACAGTAGTCGCAGAACCAGGCATCTCTTCACCAGACAACTCAACAGTTCCCGTAGTATCCACCACAGAAAAGACTGCACATCCCCCACGGAGGGGGTATAACTCTCACCAGACGTGGTCGTGGTGAGGTGAGAGCAGTAGAAGAAAAGGTGAACTCAACAAATGCAGAAGTAGAAGAACACCCCCAACAACGAGAGAAAGGTGGCAGAAAATAAAGGACCGGTGGGAATGCAACTGAACCCAGACGGCCGACAGGGACCCAAAAAATAGAAATTCTGCCCTCAACAGAGAGGAGAAATCCTGTCCATACAGCCCCCCATTGACACCAAACTCCAATAATAATAAAATTTATCAACCAATAAATGTTATGTTCGAACCGCACGGTACGTGAAAGTCGCACACGAACACAGAGAATACGTGGTTGAAAATAATTACGAGAATATATAAAACACAGTTTTATACGATCCTCAGATCCATAATTCCAGTCACAGGTAACCATTATCAACGAGTTGAATTATCACTGTTTCTTAAAGCAGATATGGACGTCTCGCCATATGGGCGGACAAAAAAAGAATAATTCATCAGTTACTGCCTGCGCACTGGATACCGGAAGTCATGGATATGTACCTGGAGAAGAGTGTCCCCTACTAGGTGCGTGCCGGTAGCACTCGACTCAGTTTTGGCTTATTTTTTCTTGGTGCTTTTGCACCACTTTTCTTTCCCAAATCCCTTGGGAAAGATCAAAATAGAGAGTATATTTTCCGAGTTAGGGTCTTCCAATGTAGTGCAAGTCTGTAGTAAACAATTGTGAGGTAGGTTGATAAGAAAGGTATACTTACTGGTAGTCAAATACACTAAATAAAATAGAAGTCATTCAACCCCAGAATACCAGAGATTAGAAGTATTAATGCATTATTATAATCACATGCTCTAATTGTTTAAGTTGCATACTGTCAAAAATATTTAGTGGTACACTACCTGGGCAACCTAATTAATACATTGGTCTATTTTGGAATCTCAAAGTCCATGTTTCTTTAACATGGATACAAGGTGAAACAACTTTTATGTTCAATTCTGGAAGTTAGGATTTGTGAAAATAAAATTGTTTTTCAACATCTGATCAACTACCATCATTTGATTGCCCTTGCCCCATGATCGAAACTAAATCCTCAATACTGTCAGGATATGAGTATATAGACCACAAACTTGTAGAAAAGTCACTATATTCTGCAGACATTTTTTAATACAACATGATCAACTGCCTGTGAAGACTGTAGACAAATAGTACTGGAGAAAATGAAATATCATTAGAGAACACCCTTCAACATTTTTAAATTGTAGTGAATACCGAGTAGGACTGAATATTCATCCAATGGGGGTGGGTGTCAGAAATTGGTCAGAAAAAGCTGTCGAAAATGGAAAAAAATTTGGAGAAAGGGGTGTGTGGGTGGTTTAACATGTTAAAAGTTAAAAATCATCATATGTTCCTCACAATTTTTTCTGACTCCCCCGTGGTTTCCTCATAAAACGTATAATTCTGGCTCGTGTTAACCCTTTACCTAACATGAAAAGCAGACGACACCTGCAAACAAAATTCTTGAATAGCTATTTTTTTTCATTTTTTGTCTCAAAAACATAGGTTATGGCCCCTCTTTGGAACGAGCTCGACGAGCTTGTTCCAAAGAGGGGTCATAACCTATGTTTTTGAGACAAAAAGTGAAAAAAATAATGGAAATTAATTGATGATTTTTGTGAATATCACTGGCCGGTTTTGGCCGTTACGTTGGGTAAAGGGTTAACAGAATATATTCATACAATTTGAGAAGTGTTCTTATCAACGATTTCTTGATGCCAGACTCTGTTGAATTTTTCATCAAAAGCAGCCATGACTTGATTTTATGAGAAATTCAAGAAAATACTCAGCAGATTAAAAGTTAAGCATGATCCCCATGTAAATGGTTTAAATACACTGAAGATTTAAGACCAAAAATAATCTCAGTGTAATGGAGCAAGGAATTAAACACCATTTTTATACCCTGCACACATAGTAGGGGGTATACTTAAGTCACTGTGATGGGCAGTGGGGCAATCGGTCAGTTGGGTTGTTGATGTATTGTGGAGTAAAGTACTTTACATTTCTTAAGGTATTGCTTTGAAATTCAATGTACATGACCAATATAAAGTACTGAAGTGCATGACAAATTTTCTGTAGCTCACTTTAAGCATTACCGAGATACTGTTCTTTGCTTTACACTATTGTAACAGTTTGAAAAAATCCTGTTGCATGAACTACTTCTGAATTTCTTAACCCTTAAAGCCCTATTTCTGTTTCTCAAGATATAGGTTTAAAACTCAAATGCAGATGTGTGTTGCATGAATTATCTAAGGCTCAATTTAAGAAATACCCTTGAATTCTTCTTCATTCATGGGAAAATGTTGTGAAGCGAAATATTTCTACATTTCTCAAGATATTGGTTTGAAACTCATTGAACGTGATCAACATCAACTGCAGATGCGTGTGGCATATATTTGCTGTAGTTTTGATTTAAACGTCACAGAGTTTTGACCCTTGAAGTCTGGTCATAATAGTATAAAAGTATAAATTTTATAGTAAATTTCCTTTCTTATTATACCTACCGAAATTGTTTACAACAGGCTTGCACTACAGTGGAAGAACCTAACTCGGATAAAATACTCTCTATTTTAATCTTTCCCAAGATTTGGGAAAGAAAAGTGGTGTAAAAAACACCACGAAAAAATAAGCCAAAACTGGGCCGAGCGCCATCGGCGCACACCCAGTATGGGACGCTCTTCCATAGTACAAATCCATGACTTCCGTCACAGCGCGCAATGCATTAATTCGTCATTCTTTTGATTCCGAACAACACAGGAGTTATGTGATCAGCGGGGAGGAAGGATTCTTACCCGAATAAGAAGACGGGAGGGCCTCTATGTAAACAATTTCGGTAGGTATAATAAGAAAGGAAATTTACTATAAAATTTATACTTCTTATCAACCTACCTCAATTGTTTACAACAGGCTGAATAGACAAAAGGCTGGAGGGAATCACATAACCAACCCACACATAACTCAATAGCACTGGGACCATGGACAGAGGAAGAGATCCCTAGGCCTATCAAACCATAGCATCACAAACATTAGAAAAGCCAATGAAAGATGAGGCGTATGGTGAAGTGCGACGCACAGACAGAAAGGGCAGTAACAGCACAAAGCTGGAACCGACCTTGAAAAAAGCTGAAAAGCTTGGATAGACAACATCCTGAGCCGAAAAAGAGGGCCCCAAGGGTCTCTGTCGGCTCCTGCAACTGTCGCAGAGAAAAGGAGAATGTAGCATTTCTCCAGAAGGCTGCCAGTATAACATCAGTCATCCGACAACATGACCGAGTTATTAAAAGAGGAAGACAATGCACGCACCTCCTGGCAGAAAAAACAATTGGTAATACAATCACCAGTAGCTAGACGAGCGGAAGCTGCACGAATAGCAAGACAAGGCCATCAAGAAATGGATGCAGGAGAGATCTGGCATGTGGGAAAACGCATATTCATCCAGGATAAAGGCGTGAACGCCCCCCACCCCCAAGCAGAGCAGCGCCCAAGAAAGTGACCATCTTGGAGTAAACTGCAAAGTCCTAGGACTTTTCAAGGAAAAGAGCTGAACAAGCTTGGAGAGGCAAGGATGAGTGTCGAAACAATGCGGTATCACATAGGAAAAAATGTCTCCGAAGCATGGACAAGTACACATAGCTGGAGACCCCCAGAAACAAACATATACCAGAAAACTCCGCAAGCAGTGTGATCGAAGGAGTGACAGAATCAACAGAGTGATCACACACCATCGACAGAAGAACCTTCCACTTAGCCACAGAGGGTAAACCAGTGGAGTGAGTGCCTCCCTGAAGAAAAGCAACTCCACTGCGTGTCTCGAAAAACCACTTCGGAGGAAACAGGACCCGATAAAAGACATGTGCGAAGGCACGATGAAGTCGGGTCAACTTGAAAACCTCCCGGGCGACTTTGGCAAAGAAAGTCGCAAGGTAGAGGGAGACATGCCGGAACTGCCGCTAACAGAGAGCGGAGCAGAATGATCCACACCCACCGAAGCGACGGGTGTGATCGAAAGGATTCGACGACTGCAGGTTCATATCTGGGTGAGAACCTGAGGCAGAATCGGAACCGGTAGGAAGGTGTAGCCGACAAGACCATCCCAAAGGAGGGCCAGAGCGTCCACGGCGAAAGCCAGAGCATCTGGACATGGGGACACGAAAGTGTCCACCTGATGGTTCCAACTAGTCACAAGAGATCGATGGAACCCGCCATATGGAGCATCCACCTGGTGGAAATGACCCTGCCCTGACGGGACAGGGAGTCGGCTAGGACGTTCAGGCGACCGGGAATGTGACGAACAGCCACCCCGGCGTGGACATCCTGAGCGAGCAGTATAAGATCCCAAGCCAATCGTACATTGGAACAGAGTGCGTGCCGCCCTGGTTCCGAATGTAAGCAACCACCGTCGAATGGTCGGACAACAGAAGGACCAGGCGATTCGATAGGTGAGGGATCCACTGCCTGAAACGCAGAAGAAGAGCAAGAAGCTCCTTCTGGTTGAAGTGTAGAGCTGCATGATCCTGGTCCACCATCCCGTGAATGGAAAGACCTAGAGGATCCAACGTCGCACCCCATCCGAGATCGCTGGCATCTGCCGTCAGAATGCGATCGGACATGGGGAAGTCCAACGGAATACCCTGCGAAAGCCACCGGACATCCGTCCAGAGGAGAAGGTGAGGATAAAGATAGTCTGGAAACTGAAGCACCAGATCCAGAAAATCTACATTCGGCCTCCAACGACTGAGCAGAAAGTGTTGGAGAGGTCTGACATGCAGCCGACCTAGAGGAATGAGATCCGTCACCAAACAGCAGAGACCGATTAGCCGGAGAAAACTCCGAGCCTTCGCGGATGTGGACTGGGACAGAGTCGGAGCAAAAGCTGAGAGAATCACAGCCTTGGCCTGGGGAACTGCCACCAAATTGAATTGTGTGCGGAAAGCCATCCCCAGATGATAAAACGACTGAGAAGGGACCAGGTCCGACTTCTCCTCGTTGACTCTGAAACGTAGCGACGTGAGCAAGCTCAACAGAGTGGCGACATCCAACTCCAAGAAGGCAGCATTGGAATGCCCCTGGAGGATATCGTCCAGATATGCCGAAGTAGTCACCCCTGGACTGTATGCGATGGAAAGCTATCACATGCGACATCAGTCTGGTGAAAGACCAAGGAACCAGGTTGAGGCCGAAAGGTATGGCCTTGAACTGGTAAACTCGCCCCATAAAAAAAGAACCTGAGATACTTCCGTAACGCCCAATGAATCGGAACGTGAAAGTAAGCGTCTCGCAGGTCGAAGCTGGAAGCGAAATCTCCCTGGTGAATCGAACGGAGGACCGACCTGAAAGTCACCATGCTGAACTTGGGAGCAATGATAGACTGGTTCAGGAAACTCAGATCGAGAACCGGTCGGAGTCGGCCATCCTTCTTCGGCAACAAGAACAGGCGGGAATAGAAACCCACTGACCTAATGTTCTTGATGACCTCAATCGCCCCCTTTGTCTATCTCTGTGGACAAAAGTTCCAGACGTAAAATGTCTGAAGGAACTGTGGTTGGAAAAGGCACCCCAGACAGAGTGGAGTGCCGTCGGATGGATATTCGCAGCCCGGACCAAACAACATCTAACATCCAAGGATCGGATGTGACGGTGGCCCACGGTCTGCGAACTCTGCTATCCTTCCTCCAACCTGGGACGAGTCGAGGTGAGGACCTTCATTGCGAACCCCGACGAGGCTCGCGAGAGGAGAAAACACCTCTACTGAATGAAGAATCCTGGGAGTTCCCTCAAGACTGCCGATGCTTACCCTTACCCCTTGAGTAAGAAGTAGAAGCGGTGGCAGAAGGATCAGCCCCTTTTGCATCGCAGAGGAAGCAGAGGGTACTTGTTAGGCTTGGAACGGCCCGTGCCTACCCTAGAAGGCTGATCAAGCTGAAGAAACAGCAGCTGATCGTTGGAATGATGTAGGACGTCATCCCGGACCGTCAACACAGAATCATGGAAAAGTGGCGGACCTGTCAAAAAAGCAGATCAAAGAGCAGCGTACTGCTCCTCAGGAAGGGATCAGCTTGTGTCCCGCACAGAGTCCCTTCGAACTAATTCCAGATTAGCCGTGTTACAGGCATGCGTGTGAGTAAGATGCATGAGCGCCTTGGACAGCACACGCAAAGAAGCCTGCACCTCGTCAATCTTATCTGAAGGCAGATAAGCAGCAAAAGCTGAGACGTGATCGGAGAGAGAAAGCATACCAAGCATCTCTCTCGATAAGCCCAATGTGGACTCCAGAGTCGTCATCGGAATGACGGCAGACTTGGACTTGGAAAGCCCGAGGGAATTGGAGTCCTGATCCAAAACCGTCAAAGTCCGGTAGACCGACGGATTGGCGGAATCGTAGGAACGATAACTTGCCGGAGGCAAAAAGGTGTCAACCCTGGTGAAGAACAGAGCCTTCATAGCCTTGGAACTTAGCTTGGAGTCCAAGGCTGAAAATGCTTCAACCAACTGTACCGAAGGGCACGGTCGAAGACGCCCAGAAGCAGGTTGCTCCATAGACTGTTGGCGCGCGACCGATGATCGCGGCCTGGCTGACACTGTCGACTGGTTAGATGGTTTGAGATCCGGAAAGAACCCAAACACGAAATCAAGAGCTGCCCCCAAGTCCGAAGACTGCTGGCTCTTGACATCAAGCATGTCTGACTCTTCCCCTGAGTCGGAAGACACATAGCCCATCGTGGGCAAACCAGCCGACGCCTCCCATGGTGTCGGAACACCAGGGGATCAGAAAGCTGCCTGTTTCCAATCCCGGGAGGCGGCGCCATAGGAGGTGCCTGGAAACCACTCGCTGCCTCGCTGGAAGCAACAGGAAGGCTCGTTGACAGAACCTGAGTGAGTTAGGAGAGGGCCTCCCTAAGCTCACTGCCCGTACTGGCCGGTTCGACAGGGGAACGAACCGGCAAAGTGGCTTCACCACTGACCCTCTGAACCAGCGAAGGATCACGATCCTCCAAAAGACCCGACATGGGATGACGGGCGACAGCCGAAAACGTCTGAAGCCAGACGTGTATAGGGGTGTGACACACCCCGAGGATCAACATAGCAGGAACTCATGAGAGTCACCGCTGACCTCTGCAGGGCAGAAGGTCCAGGCTGCACAAAAGACGTTGGACCCCCAAAACTGGTCGTGTGGCCAGAATGAGGGACGGAAACGCCACGGAGTTCATAGTGTCCCACTAAGAACAACCGAATCCAAAGACAACTGTGGTGCTCGACGGTGCAGAGACCACAGGAGAGGGTCCGGCCGGCAGCCACTTCCAACTTCGCCGAGTTGAAGTCAGGGAAGGCTGAGGCCGATACCCCCACGTCTACACAACCAGACACCGCAGCAGACCACTGCAGGTATAAAACTACTGTGCTCAGAGGACACAGTATGGGGTTCAGTCGGCAGCCCCATTTGACTTCGTGGAAGTCTTGGAAGGCTGAGGCCGAAACCCCACAACCATACTACAGACATCCCTGCAGACCCTGGCAGGGAGAAGCCGAGACCGGCTAAAAACGGTGCCCAATGACGTTGTAGACGGAACAGCAGTAGCAGCAGATACGACGGGAGCTGTTGGAACTGGCGGAAAAGCGGAGAGAGCCACTAAGTCCTCCAAAGGAGGAGTCACAACCCTAGTGACAGCCTCAGATGTCGACTGGAGAGGGCGCATAGTCCCGGAACCAGGCATCTCTACACCAGAAAACCAACAGCTCCCGCAGTAACCACCACGGTAAAAAACTGCACATTCCCCACTGAAGGGGAATAACTCTCACCAGACATGGTCGAATCAGGAAGCCCCGAATCGAAAGCGGTCCCCACCCCCCGCTGGTGCGGGAGGAGCTGCACATCCCCCACGGAGGAGGAGCAATTCTCATCAGACGTGGTCGAATCGGGCGACCCGAAACGAAAGCGTTCACCACCCCCCGCGGGAGCGGGAGGAGCTGCACATCCCCCACAGAGGGGGTAAACTCACATCAGACGTGGTCGAGTCGGGAGGCTCCCGAAACGACTGCATTCCACACCACCCGCGTGTGCGGACGAAACGGACACGAGAATGCACCAATGGCGAAGGCAAAAGGAATTGCCCTAAAGGAACCGAACTGGAAAGAACAGAGGTGAGAGCAGTAGAAGAAAAAGGTGAACTCAACAGAAACAGAAAGTAGAAGAACACCCTCAACTACGAGAGAAGGTGCCAGAACCCAGAAGGCCGACACCGACTCCAATAAATTTTTTTATCAACCGAAAAAATTCATTGTCGAATCGCGATGACACGATGTCGCAAAACATTCGCGAAAACGGAATAGTAATTAATAAACAATGAGAATGTGGTTGAAAATATAAACGAGAATATATAAAACACAGTCCTGTTATTATACGATCTTCAGATCCATAATTCCAGTCACAGGAAAACCATTATCCACGAGTTGAATTATCACTGTTTCATAATGCATATGGCGGAAACACATCCTCCTCGTGCCGCGGCTAGAAAAAGAATGACGAATTAATGCATTGCGCGCTGTGACGGAAGTCATGGATTTGTACTATGGAAGAGCGTCCCATACTGGGTGTGCGCCGATGGCGCTCGGCCCAGTTTTGGCTTATTTTTTCGTGGTGTTTTTTACACCACTTTTCTTTCCCAAATCTTGGGAAAGATTAAAATAGAGAGTATTTTATCCGAGTTAGGTTCTTCCACTGTAGTGCAAGCCTGTTGTAAACAATTGAGGTAGGTTGATAAGAAAAATCGTGTGGTGTGAACAACTTCTACATTTCTCAAGATGTTCATTTGAAACTTGGTATACATACCGGTACTAGTAATCAACATCAAGAGCCGATGTGTGTAACATTAATTCGCAGTGGCTCAGTTTAAGTTTGCAGACACATTGTCCTTGAACGTAGTCAAAATTGGTTGGTCTGTTGAAATCCTGTGCAGCAGACTACTTGTATATTTCTCAGGACACTAGTTTTAAAGTTGGTATACAGGATCAACATCAAGTGAAAATGTGCATAACACAGTTTTGATGTGGCCTAGAGTATACTTTGCAGAGTTATAGCCCTTAGACTTAGTCAAAAGTGCTGTGTTTACAGGGTTCCTTCACTTGAATGAGTAGTCAAGGAGTTTTCAGGACCTTTTTGATATCTTTTCAAAGACTTGGAAACCACTTGAGATGAGAAATTCAAGGATTTTTCAGGGTTAAAACAAGGAGACTCAACCCAAGACCTATACGTAAGCTGAGTGAGTTTATACTCAATACTGCAAGTTTTAATATCATATGTCATGTCACAATCATATCCACAATCCAATGCATGATTCTCATTCTACCAAGCAGACATTCAATTTGTCAGAGAAGATGCATTCCTGCAATGTTCAGCTCTCTGAAATGAATCTCCTCTAATCACCTAGAATCTCATTTTGCAAGGGATTTCAAGAATGATTCCAATATTTCAAGACTTCTCAGGACCTGGTAACAGACGTCTAAGTTTCTGGATTTTCAAGTAATTCAAGGAGATGTTGGAACCCTGGTTTTACATATGCGATCTTTGTGGAACAAGCCCCTTCTAAATTTTTCAATATATATCTGTCCATATCCTGAGGCGGGCACAGTTGTGCTTGTGCCCATCAGCTCTTGTAGTTTCCTTTTCCTGAGCGCTAGAAACTGCGCCCGTAAAACTTATCGCAAAGTTCAAAGGGGGGGGGGGGGGGGGAAATGGGCGGGTTTGTAATTATAATCACTTCAACTGAGGATAACTTGATGAGAGATTTTTTTCGAGTTATCAGATCAGAATGTTACTTTGTCAGTTCTTCTCCTGGTTAGGTTGACACCAAGTCAATTTGCCACCTGTTTATTTTGGCTCCTGGTCATTTCATTTCAGCACACATTTGGTCACTTTTTATTTTTAGTCGAGTTTTGACGAAGTCAAACTCAACTTATAGTTTGATGAAGTGCCGGGTGGGTGGCGGGCGTAAACAATTGGTTTCCGGGCAATAACTTTAGTTCTATTTGATGCACCTTTACCAAAATTATACCAGAGGTTACTCCATAGGAAAGGAAGACACCTATTGATTTCAGAGTCTCACGCCGTAAGGACAAGGTCACTGTTACTATAAATAGAATATTTTGTGACAAATTGGTTTCCGGGCAATAACTTTAGTTCTATTTGACGCACCTTTACCAAACTTATACCAGGGGTTACCCTACAGGAAGGGAAGACACCTATTGATTTTGGAGCCTGGGACTCCAAGGTCAAGGTCACTGTTACTATAAATAGAATATTTTATGACAAATTGGTTTCTGGGCAATAACTTTAGTTCTGTTTGATGCACCTTTACCAAACTTACACCAGAGGTTACCCTATAGGAAAGGAAGACACCTATCGATTTCAGAGTCTCGTGCCCCCAAGGTCAAGGTCACTGTTGCTACAAATAGCTTATTTCTTCAGAATTTAATGTCAAAACTCGACTTCTGGATCTGTGATCCTCTTGCTGGATTTTTATTTTATATCTCTTCAGAATAAAAAAATTGGTGCTAGATTGTAGTGAAATTATAACATACAAGACCCTTCAAGCTCACATGGTGCTATAAATAATGAATTTTATGTTTGATTTTTTTATTTGCAATCGTTGGAACTTTACCACAAGGTAAAAATAACAAATAGTTCGAACTATTGCGGTTCTCATTTTTATTTTCTATGAATTTACTCACATTCAAATTTTATATGTTGTATCTCTGTGTGTTTTATTTAATCAACAACCTCACGCAAAACAGAGGAAAGAAATGAAAATGCACCAACGTTCAAGTCAACAAAAAGTGCACAAATAAATATTCAAAACTAATTTACTGAGTTTATGAGAGATCACATGTCTTTCTGACCTCAGGTAATTAATATTCATGATGTTAGGTCATGAATAAGAATTGTGGGATATTGTTGACATTGCACTTCAGAGAAAATAACCATGTGGTTCTTTATTTGTTTTAGATGTTGGACAAACAATAAAACCCAATTTTATTCCACAAAAGTTATTCAGTGTTTTATTGGTTATAAATATGTAAGTCTCAACTGTTTCTTTGTAAAAAATAAGAAAATAAATTATTGAATTATTCGAACACTGATAACTGCAACATCTACCAACTTTGTTCTATGTTATACCCCCGTTAAACTTTTTGAGCTTGATTTCAGGGGTACAAAGCTCCGAAAATAAAAATTTAAATTTGGGGTGGGTGGGGATGAAAATCTGCATATTTTTAGCTCACCTGACTGAAAGTCAGGAGGAGCTTAAGTGATCAATTTCCATCCATCCATCCATCTGGCGTGAACGTTACATTATCAACTTCTCATAAACCACTGGACCAAATTTGATATGCAGGTTCTGTATCATATGTCAATTCAAGTTTGTTCAAATAAGTTGCCACTCCCACAGGGGGCACACAACGGGCACTACTCTGATAGCACCCATAAATTGTTTACAAAATTAAAAAAATCTTCTTCTCCAGAACCATCAATTAGAATCTTCTGATATTTGGTATACAACATCTCCAGGAGGATCAAATTCAAGTTTGTTCAAATCGCGTCCCTGGGTTAATATTTGGACTCTCTATTGGAGCCCAAAGTTTGACTTAGTGCACTATGAGGAAATTTCTTTAAAAATCTTCTTCTTCAGATCCACCAGTGAGAATGCTTTCATATTTGGTATATAATATCTCTAGGAGGGTCAGATTCAAATTTGTTCAAATCGGGTCCCTGGGTCAATATTTGGACTCTCTATTGGAGCCCAAAGTTTAACTGAGGAAATTTCTTTAAAAATCTTCTTCAGATCCACCAGTCAGAATCCTTTCATATTTGGTATACAACATCTCCAGGGAGCCAGATTCAAGTTTGTTCAAATCGAGTCCCTGGGTTTATATTTGTGCTCCCTATGGGAGCCTGAATTTTAACTTTAAACTCTGTTTTTGTTGCAGGGGGATCTTAAAAAGCTTTGTATTGGCATCAACATTTAACACACTCCACATCCATGTAGTTAAATATTAAAGGGAAATGACAAATGAAAAGAGCGATACAATTGAAAAAATTGGTGGGTACATGCCCCCTTAGTTCTGTCTTGCCAAGATTGAACTTGGGGGTTCTGAGCCTCCAAGATTGTTTTTGACATTCAAACATTCTATGAAAAGAATTTGAAAGCTGCTGCAGATGCTTCCATTGCTTGTCAGTAGAGTCCCAAAGAAAGGTGCAAGTTTTGAACCAGATGACCTTAATGACAGGAATGTTTGGATAAGTAGTCATTCCGGCAGAAGAAATTCTTGCAAAACAAAATATCATGTTGATAAAATTGATAGTTATATATGCTTGTTGGGTTTGATAGAACTTATTGTGCATTAATAATGCCTCATTGTATTGTGCTTTGCTGTGTTTCAGGACACATGGAGGCAGCTGAGCTTTTGAAAATCAATATTTCAAATCCTCATGTTTGGGATGTTATTGAACCACATACTCCACCAAGAATCCAGTTAGGGTTGCAGAGTCCTCAGAGAAGACATTTAATTGAATCGTCAAGACAGAAAACTATGTCAAGAATAATTACCTAACCACATATTTGTGTGCGTCTCAATCCAGAATGAAAAAAGTTCTTGTCAAAAGATTCTGAAAATGATTTTTCTGTATTCTTCTCCAACACTTTTCTAACTGGGTCAACCCCCAGTGCATACATAAACTGCCACACTCTATTTTTCAATTTTATATTTTCTAACTTGATTGGAATGAACTTTCCAGGTTTGTTCCATTGAGTTTCTGAAACTTCATTTCTATAAAAACAAAATCTTTCAAGTTAATCGGGAAAAGCTGCCATTGCTCCCATCTGGAATACTGTTAAACGGTTAATATAAACAATCTTCTTTCCATGATGCTATAAATAATCTTCATGTTGTCACACAAAAATGGTTACTGGGAAGTTTCTGTTTTATCCAGGAAAAAGGAATTTTACATATCATGGGGGTTTAGCTTATCAAAGTTCACCATGGGATGTAACAATCTGTGAAATATTTTCATGTAATATCAGGGAAGAAAAAAAATAAAACTTGATTTTAAATTGTACCTTTGAGATGAAACAGTTTGATGAAAATTTTATGAATGAAGTGAATTGACCCAGTGTGAGAATATACTTCCAGTGTGCAATAAAGGAGAAACGCATAACTTGGTGAATCATCCTTTCAAGTACAGCAAGGCCATTTCTTTTAGATGGCATGCTTTATAATCCATATTGCCTTTCTGTTTACAAATTTACAAAGAAATTAAATATGCTTTATTAAAATTCCTGTAATTAAACAAAAACACTGAGACAATCTCAATTGCTTAAGCCACCACCCCAATAAGAATCTGGAATTGCAATTTAGTTTGTAATATTAAACAAAATTAGCATGAAAAGGTTGAATCTACCATTTCTTTTTGAGTATCAGTTTGAATATCATTATGTGAGCAGATTTAATTATAATAACTGAAGTATAAAAACCGGAATCTGTCATGCATGGTGTGAAGACATTGTAAATCAAAAGTTTGTTGCATACTATTTTCAAACTAAAACAGGTGGTGAAAGCACAGTGTAAAATTTGTAACAGTGAACAGAAATATGGATTGGAGAAAGAAATCAGTGCTTGATAACCTAAAATGAAATAAAAATGGCTCAGAAGTGCCCCAAATTACAAATTGAAAATAAAACTTTTTCAAGTGCCTGAATAGGTTCATTGTCTGTGGTATTACACATTTGTTGTGCATAATAGACCAAGTGTCACCTAAATGTATGCACAGGTTTTGAAGAAAACAGAAACCGTTCCACCTCCTATCTGTATCAGGGCTCTTCCTTCTGCTGAGGGTAATCACCCTCTGCTCTGTCCAGTTCGTGCACTTCGCATTTATCTCAACTGGACACAGTTCATTAAGAAAGGCAGGAAACGATTCTATCTGTCTCTTATTCCTGGTCGACAGATCTCTCCTCAATCCATTTCTCAATGGATTTGTTTTGCTATTCGCGCGGCCTACGCTCATCTAGCGACTGTCGATTGTATTACCAATCGTATTTCTGCTCAGGAGGTGCGTGCGCTTGTCTACCTCCTGGGCTTATGCTAACTCCGTCAAGTTGTCGGATGTTCTGAAGGCAGCCTACTGGAGAAATGCTTCCTTTCTCCACCTTCTATCTGCATCAGTTGCAGGAGCAGTCTGAGGACCTTTTTTCTTTGAGCCCTCTTTCTTCTGCTCAGGCTGTTGTCTACCCTAGCCATTAAGCTTCTTCAAGGTCAGTTCCAGCCCTGTGCTGTTTTACTGTCTGTGCGTCATGCTGAGCCATACGCCTCATCTCTCATTGTCTTTTACTAATGTTTGTGATGCTATGGTTTGATAGGCCTAGGGAATGCTTCTTCTGTCCACGGTTCCAGTGCAGTCGGGTTATGTGGGGTTGGCTATGCGATTTCCTCCTTCTGTTGTCTATTCAGCCTGTTGTAAACAATTGTAGGGTAGGTTTATAAGAAATTAAAATTTTATAGTAAATTTCCTTTCTTATTATACCTACCACAATTGTTTACATGGAGACCCTCCCATCTTCTTATTTGGGTAAGAATCCTTCCTCCCCGCTGATCACATAACTCCAATGTTCGTAGATTCAGAAGAATGATTCATTAGTTACATGACTGCGCACTGGTACCGGAAGCTGTGGATCTGTACTAGGAGAAGAGCATCCCCTACTGGGTGTGTGCCGGTAGCACTCGACCCAGTTTTGGCTTATTTTTTTCTTGGTGCTTTTGCACCACTTTTCTTACCCCAATCACTTGGGAAAGATCAAAATAGAGAGTATATTTTCCGAGTTAGGGACTTCCACTGTAGTGCAAGCCTATAGTAAACAATTGTAGGGTAGGCTGATAAGAAATAGTTTCCTCATTACTATTTGCAATGAAGTAGTAACATGATGGGCACATAGTGGAATGAGTAGTTTGTTGAAAGGAAAATAAGAACATTTGGAAAGTGTGTCACAAGGAAATGGGTCGATCTTTGTTGCATTCCCAGATCATGAGAGAGACGATATAAATTGGAATGAGAAAGTTGTTGCAATTCTATAGATGAAAGATTGTTGAATGAAAAAAGGTTAAATGTGGAGTGGTGTTATGGACTGCTCAAGGCATATTATATTTTTATTTATCCATTTTGTGATTTCATTATAATTGTTTCAAAATGCTGCAGACTGTGATAAAGTGAAGCATATTATCTGTTTTATTGATATTTTTGTCATATTTCTGATATTACTTCAATTCTTGTAGAACAAGAGTATTTTTTGTTTTATATTGTATATTTGTTGTTGCTTATTACATGATTAAAACTTCTTGAAAAGCCTGAACATGGCCTTCAACCCTTTTCCTAACCTGAGTAGAAGACGAAACTTGCACAAAAAGGTTCTTAACTAAATATATTTAATTGTTTGCCTCAAAAACACAGCCTACACTGAATCCCCCTCACATTTGAAAAACTTGACAGATTTGTTCCAATGAGGAATCATATCATTTGCTTTTGTGTGCAAAAAAATAAAATTTGTAATTATTCAAAATTTTGGTTAACTCTTCACACTTTCATCCCTGGTTGTCCTTTCGAGCAAGACACTTATCCTTTACCTAATGCAACAGCCATGTCTTGCTAGTGCTATTCACAAAAATAGACATTCCAAGTTTATTATTTAATGTTTGCCTTCAAAACATAGCTTACGATACATCATTTTAACAAACCTGTTTTTCAGTGAGAGGTCATAAGCAATGTTTACGAAGACCAGAAATGAACAGTTTAAGTTATTCAAGAAATATTTGTTAAGTGTCATGATTTAGTTGTGTTAGGTCAGAGAATATTCATACCGTTTGCTAAGGCAAATGGCTCATTCAAGGTACTCTTGCCCCCAACAATTGCAAATGGAAATCCAACTTCTCTTGTTATCCGAAAGTTGAGCAGTCGACAATTACTTGTCACTGTTCATTAATTCTCAATGGGTACTGTGGTTTCTTTCATCCCAAGAACTTGATATGACCTTGGCTGTTGAAAATGCTACTAAATACCAAGTAAATAAAAAAATTAACTACATATTTCATGTTATGTTGAAACAGTTTTTAACTTGTTAGTGAACAGCAAGCAGGGTTTTACATTGTAGAATTCTGCATGTTGCAAGGCATTTGTACAGGTCCTGGAAAGTGCTCAAAGGTGCTTAACCCTTTACCTAACGTAACGGCCAAAACCGGCCAGCGCTATTCTCAAAAATCGGCAATTAATTTTCATTATTTTTTTCATTTTTTGTCTCAAAAACATAGGTTATGACCCCTCGTTGGAACGAGCTCGTCGAGCTCGTTCCAACGAGGGGTCATAACCTATGTTTTTGAGACAAAAAATGAAAAAAATTAGTTATTCAAGAATTATTTTTGCAAGTGTCGTCTGCTTTTCAGGTTAGGTAAAGGGTTAAAAGTGCTTCTATTTTCAAACAGAAATTCTAGACCCTTGAAAGTGCTTGAAAATTGGGCTTTCTGGATCGTTTTGGAAAAAATACAAACTTAAAAATTGTACTATTTGTTTTTGTTGCGTAAGTTGTATTTTCTGTCCACTAAAATGATACCTGTACCTGACATGGTTTCTTGAATAGCTTTCTGAGAGAACTTCTCTAGAATCAGTGTCATGTAAACATATTATGTGTTTGGAATATAGGTATAAAGTTGTTAACTCAAACAAATAGAATAATATTTAATTTTATCTTTGTTGAATGACATACTTATTGGTGATGATTAACCCTCTGTACACTGATGTCAAATTTCAAGTAGAACATTTTTCCCAAAATGCTCAGTCTGTGAGCTCTGTCAAACAAGACTGAATTGGTGAAGTTCAAACATTGATAACTGAAATTTTGATACCAGTATGTAAAGGATTAAATAACTGGAGGCAAAGATCCTGGAAAAGTCTTTGAAAGACCCAGAGTTTAACCTGCTCATGGGAGCTCAGTGGCTCAATGATTTGAGTATTGAACTAAAAAACTAAAAGGTCCATAGTTGAACCCTGACCGGCGGTGACTGCATTGTGTCCTTTGGCAAGACACTTAATCCTGATTGCCCACGTGGGGGAAATGGTGGCACTGTGTACTAAGGTGTACTGCATGTTGATGGAGCACTTGTCTTCAACCACTGCCAAACCTACTTATGCAGTGTTCGTATATTGTGGAGTCTGACAGTTGCAAACTGCTGCTTGGTGATTCTAGCCGGATATTCCGGCCTGCTCCACCTGTAAAACTGTCCAACACCATATGACCCTGGCTGTTGAAAGTTTTGTTACACCCCAATAAAACAACCAAAACCCTGGTCATATCCTTGACACTGTATCATATTGCTGGGATTAAATTGACATGTACAGCACAGTGCACATGGACATTTCTTCAGAACATTGGTATGGAAAAATATTTTTAAAATACTGACAGGGGCATTCACTAGAAATAAGAAAGAACAAGATGGACATATTTTTAATACTAGGCAAATGACATGGGAGGGGTTTATTGTCTGTTTTATTGCAGGGAGAAAATCTAACACCCAGTAGCAATTGAGATCCACACACACGGTGACACACCTGTTACTGAAGGCTTGTGGCGATCAGTCCAACCACATGTGAGATGTGGAACTATTGTCTTTGTTCTTCAGCAGGGAAATTCAACACAGCCTCTTTCTTCCCTCCCCAGTGGCAATTGTGAAGGCCACAAACAACAACAATGGATGTCTGGTGATGATTGGACCATTCATATGAGAGGATATAAAGAAAAAGACACATCACATTTTGGATGGGATATCCTTATATTTTCTATGTTTTACTGCCAGGACATGAAATCTAACCCTCAGTCACCATTATGAGGGTTAACATACACCCATACACCAAGTTTGGTCATGATCAGATCATCTACGTGGGAGATGTCGAACAAGCACACATGCAAACAAACCATTCTGAAAAAAATTGATTTGCTTAATTTATGCACCAAAAAAAAAAGTACACTATGTTATTATGTATATTGTGCTAGTTGTTTTCCATATCAAAAATGTTAAAAAATTTATAGTAATTTATATATTTTTTATACTTACCAATGACCCAGACATAGCTGGTGCTAACTCTTAAAAATCTAGGGCCAAACACAAATTTTGCCCCCCCCCCATCCCCAAAATTTGCATCTAAAACCAAAGAAATCATGTCCTGAATGGCCCTCCATACTTCGCCTCTACTGCGCATGCGCAGTGTCAAGGAGGTCCCGGAATTGGCGCCATTTATCATTCTTACAACCAGTGCCTGGTCAGCGCTATGTACTCAGCGGGGAGGAAGAGTTCCCAACTCCTGGGAGGGCCATCCCCGTCTGGGTCATTGGTAAGTATAAAAAATATATAAATTACTATAAATTTTTTAACATTTTTATACTGTACCAATGACCCAGACATAGCTGAATAGTAAAAAGGCTGGAGGGCCTAGGACATAGAGGAAAATCCAATAAGCTCAACTATATAAAATAGAGTCATCCCCTCGAGAAGAAAAGGAATATTAGGCTTTACATGTATCTTTCTTACTTATGATAAATTAGAAAGACACAACACCCTCCATAATTGAGCATCATAACATTCATGTTCTCTATTAACATCCAGAAAAATCCTTATACTAATTATTTTTAAAGTAAGCCAATAAATAAAGTTAGTCCAGAGAATTGAGACTCTTTATACTCTTTTAAAAGTGTCCGAGGATTGTATATTAACTCCCGTTTGACACGTGACATATACAAATGCTATACTTTAAAAATATGACATGAATGAATTTTTTAAACATTAACTTTCACTTTAAAACCATCCCGGTAACAACTCAGAATTACTGGCCGGAGGAGGTATCCCTTTGTTTTCACTATAAAACAGGTGACCCAAGGGAACACCCTCCCCCCCCCCCCCCCCCCCTTCCCCTTGCCCTGGGTCAAATAGCCCAGAGCGAAGAGGGCAGCAGGACGGAGTCACTGCCTGAGCAGAAAGCCTGCATAACTATAGTTGCAACTGTTTAGTGAACGACATTCTGAGCAGCAGATAATGGACCTAAACAAAGCAGGTCTCCAGAAATGGACTCAATATTTCTGAGATAAAAATTCGTGAATGTGGATGGCTGAGACCAATATGCAGCCTTCATTAAATCTGTAATAGCAACACTATTTGCATAAGCCTAAGAAGTAGAAAGAGCTGTTACTTAATGAGTCGAAATCTTACGCATAGACTGCTGAGTTGAAGATAGATTATCATAAGCAGTACGGATAGTTAATTGAATCCATCAAGCCATAGAATGGACTGAAATGTCCTTTCTATTAGACATAAGAGACAGAAAGAAGCGTTTACGTCCCTTTCTGATAAACTGAGATCTTGTTTATAAATACATAAAGCTCTAACCGGACAGAGTAAAGGCCTGTGCCCGTCTGAAGATGGAAGGGCCTAAATAACAATAGGTTCCGGATATTATTAGGAGCCTGATTCTTAGCCCAAAATCCAACATTAGTAGTAAAGGTAATAGTGTTCCCGTCACTACGATAGTGAGAAACGTCCACCGATAGTGCATTAAGCTCACTGACTCTTCAAGCAGAAGAGAACTAATTTAGATTCAATTGTAAACTATCATGGTGTGCATAGGTATCAGATAACATAGACCTATAACCTTTAATAGTAACAGGCTGCAGTTAGAAAGTTTGCAATGTCTGGTATGGAGGGATCAAAAATATCAACAAAATGATCCCTACACCCATGACGAAAGACCTTCCACTTAACCGCATAGTATAGCGAAGAGGAGGTCCTCCTACAGTTAGAAATCGCGTCCACTGCTCGTCCTGTACAATGCTTGCCGTGCAAGAAGGACTGCACAACAGAATACGTGAAGGTTGAGACCTTGCGGGTTGTGATGAAGTTGACACGATTTCCCCAGCGAAAGAAGATCCTCTCGTGGAGGAAGTTTTCGCGGTAAGTCCCACAGCAGACACCTGAGTAGATTTATCCACGGTCTCTGTGGAGACAGAGATGCTACCAACAGAATTGTATTGAGATTGTTTTATCTTGAGCAATATTTGCTGAATCAACAGCGCTGGAGGATACGCATATCCTATCCTTCCGTCCCACGAGATCGATAGAGCTTCTACTGCATATGCTCGGGGATCCAGACATGGTGACACATACGTCTGCAATTGATTGTTGAGTTGTGTCACAAATAAGTCTATCATTGGCCGCTCCCATTGGTAGCAAATCTGATTGAATACCTGTTTGTTGAGAGTCCATTCTGACGGCAACAAGCGACCCTTCCGTGAAAGGGAGTCTACTAATACATTCAGACGACCCGGAATACGACGGACCGAAAGCAGAACTTGGTGTTCTAGAACAAACAGAAGGATTCTTTCCGTTAAATTGAATAATGGAACGGAATGAGTGCCTCCCTGGTTCTGGATATACGCAACTACTGTCGTATTGTCGGACAGGATTTGGACATGCGCTTTCTGAATAATGTTCATCCAATGACATAGGGCAAGCCAAATTGACATCATTTCTTGGATGATTATGTGCTTGCCTAGAAACTGCGGAACCCAAAGACCCTGGCACTTCGAATCCGTTGGGATCAATGTTGTACCCCAACTTGTTTGATTGGCATCCGTCATAATCGTAAAACTCGGATCTGGCAACTGCAGTGGGACTCCCTGAGTCAACCACTGAATGTTTGCCCAAGTCTGAATCTCTTGTTTCACTTGATTTTACAAGAGAATGTCTATATCTAGCGAACGAATCTTTACACTCCAATTCTGAGTCAAGAAAATTTGGAGAGGACGAGTGCGTAACCGCCCCATTGGAATGAGATCCGCAGCGGCTCCGCACAGACCTATCAGTCTCATGAACTCCCTCGCTGTGACTTTGTCTGAGTGAAGACAATAGCGAGCGTAACAACTGATTAATTTCGCTCTGGTTAACGGCAGACAAACGAGATTGTTGTGCATCTCGAAGCTCATTCCCAGATGAGTGAATGACTTGGACGGCACCAGATCCGACTTCTCCTCATTTATAATAAAACCGAGATGTCGGAGTCATAGAAGCAGATTCTGCTCATCGTTCTGAAGCATTAACTCGTTGCCGTACCTCTGAAGAATGTCGTCCAGGTAGGCCGACGTTACCGCAGACGAATGAGCTCAGAAATGTATCATTACCGAGTTCATTATTCGAGTGAAAGCCCAGGGCGCTAGGTTCAAGCCGAAGCACATCGCTCGGAACTGATAAACCACTCCTAGGACTGCGAAGCGTAGATACTTTCTGAATGTCGGATGTACCATGACGTGAAAGAACGCATCTTTGAGATCTATGCTTGTAGCATAGTCGTTCACCCAAATACTCGCTCTGACTGACCGAATCGTCTCCATATAGAACTTCGGAGCGACGATCAGCTTGTTTATCCAGCTCAGATCTATGACTGGATGGAACGAGCCGTCTGGTTTCAGAACCAGAAACAGATGGCTGTAGAAGCCCGGTGATTCCTGGTCTTCTACGACCTCTACCTCGTTCTTCGTCAGAAGAGACTGTACTTCTGATAAAAGAGCATCTCTTTTCGCGGATTTGACGGAAGCTGAGTCCATTTTGGACTTCGAGTTAATGGAGGCTTTCGTTTGAAGGATATTCCTAGTCCTTCCGAAATTACCCCTCGGACCCAGGGGTCGTCTGTAATAGACGCCCACTCGTCTATAAAACTCAATAATCTTCCGCCTACCGGAACACGATAGAGGTTGAAACCATCACTTCCTGGACCTGCGAGGCCTGCGGAAGGAGAAACTACGTCCTCCACGACCCGCACCTCGTCCCGTCGACCTCGGAACGTCTGACCGTTTGTCTCAGCCTGAATAACGTCCCGTACATGAGTCGCTGCCTTGACGGTCTCTAGAATAAGACCTAGAGGACGTATAAGAACCTCTATAGGAACTTCTCTTGGGCGTACTTGTCCCAGAAGTGCCTGTCTTACTCTTTTCTGCTGTATCCGACTTTTTAGAAGCGGATTTAAATAGTAGAGAATCCGAAGCTTTCTTAGTTACCTTATCATAGATTGCTGAAAGCTTGCCGTCGAAGAGAAGCTCTCCGGAGACCGAAGCGACTCTGAGAGAGTTCTTCACCTTACTATCCACACGCGTGGATGTAGCTAGGGCTGCGTCACGTCTAACCAACTCCAGGTTTGCCACTGAAAGGGCGGAGTTATACGTGGAATAAGCTACTGCCCTTGAAAGAAGTCTTAATGAGGATTGTATATCCTGGAATTCTTTCCCTTGAAGACGCAATGATAACGCCTTAGTAAGGTGGTCTGCATATGATAAAGCGTCTAAGCTAGCTCTGTTAGACATTATTGTCGTCTCCAACGTCGCGGTTGGAATAGACATAGACGACGGTAAAGACAATTCCAAGTCTTCCGCTTCGTCGTCTAGACGCAGAGGAACTCTCGGTATGCCCTGCCCTGCCGTTTCGAATTTATTCCTTGAATTGATGAAAGGCAGATTGAGAGCATTAGCGGACAAGAAACCAGCCTTGCCTGTTTTGGTAGCAAGCTTATAGATAGCGTCGTTCAATAATTCGAATGATCTTGTGACATTATTGGACTGTGACGGAAACTCAGGGACGATGTCTCTGAACCGATCAAAAAAATTCTGTGTCCAATGACGCTATCAGTCTCTTATCCGGCATTGCAGCAGTCTGGCCCGACGGAACAACTTGTGGAAGGTAATGCCGGATGAAATCTACGGCAGCTTTATGTTGTTCCGAAAGGGATAGTTCCAAATCCTCGGAATCCCTTTCGCCATCCTGTCGGACCCCATGATGTTCTCAATCGTCCGTACCTGACGCATCAGCGGAGCGTACCGACCCAGCGTCGTCGGATAATTCTTGATCCGACAGAGATTCTGTCGTTTGCTGGGATGCTGCGATAATTTGTGCTATTTGGGATAGCACGTCCGTCACTGAGGCCTGTGGAGTAGCAGTCTTATGTTGCTTAGCCGCAGGAAGCTCCGTGTACACTGACTCCTGCATACTTCTCTTATGCGAACGTCCGGAGTCTACAGGCCTCGTGTCCCTGGCTACCGGATGGCGTGACCTGGTCGCCGTGGAATCCCTGATTGGCGAAGCTGGCTGGATATCCGTGGTCCCGTAGTCAAGGTGCGGTCGTGTGCGCTGCCGTGAGGATGAGGAAGCCTTATTGACAGTCTCTCCGGACTGTCTATATAACGGAGCGTCCCGAGCGGCGGACATATGCTCCGAATGCGAAACATTTTGTACCACAACATCTGGTCCCAGATGTTGTTATACGAGAGAGGGGCCTCTCTCGCTCGCAGCCCGGATGGACCTGGACGAGCTAGGAACCGGACTAATAGGCTTGCTCCGTTCTCTCCTCTGATCCGCCGTCACTGGGTGTGCACCTAGTTGATTTATAGTGCTCGCATCACCCAAAACTCCTTTCTGGACCGCAACGGACGAACCCGGCTGCCGAACCATTCGATGAATGGACGCGACACTATGGATGAGCTAGCGGACGTCAAAGGCCGTCGATCCTACTAGGGACCTCTTAGGCAATTGACGTATTTCCATGAGCACTTTGCCGCTAGCTCTTCATTTAATTGTGACGACGGAGGCACACTTTTGGAAGACATCACGGAAACATCACCCTGTTCTTGTTCGTCTGAAATAGAGATTGATAAACTAGAGTGACCCTGCGGAGAAAGGACCGGCATGGCCATTTCCCCGCTAACATACCGTGACACACGCTTCCCATGTTTGTCATCCCAATTGACACATACTGAACAGGAGTTAGTGCGAGTACACTGACTACAATTAATACAATGATTATGAAAGTCAGAGGAAGATTTCCTCTTATTACAATTGAACAATATCCTTTCATAGTGAAAAGAATACAAAAAGTCCTAGTACTCGCACCAACCCCTGAAAACAAAGATACATAATAACATGATCCATTAACATAGAAAAAATAATTGAAATCAAAAAAAAAATTATATATTTTTTCAGAAAAGCCCAAGTTTCTGAAAAGTAACGTTGAGTCCCAATGGATCCCAAGCCTAAGTGTGGACAAAAATTTTAAAAATATTTTTAAAAATTAATGCAACACTTATGAATAATAATAATGTATCTTGTTATGATTAAACTAACACAAAGACAAGAAATCCCCCTCCACAGAGACTGTTGTCGATGTAAACAAGGGGCGCGGTGGCTCAGTTGGTAGAGGTGCAGGCTGCAAGCCGAGAGGTCCTTGGTTCGAATCCCACCTGCGGCAACTGCGTTGTGTCCTTGGGCAAGACACTTCACCCCGATTGCCTACATGGGGGCACGATGATGCTGTGTACTGAGGCGTACTGCACGTCGATGGTGCGCATGTCTTCAACCAATCTAACCCTGCCTGTGCTGCGGTGCAGAGTTCAGAGTTATGATGTTGGGGAGCTGACAGCTGCTCGTCGTTGCCCAGCGGTTCTCTCCGGGTACTCCGGCTTCCTCCACCCGTAAAACTGTCACGGTCTCGATTAGCCATTGTGCATAAGTATGTGACCTTAAACACCAATAAATAAATAAATATATATACAATGTAAACAAGAAGTGTAAAAACACCAGAAACATGACTCCAGGCACTGATAACCATGGCCCGAAATCAGTTACCAAAAATACACTATCTGATGCAAAACAGAGACTTCCAGGGAAGAAACTGCAGAACATCAGATGGTAGATTCAGAACACTACGCCTAAACACCCATGGGTGAGGACGTAAACATGGGGAAAAGAACAGAATTCATTCTGTTACCCAGCTAAAACTCCCAAGAAATTTTAGTAATAATATTACAGAAAATATGCCAAAAGCATGGGAGAATAACAAGGGGGGACTTAAAGGAAAGGGAGAGAGGAAAACACTGAACAAGCAGTGTAACTTTATAGCAAGAATGACCACAACAGGCCCATGCCTCGAAAATAGGTAACTTAACATAATTTCATTAAAAAATTTTAAGTTACAGCCCTGATTATTTTCTGTCACTCATTTTCCTCTCCTCCTTCTATTTCCTCTTTAGATCCACCATTTCTCTCTTAATATTTATGTGTCTGGCATCATTTAAACTGAGATTTACAAGCACAAAGATCAGTCAGATGTGAACTGATGAAGGGCCAAACAAAGAATGATAAATGGCGCCAATTCCGGGACCTCCTTGACACTGCGCATGCGCAGTAGAGGCGAAGTATGGAGGGCCATTCAGGACATGATTTCTTTGGTTTTAGATGCAAATTTTGGGGATTGGGGGGCAAAATTTGTGTTTGGCCCTAGATTTTTAAGAGTTAGCACCAGCTATGTCTGGGTCATTGGTACAGTATAAAAATATCAAAATCCGGATCACTATTGTGAAGTTCTTGCTTGATAAGTGTAATTGCTATTTTTAGAATGGTGACCATTTTTGATGGCTGTCAAAAGCCAAAATGTGACATCCTCATGGTCTCGTCAGAACCATTGTGTCATAGCTTCCAAATCCATTTGGTTGTATCCTTCATCTGTCCATTTTTAGCTTAACTTGACAAAGTCAAGATAAGCTTTTGCCATCACGCGTGCGGAAGTCTGTGAGTCTGTTCACATTTTCCTTTAGCACAGGCTACACCCCATAGTTCTTGTCTGATCATCACAAAATTTCATATGCAGGTTTGGGGTCATGTCTAGAAGAGAACGTCTGCTTTTTGTCGCGATCGGTCAACCGGTATGGCTGCCCGAGCCCAAAAGCCAAAAACCATTAGCACAGTCTACAGGTCGTATTTATGAAGGGATTTCTTTGTAACTTGGTAGGATGCCTCTGTATAATGCCTTGATGAGAACGTCCCCTTTTGGTCATGATCTGTCAACCGTGATGGCTGCCCAAGCCCGAAACCCAAAAATGTTTAGCACAGTCTGCAGGTCATATTTAATATGGAGGGATTTCATTGTAACTTGGTAGGATGACTCCGGATGATGTCTAGATGAGAACGTCCCCATTTGGTCGCGATCTGTCAACCGTGATGACTACCCGAGCCTAAAAACCTTTAGCACAGTCTACGGGTCATATTTATGGAGGGATTGCATTGTAACTTGGTAGGTTGACTTCAAATAATGTCTAGATGAGAACGTCCCCTTTTGGACGTGATTGGGCAACAGTGATGGCTACAGGGGCCTGAAGCCCGAAAACCTTTAGCACAGTCTACAGGTCATATTTATGAATGGATTTTATTGTAACTTGGTAGGATGACTCCAAATAATGTCTAGATGAGAACGTCCTCGTTTGGTCGCTATCATTCAGCCTTGATGGCTGCCCGAGCCCAAAAACCTTTAGCATGGTCTATAAGTTGTATTTATGTAAGGATTTCATTGTAACTTGTTAGGTTGACTCCATATAATGCCTAGATGATGACATCCCCTTTTGGTTGTGATTGGTCAACTGTGACAGCTACAGGTGCCCGAAGCCCGAAAACATTGAGCACAGTATACAGGTCATATTTATGAAGGCATTTCATTGTAACTTCGTAGGATCATTCCAGATGATCCCCAGATGAGAATTCCCCTTTTGGTTGCGATCATTCAACCATGATGGCTGCCCGAGCCCGAAAACCTTTAGCACAGTCTACAGGTCATATTTATGAAGGGATTTCATTTTAACTTTGTAGGTTGACTTCATATAATGTCTAGATGAGAACGTCCCCTTTTGGACACGATTGGGCAACTGTGACGGCTACAGGGGCCTGAAGCCCGAAAACCTTTAGCACAGTCCACAGGTCATATTGATGAAGGGATTTCATTGTAGCTTGGTAGAATGACTCCAAATAATGTCTAGATGAGAACATCCCCTTTTGGTCACGATCATTCAGCCTTTATGATAAGCTGCCCGAGCCCAAAGACCTTTAGCATAGTCTACAGGTCGTATTTATGGAACAATTTCATTGTAACTTGTTTGGCTGACTCCATATAATGCCTAGATGATGACATCCCCTTTTGGTCATGATTGGTCAATTGTAACGGCTACAGGGACCCCGAAGCCTGAAAACCTTGAGCACAGTCTACAGGTCATATTTATGAAGGGATTTCATTGTATTTATTTATTTATTGGTGTTTAAGGTCACATACTTTTGCACAATGGCTAATCATGACCACAACATGAAGATAAAGTCAGGTCAGTCAATCGTTTATACCTCATGTTGCCTATTTTAGAGGACTCGCACCCCAAGCATTAGTGACTGGGTCCTATTTTACCAGTGAAAAAGAGCTTGTTTACCAAAGTAAACAAGCACTGCGTCACTTCCTGGGGTTCCCACGGGGAAGGATTTCATTGTAGTGTACATCTCATATTATTTTTGTTAAAGACATAGCATACAGGGAACAGAAATTAACATATTCCCAATTATCACAATTCTTGTCTTATTTCATAATCCTTTCATAAACATTGAACATTATCCTTTTCATCAAACACAACACACAGACATGTTAAGCTACAGTGTCATTGACACTTTCATTATTTATATGGGTGGAAGAACTTCCGACTAATGACCACATAAAGCAGACTAGACACATAACAGTTGTGTGTAATGACGACTAAGCACATAACCCCCAATTTCATTTGTGTAGATGGATGAATGGACAAATGGATGGACAGATGCAATCCAGTAACCCACCACCACCCTCACCATCACTTTGAGATTGGGGGTATAATTAAGAACAAATGTTCTGAACATCCAAAGGTTTTGAATAATGTTCACATGTTTGGAGTATGAAGTGTACCATGCACAATGGTTTTCATTGAAATATTTTTAAAAACACAGGTCTAGGCAATATTTTTTCCTAAATGTGTGTTTGTTGTCTGTGGTATTTTTGTTGTTTAAACAACATTTCTTTGTTTCTTGGGATTTGAGATCACTTTCAGCATCAATGAGTGTTCCATTACCACCACACAAGTATTGTTTGTTCGTTTATTGGGGTTTAACACGATGAGTGAAAACAGTCCACAAAATATTTTAACCAATTCTGCCAATCATAACGTTATTTCATCCACATGATATTCAAAGATGGTATTTTTTGTTAAACAGTTGTTTTTAATTAACCTACTAAATACAAATATAATGGTTCCAACAAATGTTTTGCTTTTTGCTGAACAAATATTGTCCATGTGTGCTTGGCTTGATAATACACATTCCATTATACGTGTACTTTTCAAAAATGATAGGAATTAATTGGCCATTAACCCTCTGCATTCTGATGTCAAAATATTTCTCATAATGCAGCTTGATATTTAACCAAATATACCTTGTTTGACAGAGCTCAGTGAGCTCTGTCAAACAAGATATAATTGGTTAAATTCATAGATATACAAGAGAAAAACAGAGTGATGGGGAAAATTCTGTTGCACTACCAGAGTGCTAGAGGTTACAATAGGTAGTTACATGAAAAATGGAAAAGAAACTGACCTTTAACAAGTTAGTGATAAAGTTTTGTGTATTCTATTTTCTTGATAATGTTAAGACATTTGTATTTTTCTTGTTTCAACTTTTGTGCATGCACAATGGGTTTCATTGTCCATTAATATTATGTATGTTGCCCATGATTATGGAATCTCATCACAATGTCTGATTATCAGAATCACAAAATATAACTACATGAGCTCATAAGATTATCTAAAAGATATTTCTCGATATCCTTCGACTTGCTGGATATCTAGGAATATCCCTCAGTAGCTTTCTAAATGATGTCATGCTACGCCGCATCACGTTGCCTTGAAGGAATGATCAGCTGATCTTTGTTACTGTTTTTAAAGGTATGCATTTGGGGTCGAATTGGGCTGAATATTGTGCAATAAAATGTCTCGTAGCATATAATAAAGTACAATAAAAATAAATGAAAGTGTCAATGACACTGTAGCTCAACTTGTTAAGACGTGTACATGTATAGTATGTGACACAGCAATGACAAACATCTAGGTAATGACCTGATAACAAAGGTACATATGAAGTATTGTAACGGTCTGTACATAAATACTGACCGTAGCCTGTAACAAATGCATAGGTAAAGTATTGTAAAGGTGGGTGACAGTCAGATGCTAAACTAGAAGAGAAATCTTTGAGTCCCAGAGTGGGTCTGACTGAACCCCCAAAAATTTGTTCTCATAGCACAGTGATAACAAAGGCACCCCAAAACACACTCGTTCCTGTCCCAAGGTGAAAACAAAGGTACCCATGAAGTTTCGTGAAGATCAGTTCATAAATACGAGCGTATAGAAGTTGTGACAAAAAACTGATTGGACCTAATTTCTGTACAAAATGGCCACTGGCAGCCATCTTGAATTTTGGACCGCACCCAGAAACACTCGTTCTCGTCCCAAGGTGATAACAAAGGTACCCAAGACGTTTCGTGAAGATCGGTTCATAAATACAGACTCTAGCCCGAGCCGTATTGATATGTGTACTTACTGTGTGGAAGTAGCACTGTAAAAATCAAAGTTCATCTAATTTGCATAATTTCTGCACGAGAAAAAAACCTGTATTATATGTGATGTATCCCATGGTACTAAACATTCACACAAAAAAATTATTCAAATCAGCGCTTTCATATGGAAGTTCTGTGCAAAAATCTGATTGCACCTAATTTTGTACAAAATGGCTGCCATCGGCCATCTTGAATTTTGGACTGGACCCCAAAACACTCGTTCTCATCTCACGGTGATACCAAAGGTACCCAAGAAGTTTCATAAAGATTGGTTCATAAATACGGCCTCTAGCCCGAGCCGTATTGGCATTTGCACTTACAGTGCTGAAAGTAACACTAAATACATCAAAGTTAGTCTAATTTGCATAATTTACGCACAAGAAAAAACCCGTATTATATGTGATGTATTCCATGGTACTAAACATTCATACAAAAAATTATTCAAATCAGCACTTTCATATGGAAGTTCTGTGCAAAAATCTGATTGCACCAAATTATGTACAAAATGGCTGCCAGCAGCCAACTTGAATTTCGGATTCCACCCCAAAACACTAGTTCTCGTTCTACTGTCATAACAAAGGTACCCAAGAAGTTTTGTAAAGATTGGTTCATAAATACGCCCTTTAGCCGAGCTGTATTGAATTATTGACGGACAGACAGACGACTGGCCATGGCATAAGCTCAAATTTATCATTTTTAATGTTATCTTTTCAAAGTTTTCAAAAAATTTCAACAAAACCCTGTCATGTTAAACCCCTTATTGGAACGAGCTTGACCAGCTCGTTCTAGTGTGGGTTCAGATGATATGGTTTGTTTGAAACTTTTTGAAAAATAATTTTTTTTCAGCTATTGAATTTGTATATTCCACGGGTGGATTCACTGATTCGTTAGGTGAAGGGATAAAAGTATGAATATTGCTTACATCATTATTTCACAAAGATCAGATTTAGTCTTCTAGCACTCAGACGGATAGAGATTATAAGATGAAAACCCTTATATTTGTTAAATGATTGTTTTTAGTGTTACAGTTAATAAAACTAATAGAATGCAAAGATTTTGTTCAAATTGATTGTTCCCAATCCCACAAGCATTGAGTTGCAGAGTTATTATGGGGTCCTTGAAGCACAGGTGAATTTTGGAACTGAACTTACGTGATCTTGACCCTTAAGGGCCTAATTCCGACTATGATCCCTTTTACTGCAACGGAACAGGTGCCCTAACATGCAGTCTCAGGCTTGAATCACAGGTTACATTCTAAGTACCTTGGCAGTTGTTTTGTTTGCCTACATGGACAGCCAAGACTTGCCTAAAACATCTGCAATGTCACGGGTTGTAGAATGTCAAAGTGTAACAAAAATATATAAAGATCTCCAGGCCCTTAAGGGTTAAATGTACTTCAAAAATCGGAAAAACTCATGGAATGTCTTTAAGAAAAAAAAACAAGTCTACGCAATATTTTGCCCAAATGTGTACTTGTTGGCTGTGGTATTTTTGTTGTGTAAATTACATTTGTTTGTCTATTGGGATTTGAGATCACTTTCTGCATCAATGAGTGTATCATTACCACCACACAAGTATTGTTTGTTTGTCTATTAAGGTTTACCAACACTTTCAACAACCAAGAACCAATACTAAAAAACTTTTACAATTGTGTTTTCTAGAATTGTATTTTCTACCTATTAATATAACTGTCTAAAAGGAATCAATAGCATTTTAAAAGATAAGGCAATTTGCCAACTGGCAAACTGCCACATCTTTGAAAATGTTATTAAACGGTTCATTTCAACCCATTTGAAGTCATAACTAAAAAATGCAGTTGTGAAAATTCTATAGTATTGGCCCCTGGGTCACAAGTGTCGGACCACACAAGTATAAATTGAAGTCTAGCCAATTCTTTATAATTATACTGCCCACTTTAGACGACTACCCATTCCCTTTCAGCACATATGGCCAAAACATTTATTACATGCCTGTTCTATGTAATTCCCATCTACAGCAACACTAAACAATGCAGAAAATGAAAATCTGTTCCGCATATATGAACGGAACGGAAATCGTTGATGGACTATTTTTAAATAGAAGCGAAATTTCACTGGAATTTTCTACAAATTGTGCAACGCAATTACACACTGAATCCCTAGCGATAGCTGAAATCGTCCCCTGAGTTCCAATGTGTTCTATGTGCCAGAATTCAGGGGACGAAATAGTAACACATGTTCAACTCACAAATTTTGTTCACAATAAAATGTGTTCTTTTTGTTGTTAGTTGTCAAATGAATTGCTGAGTGTCCTTCTAATAAATGTTTTTACAGATGTGATGGCATGTAATAAACACATAACAACATGCATGTGTGAATGGGTTAATTGATATGGCACTTGTGCCATTGCAGAAGGATAAAACTCTAGGCCTGTGGCCTCTTGTTTTATCCTTCCGTGCTGGCACACGCGTCATATTGATTAACCCATTCACACACACGTGTCATTCTGTGTATGACTGTCACACAAGTATAAATCAAGTTTATCCAGTTTTTCACAGTTGTTTTGCCCAATTAGTCTATAAATGCTTGGAGATTTTTGTACAGTTTTGTTACACTTTGATAGTGTACTTTGCAGTTGTTTCAAGGCAAAACTTGGCTGTCAACATAGTCAGCCAAGTCTTGCCTAGAAACAACAACAGCCAAGGTACTTGAGATATACTTTTCAAATGTACCCATAGACTGCATGTTGAGGCACCTGTTCTGCTGCTGTGAACATGATCAAAGTTGGATTTAGGTCCTTAGTTTATGAGGACTATTGGGATTTAAGATGGTCTTCAGTATCTTTAGCTCTCTCAAGACCACCACACATGAAAGTTCAAGGTTAGCCAATTCTTTATATTTATGCTGCCCACTTTAGAGGAATGCCACCCCCCCCCCCACCCCCCCCCCCCCCTTCAGTATTTAATTTATTTAACAAGACTATCACACAGGTATAAATTCAAGTTAGCTCATTTATAATTTTGCTGCCTACTTACACAGACTGACATAACCTCACCTGCACATGTTTTTTAGCAGGCCCTATTATTCCAGTGAAGCAAAACTTGCCTACAACAGCAAACAATCAATGATTCACTTCTGGGATTCCCACAGAAATTTAAATTTTATTTTTTATGCACTAAATAAATGTAATACTTAGTGATAAATACATCTGACACTGGTCCTTGAGACGTCCCTGAAAGCTTTGCAAGGACCAAATGTTAGTGGCAGTATTTTATTACACGCCTATCCTATGAAATCCCCATCTACAGCAACACTAAACCATGTGGAAAATGAAAATTTGTTCCGCACACATATGCAGAACAGAAATCATTGATGGACTATTTTTAAATAGAAGCGGAATTTCACTGGAATTTTCTACAAATCCTGCAAAGCAATCATAATTTGAAATGCTAGCGATAGCTGAAAATCGTCCCATGAGTTCCAATGTGTTCTATATGCCAGTAGACACACAGAACACATTGAAACTTAGGGGGACAAAAGAGTAACACAGGTTCTCCTCACTAATTTGGGCGGCGATAAAAATGTGTTGTTTTTGTTGATAGTTTTCAAATGAATTGCGCACATGTCCTTCTAATAATTGTTTTTATAGATGTGAAGGCATGTAATAAACAGAACGACACGCATATGAATGGGTTAATCGATATGGCACTTGTGCCATATCAATTAACCCAGTGACACCCCGCGTGTCGTTCTGTGTATATATGTGGAAACAGTAGTCTACTTATTTGTTTTTTTTATGGTTTAACAACACTTTCAACAGCCACATTGTGTAGGATCGAGTAGTGGCAGACAACTGTCAGAATGTACTAACTCTGTGGGAGCGTGGTGGCTCAGTGGTTACAGTATTGTACTTCAAACCGAAAGGTCCATAGTTTGATCTTCATCACCGGGGCACGGAGTTGCTGTGTACTAAGGCATACTGCACGTCGATGATGCACTTGTCTTCAACCAATGCTAACCCTGCTTGTGAGGAGATAGTATGTTGGGAAGTCTGGCAGTTGCTCATCAAGTCTCGTGGTTCTCTCCAGGAACTCCGGCTTCCACCACCCGTAAAACTGTCAAACATGAGGTGACCCTGGCTGTCGAAAATGTCATTAAACACCGATAGTAAATAACTTAACTCTGCACAAGAAGGGTTATCAGCAGTAGAAGGCAAGTGCACTATCGACATGCAGTATGTTTTAGTATATAGCGTCACCATACCCCAATGTGGGCAATCAGGGTTGTGTCCCTACCAAGGACACAACACACCTACCAATGGTCAGAATCGAACTGTCCACCTTTCACTTTAAAGTTCAATGCTCTAACCACTGAGCTGCTACACTCCCCACTAAATGTACTAATGCAGTTATCCTCCATCATTTTTACAATGGAAATGTGCTTAGAAAATGGAATTAACTCCTAGCGTGCTGCTGTCGTATTCTCCCACCCTGGACATCAAGTTACTTGCTACTAGAATAAGTAAAATTTAAGCATTTTTAACCAAATGTTCATCTGTAAATTGAGTCAACTTTTCCATCAATGATTTTTTGAGCTAAATTTTGCTTTGTAAAAAATACTCAGCAGGTAAGAGTTAATTGGAATGCTAATAAAAGAAATGTCAGTGGAAAGAGTGCTAGATTAATTTTGAAAGTCAGAAACTGTTCACTTGGATTTGTGTTACAATGTCTTTTAAGATTGCTACAGACACCCTCTAAAGGCCTGGTTGATTCACTCATGACACAGGACACGTTTTTGCCATCGCAGCAAATTTCCCAATCAACTAGGACAGAACATATGACAGTACTGTGAATTTTGCCGAGGTGGTGTGAGCAGCGTAGTGACTTCAATGTGGCTGCCACCCAACCATAAATGTTGTTCCAATGTGATTACTGATTAAAAACAATTTGGGGGGTGGGGGGGGGGGGGGAGATATAAGTTTGAGGTTACAGATAAAGAATCTATTAAAAAATATCTATGGGCATTCTTTAAAATGCATTACACCATTAAATTAATGATTGAAAACAGTCCTTTTACTCAACAAAACTCCCGAATCGGTCAGTAACACGCAGGAAAAACAAAACATAAACAACTTTGGAGTTGTTTTCATTTAACATTTATGGAGAAAATCTTTGAGCTTAATGTTTCAGAGCCTATCGAAAAATATCTAGAGTGATTCTTCAAAAGGTGTTACAAGTTTAGAATAATGATTAAAAACAGTCCCTTTAACCAACATAACTACAAAATTGGTTAGAAAAACATGAGAGTTGTTTTCATTTTCACATTCAAAGTAAATCATATAGCATCTTTTAGCATGAGCTGTCTAACCACTTTTCAAAACACTGTCACTTCGGTGGCATTTTTAAAGTCTATTAATAATAGTGCTCATATGGGGACTGGCTAATTTTTTTTGCATGTCAGGGGCATATTTACTTCCTTGAGATTTGTCTTTGAACTCAGTAATTCTAACGAAACTGTACCATTCTGGTTGATTCACAGCATTGCTGAAAAGTGTGCTATCTGGGCTGTTCTGCAAGTGAGTCAGCCTGGCCCCAATGAGCTGTTGGTAGACAGATCCATATTTCTTTTCAATAGAACCCCAAAATGGTCTCTAACACTCTGTCACTAAAGTGGAAAGCACACAAATCCCAGATATTCTAACAATTACTTACTGTAATGGTCATATCCAGCCAGGGACCAGCCTAGGGGGGAATTTTAGGGAGACTTCAAGTCTCCCTCCAGAAAAAATAGGGAGACTGCAGAGTCATGTAGGGAAACTTCATATGCAAGTGGGGAAAATTAAGAATATTCATGTACCACCCCCGCCGCCCCTTCATATTTTCAATTTATGGTCCTCCATTAACATACAAATAATCCAGGTCCAGTTGTCTATGATGCATCTGTGCCAGGTTAAAAAATCACAATGTAATTATTGACTGAAAATCCCCCACTGCTACCTTCTCCTTCATGACCCCTCACCTCTTCTTCGTGCCAATCCCCCATCACCCTCCTGTGGTTGCCTTTCAACAAAGTCTACTAAGCTAATAATTTCCTAAGTCTGAAAGTGTGAACAGGACCAGATGTAAGAAGGTTGCTTGGGAGGTACTTTGTTAGTTAATAAATAAAATACATTCTGGGGTCGAGTATTTTGTAAAAGAAATGTCATTCCGCATCATTTTTTATGGCATTCCGCATCATTTCATGTCATTCCGATGTTTAGGAGGACCCTTTTTCAAGATCGTCCACATGCACACTTGTGTCCTGTACAAAGCTTTTCTTGACATCACTAAAGCTTTTTTTCATGTGTTTCAATTCCATTCGTGTTTTTCTGGGAATAGACAGCCCAACAGTTAACAGTCGTCAGCAAATCGAAATGAAAATAATGTGTTATAAAATATGTCCGTTGTGTATATATTTTCGGCATCCTAAACGACGTAACCTACTTTCAAACTGGGTTGTTTTGTTGAGTCGCGTTAGTCACTTATTTTCGTTTCGACACTTTGAAGCTCCGACTGGAACGCAACAAAATAGAAATAAAAAAAATCCGCCGAAAGCGACATTGGACAATTGCTTGTCGTGTGATTTCAGATAAATGGACGTTTATTTGACGAATTAAAATGCCCATTTATCACACTCGAGCACATTCGATTTTTGAAAATACTCGTTTTCATGTAAACCTCGCATCACTCAGTTCAGCCTTTTCTCATTTTGGCCAATTTTTAGAGGGCGACTTGTAATCGCCCCGACTATTTTTCTAGGCGACTTTGGGCTTAGAAGGGCGACTTAATCGCCCTAGTCGCCCTCACGGCTGGTCCCTGTATCCAGCCAGTATTCACTAAAACCACAACTCAAATTTTATATTTTCAATTTTTTTCCCCCAGCATTTAGCTTACAACCCCTCAGTGGATTGAGCATAAAGAACCTGTTCCAGTGAAGGGTCGGTCAGAGGCTATATTTTACAAGATAGAGTGCTAAATTATTTTTGTCATCAATATTTGTTCATATGTACTTGACTTGTTACAATTTATGAGAGAGTGCCTACAGGCACTCTCCCATAAATTGTAACAAGGCAAATCCTAATAGACAAAATAAATTCACTTCAAAGATAATTCAAAGCACATCCACAGAATACAAAGCCCTAAATTGCAGTACCAGCACTGCAGAATAAAGCCCAAATATGGGCTTACAGCCTTCTACCAGTTAAAAGCAAAAAGATGGAAAATTGTAAGTATTTAGGAAAAATTTGTATGATTGTCATATTCTTGTTATGTAAGATAAAGGGGTTGCAACATATATAATGGATACAGATGGCCAGATTATGCACCATCAAAAAAGGAACTCAATTTGTAAGATATATAATAAGTCTATTGCTTTAATTTTATCATTTCATTTAAAAATTCCAAATACACTGCCTTTTGTGGAGAAGATGCTGGTATGAAATGTCCTCCGGGATGCTGTAGGATTTTTGGATCACAGAAATACTTCAACAAGTCTTCACTCATTTCTGAAAAATGATTATTATAAGTGAATTATACTATAGATGAATGTTATCCAACAACTCCTGCAGAAAATGGTTACTATGTCTATTTCTAACACACTTTTTGATTCTTTTGAATGGAAGTTATGACTCCCCCCCCCCCCCCCCCCCCCCCCCCCCCGCCCCTTCTTGGAGTGAGGTTGGTGAGTTTATTCCAGCAGGAAGTTTTACAGCCTAATCCAAAATCAAATATGAAAATGCTATAAAAGAAAAGAAGAATACTCTTTGTGATAGTCCCAGCATATGGGTCTTCCAGAGGCCAGGAAAACATGAGGCCCCCACAAGGCCTGATGCACCTACCTTGAACAAAACCCGATATAAACAGAGTCCAAGAATGAATCTACATTAAGCAATCAATCTCCATAGGATCCATTATCAATCCTTGAGCCCCTCATGAGTGACTAAAACAGTTCAAGCATCATGCCTTTTCTTCTGTTAATCATAATGTAAAAAGTGGAGCTCCCCTATGGAGCCTCTTGATACAACCTATGTGGATTAATCTTAGTTACACACCTCTAGAGGGTACTTACTAAAAAAATTCTAATTCTTCAGCTACATGGCCAATTCAGGCCCCCATAGGGAGCCCAAATATTAACCCAGGATTTGAACAAACTTGAATCTCACCCAACCCCCACCCCCCCCCCCCCCTCCCCCTGTGATGTTGTACACCAAATATGAAAGCATTCCGACTGGTGGATCTGAAGAAGAAGATTTTTAAAGACAATTCCTCATATTTCACTAAGTTACAATTCAGGCAACTACAGGGAGCCCAAATATTAACCCAGGCACTAGATCTGAACAAACTTGAATCTCAGCCTCATAGAGATGCTGTATACCAAATATGAAAGCATTCTAACTACTGGATCTGAAGAAGTTTTTAAAGAATTTTCCTCATATTGCACTAAGTTAAAATTTGGGCTACCATAGGACTGATTCTGACTGGTGGTTCTGAAGAAGAAGATTTTTTAAGATTATTCCCCACATTGCCCTAAGTTAAAAATTAGTGCTCCGGTTTTGAGCCCAAATATGAACCAAGGGGCTTCATTTTAACTAGCTTGTATCTGACTCCCCTATGAATGCTGTATACTAAATATCAAAAGATTCTGACCATTGGTTCTGAATAAATGTTGTTGTTTTTTGTTTTTTTAATTTTTGCAAATATGCTGACTCAGCATTTTTTTGATGCCCCTGACATAACCAATAGCAATTATTTTTACCATTCAATTCTACCAGTCCTAAGAATGATTCAAACCCAATAATAGTTCTCCGTTCTGTGTGGTTTGGGAAATATGGGTGTTTGAAAATATTTCTATTTTTAGCTCCGGGACACAGGAAAATGGGTTTTTTTGCCTGAGTCAAGTACTTATGACTCAATAATAACACATACCAAATTTGGTTCAAATCTGACCATCGGTTCAGAAAATAGAAATTTTGGTCGGGGCCAAAAATCTTGCCCCTCCCATTATAAAGGCAAAAACTGATCTACGAACTTTGTTTGAACAAACTTGATTCTACACCTCAAAAGGAAGCTCCAAATATCAAGTTATTGTACCCTCTGGTTCATGAGAAGAAGATTTTTTAAAAATTTTGGAGCATTTTCCCCCACCCCATCTCTATGGGGCTAGGCATGTTGAGTTCAACAAAAATGCAATGCCCCTTCAGGCTTATCACTCACACAAACTTTCACTGGAAGAGGCCCACTGGTTTTGGAGGAGAAGTCTAAAAGATAGTGTTGATGGAAGGCGATCGATTAGATAAGCCCAGCTGGACTTAATCGAGGTGAGCTAAAAATTATCTTCTTGTCTGAAAACGTATACTGCACACCTAACAACTATAGATAATGTGTGTAAAGTTTCCTAACAATTAGCCCAAGAAAACACAAGTTCTCATCCGGAAACAAATTTATGTACATAAATCTATTTTTAGTAATAGTGACAATATTTGATCCTATGGCATGGAAAAGTATACAGCAAATCCACATGTAACAGCTATAGCTAATGTTCGAATTCTTACAACAATCAGGCCAATCAAAACTAATAATCTGTCCAATCAAAACAAATTTATGCACAAAAATGTACTCTTAGTAACAACTATCCCAATATTTGACCTTCTAACCTGAAAAAGTATACTGCACATCTAAGATCCATAAGCTACATGCATGTGAAGTTTCATACCAGATGGCTAAGGGAAACTCGTTCTCATCCAGAAATGGAATAAGGATGGACAGACAAGCTGATTACTATAGAGCTTCCCTCCTGGACCATAAAAATTTAAATGGTCTAATAAAGAGGAATACACAGGGTGTTTTGGCAAATCAACACCCAGTAGGTGAAATCACCCCATATACTTGGGCCAGTAGAAACTTGACAGCTCAGGAACCACCAGTCAGTCTATGTGGTGGTTCCTGAGCTGCAGATTTGCTTGTTGGGTCATTTCAGTTCAACAGGTCTAGGAAATAAAGTTATGGACAGATGTCTATTTACTGGCTGGCCAAGTCCCAAATCACCATGTGTGTGCTATATGTGCATCATAACCTGGGTGAAACATGGACCTCAATTCCTAAGGTTCCTAAAATACACCTTTACCAACATCAAATGAATATGTCACCAGCATGATACAACATTGAACCAGAGGGAGTAAACTTTGTCAATGATGAAAATAACTTTGCCAGCAATGCTAGTTTCAGGCTACTGAGTATCATCATGGATTTTGGTAATAATAGCAGATACAAAACGTGAAATTTAAGAAGTGGCAATGTCTGGTAATTTTCTTTTAACCCTGTACCTAATGTAATGGCCAAAACAGACCAGTGCTGTTCACCAAAATTGTCATTAAAATTTTAGTATTTTTTGCCACCAAAACATAGCTTATGACCTCTCATTGGAATGAGCTCAATGAGCCCATTCCAATGATGTGTCCTAAGCTATATTTTGGAGGCATAAAACGAACAAATAGGTTGTGACATGTTATTGGAATCAGTGTACTGAGTCGAAAATGTAGAAATGGTGTTAATAAGTTACACAATCATACTTGATTACAAGGCCAATGTTTCTGGTTGGGATAAAATGTTGGGTGCCTTTTAACCCTTTACCCAACGAATCAACCCCATCAACCCCCGTAATATGCTAACTTCAGTAGCTGAAAAAATATTTTAAAAAAAATTTCAATAAAACCATATCATGTGGTCCCTCTTTGGAATGAGCTCGACGATTAAATTTAAATGAAAGTGTCAATGACACTGTAGCTCAACTTGACAAACTTGAACTTGTTAAGTTATAAATGAAATGGCAAAATTGAAGATCCTTGGTACCAATGTTATTTGATAAAACTTCAACATAACAGCATTGTGTGTGCACAACGTCAGAGTAATCCATGCATTTTTAAATGTAAACTGTAAGACTGGCTAAAGGAAGAATGTTGATACACAAATGCAGTATGTTCAGAGGTTATTGTAAATGGCAACTTTTTTCACAGAAATGAATGCTAATCAATAGCTCTTATCTAAAGGTCTTGCCTAATGAGTACACCAAGTTCAAAAACAATCCTATGATAAATGTGGCCTGTAGACCATGTCAAAGAAGAATGTTGATACACAAATGCAATAAAATCAAAGATTGTTGCTAACAACAACAGTTTTTGATGGAAATGAAAAGAAAATCAATAGTTCCTATCTTTGTCACCCTGCATAAGCATACAAAGTTTCAAAACAACCTGATAATGAATGTGCCCTCTGAGGCATGCCAAAGGAAGATGTTAATGCACAAATGCACTAAGTAGAAGGTCATTGCTTGTGGCAATGGTTTTCTGGGGTTTTTTTTGCAGAGAGTGCAAAAGGAATAAGTTGATGCACAAATGCAGTAAGTTCAAAGGCTGGTGATAACAACAATAATTTTTTATGGAAATGAAAAAAGCAATAGCTCACATCTAGAGGTCACCCCAAACACATTTACCAAGTTTCAAAGTGATCCGATCATAAATGTGCCCTGAGGGGTGTGTTAATGGGAAATATTGACGTCTAACTAAACTAAGTTCAAAGGTCAGCAGCCACATTTTTTGACAGAAATGGAAGATAATTGGCAGCTCCCATATAAATGTCACCCCACACAGGCACACCAAGTCTGCAAGCAATTCAATCATAAATGTGCCCTGCAGGGTGTGTCAAAGGGAAATATTGATGCTTAACTGCACTAAGTTTTTACTAAGTTCATCGAAGGTCATTGCCAGTGGCAACATTTTTTGATGGAAATCAAAGAAAATCGATAGCTCCCATCTAGAGGTAACCCCAAACAAGCATACAAAGTTTCAAACCGATCTGATCATAAATGTATCCTGTAGGACATGCCAAAGGAATATATTGATGCCTGTCTAAACTAAGTTCAAAGATCGTTGCCAGCGGCAACATTTTTTGACGGACGGAAATGGAAGAAAATCGATAGCTCCCATCTACAGGTCACCCCAAACAAACATGCCAGGTTTCAAAGCAATCTGATCATAAATGTGCCCTGTAGGGTGTGCCAAAGGGAAATATTGAGGTCTGACTAAACTAAGTTTTAAGAACATTGGCCACAGCAACATTTTTTGAAAGAAATGGAAGAAAATCAATAGCACCCATCTACAGGTCACCCCAAACAAACATGCCAGGTTTCAAAGCAATCTGATCATAAATGTGCCCTGTAGGGTGTGCCAAAGGGAAATATTGAGGTCTTCTGACTAAACTAAGTTCTAAGAACATTGGCCACAGCAACATTTTTTGACGGAAATGGAAAAAAATCGATAGCTCTCATCTAGAGGTCACCCAAACAAGTATACCAGGTTTCAAAGCAATCCAATCATAAATGTGCCCTGTAGGGTGTGCCAAAGAGAAATATTGAGGTCTGACTAAACTAAGTTCTAAGAACGTTGGCCGCAGCAACATTTTTTGACGGAAATGGAAGAAAATCGATAGCTCCCATCTAGAGGTCTCCCCAAACAAGCATGCCAGGTTTCAAAGCAATCCGATCATAAATGTGCCCTGTAGGGTGTGCCAAAGGGAAATATTGAGGTCTTCTGACTAAACTAAGTTCTAAAAACATTGGCCTCGGCAACATTTTTTGACGGAAATTGAAGAAAATCGATCGCTCCCATCTAGAGGTCTCCCCAAACAAGCATACCAGGTTTCAAAGCAATCCGCTCAAAAATGTGCCCTGTCGGGTGTGCCAAAGGGAAATATTGAGGTCTGATTAAACTAAGTTCTAAGGACGTTGGCCGTGGCAACATTTTTTGACGTAAATTGAAGAAAATCGATAGCTCCCATCTAGAGGTCACCCTAAATAAGCATACCAGGTTTCAAAGCAATCCAATCATAAATGTGCCCTGTAGAGTGTGCCAAAAGGAAATTTTGTGGTCTGACTTAACTAAGTTCTAAGAACGTTGGCCGCTGCAACATTTTTGATGGAAATTGAAGAAAATCGATACCTTCCATCTAGAGGTCACCCCAAACAAGCATACCAAGTTTCAAAGTGATCTGATCATAAATGCGACCTGTGAGGTGTGCCAAAGGAAATTGTGGACGTACGTACTAACGTACTAACATACTAACATACGTACGTAAGCCGACGGATGAGAAGTGATGGCAATAGCTCAGCTTGACTTTGTCAAGTTGAGCTAAAAATCGGAAACAAGACCCCAGGCAACACGGCCAGAAGTCAGTAACAGAAATAAACTATCCGATGTAAAGCAAGATCTTCATCAGAAGAAAAAACGATACATCGGATGTTTGATGCATGACCAAAACGCCCAAACACCCCAAGGGTGAGGACGTAAACATGGGGATATACAGAATAATTTTCTGTATAATACGTTAAACTCCCAAGAAATTTTTATAAAACATTTCAATAAAACAAGCCAAAAAGCCTGGGAGCTTAACTGGGGGGGGAAGGTAGGGAAGGAATACTAAAGGAAACAGTGGACAAATTATTATCAATTAATGATGATGTCAGGCCCATGTCCCGAAATTGGGGAACATGAACTAATTTTTATAAATATTATAAAATTACAGCCCTGAACATTTCAAACCACCGTTTCTTCCTTCCTTCATTCTGTTGTGCCCTTTGGTCCACCAAAATAACCATTGATTTGTGTCTGGCATCACTAAAACTGAGATTTAAAAGCACAGATGTCAGTTTGATGTTATCTGACTGAAGGGCCAAACGAAGAATGATGTTGGCGCTAGTTTCGATGACTTCCTGGTGTCTGCGCATGCGCAGAGAGTAAATGTATGGAGGGCCAGATAGGACTTCTAATTTTCGGTTTTGCATGCAAATTTGGGGGATTGGGGGGCAAAATTTGTGTTTGGCCCTAGATATTTTTGAGTTAGCACCAGCTAGTCTGGGCCACTGGTATTAAGTATAAAAATACATAGGTTATGACCCCTTGTTGGAACAGTCTCATCAAGCTCGTTCCAACAAGGGGTCATAACCTATGTTTTTGAGACAAAAAATGAAAATATATTGAAAATTAATTGGCGATTTTTTAGAATAGCGCTTGTCCGTTACAGGGGGTAAAGGGTTAACCTAAAATTAAAATCGATGTTTGTTCTTAAAAATGAATTTGAACAATCTATTGGATTGTGTCAACTCACATACTCTGTAAAGTGTACAGAGATGAGAAAACATCTAGTGTGTTGCTAAGTTAGCTGAAATTATTTGAATTTCCTATATTTGAAAAGATAAATTTGATAATCATGTTTTGTCCAAACATAAGATAATTATACAAAAACATTTATTGACAGATATTTTATTTTTATGAATGCACACGGAAATGTGATACACAGTGGAACCGTTAATTTGATTTGCCAGTGAAAATTATTCATTTAACAGGAGTAATCAATTAACAGGATTTGGTCACTTTCCTGTATTCTGGAGGTAAACTGAGCATTTATTCTATAAAATCTTGTTTGACAGAGTTCATCGAGCTCTGAGTTAAATGCCTGTATTTATGTACTAAGGCCAAATAGGTCTATAAACATGGAGAATTTGGTCATGTAAGGCTAATTTCACAACATATTACAAGATTGTTTATTCAGTTAAACGGAGTTTACTCTATAACTTATATGTGATTAACAGGTAAACTTTGTACTGAAGGTATGGTAAGTGGTTTTGCATTTGGAAGTTATATTAAACTGACAGTGTAATTCAATTAAGAGATACCCAATTAATTGAGCTCCACTGTATTGCGTAAGAAGAAAAATTAACCCTTTACCCAACGAATCGCCCGCATCCGCCCGCGTAATATGCAAAATCAGCAGTTGAAAAAATGTTATTTTTCAAAAAGATTCAACAAAACCATATCATGTGACCCCTCGTTGGAACAAGCTCATCGAGCTCGTTCCAACGAGGGGTCACATGATATTGTTTTGTTGAAATTTTTTGAAACCTTTAAAAAAATGTTATTTAAAATAATAAATTGTGATATCGTCTGTGTTGGGTAAAGGGTTAATATGTTTATAAGGACTTGTCTTTTTACAATTTATTTGGAGAGCCAATAGCACCCTGCCCAATCAGTTCTCGGATTCTATGAGCAATCAGAAATTTCTCTGTTGCTTTTTTGTAAGTTTCTATAATGAAATCGTCTCTTGATCACATGCAGGTACAAACACAGAGCAGATCTCTAGTCATCAGAGTAAGATGGAGAGGTATGTATCAACCCCTTTGCATTTCTCAAGTAGCAGGGTTATTGACTGAGGCCCAGTTCATCTGAGGTGGGTGTGGATTATGTTTTAAGCAGGAAAATAGGCTGCACAAACCTTGAGGGGTCTGGTAGAATTTTTGTCTTGTGGATAATCAGGTGGATTTTTAACCAATTTGTAGGCATAATTTGGGGAATTTTAGGTCATCTGCTGAAAGCGAAATATATTGGGTATGAAAACAATTTAAGTTGGGCACCGAGAATCGTTTAAAAAATACGCACAATTTAGAAGTCACTCGGTATAGTCGCACAACAAAAAGTGGTTCAGCAGATTGTTTGTGGCCTGTATGGAGGGTTATCAATGTGTCATTGTTTTGGGTATATAGATATGCTGTTATTGTATAGAATGGTTAACAGAGAAGAGTACACACTTCTATTGGCACGTGATTCGATTCGTGCTATGAAAAGATATCTTTCACATGCAGTATTCAGTGATTTATGCTACACATTCCTCTTATAAACAACCGTCGCTTTGAAGTCTACCCATGTATAAAGTTTAAAAGCCCAAAAAATGAATAAATGGAGCCATTGGCATTTTGGCAAATACTGTTGTTTATGGGCCACCCAGACAGGTAATACCCAGTGGGCCATACACAAAAAATATATTGCTCATGGCTGCATTAATGTTGGAGAAATGATGAATATATTGGGTTCTGCTCAACGGATGTTTTCAGGACCGGGGGACACCACCTTTTATATATTGTGTATGAAAACGTACAAATAGTTCATCATTATATTTAAATAAATAATTTGGAATCAAAGTATGGAACCCAATGGAATTCAATTAATTTTTTACCCAACCTAAGGCCCCACAAAGTAGATTTTCTGTTTCTCATTCCAATTTTTATAAAATTGCATGGGAGTGGGGGGTTATGTTATTTTTTATTTTTGTAATTATTTCTTTGCCATCAAAAATTCATGGTCTTGGTTTGTTTTATGTTTTAGGCCTCATAATCCAAAGAACATCATCAAAATGTGCAAACAGATAAACAGGGCACAAGTATACCTTCCACGCATATCATTATACCTCTGTATTGCAATCTGAAATGGGCTGAAAACTAGTGGCATTCCATTAACTGGTGAAGTGCCAACTTATTTTCAAAGGTGATTTTTAACCGAGTATTTTTTTCAAACTGAAAGATACAATGCTGCAAGCAAGGGGAGCCTTGTTTAGCGAAATTTTGTTCACAAATAATTGCTTTCGTACAGTTCATTAGAGAGTACCTTTGGCATGCTCCAATAAATTGTAACAAATCAATTTTCCATAAACAGTTTTTGTTCTAATTATGAAAACAAAATAACATTTGCGTTTGACTGAATATGAAATAGGAGGAAGGAAAATGTTGACTTTTGCTCAGGTAGCCTCATTTTTTTGAAAGCCTTTATAGTGGCTTCTAGCACTCAACCAGTTAAGCACTTTTCAATTGAGCCATGACAGTGGCTTCTGGCACTCAACTTGTTAAGGTGGTGTGCTCCTAGTTGCCAGCATCTTCCATGAAACGGGCGATACTGCAGTACTAACCTGCTTTTATCCAGATTCAGAACAAAAGACTAAGAAGCCTAGATACATAATATTATCCTATGCTAACCAGTGGAAAAGCATGAGTGATGCGACAGGCAGGTGGTTGAATATTCGTTTGCACCGTACCAATAAATCATTTCATACCTGTATTATTCACTTGATGTTCAAACCTCGTTAAGCACTTTTCAATTGAGCCATGACAGTGGCTTCTGGCACTCAACTTGTTAAGGTGGTGTGCTCCTAGTTGCCAGCATCTTCCATGAAACGGGCGATACTGCAGTACTAACCTGCTTTTATCCAGATTCAGAACAAAAGACTAAGAAGCCTAGATACATAATATTATCCTATGCTAACCAGTGGAAAAGCATGAGTGATGCGACAGGCAGGTGGTTGAATATTCGTTTGCACCGTACCAATAAATCATTTCATACCTGTATTATTCACTTGATGTTCAAACCTCGTTGTTGAAAAGTTAAAAAATTTATAGTAATTTATATTTTTTTTATACTTACCAATGACCCAGGCTTAGCTGGTGCTAACTCTTTAAATTTCAAGGCCAAACACAAATTTTGCTCCCCCAACTGCCCCCAATCCCCAAAATTTGCATCAAAATCCATGTCCTAAGTGGTCCTCCATACTTTTGTCCACTGCACATGTGCAATGTCAAGGAAGTACCGAAATTGGTGCCAAATCTTTATTCTTACAACCAGTGCCTGGTAAGTGTTATGTAATCAGTGGGGAGGTATGAGTTTCCAACTCATGGGAGGGCCATCCCCATCTGGGTCATCGGTAAGTATAAAAAATATATAAATTACTATAAATTTTTTAACATTTTTATACTGTACCAATGACCCAGACTTAGCTGAATAGAAAAAAGGCTGGAGGGCCTAGGACATAAAGGAAAATCCAATAGGCTCAATTACATGTAAACAGAATTATCCCCTCAAGGAGAAAAGGAGAAACAGGATTTACATGTATCTTTCTTGTTTATACAAAATAAGAAAGACACAATACCATTCCGTAATTGAGCACAATAACATCAATGATCTCTATTAACATCCAGTATAACCCATTATACTAATTTTTTAAAGGAAAGCCAATAAATAAAGATAGTCCAGAGAATGAGACTCTTTATACTCATTTAAAAGTGTCCGAGGATTATATATTAACGCTCGTATGACACGTGACATATACAAATGCTTCACACTGAGCTACAGTTTAAAAATAATACATAAATGAGATAAACATTAGCTTTACACTTTAAAACCATCCCAGCACCGACTTGGAATTACTGACTCCAGAGGACGTATTCCCTTGCTTTTCACTATAAAGCAGGTGATATAAGGTAACACCATCCCCCCCCCCCCCATCCCCCTTCCCCTTGCTCTGGGTCAATCACCCCAGAACGAAGAGGGCAGCAGGACAGAGTCACTGCTGGAACAGAAAGCGTGCATAACTATAGTTGCAACTGTTTAGTGGACGACATTCTGAGCAACAGATAACGGATCTAAAAAATGCAGGTCGCCAGAAATAGACTCAATATTTCTAAGGTAAAATTCGTGAACGTAGAAGGCTGAGACCAGTATGTAGCCTTCATCAAATCGGTAACAGCAATACTATTAGCATAAGCCCAATATGTAGACAGCGCCCTCACTTCATGCGCCTAAATCTTAAGCACAGACTGCTGAGTAGAAGATAATTTTTCATAAGCAGTACGAATAGTCAACTGAATCCACCTTGAAATAGAATGGACCGCAATGTCCCTTCTATTAGGCAGCAGAGACAGAAAGAAACGTTTTCGTCCCTTTCTGATAAACTCAGATCTATGTTTGTAAATACACATAGCTCTGAAGAGCCTTAATAACAATAAGTTCAGGGTACTTATTAGGAGCCTGATTCTTAGCCAAAAATCCAACATTAGTAGTCAAAGTAATAGTATTACCAACACTTTGGCAGTGAGAATCATCAACAGCTCACTAACTCTTCTAGCAGAAGAGAAGGCTAAGAGAAAAGCTGTCTTATAAGATAAGTATTTGAAGTCTACAGTGTCAAGGGGTTCAAATGGCACTTCTTTTAGCTTCAGAAGAACCCAAGCTAAATTCCACTTAGGAATTAACCTAAGGGTTCTCGGACTATTTATTGAAAAGTTTTTAACTAACTTTGATAAAGAGACATTAGATTCAATTTGTAAGCTATCATGATGAGCATAAGTATCCGATAGCATAGACCTATAACCCTTAATAGTTATTGGCTGCAGTTTGATCTCTTCAAACACATAGACCAAAAAATTAGCAATGTCTGGAATGGAGGGATCATAAATATCAACAGAATGATCCCTACACCAACGAGAGAAAACTTTCCACTTAGCAGCATAATTTAGCAAAGAGGAGGTCCTCCTACAATTAGAAATTGCGTCCACTGCTCGTCCTGTAAAATGCTTGCCGTGCAAGAAGGACCGCACAATGGAAATACATGAAGGTTGAGACCTTGCAGGTTATGATGCAGTGTGCGTGATTTTTCCTGCAAAAAAAGGTCCTCCCATGGAAGAAGCTTCCGAGGAATGTCCCACAACAGACACCTGAGTAGATTTATCCATGGTCTCTGGGGTGACAGAGATGTTACCAAAAGAATCTTGCAATGAGATTGCTTTATTTTTAGCAATATCTGTTGAATCAACGGAGCTGGAGGATACACGTATCCTATCATTCCATGCCAAGAGATCAAGAGAGCGTCTACTGTGAACGCTCGAGGATCTGGGTATGGTGACACATACGTCTGCAACTGATTGTTGAGATGCGTCGCAAACAAGTCTATCACAGGATGATCCCATTGGTAGCAGATCTGATTGAATACTCGTTTGTTGAGAGTCAATTCTGACGACAACATACAACCTTTCTGAGAAAGGGAGTCCGCTAGAACGTTCAGATGACCCGGAATATGACGGACCGACAGAAGAACCTGATGCTCTAGAACAAACAGAAGGATTCTCTCCGTTAAGTTGAACAATAGAATGGAATGAGTGCCTCCCTGGTTCCGAACATACCCTACTACTGTCGAATTGTCGGACAGAATTTGAACATGTGAATTCTGAATAATGTTCATCCAGTGAGGTAGCACAAGCCAAATTGACATCATCTCATTGATGTTTATGTGCTCGTTTAGGAACTGTGGATCCCAAAGACCCTGGCACCTCGAATCTGTTGGGCTCAAAGTTGCGCCCCAACCTATTTGACTCGCATCCGTCACAATCGTAAAAATCGGATCCGGCAGTTGCAGTGGCACTCCCTGAGTTAACCACTGAATATCTGAATCTCTTGTTTTACTTGTTTCGACAATACAATGTTCGTTTCGAGCGAATGAATCTTCACACTCCAATTCTGAGTAAAAAATATCTGGAGTGGACGAGTGCGTAGGCGCCCCATCGGAATAAGATCCGCGGCGGCTCCACACAAACCTATCAGTTGCATGAATTCTCTAGCTGTTACTACATCTGAGTGAAGACAAAAGCGAGCGTAACAACTGACTAATTTCACTCTGGGTAACGGCAGACGAACCAGATTGTTGTGCATCTCGAAGCTCATTCCCAAGTGAATGAATGACTTGGACGGAACTAGATCCGACTTCTTTTCATTTACTATGAAACTGAGACATCAGAGCAGTTGAAGCAGACTTTGAACATTGTTCTAAAGCGTTAATCTGTTGTCATACCTCTGAAGAATGTCGTTCAAGCAGGCCGACGTTACCGCAGATGAATGAGCTCGGAAATGAGTCATTACCGAGTTCATTATTCGAGTGAAGGCCCAGGACGCTAGATTCAGACCGAAGCACATTGCTCGGAACTGATAAACGACTCCTAGGACAGCGAAGCGAAGGTACTTTCTGAACGCCGGATGTACCATGACGTGAAAGTACACATCCTTGAGATCTATGCTCACAGCGTAATCGTTCACTCGAATGCTCGCTCTTACAGATCGAATGGTCTCCATATAAAATTTTGGAGCCATGATCAGCTTGTTTATCCAGCTTAAATCTATAATTGGACAGAACAAGCCATCTGGTTTTGGAACCAGGAACAGGTGACTGTAGAAACCGGGAGATTTCTGGTTTTCTACGACCTCTATTGCGTTCTTCTCCAGAAGAGATTGGACTTCTGGTAGAAGCGAATCTCTCTTCTGAAGGTTTGACGGAAGCTGAGTCCAACATGGACTTCGTGTTAACGAAGGTTTTTCCTTGAAGGACAGCTTTAGACCTTCCAAAATAACCCCCTGAGCCCATGGGTCGTCCGTAATTGACAACCAATTGGTTAAGAATCTCGACAGCCTTCCGGCCACTAGAATGCAATAGAGGTTTTGACCATCACCTCCTGGACCTGTGAGGCTTGCAGGAGGAGAAACTACGTCCTCCCCGACCCACACCTCGACCAGTCGACCTAGGGGCATCTGACTGGTTGTCTCAACCAGCATTATGACCCCTACCTTAGTCGCTACTCTGACGGTCTCTGGAGTAAGACGTAGAGGCTTTCTTAGATCATCCTCTATAGGAACTTCCCTTAGACGTACTCGCCCCAGAAGTCCCTGACTTACTCCTCTCTGCTGAGTCCGGTTTTTCGAAACTGACTTAAAGAGCAAAGAGTCCGAAGCTTTCTTAGTAATCTGATCATAGATTAGCGAAAGCTTACCATCAAAGAGAAGCTCTCCTGAAACCGAAGCGGCTCAGAGAGTTTTTCACCTTAGAATCCACTCTTGTGGATGAAGCCCGGGCAGCATCACGTCTGACTAACTCCAAATTTGCCACTGAAAGGGCGGAGTTATACATGGAATATGCTATGGCCCTCGAAAGAACTCTCAAGGAAGTTTGAACATCCTGGAATTCTTTTCCATCGAGACGTTGTGATAACGCTCTGGTAAGGTGATCAGCGTACGATAAGGCGTCTAAACTGGCTCTGTTAGACGAGATTGTCGTCTCCAACGTACTGGAGAGAATTGACATAGACGCCGGCAATGACAACTCCAAGTCTTCTGCCTGGTCGTCTAAACGCAGAGGAACTCTCGGCATGCCCTGTCCTGCAGTTTCAAATCTATTTCTACTGTTGATGAACGGCAGATGTACAGCATCAGACGATAAGAAACTGGATTTGCCAGTCTTAGAGGTTAGCCTGAATATTGCGTCATTCAGCAGTTCAAATGTCCGAGAGACATTTCTGGACTGGGCCGGAAACTCAGGTGCAACGTCCTTATTCCGACCGAAAAAGTCTGTGTCCAGTGACGCTATCAGTCTCCTATCTGGTATCACAGCACTCTGGTCCAGAGGAACAACGTCTGGAAGGTGTTGCCGGATGAAATCTACGGCCTCCTTATGTTGTTCGGAAAGGGAAAATTCCAGCTCCGCTGATTCCCTTTCACCATCCGACTGGACCAAATGTGAATCTCGGTCGTCCCTTTCTGACACTGCAGGGGAGCGTACCGACCCAGCTTCCTCAGACAGTTCCTGATGTAAAAGAGTTTCTGAAGGTTGCTGGGATGCCGCGATGAGTTGTGCTATCTGTGATAGCAAGTCCATCACGGAGACCTGTGGAGCCGCAGTCTTACATAGTTTAGCCGCTGGAAGCTCCTGGGACGGTAACTCTTGCATAATTCTTTTATGCAAACGTCCCGACTGGTAAGGCTTCATGTCCTTGGCTAGCGGATGGAGTGACTTGGTCGACGTGGAATCCCTGGTCGGCGAAGCAGGCTGGATATCTGTGTTCACATAGCCAAGGTGCGGTCGTGTGTGCTGACATATGGATGAGGAAGCCAGTAGACTAGCCGCGCCAGACTGTCTATGCGACGAAGCGTCCCGAGCAGGAGGAGTGGACATATGCTCCGACTGAAAAACGTTACGTACAACATCTGGGCCCAGATGTTGCTGTAAGAGAGAGGGACCTCTCTCGCGGTCTGGGTTGACCTGGACGAGCTAGCTACCGGACTGACTGGCTTCCTCCATTCCATCCTCCAATCCGTCGTCGCCGGGTGTGCACGATCTGAGTTTATAGTGCTCGCAACACCCCCTTCTCCTCTCCTGGACCGCAATGGACGAATCTGGCGTCACATCACCCATTTCTCGAGTGATAGCTTCACCGGGCGAGATAGCTGGCAACAAGGTCGTCAATCCTACTAAGGATCTAGGCACTTGTTGAATTTCGTTGAGCACTTTTGCCGCTAGCTCTTCATTTGATTGCGACGATGAAAGCACACTTTTGAAGACATCACGGAAACATCACCCTGTTCTTGTTCCTCTGAAAAAGAGACTGAAAAACTAGAGTGACCCTGTGGCGAGAGGACCGGCATGGCCCTCTCACCACTAACTATATACCGTGACACACGTCTCCAACGTTTGTCATCCCAATTGGCACAAACTGAGCAAGAATTAGTGTGAGTACATTGACTACAGCAAATACAATGAACATGAGAATCAGAGGAAGACTTCCTCGATTTACAATTTGAACAATATTCTTTCATATTTTGAAAAAATATTAAACAGCGCTTGTACTCGCACTAACCCTTGAAATACAAAGATACATAATAATAATAATATAATCCATTACAAAAATTTCGAAAAGTAATTCAAAAGAAAAATTTTTTCGAAAAAATTTCAAAATGAGCCCAAGTTTCCATAGGGAACGATGAGCCCAAATGGATCCCCAAAAGCCTAAGTGTGGACAAAAATTTTAAAACATATCTAAAAATTAATGTTACACTTACTGACAATATTAATGTATATGGCTATGAACAGAACCTTATAGAAGACAAGTAATCACTGTCAGAAGTAACCGTTGTCAACGTAGACAAAAGTGAATAAAAACTGGAAACAAGACTCCAGGCACTGAAAATATGGTCCGCAATCAGTAACCAATTTTAAACACTATCCGATGTAAAACAGAAACTTCCACAGAAGAAACTGCAGTACATCGGATGGTAGATGCATGACCAAAACGACTAAACACCTCTAGGGTGAGATGTAACCATGGGGAAAACAGAATAAACATTCTGTTACAATACTAAAAACTCCCAAGAAATTTCAGTAAAAAAATTTGAAAAATTATGCCAAAAGCATGGGAGATTAGCAAGGGGGGTATCAAGGAAAGGGAGAGAGGAAACACTGAACAAACAGTGGAAATTTCATAGCAAGAATGAAAACATCAGGCCCAAGCCCCGAAATTAGGGAACATGAAATAATTTTGCATAAAAATTATAAGTTACAGCCCTGAACACATCCTTCCACTGTTTCTTCCTCTCATCCCCTTATTTCATCCTTAGAGCCACCATTTCTTTCATGATTTTGTGTCTGGCATCATTTTAACTGAGATTATAAGCACAGATATCATTGAGATGTTACTGATTGAAGGGCCAAACAAAGAATGAAGATTTGGCGCCAATTTCGGTACTTCTTTGACACATGCGCAGTGGACAAAAGTATGGAGGACCACACATGACATGGATTTTTTTGATTTTGATGCAAATTTTGGGGAGGGGGGGGGGGGGGGCAAAATTTGTGTTTGGCCCTGAAATTTAAAGAGTTAGCACCAGCTAAGTCTGGGTCATTGGTACAGTATAAAAATATCAACAATTGTTGCACACTTTTATTTTCGGTAGCAATTATTCGTATTCACCAACTAAACCCACTGCCTAACATAACAGTGCTATTCACAAAATTCACCATTCAAATTTTACAATTTTCCCAATTTTTGCTCCCAACACTGCTTATAACCCTCTTTGGAACAAGCTTGTTGAGCTCATTCCAATTGGGGATCAAATACTATATATTTCTTGAGACAAAAAATGAAAATTTTTAATGGTTCAAGAATTTTTTTGCAAGTGTCAACCTGTAATTGTGTGAAATAAAGGATCAGAAACAAAATGAGGCATGCAGTTTGCAGCACTTCTCAGCTTCCAGCAATCAGGCATGACTGATGCATTACAGGATAAAATCATCCATGTGGAGATGTACTAAATACACATAGAATGCAGCCTGTCAAAGTATGATTTCTGTCAATACTATATTGAATTAAATAGTAATCGGTCAGCTTATTTTATGTGAAGTCTTTTTCAGTGTTCATTACCAATGATAAGCCTCTGTAACCATTATGTTTGTCATTTTTTTACACCTTTTTAATGTTTTAAGCTCTCTGCATCACTACTACCATGTCAGTGACATGACAAAAATTCTGCTCTGCTGGCAGTCGGTAGATATATATAGATTTCCAATAAACATTTTTTGATAATGACAAACACATTTGCAAGAGTTAAACTCAAGAGATACTAAACTCAACTGCCTTTCTGTGAACACAAACAAGTCTCCTTAAATTATATATCTCATAATTTAATAAATCGCGTTAACTGAAAAAATTTCCAAACACCAAACCATTTACTATGCAAATTAAACCAGTTAATTCCATATAGTTTATAGAATGAACCTATAAATTAATTGAATAAAAATTTTGCAGTATCTCAACGAATTACTCCAGACAGCCACTGAATTCCTGCTATTTATAGACCTGTTTGGCCCCAGTACATCCAGTATGGGCATTCTGTTATATCTTGTTTGGCAGAGCTCATGGAGCTCTATGAGCTCTGTCAAACAAGATTTAATAGAATATATGCTCATTTTAACATTAGAATATAGGACAATGACCAAATTCCTGTTCATCGTATACTCCTATTAACTGAATATTTTCCTTATGCAAATTGGCTCTTCAAATAACAGGGTTCTACTGTACTTTGTAAACAATTCCAACCTACAGTACAGTTGGCACGGATTAGTCGTAATCCATACATGGACAGTGTTTACCTGATAATAAAAATCATCAGCAGCAGAATTTTTGCAAAAGGGGCTTCATTAATTAAACTTTTGATAATTATTCCTATAATTAGGGTTTTGAATCTAATATTATTGCGTCTGTGGAAATATTGCCCATCCATGGAAAGTGACCAGTCCACTGTGGCTGTGCTATACATGTCAGCATTCATTTAAGGAATGATCGTTTCTTTTTGTCTATTTCTTGACTTATGAACCCCAAAAAACAAAGTCCAAACTGTGTAAATGGGCGTAGCCCATTTACACAGTTTGGACTTTGTTTTTTGGGGTTCATAACTCAAGAAATAGACAAAAAGAAACAATCAATCCTCATAATTAAACGTTCGCGACCCAAATAAATAAATAGTGTTAGTCGTCCTCTACTTCAGCGAACAAACACTTAAAAACTAAAACTGGTAGACATATTATTTTTCTGGCATAAAAGAGGGTGCCTATTCTTGAAATGCAGGTAGCAATTGACACACTTTCCAAGTCAAATGCACTTATGTCATTAAATTTTTTATTGGCCAATGAATTACGTAATGCAAAGAAAACGTCATAAGCCATGCCTCCCTCAAATTTCATTCAACTGTTCACTTCACGTAAAAGTTACGTTCCGTGGTAGGTGGAAGTAGGCCATCAGTATTACATTGTATTTTGGTTTTGACCATTTCCCGAGAACTGAAAAACACAGTTTGTAAAAGTGGAGTTAGATATAAAGCCAGATGACATGAAATTAGTTGAATTCAATGTCAAAATTGCCGTATTCGTTGTGACCAGCCATTGTTTACAATCGATTTGGGTAAAACGATGAATGCAGACGATCACCCAGTGTGCGTAAAAATTGAAATATCAAATAAATACAGTTGTGAAGAAAAAGAAAAATTGACCCACCACGGTCATTTAAATATTTTATAAATAATTTCATGGTGATAAATTAGTAATATAAATTTATTTTTCTTTTTCACATTTAGAACGTGCCAGTGTTCTAACTTCTACTGATTTGACACCATGTTGCAACTCCGAAGACTGGTATTTTAGGGGCGTGGCTGGAGGCGGACCTAATTGTGTTTTTTTTCGGTTCATTGAGTTATGAAAAGAAAAAAACAGAATCGTGTGAGCCGAAAAAAAGTTTAATTATTTACTTTTGGCAGAGAATATGTTTTTTTTTCTATCATGCATCATGCTGGATGCATGTAAGTATCCCCTATAAGAATATTTACAGAATTTGTCAGTACTGAATGACAATTAGGAAGTTGTCTTACCTTTTTGTATAACTTTATCTGTTTCACCAAAGACATGTAGAGATGGTATTGTTATTGGTATATCATAAAGATGATCATGTTGTGTTGAGCAACTTTTAAATCCTGCTACCAATATCGTAAAATTAAACTGGAAAACAGAGTCTGGAATATAACAAGAATACACGTTTGAACTTTAGGATTACTTCAAGAGCATAAACTATTCTGATGCTGTCTTATTCTTGGATGGTTATTTTGAATATGAAAAAATAGGCCGATGAAATCGTCAGACGTGTGTACCCATACGTGCAACTAGTAGAAAGCTGTATGGCGGAGGGCCACCACGGATACCGACATTATGTACACCATACAAGGTATGGGTACATATAGAAATGGATTGGAGGAGTGTCTAATTTGATGGATAAAGGGTTAATGTCTCCGGATCAAATTATCAGATTTATATAAAAAACTATACAGCACAGCACATCAGTAACCTGAATAAATATATAAAGTAACATGACAATCAGATTGATATTTTTTGAGTTATCTCCTGCCAAAGGGATTGGAGGAATTTTCAATTTGAAGGATAAAGGGTTAATATCTCCGGATCAAATTATCAGATTAACACCAAAAACTATACAGCTCAGCACATCAGTAACCTGAACACAATTATAAAGTAACTTGACAATCCAAGTAATATTTTTCAAGTTATCGAATGCCAAAGGGATTGGAGAAATTTTCAATTTGAAGGATAAAGGGTTAATATCTCAAGATTAAATTATCAGATTTACACCAAAAACTGTACAGCTCAGCACATCAGTAACCTGAACACAAATATAAAGTAACTTGACAATACAAGCAATATTTTTCAAGTTATCGAATGCCAAAGGGATTGGAGGAATTTTCAATTTGAAGGATAAAGGGTTAATATCTCAGGATAAAAATAACAGATTTACACCAAAAACTATACAGCTCGGCACATCAGTAAACTAAACACAAATATAAAGTAACTTGACAATCCAAGTAATATTTTTCAAGTTATCGAATGCCAAAGGGATTGGAGGAATTTTCAATCTGAAGGATAAAGGGTTAATATCTCGGATCAAATCATCAGATTTACACCAAAAACTATACAGCTCGGCACATCAGTAACCTGAACACAAATATAAAGTAACTAGACAATCCAAGCAATATTTTTCAAGTTATCAAATGCCAAAGGGATTGGAGGAATTTTCAATTTGAAAGATAAAGGGTTAATATCTCAGGATCAAATTATCCGATTTACACCAAAAACTATACAGCTCGGCACATCAGTAACCTGAACACAAATATAAAGTAATTTGACAATCCAAGCAATATTTTTCAAGTTATCAAATGCCAAAGGGATTGGAGGAACTTTCAATTTGAAGGATAAAGGGTTAATATTTCAGGATTAAATTATCAGATTTAAACCAAAAACTATACAGCTCGGCACATCAGTAACCTGAACACAAATATAAAGTAACTTGACAATCCAAGAAATATTTTTCAAGTTATCGAATGCCAAAGGGATTGGAGAAATTTTCAATTTGAAGGATAAAGGGTTAATATCTCAGGATCAAAATAACAGATTTACACCAAAAACTATACAGCTCAGCACATCAGTAACCTGAACACAAATATAAAGTAACCAGACAATCCAAGCAATATTTTTCAAGTTATCGAATGCCAAAGGGATTGGAGAAATTTTCAATTTGAAGGATAAAGGGTTAATATCTCGGGATCAAAATAACAGATTTACACCAAAAACTATACAGCTCGGCACATCAGTAACCTGAACACAAATATAAAGTAACTTGACAATCCAAGCAATATTTTTCAAGTTATCGAATGCCAAAGGGATTGGAGGAATTTTCAATTTGAAGGATAAAGGGTTAATATCTCAGGATCAAAATAACAGATTTACACCAAAAACTATACAGCTTGGCACACCAGTAACCTGAACACAAATATAAAGTAACTTGACAATCCAAGCAATATTTTTCAAGTTATCGAATGCCAAAGGGATTGGAGGAATTTTCAATTTGAAGGATAAAGGGTTAAGATCTCAGGATCAAATTATCCGATTTACACCCAAAACTATACAGCTTGGCACATCAGTAACCTGAACACAAATATAAAGTAACTTGACAATCCAAGCAATATTTTTCAAGTTATCGAATGCCAAAGAAAATGGATACGGACGCCAGATGGACAGACGGATGGACAAAGCATGGACGAACGACGGATGGTCACCCCGGATGCCGGCATTATGTGTACCATACATAGTATGGGTACACATAAAAATTGGATAGTAAATTAATGTCTTGTTGGTACAGTGGATGTCCTTCAGAGATCAACCTGGGTGTCTGCAGGGGCAGAAATCTGATTTTATTGATCATCTCAAATGGTCGTTTGCCATTTTTTAATTAACAGGTAAAGTAAATAATAATAATAATCATAACAATTTATAAGCCTAAAACCACAAAAGGGCACTTTGGTTTTGCAGTTGCTAAAAGAATGCCTGTTGAAAGAGATGTGTTTTAACACTTTTCTTAAATGAACTCAGGGTCTGAATGGTTTTTAGACTTTTGGGGAGAGAGTTTCACAGAGTGGGAGCAGCCACAGAAAATGCTCTGTCGCCTGCCATCTTCAGTTTCGCCATTTTTATTGATGGACCTTAGGGTTCGGCAGGTTCATACCAATTCGGAAGTTCAGTGAGGTAAGATGGAGGAAGGCCCTCTAAGGCACTTGAAGACCAGCAGGCACAGTTTGTATTGGATTCTCTAGCATACTGGCAACTAATGCAATTTGTAAAGGACAGGTGTTATGTGGCATGCTTTTTTGTTCCTTGTGACCACTCCAGCTGCACAATTCTGTATGTGTTGTAGTTTTACAATGTTGGTGTTTGTTAATCCAAAGAACAGTGAGTTACAGTAGTCAAGCCGAGTTGTCACAAAGACATGTGCAAGTTGCTAGGCTGTTTTATTGTCTATTAAGTTCCTAATTTTGCTTATGTTCCTCAGAGGAAAACATGCCACTTGGCAGATGTGCTTAACATGTGTGTCCAGTGACAGGTTTCCATAAACGAAACAAGCCAAGACCAATACGGGGTCTGGACCTGCGTCGCTGCATGCAACTGAATTGGCAAACAGGAAGTGGCTGCATGGCAGATCTGAAAATTGCATACACGATACAACTGATCATTATCAGGCTCCAGATGAAATATAAAATCAATCCCTTGCATAGAAGCCGAGAAAAGTTTGACGAAAAATTTCAATGTTCAGTGAGTACAGTAAAATTTCAAAGTATCGGCAAACAGGAAGTGGCTGCATGGCAGATCTGAAAATTGCTTACACGATACAACTTATCATTATGAAGCAGCAGACCAAGTATAAAATCAATCCCATGCATAGAAGCCGAGAAAACCTTGACAGAAAATTTCAATGTTCAGTGGGTACAGTAAAATTTCAAAGTATCGGCAAACAGGAAGTGGCTGCATGGCATATCTGAAAATTGCTTACACGATACAACTCATCATTATGAAGCAGCAGACCAAATACAAAATCATTCCCTTTCATAGAAGCCAAGAAAACTTTGACTGAAAAAGTGTTTCGGACGGACGGATGGACAGACAGACTGACGGATGGATGGACTGACGGACGGAGTCGAGCGGTTACTAGACCTGCTCTGCCACTGGCGACGCAGGTAAAAATAGAGATTACAAACTGACTGGGATGATGAAATGCATACATCCTGGATATTTAAATCAAGTTTGGGCAATTTACTAAATTACTGTGGATTTCCAAAATAGATTATTCCCGTTTTGTCAAAGTTACAATTTCAGAAAGTTAATAGTCATTCAAGATTTTATTTCCAGAATGCACTGTTCTAGCTGCTGCAATGAGCAGGCTGCACTATCTTTACAGTAATGGATATATAGCTGTGTCTTCAACGTAGCTGTGATAATTTTGTCCATGCTTTCTTTTTATGTCACCTGGAGGCAGGACATATATGGCGTAGAGAATCAGTCCTAGAACCAACCCCTGAGGGATGCCACAGAAGATGGGGAGTTTTGCTGAGTGCTCACAACCCTCTCCACAATCGTTGACAGAAAAGAAAGATTGGAGACAGGTTTAGCAATGGCTTTTTGATTAGGGGAGTTACAAGTTCTTGTTTCATCCCCTCGGGGAAAGTGCCAGTTGAAAGTGAAGCATTAACAATTTGCAAAATATCCTGGCTGAGATTTGTAAGATGCGCTCTGAGTAAAAATGTGGCAGTGCACTGAGTGCTTAGGGCGAGACTGCTTGATAATAGGGCTGCACGGTTTTTCAATAAACCGGTAATTACCGGTATTCAATGTGCTACCGGTAGAATACCTAGACGTCTGAAGAAATATCGGTTTATCAATATTCACTGTATTTTTTCAAATACTTACAATATTGTTCGGTATGCCTTCTAGCACTGTCTTTCCAGTGGTGAAATTCAACTTTAATTATCAATTAACAGGTTTCCAGGAGAAAAGTTTCTACAGTTGTTTTCATGATGATTAGGTAATGATAACTGTTAGTGGTAAAACACGTGGTGCAGACTGACTCTTCTGTTGTGACAGTGATTGTACCCTGCCCTAATCCGCTGCTGTCTTGCACAAGATAAATGAACGCCATTAATCCCATTAAGTTGTGTGAACCTACTGATACCGAGATGGCGAAAAGAATAGACAATAAATATTCCCTTTTGTTTTCAATTTGTTTGTCGTGTTTTTGTTAACAAATTAGGGTAAAATGAGTAATGGGCATTGATAAATTAGTATATATTAATCTCCCACCTCATACAGTGACAAACTATTTTGTTGAAAACATGGATTCAACACTAGTATCGAAACAAAATGCAAAATCGCCTGTATGGACGTATTTTGGATATGAAGTAGATGAGAAGAAAAAATCAAAAGATGAAACTCAGGCAGTATGTCGCCTTTGTCATAAAATTATATTATCAAAAGGAGGAAACACATCAAACTTAGCAGCACATTTAAAAGCAAACCACCCTGTAGCCTTTTCAAAGCTGTCTGCAGAGAAGAAAAGAAAATGCAACACAGAAGTTCCAGCAACATCTATTGGAAGCCAGCCAACAATTACAGCTGCAGTGACAAATTCACTTTCATATGAAAAAAGTTCAAAGTGATGGAATATGCTAGTGCAGTCAGTTACTAAATACCTGGTTGGTAATATTCTTCCAACATACACAGTGGATTCAAAACATTTTCGTGAAATGTTGGCAGTTTTCGATCCCAAGTTTAAGATTCCTGGAAGAAATTACTTCAACGAAACGGCAATTCCAAGTCTGTATAATGAAGTACGTGATCGTGTTAAAAGTGAAGTGCATTCGGCAAAATATTTTTCTGTCACAACAGACTTGTGGTCCTCAATTGGAATGGTCCCTTACCTAGGACTCACTGTTCATTTCATAGACAGTGAGTGGCAATTGAAATCTTGTGTTTTGGATACATTATACTTTCCAGAAAACCACACTGGTGAAAATATCGCAAATGTTTTGAGAGATATACTTAATAACTGACAATTGGATCTCTCAAAACTTGTCTGTATAACAACAGATAATGGTGCTAACATATTAAGTGCTACAAAAATACTTAACTGGCCGCAACTGTCATGCTTCGGACATAATTTAAATTTAGCTGTAAATAACTCTATAAAAAGTGACAAACCAGTATCTCAAATGTTAGGCGTGTGTTGGGCAATAGTTTCAGCATTTTCAACAAGTTGGATTCACCGAAGAAATTTGATAAGTTACCAGAGTTAGGTTTGCCCCAACATTCTTTAATAACAGACTGTGTGACCAACTTGGCAAAATATCCAGGTAATGGAGGCTGTCTCATGTGCACTTGAACCAGTGTCCGAGTTTACAGACATTCTGTCGGCTGAAAACTATGTCAGTATATCGGCAGTGAAACCATTACTTTCACTCTTAGAAAATGACCTTCTTGTCACCTCCACAGACAAACATCAGCTCACCACGGATATTAAAAATCGCATAAACTCTTATTTGTCAGACAAGTATTGTGGTGAGAAAACTCTGCACTTGCTATCGATCACATCATTTTTAGATCCACGTTTCAAAAACACTTTTCTGACAGAGAGTGATTTTGCCAGTGTCAAACGTGAAATTGTAACCGAAAAGTGTGTGAACTCAGATAAGAACAGTGTTGATGAAACCCAAGCTCCATCAGAAACTGTAGAACCCCCTCTTAAAAAGAAAAAGACAATTGGAAGTTTGCAAAGAAAATTAGTTATAATCCCATAGACATGGAAGGGGACATAGAAAAAGAACTATCTGCTTATCTCAGATCAGATACTCCTGATAGTGAAACTAACCCACTTGACTGGTGGAAAATGAATGGGACTAAATATCGAACATTAGCTCAGTTAATTGCTGTGAAATATCTTTGTGCTTGTGCCACAAGTGCACCATCAGAGAAGCTTTTTAGCAAGTCGGGGCAAATTGTTTGTCCCAAACGAGCATGTTTGAAGCCAGAGAAGGTTAATATGTTATCATTTTTAGCTGCTAATTTGTAAAATAATTAACTGTCTTGATCAGTCGAACTCTCTTTTTTTGGCGGGGGTAACCATTAAATAACGAATGGGGTATAGGCTGCTTAATTGACAAATATTTATAATTTCTCAAAAAATACACTTGCCAAATTTCAGCGCATTGACCACTTCGTGGTGCATGAGCTGAAAATTGACCAGCGTCTTTTATCAGAACATCTGTCAGTCAGCATTCATTCATCCGTTATCACAGCAGTCGAACTGTGTATGTGTAATTATTTCTTTATCTTTTTTTTTTTGTGTGTGTGTGGGGGGGGGGGGGGGGGGGGGGTACCATTAAATAACGAATGGGGTGGGCTGCTCAATTGACAAATATTTATAATTTCTCAAAAAATACACTTGCCAAATTTCATTGCATGGACCACTTTGTGGTGCATGAGCTGAAAATTGGCTAGCGTCTTTTATCAGAAATTATAAATACTTGTCAATTAAACAACCTACTCCCAGCGTGATTTTGCAGTAAACGTTTGTCAGTCAGCATGCATTCATCCATCCATTGATCACAGCACTCGAACTGTGTATGCGTAATTAATTCTTGATTTTTTTTTGTGTGTGTGTGGAGGGGGTGGAGGGGGGTGGGGGGGTGGGGGGCGAGTACCATTAAATAATGAATGAGGTAGGCTGCTCAATTGACAAATATTTATCATTTTTAAAAAAATACACTCGCCAAATTTCAGCCCATGGACCACTTGTTAATTAAACAACCTACTCCCAGCGTGACTTTGCAGTAAACATCTGTCAGTCCGCATTCATCGATCACAGCTGCCGAACTCTGTGTGATGTTCGGGGCAACATCTTTAATGAGGCAGATTTGATTGTTATTGTGTTTGTTTTGTTAGCACTTTGGGCTTTTTGTTGATTATGATGTTTTAAAATTCTTTGGTGAAATAAAATTGCAGAATACAAAAGGACGTTTTGGGTTTTTTGTTTTATTCCCATTCACCCCAACAAATTGTTGAAAAATAAGGCACATCTCTTTTTTCCCATCGGGAGCCTCACACGAATATGCTGGATATTCGTTTTCCTTCTTCCTGTTCTTCACCTTCGGTGCTCGGCACAAGCCAAGAACTAGAAAAAATTATACTTGATAATTATTTTTGATGGACCCTTTTCACTGCCTTAATAGATATATACATATAACTATTTTATTTATGAATCTATCAAGAGAGCGAAGAGTATCACTAAAAATAATTTTCAAATATAATTTTTCCAAGTTCTCAGCTTGTGTCGAGTGCACGTGCCCCTTGACTCCCTTCGATTCGATGTTCTGGATGCTGGAAACAATAATTATTTTCCAGTTCTTGACAAGGTGGCATCTCCGGCCATTGTGCACTGTCGTTTTCAAATTAATTCAGCTGTGGTATGGTTTCTACTATTTCTATAACAACATTTGATTAAAAAAATGAGTAAGACAACAACAATGAAAATTGTTTTTGTCCCATCGATTGATTCTGTTGGCATTTGTTGGAGTTTATGAGTTTTACGTTCCAAATTAAATATACATTTTCTGTCAACATTCTGTTTTCAATGTTGATATTACGATGTATATTTTATTAGGTATGCTATCTCCACCAAAAATTGAAGAAACAGAGAAAAAAAGATGATTTTCTGTGCCAACCCAGCCCTCTTCAGTATACCTGTAGGCAATAGGCAGGTCAACAGTCGATTTAGTCAGACTTCGGTAAACCGGTATACCGCGGTATTTTTTTAGATATCGATACCGGTATTCAATTTCAAATAATGTGCATCTCTACATGATAATGTGCGATAGTTTTTCGACATCCAATGGTGTGAAGGAATTGAACAAAACATCCTCACAGCAGGTGTCTGTTGTGTTAACCCTATTCTGCTCAAAACCCAGATTAGTTCTTATGTTTTCAGTTTTGTCAACAAACATTTGGGAGAAGTCATTAGCAAGGTTTTGGTTTTGGCAGAACCAACTTTTTCTTACGGTGGAGTAACTTTTCCATTTATTTTAGTTAGTATATGCATTCACTGGGAGTTATCAGTAATCAAGTCAGCAATATATTGCTGTTTGGCCCTGCGAATAAGCTCATTAACATGATTTTGTGGATACATATACATTTCTTTGTACACCACAAGTTTTTTTTAACGCCACTGCAGTTCATATTCCCGGCGCAGCTTTCTTGCATTTCAATGTTATCATTAAATCATGGTATATTTGGTCTGAGAACAACAGTTTTTGTTCGAAGGGGTGCAAAATCATCCATTAATGCTTGTAAGGGAGTGTTAAAGTGATGAAGATCCTCGTTCACACAAGATGACTAGGATGGCAACAGCCTTGAAGTTGAAACTGCTTCAGAAAACTCTTCAATGTTTATGCTGCGGAATTTGCGAAAGGAGATTGTCTATCTGATAGGTTGGTCGCACAAGATTCATTTGTCACAATACCGGAAAGTGATCTGAAAAAGTGAAGTCTTGTTAGTTCTGTGTAAGCTATCAAATGATTGTCTGATTGATAGGAAATCACAAGGTCAAGTGTATGCGCATCTTTGTGAGTTGGACCAATGACATGTTAACATAAGCCAGCCTCATTCAGTAGATCACGTAATCTAGATGCATGTGGACAGTTTATATTATCCACATGGAAGTTGAAGTCACCTACAATTAGCACTTGACCTGGCAATGCTAACAGGAAATCCAGAAATTCTCTTATTTCTTTAAGGAACAAGCCTACTGAGAGATTATCCTTTTTACTGTGTTGTGGTTGGTAGATGACAGGAATGCAGATTGTATTTGATTCTAACATTACACTTCTGCCAATGCTTTCGAAAAGTCCGACAAGGCAATGTGGGGGACATGTATAGTTGACATGTATAGTTACTGTTAGCTCCCTTTATATGCCAAACATGCTTTTCAAGTCCTAATTTTGCTATACTTTCTGTTAGCTTCATGGAAAAGCATTTTCATACTTTAAGTTTGCTCCATGAACATGCTTTTTCACATTTTCATTGTTTGTGTTCACTCTACAGCAGATTGAGACAGCAAACTATGTTTATATGTATAAGAGGTCTTATGTTTGTAGGATTGCCATTTTGACAGTTCTAAATAAAAGAGTAATTTATTTATTGATGTTTATGGTCACTTTCAGCACCTTTGGCTTTATCATAACAACAATATATTTATGAAGTCAAGTTTAGCCAATCATTTACAACAAGTGTAACGCCGATCGCAGACGAGAAGACTTAGTCCCCCACGGTGGATGGTCTGTTCTATAAAACATGCAAAATATCTTTTAGGTCTGTTGGGCATTTAAAAAATAAGTTGCACGATATGAAATGGATAAAAGATTTCAACAGCAAGTGGGAACTGATGTCCTCTCTCTCCCATCATGTATCTGTTCTCAAGCACCTACCATTTAACAACAGGAACAACAATGTAATCATTCCATATTGCATTTTTATTAAAAAATTATTGACGTGCATCATCCTCATATTATGTGTCACCAATGGTATAAATATGAAAGTACAGTCTCGAAGCATCTATCTATTAGATAGAGGGGGTAACCGTAAAATAGGAACACAAAAAAATCAATGAAAATGGTCGTCCTTCAGCCATTCTTAATTTTTTTTTTCCAAAACATTTTGACGTGCATCCTCCTCCTAGCATCTCTGACCAATGTTAGAAATCCTCCTAGTGACGTGCATCCTCCTCCTAGCATCTCTGACCAATATTAGAAATCCTCCTAGCATCTCTGACCAATGTTAGAAATCTGAAAGTAATAGCTCGAAACATGAGATACAAGTGATAACGTCAAATATGGCAAAAAAAATGACAACAAAAAAGTCTGTCATTCAGCCATCTTGAATTTTTTTTCAAAAGTTTTCTGCCATCTTGAATTTTTTCAAAACATTTTGACGTGCATCACCCTCCTAGCATCTCTGACCAATGTTAGAAATCTGAAAGTTATAGCTCAAAATATGTCAAAGATACAGGTGGTAACATCAAATATGACAAAAAAATAACAACAAATCAACAAAAATGGCTGCCATTCGGCCATCTTGAATTTTAATTTCAAAAGATTTTGGCATGCATCATTCTCCTATGGTGTCTGACAAATGTTGAAAATTTAAAAGTAATATGTCAAAACATCTCCAAGAAATGGGTGATAACATAACTTGAGAATGCAAATGAAAGCATCAATGACACTGTAGCTCAACTTGTTAAGACATGTACATGTATAGTATGTGACACAGCAATGACAAACATCTAGGTAATGACATGATAACAAAGGAACATATAAAGTATTGTAACGGTCTGTACATAAATACTGACCGTAGCCTGTAACAAATGTATAGGTAAAGTATTGTAAAGGTGGGTGACAGTCAGATGCTAAACTAGAAAAGAAATCTTTGAGGGCCAGAGTGGGTCTGACTGAACCCCAAAACATTTGTTCTCATAGCACAGTGATAACAAAGGCACCTCCAAACACACTCGTTCCTGTCCCAAGGTGAAAACAAAGGTACCCAAGAAGTTTTGTGAAGATCAGTTCATAAATACGAGCTGTATAGAAGTTGTGACAAAAAACTGATTGGACCTAATTTCGGTACAAAATCGCCACTGGCAGCCATCTTGAATTTTGGACCGCACCCAGAAACACTCGTTCTCGTCCCAAGGTGATAACAAAGGTACCCAAGAAGTTTTGTGAAGATCGGTTCATAAATACAGCCTCTAGCCCGAGCCGTATTGACATGTGCACTTACAGTGTATAAGTAGCACTGAATAAATCAAAGTTCATCTAATTTGCATAATTTCTGCACGAGAAAAAAACCTGTACTATATGTGATGTATTCCATGTTACTAGACATTCATACAAAAATTTATTCAAATCAGAACTTTCATACAGAAGTTCTGTACAAAAGACTGATTGCACTAATTTTGGTACAAAATGGCTGCTGGTGGCCATCTTGAATTTCGGACCACACCCAAAAACACTCGTTCTCATCCCACGGTGATAACAAAGGTACCCAAGAAGTTTCGTAAATATCGGTTCATAAATACGGCCTCTCATCTGAGCCATATAGAAGTTGTGTACAGAAAACTGATTAGACCTAATTTCGGTACAAAATTGCCACTGGCAGCCATCTTCAATTTTAGACCGCACCCAGAAAGACTCGTTCTCATCCCAAGGTGATGACAAAGGTACCCAAGACGTTTCGTGAAGATCGGATCATAAATACAGACTCTAGCCCTAGCCGTATTGACATGTGTACTTACTGTGTGTAAGTAGCACTGAAAAAATCAAAGTTCATCTAATTTGCATAATTTCTGCACATGAAAAAAACCCATATTATATGTGATGTATCCCATGGTACTAAACAGCGCTTTCATATAGAAGTTCTGTGCAAAAATCTGATTGCACCTAATTTTGTACAAAATGGCTGCCATCGGCCATCTTGAATTTTGGACTGGACCCCCAAAACACTCGTTCTCATCCCACGGTGATACCAAAGATACCAAAGAAGTTTCGTAAAGATCGGTTCATAAATACGGCCTCTTGCCCGAGCCGTATTGGCATTTACACTTTCAGTGCTGAAAGTAACACTGAATATATCAAAGTTAGTCTAATTTGCATAATTTACTCACGAGAAAAAAAACCTGTATTATATGTGATGTATCTCATGGTACTAAACATTGATACAAAAAATTATTCAAATCACCTCTTTCATATGGAAGTTCTGCGCAAAAATCTGATTGTATCTAATTTTGTACAAAATGGCTGCCAGCGGCCAACTTGAATTTCGGATCGGACCCAAAAACACTTGTTCTCGTCCCACGGTCATAACAAAGGTACCCAAGAAGTTTTGTAAAGATCAGTTCATAAATACGCCCTCTAGCCCGAGCTGTATTAAATTGTTGACAGACAGATGGGACAGACGGACGACTGGCCATGGCATAAGCTCAAATTTGGCTTCGCCAAAGTTGAGCTAAACATGAACAAACATGGCCCGGCCATCTTGAATTTTTTTTTTTTTTTTAAATTTTGATGTGCATCATCCTCATAGCATCCATGAACAATGTTAGAAACCTGAAGTAAATATATCAAAACATGTCTAAGATACAGGTGGTAACATCAAATGAAGCAAAAAATGATGACAAAAATGGCCGCCAGTCAGCCATCTTGAATTTTTTTTCTAAAATTTTTGACGTGCATCATCCTCCTATTATGTGTCACCAATGGTATAAAAATGAAAGTTCAGCATCAAAGCATGTATGAGATACAGGTGGTAACATAAACTAAGATACAGGTGGTAACATCAAATATAGTAAAAAAATGACAACAAAAATAGTTGCCATTCGGCCATCTTGAATTTTTTTTTCAAAAGATTTTGGCATGCATCATCCTCCTATGATGTCTGACAAATGTTGATACCTTAAAACTAATATCTCAAAACATCTCTAAGGTACGGGTGATAACGTAACTTGCGAATGCAAAAAATGAACAAAAATGAACGTCATTCGGCCATCTTGAATTTTTTTTTCAAACAATTTTTACGTGCATCATCCTCATAGCATCTATGAACAATGTTAGAAACCTGAAGCAAATATATCAAAACATGTCTAAGATACAGGTGGTAACATGAAATGAAGCAAAAAATGATGACAAAAAAGGCCGCCAGTCGGCCATCTTGAATTTTTTTTCAAAAATGTTTGACGTGCATCATCCTCCTATTATGTATCACCAATGGTATAAAAATGAAAGTTCAGCGTCAAAGCATATATGCGATACAGGTGGTAACATAAATGAGGACAGACAGACAGACGGACAGATGAACAGACGGAGTGCAATCCAATAGTCCCCCAAAGCGGTAAAACCGTGGGGGACTAATAATACACCTCACTTTAGATGGCTTCGACTCCCAGTACTGATGACCAGGTACTATTTTATCTGTAAAGCAGAACTTGTTTACCACAGTAAACAAGCACTGCCACACTTCACTGGGTTCCTGCAGGGGAAGACAGTTACTAAAGGGATAGTTTTCTTTGTAAAAACATGTGAAAAACTTCCTAAATTGGTACCCAGATGCTTTCTCAAAATTGGTGTATAGAATCCTGCTTTTGAACTGAAAGGAATTTACTTGATACTAAGTATAAATCGCCGGTTCTTTTTGCTGCAAGTTGGCTTTGTTTGTTGTGGTTCAACAATAGTTCTAACAACCAGGTCATATTGTGTTCATATTTTCAGTGTTGTTCAACAGAGTTCATTTAGCTATGTCAAACAAGATTGAATTAGTTAAATTCCAAGTTGCTTTTTATGAGACCAGTTTTCTACTTGAAAGTTCAGTATTTTACTATTAGCAAGGGGTTAAAAAATAGTTCCCATGTTAGTTGTTGCCAAAACACTAGGTGCTTTCCTGATGAAATATGCATGAAACTTGTTTTCAGGTTCTGTTAGCTACTGAAATAGGCATGCCTGGAAGTCTATATTCAATAAAAATCTTAAGCCATGAAGTGACGAGCACTGTTTCAGATCCATTATTCAAATTTGGCGTACTTTTGTCTCTGTTGAAGAATGCTGTTGTGTGACATACTACTAAAAAGGGATTGGTGATGTCTTTAAACGGTTTCCCATTGCTGCACACCATGCCTACAGGAAAAAAAAAGAACTGTTCTTTGCTGTAGAGACATGTTTACTCTTCACTACAAAAACATGTGTGGACATCACTGAAACAAGTACTTGTTCCATTATGGGAATAATACACTTTGCAATAGTGTTGCTGGAACACAATGCTCAGTTTATTTTAATGTTAAACCAAATACATACCTTTATTCTGTTCTCTTAACCCACAGATTAAAGATACCATTGTTGCACCCTGGCTAAATGCCAAGACTCCATCAAATGGTCCCTTAATAAAACACAAAATATACATGACATGAATGTTGAACAGTTTATTTTCTCAATACATTCAAGTCCAATGAGGTAAATGTTAAAAAGGGTTGGAATTCATCAGTACTAACCATAAAATAGCATTTTTTATTATATGCTAGCCTGTGTATTGCAAATTATCTAAAAGATATTTCTCGATATCCATTGACTTGATGGATATCGAGGAATATCCCTTGGAAGCTTCCCAAATGATGTCATGCTATGCCGCATCATGTCGCTTGAAGGAATGAACAGCTGATCTTTGTTATTGTTTTGAAATGTATGCATTTTGGGTCGAATTGGGCTGAATATGGTGCAATAAAATGTTTCGTAGTATATAATAAAAAAAGAAAATCTACTCTATTTTAGTCAGTATCTGGAATTATCTCATGAGTGTGGACATGAAAGTCTTATTTTTCACGAGAGCTTGCGTGAGTGAAAAATATTTTTAGGTCCACATGATGAATCTTTTCAGTAGCTTTCTAAATTATGCTACACTTCAGCACATGACGTCACCTTGAACGTCACCTTCAAGGAACGATCAGCAGCTTTTTGTGATTGTCTTGAAACTGTTTGCAGTCGAATTGGGCTTAATATTGTGCAGTAAAATGTCATGAAGCATATAATAAAAAGAAAATCTATGCTGTTTTAGTGAATATTGGGAATTATCTCATTCGTGAGGACCTGAAAGTATTATTTTTCTCTCACGCAAGCACTTGTGAAAAATAGAACTTTCAGGTACACACTCATGAGATAATTCCAGATACTGACTAAAACAGCATAGACATCCTCTATTTACAAATTCTAATTCAAGAATATAAAATAACTTGGCAAAAAATCAGTCAAAAATATGAAAAATTCAAACTTTATATTGATAAATAACAAATACTATTTATTCAATTTTGTTGGTTCATTCAAATGTGTAGTTGGACATGATATACCCACTTTTCTGCTTTCTTTACCCTTTACCTAACATGAAAAGCAGTTGACACTTGCAAACAAAATTCTTGAATAACTATTTTTTTTTCATTTTTTGTCTCAAAGACATAGGTTATGACCCCTCTTTGGAACAAACTCGATGAGCTCGTTCCAAAGAAGGGTCATAACCTATGTTTTTGAAACAAATGTAAAAGTAACAAAAATTAATTGGCGATTTTTGGAAACAGCGCTGGCCGGTTTTGCCCGTTATGTTGGGTAAAAGGTTAATGACAAGGTCACAAGAATAAAATAAGACAAATTCTTAAATCTGAGGCAAGAGAACATGAAGATACATTTTCTTGAACCTCCATCCAGGTACGGCATTTTTATTGTGTATGTTATAGTATTCATGTTTCCTTGTAAGGAATATTAGTAAAAAAATATTTGCAATATAAATTTGACATTTCAAATTACAGTCTTTTTTAATTTAATTTCACAAAATGCGCAGTATGAACACAAATTAATCAACAAAAGGCACCCACACATTTGATCTGAGTTGAAACATTCCAGTACAAAAAGTCTAAAAAGACTCATAAAACTAACAAGAGGCCCCAGGGGGCCTGAGGGCACTCACCTGACATGGTAGTCAAAATATCAAACCAGGGACTTGACTTGAATAAGCTGCATACGCCCCTCCTAAGAAAAGCATATACCAACTAAATGAAGCAATTGTGCCCACACAATATACAGGATTTTCCTTCTATTTTCAGTTCCTGCACTTTTACGTCCCAAAATTGAGAAACAAATGCATAAAAACAGATTTTTTTTTATTTTTTTCGGAAATTTTCGAAGTCCCAAACAAAATATTTTCAAACCAAAATTTGTTTTTTCTTCTTAAAATTGACCAAAACGCATAAAAAACCCAAAAACTAATTCCTGGTTTTTGGTCCAAAATTTCTAAGTTCCACCCGGACCCAAAATTTTCAGTGTAAAAAAAAATAAAAAATTGTCTTAAAATTGACCAAAACACATAAAAAACAAAAAAAAAATTCTGGATTTTGGTCCAAAATTGGCAAGTCACACCCGGACCCCAAATTTTCAGTGCAAAAAAAAAAAAAATTTGTCTCAAAATTGACCAAAATGCATAACCCCGCCCCCCCCCCCCACCCCCCAAAAAAAAATTCTGGATTTTGGTCCAAAATTTCCAAGTCCCACCCGGGCCCTAAATTTCGGTGTAAAAAAAATGGTCCAAAATTTCCAAGTCCCACCCTACCCTAAATTTTCGGTGTAAAAAAAATTATTTTTTTGTCTCAAAATTGACCGAAACGAATAAAAAAAAAAAAAAAAAATCATTTCTGGATTTGGGTCCAAAATTTCTAAGTCCGTACTGGGACCCCCAAATTTTCAGCCTAAATATGAACCCAGGGACTTGGCTTGAACAAACTTGAATCTCACCCCTCTAAGCATGCTGCATACCAAATATCAAAAGATTCTTATTGGTAGATCTGAAGAAGAAGATTTTTAAAGAATATTTCTCATATTGCACTAATTTGAACATTTGGGCTCCCATAGGGAACCCAAATATGGACCGAGGGATTTGATTTCAACAAATATGTGAATCAATTTTCCAAAGATGTTATATGTAAAATATGAAAGCTTTTGGAGCAGTGGTTTGGAAGCAAATGATTCTTTAATTTTTTCCCATTGCCCACAGTGTTAAAAAATGCTGACTCAGCATTTTTTTAAAGTCCCGAAAAAGTACCTTATGACAAAACCGATGGCAATTTTTTTTACCATTCCTTTCTGTTGGTCCCAAGGAAGCCTGACACCAAATAAAAATTCTCAGTGCAGTGCAGTTTTGGAGATACGGACGTTTTCGTTTTTTTCTATTTTTTGCTCCTGAGGTTCCCACGGGGCTGCAGGAAAAACATTTTTGGCATAAATCAAGTACTTATAACCCAATAATACCTCATATTAAATTTGGTTCAAATTGGCCTCTCAGTTCAGAAAATAGAAATTCTGGGTGGGGCAAAGATTCTTGCCCCTCTCAGAACAAAGGTAAATATTGCCCGTCAAATTTTTCTTGAACAAACTTGAGTCTACACCTCAAATGGAAGCTGCATACCAAATATCAAGTCTCTGCTATGGCTGGTTCATGAGAAGAAGATTTTTAAAAATTTTGTGCATTTTGGCCCCACCCCACTCCACAATATGAGCAGAAACCCAGTTAGAAGAAAAACCCAAATGCCCCTATATAACCGCTACTCATGTGAATTTTCATTGAACTGCAGCAAGTGGCTTGGGAGAAAATTACCCAAACACCACCTTCACGACATTTGATGGACAACAGACGACGGACGACAGACGATGGACAAAAAGTGATCAGAATAGCTCACCCTGACTTTCAGTCAGGTGAGCTAAAAAGCAAGTTTGAGAGGTGCCCTTGTTATCTTTTTGCATTATCTGTTTGAAACAAAATTCTCCTAAAAAGCTATAATAAACATGCATTAGGCCTAAAAAAGTGAAAAATCTGTTTCTCAGGCCTTTCTGCATGGTCCTTTTGGCTGCCGCATGCTCTCTTTTTATAACCAACGCAAACTTAAAAAAATAAAAATTAAATGGTTTACGTCTGATATTTTACCCAAGTTAATAAAATTGATAAATTTGTCCCTTGAGTGCAAGATGGCTTTGAAATGCTTTAGCATAGCAAAGCCTTCTTGTACTCAAGGGATGAAATACACCACCACCCATGCTGTTCTGGACTGTAGATTATGAGACCTAAGAAATAAAACAACCAAAAACATGAACTTTTGATGACAAAAGGGGCATGGTGTAATTGAGTACTACGATGTAATGCACATCGATGGTGCACTTGTCTTCAACCAAAGCTAACGCTAACCCTGCTTGTGTGGAGTTGGTACACTGGGGAGTCTGACATTTACTCATCACTGCTCAGTGGTTCTTGGTGTATTTTGGCTTCCTCAACCCATAACATGGTCTGGCATGAGACTAGTGGCTCTGGAAAAGAAGATTTTAAAAGATTATTCCTCATATTGAACTAAGTTAAAATTCAAGCTCCAATAGAGAGCCCAAATATTAATCTAGGGACTTGATTTTTACAAACTGGAATCTGATTCCACTGAGGATGGTGCATACCGTATATCAAACGATTCTGATTGAGGGTTCATGAGAAAAATGTTTTTTAGAGAATATTCCTCATATTGCACCAAGTCAAAATTCAGGCTCCCATAGAAAGCTTAATTATTAACCGATGGGCTTGATTTGGACAAATTTGAATCTTGACCCTGCATGGATTCTGTATACCAAACATCAAAAGATTATTCCTAGTGGTTCTAGAGAAAAAGAGTTTTAGAGATTATTCTTCATATTGGACTAAGTTAACATTCAGGCTCCAAAAGGAAGCCCAGATATTAACAAAGGGACTTGGTTTGGACAAACAAAGATCTGTCCTCCCTAAGGATGCTGTATACTAAATATCAAAATATTCTGACTAGTGGATCTGAAAAAGAAGATTTTTAAATATTATTCCCCATCTTGCACTAAGTTAACATTCAGGCCCCCATAGGGAGCCCAAATATTAACTAGTATACCAAATATTAAAAGATTCTGACTGGTGGTTCTGGAGAAGACGATTCTTTAAAGAGAACTTCTCATATTGAACCAAGTTAAAATCTGGGCTACTGTATAGAGCCCAAATATTGAACCAATGGGCTTAATTTGAACAAAATGGTGTCTGAACCTGCTAAGAATGCTACACCAAATATCAAAAGTTTCTAAAAAGTGTTTTTTGGAGAAGATTTTTTAAATTTTTGTAAATACGCTGACTCAGCATTTATTCAATTCCCTCTACAGTACACTTTGACAAAACCGATGGCAATTTTTAAAAAAAATGTTACCATTCCATTCTACTGGTCGCAAGCATGATTCATGCCAAATAACAGATATCTGTTATGTGCGGTTTGGGAAATATGGGCATTTGAAAACATTTTGATTTTTAGCTTATGGGGTGCAGAATTTTTTTTTTTTTTTTTGCATGAATCATGTACTTTGAGCAGGATAAAAAAATCTTGCCCCTCCCATTACAAAGGCAAATGTTGCTCCATGAACTTTGAACAAACTTGATTCTACACCTCAAAAGGAAGCTCAAATCAAATATTGTACCCACTAGTTCATGAGATTTTTTCAAAATTTTGGAGCATTTCCCCCCACCCCCTCCTATGGGGTTGGGCAAGGTGATTTGAACAAAAACAAAATGTGATATCAAAACAAACATGCATCTCAAATTTAACTGAAATCGGTCCAGCAATTTTGGAGGAAAATCAAATTTAACTGAAATCAGTTCAGCAGTTTTGGAGGAAAAGTCACAAACACATAGCGACGGTTGTGCCAATTAGCGGGAGCACAGTGGCTTTTTTTCTAGTTCTTGTTGTGCATTAAGATGCATTTGAAATGTATGAGGTAATATACTGCAGTGCAAAATGACTGAATTTACATTATGTTGCCGTATAATGATGCCACTGCCCAGTAGTACTCTTTTCAAAGATTATTCCCCATATTGCGCTAAGTTGAAAATTACATTATAGCATTGAACCTCAAACTGAGAGGCCCACTGTTCGATCCCTGCCAGGGGTAACTGAGTTGTGTACTTGAGCAAGGCACTTAATCCTGAATGCCCATGTGGGGCCATGGTCGTGTTTTGTACTAAGGCGTAATGCACATCAATGGTGCAGCTGTCTTCAACCAATGCTAACCCTGCTTGTGTGGAGATTGTACGCTGGGGAGTTTGGCAGTTGCTTGGTGGTTCTCTCCGGCTTTCTCCACCCATAAAACTGTCTGACACGAGGTGACCATGGCTGTCGAAAGTGTCATTAAACTCCAAAAAATAAATAAATACTGCCAATTTGCTAATAATAATTCTTTTTTGAAAACCGTTAATTTTCATTGGAATGAAATCGGCAGTTTTCCACTTAGTGTTAGTGGTTGCTCGATTTGGAAGAAAATCACTCCATGAAGACTTGCTTGATGAGATCAAAATAAATCAAAACAGATGAACAGATACAGACTGCTTTTTATGTCACATTGTCAAAGGATTGGGCTCCACTGAAAATGCTGGTACCATCCTTGAAAAGCTTCATATTCTGTGGATGCTCTTTTTATTCAGTTAGAAGAAAAAATATTTTGTCTGTACGAATTTGTCTTCTTATAATTCATTGGAGAATACCTGTAAGCATTCTTAGCACTCAACCAGCTGAGAGAATTATCTGTACTTATAACATTTACCTGCTGTTTGAATGCTTCTTCTATCACAGCTAAACTTTCATCATAACCTTTAATACAATCTGATGGATCCTGTGCTTTGAAATAGTTGTCTTCTCGGGAAAACCACCATCCTCTCTGTTCTGTAACATGAAGCAATTAATAATAACCACTTTGTATAAGCTTTAAATATTACAAAGAGGTGTGATAAGGTAATATAAAATACAGTGCATATAAAAAGACTAGCAAGCAAAGGCAAGCTGTGGATGCCAAGAAGCATTCATTTTACTTTACAGTGATTTTTTCCCTCCAATTCAGTTCTTTCACTTTCCACAAACTGGGTCTTTTCAGTGAAAGATAAAGAGAAATAACAAATTATTTCAAACCCAAACTTATCTAAATTTGGGGTTCCAATAATTTTACTAATTTTAATCGATTCTCATATTAAAAACAACTGCATACGGGCCCACAAAAGTAAATCTTCTGTTTCTCAGTACATTTTTTTGTAAAATTGCATGTGGGCAGGCATTTTTTAATTTGATTTTTTACTTTTGTAATTATTTCTTTGCCATCAAAAGTTCATACATATTCTTGGTCTATTTTATGTTTTAGGCCTCATAATCTACAGAATAGCATGGGTGGTGGCATATTTCGTCCCTTAATTGTTAGAAGACTTTACAATGCTAAGGCATTGCAAAGCCTTCTTGCACTCAAGGGACAAATTTATCAATTTTATCAACTTGGGTAAAATATCAGACATAAACCATTTAATTTTTATTTTTTTAAATTTGCATTGGTTGTAAAAAAGAGAGCATGTGGCAGCCAAAAAGACCATGCAGAAGGGCCTGAAAAACAGAGTTTTTACTTTTTTTTAGGCCTATTTAGATTATTATGGATATTTGTTGAATTTTGTTCATTAGACATTTAATTGATAAGTTAGAAGCCTGTATAAATATGTTTTGAAATATTTGTACAAACTTATGTGGAATAATGAGCCTTCCCAGGTTTTTTATTCAGTAAAACTGATGTTCCTGCAAATTTTAATGAGAAAATAAACAGAATAAGGATAACAATGTGCAGATGTTTCCACCACCAGTAAGAATGTTTGCCAAGCATCTGTCTTCTTTGACATATTGTTTTGCTTTCAGTGTATTTATTGCTCTGCTGGCACACTCCATTCATCAAAGAAGAATTTCCGTGATACCCTCTGACAATGAATTTCCATGATAGAATGTTTTTTTTCATTCTTAACTGAAAATTTTAATTCTTATGGGAAATAAATAAAATCTAGAGTGTGCCAAAGGAATAAGGAATATTGGATAATAGGCAAAAACCAAGATGGACACCACAACTGCCATTTGTCTAATTTAGATGTTGTTCTGAAAAAGCATATGAAACTTCAAACTAAATGGTTGATGGATACAGTGTACCAAGGACTTAACCTGTAACAGAAAAATCCAAGATTGCCTCTGGCAGCTATTTTTTTTAACTTCGATAGCTCACATCTAGATGTCATGACACACATATGATCGGACATACAGGCTGTAGTATGCACCAAAGGAATTGCCACCGGATAATAGGCAAAATCCATGATGGTCACCATAATTGCCATTTTTCATAAAAACGATGCTGCTCTGAACAGCATAAAAGTTCCAAATAATCAGTTGATAGATGGCATTAAGTTATAAGTTAAGTTGCAATGAAATCCCTCCGTATTAAATATGACCTGCAGACTATGCTAAAAGTTTTTGGGTTTCAGGCTTGGGCAGCCATCACGGTTGACAGATCTTTACCAAAAGGGGATGGTCTCATCTAGGCATTATACAGAGGCATCTTACCAAGTTACAATGAAATCCCTTCATAATTACGACCTGTAGAGTGTGCTAATGGTTTTGGGGTTTTGGGCTCGGGCAGCCATACTGGTTGACCGATTGCGACCAAAAGGGGATGTTCTAATCTAGACATGACCCCAAACCTGCAAATGAAATTTTGTGACCATCAGACAAGAACTACGGGGTGTAGCCTGTGCTAAAGGAAAATGTGAACAGACTCACAGACTTCTGCTCGCATGATGGCAATAGCTTATCTCGGCTTTGTCAAGTTAAGCTAAAAATCAGGCTTGTTTCAGCTTGTTTGGCTAAAAAAAGGAAATTGGTGTAACATGCACATGCACACAAAATTATAGTAATTACTACTGGTATGGTCATAAACAACCCACAACTGCATAGGAAGGTCTGAACTCAAATTCTTACAAAATCAGACTGGGTTGCTTAAGTTGACACCACTATTGTCATCACATCTCCTCATCATTACTACATGTAACTCATAGTACATGTTGGCGAACTTAACTGGTTGAGTGCTGGAAGCCCACATTTGGGCTTTACTCTCAAGTGCAGGTATTGCAACTCAGTGGCTCCACTCTCCCATAAATTGTTACAAGGCAAAGACTTGTGAAGAAATTTTGACCACTAAAACACTAAAAATAATTCAGCTCTCTACCAGTTAAATAAAAGCTTTTATTATACCTCATCTACAAATGTTATGCTAATAGGCCATGTAATCCCATTAAACATTCAAAATGTTCCACCCGCAGTGAATGGTGCCGGTCAATAATTTTTGCATTATTACCCGCTTCAGCTGAAGATTCCCACACTGTCAGCGGACACACCCAAAGTATTGTTGAATGCACGCTTGATGACATAGTTTCTTAAACAAATGACTTCTGCGTTGTGCAATAATGTAAAATATGCAAAATGTCTACTGAAAGATTTGCTGATATTTGTCAGTCTGAAATAGAGGGATTGCTCGAAAATAAGGACAGTAAAAGAACTGAGCAATTCAAAATGATTCGCTATAAGGACATTCGATTGAAAAGCTTATTTACTGTGTTTGTTTTGAAGAGTTAAAAAAAGAGTTTCGACATTCACTTCTTTCCCTATTAAAAGTTACGATATATTTGTTCCAAAATATATAATATAAAAGTTCCATATTTGACTGAGACAATAATCCATAAATAATTGTATCAAGACAGAATCTTCATTCGGTATAATAAAAAGAATAATGACTGAGATTGAGGGTAACAATGTGGATTGTCTCCCCGAGGGACCATTATCTCCCTCGGCTAATCCCTCAGGAGATGAAGGTCTCTCGGAAAGACAATCCACATTGTTACCCTCAAGCTCAGTCATTATTTTTATATTGTAGGTATCACAACTTGCCTGTATTAGATTCTGTCACTCCCTCATTATCATTCTCTATGGGTGGAACTTCATTTGGTGCAGTGATAAATACTGAAATTTCAATAGAAAAATCATAGTCTCCAATCTTGACAGTTTATTTTAACAGAGTTTATGAATGCTGTAAATAGTGAGAGGCAATTTGTGTTGGACAGTTTCACAAGTGAAGTAAACTGGAGTGTCTGGTGACATTCACTAAACAGCCACAAGTACCAAACCTGTGCAAAGTATAAGTGACATATTCTTGTCTGGTAACGGGGAAGAGACCATAAAATTTCACACAGATTACTCAGGGCAAGGCATTACAACCTGTATGTTAACTGGTTGAGTACTAGAAGCCACTATCAGGGCCCTAATGAAAAGTGCTGAAAGCCACTTTAGTGGCTTTACACTGTATGCTTTACCTTGGTATTTGTGCAATAATAGAAAAAAAATGTTCATATAAAATTGTTTTGTTATAATTTATTGGAGAGTACCAACACGCACTCTCCAATAAACAGTAGCACGATAATTATGTATGAACCAAATCTTGTTAAACTAAGATTCCCTGCTAAACTAAGGCTCCCCTTTCTGGCAGTGTTGTATCTCTGAAAAAAAATACTCACACTTACTCGTAGTTTACCGACCGCCACCATCAAAAATGAACAAACTTACATCGGCACAGTTTCTAAATGAATTTTCTGAATATCTGTCCTTCTATGCCTTGGATGTGATATAGCTATTGCCGGTTATTTCAACATCCATGTTAACAATTTACATGACACTTTTGCCAAGCAATTCACAAATTTGTTTGAATCATTTGGCTATTCACAACTGGTCTCAAAACCTTCCCACAAGAGAGGACACACCTTGGATCAAATTCTTGTTCGTCAAAGTAACAGCACGTCAGTACAAAATGTCCATGTCACAGATCCAGCATTGTCTGATCACTATGCGGTCCTGGCCGAATTGACACTAGCAACTTCAAAAATCCCTCCCAAGAAAATTACTTATCGATAAATCCATAAACATTGATGCCTTGAAAATGGATATCAGTTCATCAATTCTGTGTTCGAACTATTTTTGTAGTAGTCATAAATCATCTGAGCAATCACTATCTTTATTTGAAGAAACTCTTCAGGGCATCATGGCTGAACATGCACCACCCAAGTCAAAAATTATAACTAATAGGGAAAAAGTGGAGTGGTTTTCAGATGTTAGAGCTGCTAAACAACAGCGCCGCAGACTTGAGCATCTTTACAATAAAACGAAGCTTGAGGTTCACCGGCAAATGTTCTGCTACCAAAGAAATACAGCTAATAAGATCATCAAAAAGGCGAAGAGGGAGTACTACCATTCTCTTATAGAGGAGTCATCTAATACAAGGGTGCTGTTCTCGCTAACCAATAGTCTCCTTGGTAAAGAACAAAAAGTCATTCTTTCAGATCATCTAAATACTGAAGAAATTCTGGAAAAATTCAGCAACTATTTCATAACTAAAATTCAAGTAATTCTGGATAGTATACCATCATGTGAACTACCAGAGTTTGATCATCTTGACATAAAAAGTGATTTTTCTAATTTTCACTCTGTCTCAGAAGACGACATTCGAAAAATGATTTTATCATCATCCAATAAATCCAATGATCTAGATCAAATTCCAACATTCCTTTTAAAAGAGACAATTGATTATTTTCTGCCATCCATAACATCTACTATATCTGCATCCCTACATGAGGGGTTTGTTTCAAATGCATTGAAAAAAGCACTTGTTACTCCACTCATCAAGAAACCATCTCTTGATCCTGACAACCTGAAGAATTATCGACCAGTATCGAACCTCTCTTTCCTGTCTAAATTGTTGGAAAGGGTTGTTGCTTTACAACTCAAAACTCATCTGCATGAAAATGATCTTCTAGAGCCCTTCCAGTCTGCATATAAAACCAACCACAATACAGAAACAGCCTTACTACGAGTCAACAATGACATTGTTAAATCAGTGTCTTGTTCTCTTGGATTTGTCAGCAGCATTCGACACTGTCGACCATGGTATTCTCATGAAGACATTGACACAGCATGGCATTTGTGGAACTGTCTTATCATGGTTTGCATCATATCTAGAAGGTCGCAGTCAACAAATATACATCAATAAGATCGGTTCAGAAAGCAGGACGTTAAAGTGTGGTGTTCCTCAGGGTTCAGTTCTTGGACCACTCTTGTTTACTCTGTACACTTCTTCTCTCGGTCTCCTTCTTAAAAAGCATGGCATATCATATCATCTGTATGCAGACGACACCCAACTGTACATCAAATTCAACCCATCTGTTCCAAGTGACTCCTTCACCGCTGTCAATAACATGGAAACTTGCATAAATCTTGTGCGGGAATGGATGATAGACTTTAAACTGAAAATGAATGACTCTAAAACTGAATTGTTAGTGATATCTGGGGTTTGCATGCCTACACCCTCTGTTACATCAATTCTGGTTGGAAACAACATCACTATGAAAAGTGAATCAGCCAGGAATATTGGGCTGATTATGGACTCAAATTTAAAACTAGATATCCATATCAATAAAATATGTCAAAAATGCTACTGGCAGCTTCGTAATGTTGGAAGACTGCAACCTTATCTTAACCAGTCAGCACTTGAAAAACTTGTGCACTCCTTCATCACCTCACAACTAGACTATTGTAATTCAGTGTTAGTGGGGCTGTCCCAGTGCCTGATTCAGAAGCTTCAAAAAGTTCAGAATACTGCTGCTAGGATAATTACTGGTACCAAACGCTATGAACACATAACACCTGTTTTAAGACAATTACATTGGCTTCCAGTTAAACAGAGGATTGATTTCAAAATATTGATCTTAGTATTCAAATGTATCCACAAACTGGCTCCAGTTTACCTGCAAGAGCTCCTCACTGAATATAAACCAATGCGCAGTCTCCGATCTAAAAACCAAATTCAACTAGTTGTGCCTTTTAGCAGATCTAATCAGGCTCATGATCGTGTGTTCTCCATTGTGGGTCCCAGATTGTGGAATTCCCTGCCAATTAGTGTCAGAACTTCAGAAACTCTCAATGTCTTCAAAAGAAATCTTAAAACTTTCCTATTTACTGAAGCATTCTCCTAAACCTCTCTAAGAGGCAACCAAAGCAGATGTGACTCATCATTTCAGAAAAGTGTATTTATTTCTGTCAAGCATTTTAGAGCACAATTTGTGGTTTTACTCTCTAGAAAATCAATTATTATTATTACTACAAATCACCAATGAAAAATAATTTAGCACTCTATCAGTTAATTTCTGACTCAAATTTCATGTTTTGACTCCATCCCCTCATCCTCCATAATGTGAGTGCTGGGTCCTGCGAACTTTTTGAAAGATGAATGTCTGATAGATGGGATCCAATGTACACTAAATGACAACTGACATTTATTTTGACAAGAATGAGCCATCATGCCAATAAAACAACTTGTCTGTTGTCATTGAAATAAGAAAAATTTGGGCACATTTAATCACATTTTTCCTATGTAAATTGCATAGATTTTTCCACCAATGATTTCTTGTGTTACATTATAAGGCGTTTCCCTCTGGAAAAGACTATTGTTTTTCTACGGATTATTATTTTTTTTTTTTGGGGGGGGGGAGGGATTTTTAAATTTTTTTTCCACACATTTTGTCCGTACGATTCAGAAACCATTTTCGAACTGATTTTCACAAAATTTTGCACACGTATAGAGGAGCAAAAAATCTAAAAAATGTACCCAAGCAGAATTTTTTATTTAACCCTTATTTCAAACAAATTGGCAAAAAAACTGTCAAAATTAGGATTTATAGGCACTTTCTCAAAACGCGTCTTGTAGATTTTTTTTAAACATTCATCACTGTTAGACCTGTCTGTGACAGGACCATTCATATACAAGAGGTTTTTGGCAATGCATATGGTAACCCTCCACAGGCTGCCAAACATCGAAATTTTTATGAAATGAGCTGTTTTTGGGCCCCCACAGCACCCAATCGATACATGAGAGATAAGTCATAGATTATGTTCTAATTTGCTCCCTCAACCGAACATAAAATATTTACCACATACAAGAGAAAACACGTCTTGCAACTAGGAAGGTGCTCGCATGAGTGTAGCCTCGTCGTATCAGCATCCTTATTTGTTTATTGTGAACACAAACATTATGCATACATGTACAGATGTATTGACGTCAATATTACACATATGGCATCAACCTGACCAAAAATACACAGCCATAAGGACTTAACCTCTTTAGTAGAGCAAAAATGGGATTGGGTGGGTGGGCACAAACAGAATGACAGTTTACACGAAGGCTGAGCGTCAAATGACCAGACCACTACATACAGTCAGTATTGTGACAAACAATAACCACGCACGGGTAACACAACATTTCATTAACCCTTTACCCAACGAATCGCCCGCATCCACCCGCGTAATATGCAAATTCAGCAGCTGAAAAAATCTTATTTTTCGAAAAATTTCAACAAAACCATTTCATGTGACCCTTCGTTGGAACGAGTTCGTTCCAACGAGGGGTCACATGATATGGTTTTGTTCAAATTTTTTGAAAAATTTTAATAAATGATATTTAAAATAATAAATTTTGATATCGTCTGCATTGGGTAAAGGGTTAATCAACCTGAACTCCGCTAAACGCACACTTGTCAATACCCTAAACCAAACAAACATGTTTGCCACAAGACCAGCCGACACACTCACAAGACGTGTTAACCCTTCCTGCAGTAAATATATGTATATTCTTGCTAATTGATAAAAAAGAATCCAGTGATTTATTATAGCTTTACTCTGAAAATGAATGAATTCCTCTGTCCATGGGCTTATTCAGCCTCAGTACATCCACCATATGCATTTAATCTATTATATCTTATTTAATAATAATAATAATAATAAGAATTATAAAATTTAAATTTCTTATCAACCTACCTACAATTGTTTACTACAGGCTGAATAGACAATAGGCTGGAGGGAATCGCATAACCAACCCACACATAACCCAATTGCACCGGAACCGTGAACAGAAGAAGAGGTCCAGAGGCCTATCAAACCATAGCATCACAATCATTAGAAAAAGACAATGAGAGATGAGGCTTATGGGTCTGTGTGACGCACAGACAGAAAAGGGCAGTAACAGCACAGAGCTGGAACTGACCTTCAAGAAGCCTAATGGCTAGGGCAGACAACAGCCTGAGCAGAAGAAAGAGGGCCCAATGCAAAAAAGGTCCTCCCACTGCTCCTGCAACTGATGCAGATAGGTGGAGAAAGTAGAGTTCATTTCCTCAGTAGGCTGCCTGCATAACATCCGACAACTTGACGGAGTTAGAATAAGCCCAAGAGGTAGACAATGCACGCACCTCGTGGGCAGAAATACGATTGGTAATACAATCGCCAGTTGCTAAACGAGCGTTAACCATCGAGAAATGGATTGAGGAGAGATCTTCTGTCGACCAGGAATAAGAGACAGAAAAAAAACAGCACCCCAACCCCCAAGCAAAGCAACAGCTACGAAAGCTTCCATCTTGGGGTAAGCTGCAAAGTCCGAGGCCTTTTCAAAGAAAAGTGCCAAACAAGCTTGGAGAGGTAAAGATTAGTGCCGATACGATGCTTCCCCACATAAGAAAAGGTCTCTGAAAGCATGGACCTGCAACCCTTGATGGTAACAGGTTGGAGACCCCGAGAATCAAACAGGTAAACCAGAAACTCCGCAATCTGTGAAATCGAAGGATTGGCATAATCGACAGAGTGATCAGCACACCGTCGACAGAAGACCTTCCACTTAGCTGCATAAGCTAAACCAGTGGAGTGCCTCCTTGAAGAAGAAATGCACTCCACTGCTCATCTCGACAAAACCTTTACAGAGGAGACAGGACCTGACAAAAGATATGCGAGAAGGCACAATGAAGTCAGGTCGACGTGAAACCTCCTCAGGTGACCTTGGCAAAGAAGGTCGAGACATAGAGGGAGACGTGCCGGAACCGCCACCATCAGAGAACGGAGCTGATTGATCCACACCCACTGAGGCGACAGGGGAGCGATCAGAATGATTCGACAACTGCAGGTACAAATTTTGGCTAGAACCTGAGGCAGAATCGGAACCTGTGGGAAGGCACGAAAGTGTCCACCTGATGGTTCCAACAAGTCGCAAAGAGATCGATGTGGGGACGACCCCAGAGACTGCAAAGAGACTGGAACACTGCCCTGTGGAGCATCCACTTGGTGGAAGTGACCCTGCCTCGTCAGGACAGGGAGTCGGCCAGGACGTTCAGACGACCGGGAATGTGACGAACCACCACCCCAGCGTTCACATCCTGAGCGAGCAGTAGAAGATTCCGAGCCAATTTGTACATTGGAACTGAGTGCGTGCCGCCCTGGTTCCAAATATAAGCAACCACTGTCAAATTATCGGACAACAGAAGGACCTGTCGATTCGACAGGTGAGGGATCCACTGCCTGAAACTCAGAAGAAGAGCAAGAAGCTCCTTCTGGTTGATGTGTAGAGCTGCCTGATCCTGGTCCCACATCCTGTGAAGGGAAAGACCGAGAGGATCCAACGTCGCACCCCATCCGAGATCGCTGGCATCTGCCGTCAGAATGCGATCGGACGTGGGTAAGTCCAATGAGACACCCTGCGTAATCCACTGAACATCCGTCCAGGGGAGAAGGTGAGGATGAAGAGATTCTGGTAACTGAAGCACCAGATCCAGAGAATCGACATTCGGCCTCCAACGACCGAGCAGAAAGTGTTAGAGAGGTCTGACATGCAGCCGACCTAGAGGAATGAGATCCGTCACCGAACCGCAGAGACCGAGCAGCCAGAGAATAGTGTTGTACGGTTAACCGGTTTTATAAGTCGGTTTCGGTTTTGCTTGAAAACCGAAACTGAAACCGTGTAACTGGTAAATGAGTACGGTTTCGTTTTTTTCCTAAAATGTCGGGAAGAGATGTTTTCTTTATTCAGTTTGCACTAACAATGTCTGAAATGTCCAGCTTTGTCAGGAAATAACAGTGTCGTCAACGCACGCCACATTCTGGGTGCAAAGAGGCCACTGCAGCATGTCCAGATCACTCGAGAATTATGTATGACAAGTTGTCAATCACAAATCGTTGTCGTAAGTGAGAATGACAAAACAGACAGCCAACACGCCTACATTTCACTGATTACAGGAAATACCTTGCACAATTGGCTTCGTTTTTGAACAGGTTTATATGACATAGTCAATCAGTTTAATTAAAATTACTTATCTAGAATCTGTTGGACAGGGAATAATATCATATCAGAAAAAGGTCTTGGTATTTCATTGTCGTATTCAAAAATAACATTTGTCACGGATTGCCCCACCACGTGCATCGGATGTTGTCTGTTGCCTCCCTTGATGTGCTTATCTGGGAAGAGGTTTTACTGCAATTCAGTTTTGGGACGTTCCGACCCGAGACGATTTGTCCTGAAGGCTTTGGCCCACTAAAACGCGACACCGTAAGTTCTTATTCTATTTAGTTCAATATATGAAGGCCAAAACGTCTTGAACCGAAACATCCCGAGGTCAAAACGTCCCAAGACCGAATTGTCCATATCCACGGGATAAAGCTGCGTTCCGTAATATCGCTGTCAACGTGCCACGGTTGCATTCCCACACAACTTACTTTAAGGGGGCCAACCAAAGGAACAAATCAGCAGTAGAAATAGAAATTGGAATGGCAAGAGGTAAACGCAAAAAAGTTACAATATATAACAGTACACCAGTGAATTTGTGAAATCAATTCCGTTGAGCTAAAACCATTGCGTGCGCGAGGTGGGGGGGGGGGGGGGGACAATTTGGTAAAGTGGTTCGTTTTGAAGCCCACCCAGCTACAAACAATATGACTTTCCCATTCCAGGCTGACATGAAATGATTGCTGATTATTTTACTAGGGCGGGTGGTGGCACTAGTCACCACTGTGTGTGTGTGTGGGTGGGGGGGGGGGGGGGGGGTATTGAAAAGAGTGCATACATCAGTTCATTGTCAAATATGTTAGGATGGGTGTCTAGGTGACCCACTTGGCAACGCTTGTTATTATTTGCAATGCCTGGTAGGGTCATTTTGTTAGGCTGCCCAGGGCCCACCTAGGAGTGAGCACTGAACAGAGTGCTGGGAAATTGTGAATTAGCTCTTTTCACACCCATGTGTTAATATCAATTCATCATAGACTCTCTATGCCTGAACTTGAAGACCAGAGGTGGGGGGGGGGGGGGGGGGCATGTGCCTAGAATTGGTGAGTGGTGATATTCTACGAACACTGTTACATTTTATTTTCTTTTATATTATTTTGTTTTGATAATGCCTGCCATTTATACACTTAACACAAATGCTAGTCAATGCCAATTAAATCATCATTGAAAATATGACAGTATGGGCATTATATCGACACTACATAGTTTCTGTTGGAAACTGCAGATGTCTTACTACAAAAAACCGAAAACCGACCTATAAACCGAGTTTTTTTTAAATAACCGAACCGAAACCGAACCGAAACAAGAAAAATAAAACCGCACAACACTACCAGAGAATACTCCATGCTGTCGCAGATGTGGACTGGGACAGAGTCAGAGCAAAAGCAGCCCTGGCCTGAGTGCAGAAGGCCATCCCCAGATGACAAATCGACTGAGAAGGGACCAGATCCGACTTCTCCTCGTTGACTCTGAATCCTAGCGACTTGAGCCAGCTCAACAGAGTGTCGACATGCGACTGTAAGGCAGCATTGGAATGCCTCTGGAGGATATCGTCTAGATATGCCAAAGTAGTCACCCTGGACTGTGTGCGATGGAAGGCTATCACATGCGACATCAGTCGGGGGAAGACCTAAGGAGCCAGGTTGAGGCCGAAAGGCATGGCCTCGAACTGGAAAACTCGCCCCAGAAACGTGAACCTGAGGTACTTCCGCAACATCCGATGGATCGGAACGTGAAAGTAAGCATCTCGCAGGTTGATACTGGAACCGAAATCTCCCTGGTGAATGGAACGGCGGACTGACCTGAAAGTCTCAATGCTGAACTTGGGAGCAATGATAGACTGGTTCATGATACTCAGATTGATAACTGGTTGGAGTTGGCCGTCCTTCTTCTGCACCAAGAACAGGCGGGAATAAAACCCCATTGACTGAATGTTCTTGATGAGCTTGATCGCCCCCTTTGCCAGGAGATTGTCTATCTCCGTGGACAAAAGTTCCCGTCGTAGAACGTCTGAAGGAACTGTGGTTGGAAGAGGCACTCTGGACAGTGGGGTGCCTCCGGAAGGATATTCGCAGCCCGGACCGAACAACATCTAACACCCAAGGATCGGATGTGATGGTCGCCCAACGGTCTGCGAACTCTGCTATCCTTCCTCCAACCTGGGATGAATCGAGGTGAAGACCTTCATTTTGAGCCCTGATGAGACCCACGAGAGGAGAAACCACCTCCTCTGCTGTATGAAGAATCCTGAGACTTTCCTCTAACCTGCCGACGCTTACCCTTACCCCGGGAGTAAGAAGTAGAAGTGGTGGCAGAAGGATCAGCCCTTTGCTTAGCAGCGGAAGCAGAAGGGTACTTGTTAGGCTTTGAATGGCGCCTGCCTCCCACAGAAGGCTGATCAAGCTGATGAAGCAGCAGCTGATCTTTGGAATGACGTAGGACGTCATCCCGGACCATCGACATGGAACCATGGAACAGTTGCGGACCTGCCAAAGAAGCAGATCGAAGAGCAGCGCGCTGCCCCTCATGAAGGGAACGGCCTGTGTCCAGCACAGAGTTCCTTCGAACTAGTTCCAAATTAGCCGTGTTACAAGCATGCGTGTGAGTAAGATGCATGAATGCCTTGGACTGCACACGCAAAGGAGCCTGTACATCGTCAAACTTATCTGGGGGCAGATAAGTAGCTAAGGCAGAGACGACGTGATCTGAGAGAAAAAGCATACCCAGCATTTCTCTCCATAAGCCCAACACAGACTCCAGACTCGTTATAGGAACGACGGCAGACTTGGGCTTGGAAAGCCCGAGGGAATTGGAGTCCTGATCCAAAACCATCAGTCTGGCAGACTGACGGATTGGTGGAATTGTAGGAACGATAATACGCCGTAGGCAAAAAGGTGTCAACCCTGGTGAAGAATGGAGCCTTCATAGCCTTGGAACTCAGCTTAGAGTCCAAAGCTGAAAATGCTTCAACCACCTGTACTGACTGGAATGGTCGAAGACGCCCAGAAGCAGGTTGCTCCACAGGCTATAGGCACGCGACCGATAATCGCGGTCTGGCTGACACTGTCGGCTGGTTTGATGGTTTGAGATCTAGAAGGAACCCAAACACAAGGTCAAGAGCTGCCCCCAAGTCAGAAGACTGTTGGCTCTCGACATCAGGTATGTCTGGGCAAACCAGCCGATGCCTCCCATGGTGTAGGCACACCAGGGGGATCAGAAAGTGGCCTGTTTCCAATCCCGGGAGGTGGTGCCATAGGGGGCGCCTGGAAACTACTCGCTGCCTCGCTGGAAGCAACGGGATGGCTCAGATGGACAGAACCTGAGTGAGTAAGGAGAGGGCCTCCCTAAGCTCACTGCCCGTTTCGGGCTTCGACATGGGGACAAACCGGCAAAGTGGCTTCACACCTAACCCTCTTAACCAGCGAAGGGTCATGATCCTCAAATACACTCGAAGCGGGACGACGGGCGGCAGCCGAAACATCTGAGGGCAGATGTGTATAGGGGTACGACACACCCCGAGGATCAACATAGCGGGAACTCAGGAGTGTCGCTGCGGACCTTTGCGGGGCAGAAGGTCCAGGCTGCACAGAAGGCGTTGTTCCCGCAAAACTGGACGTGTGACCAGAATGAGTGGACGGAAACACCACGGAGTTCACTGTGGCCCCACCATGAACATCCAAATCCAATGACAAAACTGTGGTGCTCGACTGCGCAGAGACCAAAGAGGGTTCGGCCGGCAGCCCCTTCCAACTTCGCCGAGTTGAAGCCAGGGAAGGCTGAGGCCGATATCCCACGTCCACACTGCCGGCCATCCCGGATAAGCAGGGATAAGCCGAGGCTGGCTGAAACGAACACCGAAGACATAGCAGACGGAACAGCAGTAATAGAGGATACGTCGGGAGTCATTGAGGTTGGTGGAATTGTGGAGAGAGCACCCCTTCTCAGCTCCGGAGGAGGAGTCACAACCCTAGTTACAGTCTCAGATGCCGACTGGAGGGGGACCACAGTCCCGGAAACAGGCACCTCTTCACCAGAACACTCAACGGCTCCCGCAGTATCCACTAGAGGAATTGACTGCACATCCCCCAGGGAGGAGGAATAACTCTCACCAGACATGGTCAGTTCGTCAGGTCCCGAATGACCGCATTCCCCTTTCCCGCAGGCCACGAGAACACACAACACGGTTCATAGACGCCCAGAAAGTGGATGACCATGATCCACAAAGACGCAAGGAATAGTCCTGGGCATGACAGAAGTGAGAGAAGCAGAGAAGGTGAATTCAGAAGAAAAGAGAAGAACATCCCCAAAGAAGAGAGAAAGGTGACAGAACAACAGACCCCAGATGGTCGACCGGGAACCAAACAACAGAAGGACCACTCTCAAAGGAGAGAAGAGAATCTTTAATATTTAATATAATTGTGACAATTTAAAGTCCGAAACCGCATGGCTCACGGAAATCGGCTGCGACTCGGAAAAGAAAAATATAATACATTATGGATAAATGAATGTATAATGAATGTATAGAGAATATAATCAAAAACAGTTCCTGATAAGAAAAGGATACTTTGATCCAACTTGAGGCAGGATACAGGATGATCACTGATACTAGTGCCGAGAAGAATGTCCCGTCAACATGGTGGTCGAAAAAAAGAATGAGTCATTAGCGACATATATGCGCACTGGCAATGGAAGTCGTGGAGTTGTACTTGGAAGAGAGTGTCCCCTACTGGGTCTGCGCCGGTAGCACTCGACCCAGTTTTGGCTTATTTTTTCTTGGTGCTTTTGCACCACTTTTCTTTCCCAAATTGCTTGGGAAAGATCAAAATAGAGAGTATATTTTCCGAGTTAGTGACTTCCACTGTAATGCAAGCCTGTAGTAAACAATTGTATGTAGATTGATAAGAAATGAGTTATTAAAGAATTTTGTTTGCATGTGTCATCTGCTTTTCGTGCTAGGTAAAGGGTTAATGGGCTTATACCCGGATCAGTACAGTAAAAGATTTCCAGTGTATATTAAAAAGATTCTGTCAGCATTGTAGAAAACATTACAGCAATTGAATAAAATAAAAGTAAGGTCTAAAACAGCAGGCTTAAGAAGGTACAAAACAAGTTATACAGTTTTGTGTTCGCGAAAGCATGCTGTTTCTTCGTTGGATCATGATAGGACCGTGATCTGGACATAAAACATTTACATTGCAGACATACACTTCATTATTACCCTTTTAAAATTATACATGCTTAGGAGACACACTGAAGGGGCAGCGTAATAATTGGTCACATGGTGTTTCAGCAGGGTGTACGGGACTGTACTACCCTTCTGAGATCCGTATTTCCAGAGACTTCAGCTCAGAAAATACAGATCTCAGAAGGGTAGTGAAGTCCCGTACACCCTGCTGAAACACTGGAAAGCCTCAAGAAATACAGATCTCAAAAGGGTAGTGAAGTCCCGTACACCCTGCTGAAACACTGGAAAGCCTCAAGAAATACAGATCTCAAAAGGGTAGTGAAGTCCCGTACACCCTGCTGAAACACTGGAAAGCCTCAAGAAATACAGATCTCAAAAGGGTAGTGAAGTCCCGTACACCCTGCTGAAACACTGGAAAGCCTCAAGAAATACAGATCTCAAAAGGGTAGTGAAGTCCCGTACACCCTGCTGAAACACTGGAAAGCCTCAAGAAATACAGATCTCAAAAGGGTAGTGAAGTCCCGTACACCCTGCTGAAACACTGGAAAGCCTCAAGAAATACAGATCTCAAAAGGGTAGTGAAGTCCCGTACACCCTGCTGAAACACTGGAAAGCCTCAAGAAATACAGATCTCAAAAGGGTAGTGAAGTCCCGTACACCCTGCTGAAACACTGGAAAGCCTCAGAAAATACAGAACTCAGAAGGGTAGTACAATCCCGTAAACCCTGCGGAAACACTGGAAAGCCTCAAGAAATACAGATCTCAAAAGGGTAGTGAAGTCCCGTACACCCTGCTGAAACACTGGAAAGCCTCAGAAAATACAGAACTCAGAAGGGTAGTACAATCCCGTAAACCCTGCTGAAACACTGGAAAGCCTCAAGAAATACAGATCTCAAAAGGGTAGTGAAGTCCCGTACACCCTGCTGAAACACTGGAAAGCCTCAAGAAATACAGATCTCAAAAGGGTAGTGAAGTCCCGTACACCCTGCTGAAACACTGGAAAGCCTCAAGAAATACAGATCTCAAAAGGGTAGTGAAGTCCCGTACACCCTGCTGAAACACTGGAAAGCCTCAAGAAATACAGATCTCAAAAGGGTAGTGAAGTCCCGTACACCCTGCTGAAACACTGGAAAGCCTCAAGAAATACAGATCTCAAAAGGGTAGTGAAGTCCCGTACACCCTGCTGAAACACTGGAAAGCCTCAAGAAATACAGATCTCAAAAGGGTAGTGAAGTCCCGTACACCCTGCTGAAACACTGGAAAGCCTCAAGAAATACAGATCTCAAAAGGGTAGTGAAGTCCCGTACACCCTGCTGAAACACTGGAAAGCCTCAAGAAATACGGATCTCAAAAGGGTAGTACAATCCCGTAAACCCTGCGGAAACACTGGAAAGCCTCGAGAAATACGGATCTCAGGAGGGTAGCATAGTCCCATACACCTGCTGAAACACCATGTAACTAATATTATTAGTTATACTGGTCTTCGTCAGGGTACATAGCACAATGCTCCCTGTCAGAATTTTATGTACCCTGAGCCACAGGTAAGGGGTGTATAAAATTCTGACAGAAATATAGAACTGTGTAACCTTCAATGACCTGTATAATAAATTTGTCATTCTGGAAAGCTATAGCATATGTTGTGAGTGTGGTGATTTTCTAATCAGAGCCATCTTTCTTCCAGTAATCCAAGAGAAAATAATCAAGTACTCTGTCACGCTGCTCTTCTGAAATAACTTTCAAAGATGGTATATGGTTTTCGGTCATTCAAATATTCACACGACATTTCAGCTGCCAAGTTATAATTATTTTTTGTGGTAGCTAGCATCCCAGAACCTTCTCATGATGACATGTTAGGGCAACTTGTTCTGAAGTCATAAAAGTTTAAAAAAGGCCTTTAAGAGTTAAAAAAAACCCCAAAAAACAGGTTTTCAAATGCAATTCCATCCCCTCTTCACCATTTGACCTTCCTGAAGAAAAAGTGCAAGATACTTAGAAACTGTACCAAAAAAGGAAGAAAAAAAATTCAGATACCTAATTCTGCATGCTTCTTTATAATTTTTCGAAATGCACCAGTTCTTTCTCTAAATGTCTGGCCATTTTGTCTGAAAAAAAAATATTCATCACACTTCAAAAAAATACAACTATGCAAAAAAGTAATGCTAACTGAAGCTTAAATTTTTAACCCAAGTCCATGAACAATAAACACCATTTCAAATGTTTCTTACTGTAAATAACTTAAGTGATATTCTAAGTTCGCTGCACATCATGTGCAGTAAATTCTTAAATTATAGATTCCAATTTAAGAATGATGGCTCATCGGTTAGTGCAATCTACAATGGACTTCAGATCGAAAAGGTTATAAGTTTGAACTTGTTTCCTGTTGTATCCTTTGGCAAGATTAGACCTTCAACTTTTTTATTTGAAGGCCATTAACCCTTTACCCAACGCAGACGATATCAAAATTTATTATTTTAAATATAATTTTTTTAAATTTTTCAAAAAATTTCAACAAAACCATATCATGTTACCCCTCTTTGGAACGAGCTCGACGAGCTCGTTCCAACAAGGGGTCACATGATATGGTTTTGTTGAAATTTTTTGAAAAATAATATTTTTTCAACTGCTGAATTTGCGTATTATGCGGGCGGATGCGGGCGATTCGTTGGGTAAAGGGTTAAGCAAGCCAACAAGTTACTATGATCCTACTGTGTTTTCAGGTGGCAAGGATTAATAATGTATTATTCGACTTTCCTTCCATTTCACTGCCATTTGAGATTTACTGTACAATGGTATGGTATATTTTGCCATTTTTGCTGGGATCAATCAAATTGAAGGAGCCCCTTGGACCAGTGGTTACAGCATAGGACTTTAACTCGAAAGGTTGACGGTTCAATCTTGGCCAGTGGTAACTGCATTGTGTCTTTGGGCAAGACACTTAACCCTGACTGCCCATGTGAGACTTTCATATGCAGTTGTGAGATATACTGTATGTTGATGGTGCGCTTGCTTTCAACAACTGCTACCTCTGCTTGCGTAGAGTTAGTAAGTTGATGAGTCTGACAGTTACTCACCACTGCTCAGTGTTTCTCTCCAGGTACTCCAGCTTCCTCCCCCCATAAAACTGGCTGACAAAATGTGTCATTAAACTACAATAAACAAAACAAAATTCTTGCTGCCAATGTGAATATTCAACTAACAGGGTTCTTCACCTATATAAACCATTAATGCACTATATCTTGTTTGACAGACAAGCCAAAAAAATAAGCAGTCTGTCATTTGCAGAATGAGGTCCCCAGAGGGTGAATTTGCTGAAGCTATCTCATACAGTGGGCCAATTTATCCTTTGGGTACCTAATTCTATTTATGCCTGAGACCATGATTCAGATTGAGGTACAAAGGGTAAATTTGGTAATGCTACCCTGCTATGCAGGGTAGCATCACCGAATTCACTCTCTGGGGATCTCATTCTGCAGATGATGGTCTGCTTATTTTCAGGCTTGTTGACAGAGTTCTTAGAACAGAGTCAAACAATATAACAAGAGGCCCCATGGAGCCGGGGGCACTCACCTGTCCAAAGTTGTTTAAAGAAGGATTAAATTAGCATCTATGGCTAGTTAACACAATAGAGGAATGAAGTTATTTAATTATTTATAACTCTGATGTCCATGCCAGATGATTTTTTTCTAGTATTGGGATGCTACCACAGAAATAACCAAATATCAACCTAGGGGCTTAACTTGAACAAACTTGAAGGATGTTATATACCAAATATCCAAAGATTCTGACTGGTGGTTCTGAAGAAGATTTTGAGAATATTACCAATTTTGCACTATGTTAAAATACCTCACTCCCACCCCCCCTCACAGAGAGAAAACAAATATCAACCCAGGGACTTTATTTGAACAAACTGATTCTAAACAGTCTAAGGAAGATGTATGTCATATATCAAAAGATTCTGATTGTATCTCATGAAGCAGATTTTTAAAGCTTATTCCTCATATTGGACTAAGTTAAAATTCGGGCCCCACCAGGGACCCCAAATATTAACCCAGAAACTAGATTTGAAAAAACATACATCTTAGATCTGACCTCCATAAGAATGCTGTATACCAAATATCAAAAGATTCTGACTGGTGCATCTGAAGAAGATTTTTAAAGATTATTCCTTATATTGCACTAAGTTAAAATTCAGGCTCCCTTAGAGAGCCCTATTATTAACCGATGAACAAACTGAATTCAACCCCTGTAAGGATTCTGTATGCCATATATTAAAAAGGACTCTGACTGGTGTTTCTGGAGAAGAAGAGCTTGAAAGATTATTTCTCATATTGGGGACTAAGTTGAAATTTGGGTGCAATAGGGAGTCCAAATATTAACCCAAGGACGTGGTTTGAACAAAATGAGATCTAACCTCCCTAAGGATGCTGTATTCCAAATATCAAAAGATTCTGACTCGTGGATCTGAAGAAGATGATTTTTAAAGATTATTCCCCATATTGCACTAAGTTAAAATTCGGGTCCCCATAGGGAGCCCAAATATTAACTGAGGGAAATGCATTGAACAAACTTGAATCTGACCCAGTAAGCATACTGTATACTCAATATCAATAGATTCTGAGTAGTGGATCTGAAAAAGAAGATTTTTAAAGATTATTCCCCATATTGCATTAAGTTAAAATTTGGGCTCCCATAGATAGCCCAATTATTAACTGATTTGATTTGAACAAACTTGATACTCACCTTTGTAAGGATTCTGTATACCATATATCAAAAGATTCTGACCAGAGGTTCTTGCGACGAAGAGTTTTAAAGATTATTCATTACATTGGACTAAGTAATAAATCAGGCTCCAATAAGGAGCTTAAATATTAACGCATGGACTTGGTTTGAACAAATTTCTGTATACCATATATCAGAAGATTCTGACAGGTGGATCTGAGGTATAAGATTTTTAAAGATTATTTCCCATATTGCACTAAGTTAAAATTTGGGCTCCCATAGAGCACCCAATTATTAACCGCTGAACATGTGTTGAACAAATTTGAATCCAACCCCTGTAAGAATTCTGTACACCAAATATTAAAAGATTCTGACAAGTGTTTCTGGGGAAGAAGAGTTTTAAAGATTATTCCTCGTATTGGACCAAGTTGAATTTTGGGCTCCAATAGGGGGCCCAAATATTAACCCTGGGACTTGGTTTGAACAAAATTAGATCTAACCTCCCTAAGGATGCTGTATACCAAATATCAAAAGATTCTATCTGGTGGATCTGAAGAAGAAGATTTTTAAAGATTATTAAAATATATTTTAAAGATTATTAAAATAATTCGAGTCCCCACAGGAATCCCAAATATTAACTGAGGGACTTGATTTGAACAATCTTGAATCTGACTTTCATAACAATGATGTGTACCAAACATTAAAAGATTCTGATCCGTGGTTCTGAAGAAGACGATTTTTAAAGATTATTTCCCATATTACATTAAGTTAAATTTCAAGCTCAAATAGAGACTCCAATCATTAACCGATGGACAGGAGTTGAACAAATTTGAATCCAATCCCTGTAAGAATTCTGTATACCATATATTAAACGATTCTGACAAGTGTTTCTGGAGAAGAAGAGTTTTAAAAATTATTTCTCAGATTGGACTAAGTTAAAATTTGGGTTCCAATAGGGAGCCCAAATATTAACCTGGGGACTTGGTTTGAACAATATTAGAGCTAACCTCCCTGAGGATGCTGTATATCAAATATCAAAAGATTCTATCTGATGGATCTGAAAAAGAAGATTTTTAAAGATTATCCCCCATATTGCACTAAGTTAAAATTCAGGCCCACATAGAAAACCCAAATTTTAACTGAGGGACTTGATTTGAACAATCTTGAATCTGACCCTCATAACAATGATGTATACCAAACATTAAAAGATTCTGACCGGTGGTTCTGAAGAAAAAGATTTTTAAAGATTAATCCCCATATTGCCCTAAGTTAAAATTTGGGCCCCTGTATTAAACCCAAATATGAAGCAATAGGCTTAGTTTTAACAAACTAGTATCTGACCCTGATATGGATGTTGTATACCAAATATCAAAAGATTCTGATCAGTGGTTTTGGAGAATAAATTTAAAAATTTATTTTTTTTTTAAATATGCTAACTGCGCATTTTTTCAATGCCACCCCCCCCCCCCCCCCCCATAGAACATCCTGACACAAGCAATGGCAATTTCTTTTTACCATTCCCTTCTACTGGTCCTAAGGATGCTTCATACCAAATAACAGTTCTCTGTTCCAGGCCTCGAAATAAGGAATTGTTTTGTAACCTGTTTACGCCAATTTAATGGCCGTGACCTGTTTATGGGTTACAACAGGTTACGTGAGTGTCGACTGATTGTAACCTGTGGTAACCCATTTCTATCCATACCTTTTATGGGTATGATAAGACTATTAAATTGATTCGCAGTTTTAAACCAAGGTTAATTAATTTTCAGTTTATTGTTATCCAACCCATTCCATTTTATTTTCGTACGAAATACCCTGCTGTGCACATTTCTTCATCAAAGGTGCCTAAATTCATTGGTGATGCTGACCGCACAATTCAGAAATTTCCTCTTCGGTAACACTTTGCTGTAACAAATTTGATGGGTTTAACATTGACTGTGGGATTATAATGCAGTTCAACATGCATTCTTTTTTATGGGTTCTCATCACTGACACACTAATAAGACAGTAAGTTTGCTTACCTCGATTTACTTATTCCCTCGAATCAATCTGTGTCATGTGTTTGTGATTGAAACTTCAAAGTTTCAGATCACAGTTTGCGCGAAACACATGCACAGTTATTGTATTTATGTTGGATTTTTCTGAACTTGCTCACATTCCGGAAAATCCAACATACATGCAATAACTGTGCATGTGTACGGCATAAATCGTTTCTAGAGGGGTTACGGTATGAAAAGCCAATGACATTGAATGATTGAGTCATTGACTCCCCCCCCTATAACATAAGTTTATGAGTCCAGATTAATTATTTATTTATTTATTTATTTATTGGTGTATAAGGTCACATACTTATGCACAATGGCTAATCGTGACCGTGACAGTTTTTCGGGTGGAGGAAGCCAGAGTACCCGGAGAGAACCACCGAGCATCGACGAGTAACTGTCAGCTCCTCAACATTCTAACTCTGTTCAAGTTCCGCTCTAGCAGGGTTACAGCGGTTGAAGACATGTGCACCATCGACGTGCAGTACGTCATCGTGCCCCCATGTAGGCAACCGGGATAAAGTGCCTTGCCCAAGGACACAATGTGGGTCGTCCCGGACAGGGATCGAACTTGGGACCTCTAGCATAGAAGTCCAACAGTCTACCACTGAGCCACTGTGCTCCCTATGAGTCCAGACACAGATACAACAAATTTAGTTGGGTTTAATTCACACATCCGGTGAATTGTTAAAACCTTGTCTGGTTTTTAGATTCATTTTGGGCATTAAATATCTGAAACAAAAGTGCCAAAAATATAGATTCCACCTTAAGCATGGATAGGAATGCACTTGGAATACTGTATTTTCGTTTTACGGGTATCCGATTCCCGTCGAAAAATGAGTCCTGGGTTGTTTCTGAGTAAATAAATTAATAATTTTCTACCTTTGAGTGTTGTTATTATCCATAAAAGTTTCTGTTTACCATTGAAAACGATCGCGAATGGTCAGCAGGTTATGCATATTTGAATCACTGTATCCTCCGTGTAACCTGAGTGACCGTTCGTGACTTATTTCGAGGCCTGCTGTTCCATATGGTTTGGGAAATATGCGCGTTTGAAAATATTTCTATTTTTAGCTCCTGGGGGTTCCACGTGGAAAGAGGAATTTTTTTTTGCATGAATCAAGTACTTATGCCTCAGTGGTACCACATACCAAATTTGGTTCAAATTGGACCATCGGTTCAGAAAATAGAAATTTTGGGTGGGGCCAGAAATCTTGCCCCTCCCATTACAAAGGCAAATATTGTTCCATGAACTTCATTTGAACAAACTTGATTCTACATCTCGAAAGGAAGCCCCATACCAATTATCAAGTCACTGTACCCACTGGTTCAGGAGAAGATTTTTTTTAAATTTTGGAGCATTTTCTCTCACCTCCAACCAATGGGCCTGGGTAAGTTGATTCGAACAAAAACAAAATGGGATGTCAGGCCAAGCAATCACCTCAAATTTAACTGAGATCAGTTCAGCATTTTTTTTTTGGAGAAGGTGCAAACACCATGTTGATGGATGACGGATGGTGAGTGATCACTATAGCTCATCCGGACTTTCAGTCAGGTAAGCTAAAAATTAACCAAAATACTCAACCCATCATCAGAATAAAGGTCAGGAAATTCACCTACAGTGTCCTACATCTACTTATTTCAGTTAATCACATATTATTCAGTGGCAAAGTTGGTATGTATATTCATTTAACAAGGTCTACTGTATATTACCACTCATGGCACTCTAATCTGAGTTTCTCACACTGTATTCTCTACTAACCTGTAACCATGGATACATAGGATCTGAAAAGAAAAAATGTCATAACTAAAAATGTGATAGCTTAACCCATAACGAATCGGCTGTATCTGATCACTTAATTTACAAATAAAGCAGCTGAAAGAAACAATTTTCCCTCAAATTCAATAAAGCCATATCATATGACCACCTCATTTGAGCGAGCTCACTGAACACATTCCAAAGAAGGGGTCACAAGATATGTTTTTGTTGAATTTTAAAAAAAAAAATAATTGAAATAATAATTTTAATATATCCTGTGCATTGTTTAGGGGGTTAATGATAGCACTCAAGAAATGAGAAAATATAATTCATTATCATATGACTCGTCCGTTTTGTTCACTTTAAAACATTTGATATTTTGTTTTCCTGTTAATCAGTGATAAATAAAGCCTTCCGTCAATTTCATTGGTCAGTTTCAAAACTAGACAATTTGATTGGCTGAACAAAATACAACTGGGCCACATTTTCATAATTTGCAAAATTAAAGTTGGGAGCTTTCATTGGTCAATTTCCAAACTGGACAATTTGATTTGCTAAACAAAATACAACTGGGTCTCATTTGCATAATTTCAGTAGGGAGTATTTACGTTATCTGTCCTATTTAGGGTGAGTTATATTGTATTAATCTTTTACCTAACATAACGGAAAAACCGTCTCGCACAATACAAGAAAAACACCATTCATTTTTTTTTATATTTTCACTTTTTGCTTCCAAAACATAGGTTATGACCACTCACTGGAACTAGTGTGTTGAGGGGTCATAACCTATGTTTTGGAAGCAAAAAATGAAAATTTTTAGTTATATGAGGATGTTTTTTCCAAGCGCCATCTGCAACTCAAGTTAGGTATTGGGTTAATAAGTCATACTAAGTGCCTAATTTGTGCATGTGTGTGTCATATGATAAATAGAATATGAAATGAGTGCTTTTCTCATATCATATTTATGAAACTCATCCGAATTTTCCGTTTGGGCTCGCCAGAGACTTGCCCAAACAGAAAATTCTTAGACTAGTTTCAAAAATATTATATGAGAAAAACACTCATTCCATATCCTCTATTTATCAGATCTCATATGAATCCAAGCAGTGATATATCCAGGTATTATTAAATGGAGAATAATTGCAGATATTTGGCAGGAGGTTTGGTGTGGAATAAGAAAAACAAAATTAAGTTTTCCAGACTTTTGCATAATTTTACTTGACACATTTTCCAATCACATCAAAGTACTTGGAACAGTGGTGGTCACTGGCTGGGCAGGGGGTGGTGAGGGGGGCCCATGCCAGTGGCACCTCTTGGGGGAGGGAAAATGGCAACAGAAAATCCAGAAATCGAGATGCCTACATAAAACCAGCCACCAAAAAATACTTAGTGATCCATGGGGATAGGGCAGGTGGCACCTTTAAGGTAGGCCCTAGGAGGCAATCTGTGCCTGTCTCCTTCTGGCTTAGATGGTGTGCCGCTGTATGTGTGAGTTAACAGCATCATGTATATTGATGAGAATTATACATCTTCGCTCCAAATCGCCAGGGTCTGTTCAGCATCTTTGGTCATCATTTCCCCGCACCTCAAAATATGATACCTGAATTATTTTCCATCCAACTTGGGAGGTTATATATAAAAAACTCAACAATACATGCATGTGACCTTATGATGAAGCTTATTCACACCTTTTCCTTCTTAACAAGAAAATGAAAAGATGTGAATACGCTACATACCAGTACATGAAATCATAAGTACTTGAATACAAGGATCAGGATTCCAAGCAAGTGACTTTTGAAAGGTTTCATGTACATATTATGAAAGTAATGAGAGCAGGGCTATGGACTATTAGAATTCTGAAAGCATTATATAAAGATGTACAAAATGAAGTTAGCCTGAGTAACATAACAACAAAATGGGTGCCTATAGAGATAAGCTCAAAGCAAGGGTGAATCCTTCGCCAATTTGATTCCTTTTGCATTGTACACAAGATTTGGGAGAGAATTCTTGCCTAGTGACAAGGGGGGTAGCATTTTTAGATGGCAAACAGGGGGTGTGGAAGTTTGGGGGGGGGGGGTTCAGGCTAGAAAAAATGCTGGAAATTGTTGGGAGAGATGGGAACACATGAAGACTTGAACTAAATGAAAGCAAAAGCAAAGTTACCCGTGGGTCATAAAGTGGAACCTACTCGAAAGTGGAGAGTGGAGGAGAGTTCTTATTCTGGAAGGTAACAGCAAACTTCTTATTGTGGGATGTGCATGACTACGAGTGTTTGGTAGTAAATATAAACATTATGGGAAGCGGCATACATACTGAAACCACAGAAATAAACTTAACTGTTTATCCTTAATCAAATGAAACTTAGAGGGGAGAAACGGCTTCAATTAGGTTTTCGTGGGAAAAACAATTTGGGAAATGATAGGTTACCAAATGTAACAATAAACATATGGCACGGAAGTGATAACGCTCAACCAAACAGCTTTAGAGCTTGCAAATCCTGCAGAACAAGGCCAATGGATAATGGGGTAGAGCATTTCTGCAGCACTAAAAGCAATCAGGGGTGAGCTTTGGTGGATGAGGATAAAGACTTAATGAAACTGTTATCTTAACTATTTGGTAAATCTCCTCAATAGCTATTCCAGAATATTTGGAATTCAAACACAAAGACAGGGTGGATGGACTAAGTGAGGGTGTTAGCAGAAGACTTTTGAATGGAGATCTCGGACTTATAAGTGGACACAACCAAGGATAAAAAAATTGCCAGAGAAAGAGTCCTGAAGGATTGTAACCTGAATTGATGAAGGGGGGGGGGCATAGCAATGAAGTCTTTGGGTGGCCTGATGTGTGATAAAGAGAAGCCAGGTTTTGAAGAGTACCTTAATGGCACCCTTGGGGGGGGGGGGGGGGGGGTACTGCTGTTCATGAGGTCACAGTAACCAGTTGTAACTTTGGGGGGAAATTGGGAAGACAGTTAAAAGGAGTGCCAAATTTGTAACTTAGGTGTAGTGGAGACCCTGGGACATTTTCTATTAGAATGCCCAAAATACAAGTCAAATAGAATAAGATTCACTGGGAGTATAATGGGGAAGTTGGATGGGAGAATGAAGGAAATGCGGTTAGTGGGTGACACAAAGGAGAGGGTTAGAGAGGTTAGTATGCTTATCAGAGAGATTGGGAAGAATGGGGTAAGAAATGTCATCAAGTAGTTTGTCTCTGAGTGTTGGGCGAAGAGAAGAGGCGTGAGGATAGGGAGGCATTTGGGAGGGGTAATCAACCAAGAAGGCCTTCTCACCTGAGAACTGCAACAAATCAGCAGCTGGGGCCGAAGTGTTATTATATTATTAGCACTTCTGGTATGGCATCCACATCATTTCTCAATCCATCATTTGTTTTCCCTTTCTTGCGGGGGTGGGGGGTTCGGGCATCACCCAACCAAATTATTAAAATTTGTATATTTATCATTTCATTCTTTGGTCGGGTGGTCGGGGGGGGGGGGGGGGGACGTCCAATCTCCTCTCCGACCAACTCAATCTGAAAAGATCCACCAGCTAATTCCCGAATCTAGTCGCTTTAATAGAGATAGGGTCGAGTTGCCCTGCGCCCATCTTTTAAACGCAAATCCGAATTTCATCAAAACATTATATCATCTCATCTCCACCCACATTAGCCACAAACAGTGATCGGTTTCCGCGATTAAAAACATGTGACGATGTCTTTTAGACCTAAACGAATTCTATTTTAATTTAGGCGTAAGCAATAAAGAAAATATTAATTTATATGAAACATATCAGCACGCACCTTCAGTGGGGGAGACGTCGATGATGCCATTTTTATTTATTTCTATATTTAGAAACGGGGAAGCCCACGAAGTTTTTATTTTTTCAAGTCAAAATTAAATTTTAAAGCTGTCGACGTCTTGTCATTTCCCAGTGCTAAGAATTGTGAATAGTCAAGGAAAACTTTCTTAAATCCGAGAGGTAGCTTGTCTATGCCAGGAAAATTTATGAAGCTCTAATAAATGAACAGAGCTGTTCAATTACGAAATCCCCTAAGTTCGTACTACAGGTACACTTGTCACTAATTACCTCAATCACATGTATACAAGTATAAAAAGCCATTCGTGCTAGTGATCGAATCAAAACTATGCGTCATGAAGATGATGAATATATGTTAAATCTGGCATACAAAAGTTTTGTTACAGAATGCTGATAGTGGTCTTAAGGGCCTATATAAGTAATGAAATTTTGTTTATTTTGAAAATTCTCACCTCTGATATTCCTTCAATTCAAATTAAGGGCCTATATAAGTAATGGAATTTTGTTTATTTTGAAATTCTCAACTCTCATATTCCTTAAATCCAGAGTAAATATACACAAATTATACATCAAAATGAAGGTTGGGATGTATAGAACACGAAACGCATATGTAATCAACTCATAGAGTCGACTGTAGGCACCACTGGTTCCTGGAAGTCTGCTACCTTATTCGCACCAGAACTGATAATAAAATAATATTTCATCAGAACAACTTGTGGTCAAATGTGCTTCATATATCCAAGAACAAAGCTAGGCATTCAAAACACTTTCGAATACAGCGATAGGTCTGCATTTTGGAAAAGGACAACACTATCTGCATTTTTTATTGAAGATGGTTTCCATGCTCGACAGACATGCGCAAATCACTAATTACCACGAATTTCCATCAAAAAACAAAATCGTAATTCTAAGAAATTTCAACAGGTATCATGATACCTTGCATTGAATATGACAACTGTGCAATCTCTATCTAATAACAGTATACTGTATGAAGGCGATCTTTTTCATTATTTGATTTTAGACGGCGTTGTTTTTACATGCTTTTTCTGTCCGATGACGTCGACCGGAAATCGAAAGTAGACTCATACGTAAACAAAAGCAAAGGCTTTGGAATTTTCCCCAATGCAGCTCTGTCGCCGTGTTTTGAAGAATTTTTATCCCCTAGCTTTGGTCTTGGATATGTAAAGCACATTTGGCCACAAGTTGTTTTCGTGAAATATTATTAAATTATCATTTCTGGTGCGAATACGGTAGCAGACTTCCAGGAACCAGTGGTGCCTACAGTCGACTCTATGAGTTAATTACACACGTGTGTCGTGTTCTATACATCCCAACCTTCATTTTGATGTACATTTTGTGTATATTTAATTTGAACTGAAGGAATGTCAGAGGTGAGAATTTTCAAAATAAACAAAATTTCATTACTTATATAGGCCCTTAAAGATACACAAAATGTACATCAAAATGAAGGTTGGGAGGTATAGAGCACGAAACACATGTGTAATCAACTCATAGAGTCGATTGTAGGCACCACTAGTTCCTGGAAGTCTGCTGCCGTATTCGCACCAGAACTGATAATTTAATAATATTTCAAGAAAACAACTTGTGGCCAAATGTGCTTTATATATCCAAGAACAAAGCAAGGGGATAAAAATTCTTCAAAACATGGCGACAGAGCTGCATTGGGGAAAATTCCAAAGCCTTTGCTTTTGTTTACGTATGAGTATACTTTCGATTTCCGGTCGACGTCATCGGACAGAAAAAGCAATGTAAAAACAACGCTGTCTAAAATCAAATAATGAAAAAGATCGCCTTCATACAGTATACTGTTATTAGATAGAGATTGCACAGTTGCCATATTCAATGCAAGGTATCATGATACCTGTTGAAATTTCTTAGAATTACGATTTTGTTTTTCGATGGAAATTCGTGGTAACGAATGATTTGCGCATGTCTGTCGAGCATGGAAACCATCTTCAATAAAAAATGCAGTCAGTGTTGTCCTTTTCCAAAATGCAGTCCTATCGCTGTATTCGAAAGTTTTTTGAATGCCTAGCTTTGTTCTTGGATATATGAACCACATTTGGCCATAAGTTGTTCTGATGAAATATTTTATTATCAGTTCTGGTGCGAATACGGCAGCAGACTTCCAGGAACCAGTGGTGCCTACAGTCGACTCTATGAGTCGATTACATACGTGTTTCGTGTTCTATACATCCCAACCTTCATTTTGATGTATACTTTGTGTATATTTAATCTGAATTTAAGGAATATGAGAGGTGAGAATTTCAAAATAAACAAAATTCCATTACTTATATAGGCCCTTAATCCTTATATTTCAGTATTGGTAATTTGGTTCAGCTGTTAGAACGTGGTGCCCACCCTACTAATTCTGATTCATTAAGGTGCTATATAGATAATAGAATTTTGTTTATTTTGAAATTTCCACCTCTCATATTCCTTAAATTCAAATTAAATAGGATATACACAAATTATACATCAAAATGAAGATTGAGATGTATAATGGCACGAATCAGCAGAATCACATGTAATCACAGGCGTCTGAAAACCTGATCTGAAGAGATGAATAAGCTCCAATTGACCTGATATCACCCCTACTTCAAAATACCCCACTTAAACATATGTATATTATATATATAAGGGGGTATTTTGAAGTGGGGGTGATATCATGTCAACTGGAGCTTAATTATCTCTTTAGATCAGGTTTCCAGATGCCTGTGATGTAATCAACTCATAGAGTTGACAACAGGCACCATTGGTTCCTGGAAGCCTGCAACCGTATTCGTACCAGAACTGATAATAAAATAATATTTCACGAGAACAACTTGTGGCCAAATGTGCTTAAGATATCCAATGACAAAGCTAGACATTCAAAACACTTTCGAATGCAGCAATAGAACTGCATTTGGGAAAAAGACAACACTGTCTGCATTTTTTATTGAAGCTGGATTGCATGTTCGACAGACATGTGCAAATCACTTGATACCACGAATTTCATCGAAAAACAAAATTGTAATTCTAAGAAATTTCAACAGCTGTCATGATACCTTGCTTAGAATATTATGGCAACTGTACAGTCTTTATATAATAATAGTATGCTGTATTAAGGCGATCTTTCTCATTATTTGATTTTAGACGGCATTGTATATCGATGATGCTTTTTCCATCCGATGATGTTTACCGGAAAACAAAAGAGAAGGTTTTGGAATTTACTCCCATGCAGCTTTGCCACTGTGTTCTGAAGAATTTTGATACCCTAGCTTTGTTTTTGGACATGCGAAGCACATTTGGCCACAAGTTGTTCTGAAATATTCTTTACTTATCAGTTCAGATACAAAAACAGTTGCAGACTTCCAGGAACCAGTGGTGCCTGCTGTCAACTCTATGAGTTGATTGTATATATTTTTTTGTGTTCTATACCTCCCAACCTTCATTTTGATGTATAATTTGTGCATATTTAATTTGAATTTTAGGAATATCAGAGGTGGGAATTTCAAAATAAACAAAATTCTATTACTTAGCACCTTAAGGTGCTATATTAGTGAGGGAAATTTGTTTACTTTGAAATTCCCACCTCTGATATTACATAAACGCAAATTAAATATACACAAATTATTCCGGTACATAAAAATGAAGGTTGTGATATATAGAACACAACAAAAATATATGCAGTCAAATCACAGAGTTGACAGCAGGCACCAATGGTTCCTGGAAGTCTGCTACTGTATTCGTATCAGAACTGATAGTAAATTAATATATAAGGAGAACAACTCGTGGCCATATGTGCTTCAGAACAGATATCTAAGAACAAAGCTAGGCATTCAAAACACTTTACGATGCAGTGGCAGAACTGCATTTGGGGAAAGGACAACACTGTCTACATTTTTTATTGAAGATGGATTCCCTAACCGACGGACATGTGCATATGCAATACCACAAATTTTCATCGAAAAACAATTATGTAATTCTAAGAAATTCAAACAGGTGTCATGATACCTTGCAAGTAATCTGGCAACTGTGCAGTCTCTATAAAATAATACTGTGTAGTATGATGGTAATCTTTCTCTTTATTTGATTATAGACGGCATTGTGTATAATGCTTTATCGGCCCAGATGACTTTGACCAAAATGTAAACAAATAGACAACACAAACAAAGCCAAGAGTTATGGAATTTACCTCCATGGAGCTATGTTGCTACCTTTTGAAGAATTTTGTTTTCTTATCAACCTATCGTACAATTGTTTACTACAGGCTTGCACTACAGTTGAAGGCCCTAACTCGGATAAAATACTCTCTATTTTAATCTTTTCCAAGAGATGTGGGAAAGAAAAGTGGTGTAAAAAAACACCACAAAAAAATAAGCCAAAACTGGGCCGAGCGCCATCGGCGCACACCCAGTATGGGACACTCTTCCCTTAGTACAAATCCACGACTTCCGTTAACCAATGCGCAGTGCGTCATCAATTCATCATTCTTTTTTTATCCGAGACATGTGAAAGATGTGTCTCCGCCATTTGCATTACGAAACAGTGATAATTCAATTCGTCGATAATGGTTTTCCTGTGACTGGAATTATGGATCTGAAGATCGTATAATAACAGGGCTGTGTTTTATATATTCTCGTTAATATTTTCAACCACATTTTCATTGAATTTTATTTATATATTCCGTTTTCGCGAATGTTTTTTCGACATCGTGTCAACGCGGTTCAGAAATAAAATTTTTCGGTTGATAAATTTTATTATTATTATTGGAGTTAGGTGTCAATGAGGGACTGTATGGACAGGATTTCTTTACTCTGTTGAGGGCTGAATTTCTGTTTTTTAGGTCCCTGTCAGCTGCCTGGGTTCTGTCGTGTACCCACCGGTTATTTTTTCTGCCACCTTCTCTCGTGGTTGGGAGTGTTCTTCTACTTTATGTATCTGTTGAGTTCACCTTTTTCTTCTGCTGCTCTCACCTCTGTTATTTCCAGTTCGGTATCCCTGCAGGGGTCTGCAGTTCCTTTGGGGCAATTCCTTTTGCCCTCGCTTTTGGTGCGTTCTCGTGACTGTTCCTCCCGCACCCGCGAGAGGGGGGGGGGGGGGGCGCTGTCGTTTCGGGGCCTCCCGACACAATCACTTCTGGTGTGAGTTATACCCCCTCTGTGGGGGATGTTCAACTCCTCCCGCAACCGCAGCGGGTGGGGAACGCTGTCGTTTTGGGGCCTCCCGACACGACCTTGTCTGGTGAGAGTTACACCCCCCTCTGTGGGGATGTGCAGCTCCTCCCGCACCCGTGGGGGGTGTGGAATGCTGTCATTTCAGGGCCTCCCGACACGACCACTTCTGGTGAGAGTTATTCCCCATCTGCGGAAGTCTGTTAGTGTGTGAGTCTGTGAGTCTTCTGTGAGTCTGTGACGTCTGTTCACATTTTCCTTTAGCACGGGCTACACCCCGCAGTTCTTGTCTGATCATCACGAAATTTCATATGTAGGTTTGGGGTCATGTCTAGATGAGAACGTCCCCTTTTGGTCGCGATCGGGCAACCGGTATGGCTGCCCGAGCCCAAATCCTGAAAACCATTAGCACAGTCTTCAGGTCGTATTTATGAAGGGATTTCATTGTAACTTGGTAGGATGCCTCTGTATAATGCCTAGATGAGAACGTCCCCTTTTGGGCATGATCTATCAACCGTTATTGCAGCCCAAGCCCGAAACCCAAAAACTTTTAGCACAGTCTGCAGGACACGTTTAATGTGGAGGGATTTCATTGTAACTTGGTAGGATGACTCCTTATGATGTCTAGATGAGAATTTCCCCATTTGGGCACGATCTGCCAACCGTGATGACTGCCCGAGCCCAAAACCCGAAAACCTTTAGCACAGTCTACAGGTCATATTTATTGAGGAATTTCATTGTAACTTGGTGGGTTGACTTCATACAATGTCTAGATGAGAAAGTCCCCTTTTGGACATGATTGGGCAACTGTGACTGCTACAGGGGCCCGAAGCCCGAAAACCTTTAGCACAGTCTAGAGGTCATATTTATGAAGGGATTTCATTGTAACTTGGTAGGATCACTCCAGATTATGCCCAGATGAGATTGTCCCATATGGTTGCGATCATTCAGCCATGATGGCCACCCGAGCCCGAAGCCCGAAAACCTTTGGCACAGTCTACAGGTCATATTTATGAAGGGATTTCATTGTAACTTGGTAGGATGACTTCAAATAATGTCTAGATGAGAACATCCCATTTTGATCGCGATCATTCAGCCTTGATGGGTGCCCGGGCCCCAAAACCTTTAGCAAAGGTAAAAGGTCATATTTATAGAAGGATTTCATTGTAACCTTTTAGGTTGACTCCATATAATGCCTAGATGATGACATCCCCTTTTGGTCGTGATTGGTCAGCTGTGATGGCTACAAGTGCCCAAAGCCCGAAAACCGTGAGCACAATCCACAGGTCACATTTATGAAGGGATTTCATTGTAACTTCATAGGATCACTCCAGATGGTGCCCAGATGCGATTGTCCCCTTTGGTTGCGATCATTCAGCCCGAAGCCCAAAAACCTTGAGCACAGTCTACAGGTCATATTTATGAAGGGATTTCATTGTAACTTGGTAGGTTGACTTCATATAATGTCTAGATGAGAACATCCCCTTTTGGACATGATTGGGCAACTTTGACGGCTAAAGGTGCCCGAAGCCCGAAAACCTTTAGCACAGTCTACAGGTCATATTTATGAAGGGATTTCATTGTAACTTGGTAGGATGACTCCAAATAATGTCTAGATGAGAACGTTCCATTTTGGTCGTGATCATTCAGCCTTGATGGGTGCCCGAGCCCAAAAACCTTTAGCATAGGCAAAAGGTTATATTTATAGAAGGATTTCATTGTAACCTGTTAGTTTGACTCCATATAATGCCTAGATGATGACATCCCCTTTTGGTCATGATTGGTCAACTGTGATGGCTACTGGTGCCCGAAGCCCGAAAACCTTGAGCACAGTCTACAGGTCATATTTATGAAGGGATTTCATTGTAACTTCGCAGGATCACTCCAGATGATGCCCAGATGAGATTGTCCCCTTTGGTTGCGATCATTCAACCATGTTGGCTGCCCGAGCCCGAAGCCCAAAAACCTTTAGCACAGTCTACAGGTCATATTTATGAAGGGATTTCATTGTAACTTGGTAGGTTGACTTCATATAATGTCTAGATGAGAACATCCCCTTTTGGACATGATTGGGCAACTGTGAAGGCTTCAGGGGCCCAAAGCCCAAAAACCTTTAGAACAGTCTACAGGTCATAATTATAAAGGGATTCCATTGTAGCTTGGTAGGATGACTCCAAATAGTGTCCACATCAGTACGTCCCCTTTTGGTCATGATCATTCAGCCTTGATGGCTGCCCGAGCCCAAAAACCTTTAGCATGTCTGTAGGTCGTATTTATGGAAGGATTACATTGTAACTTGTTAGGTTGACTCCATATAATGCCTAGATGATGACATCCCCTTTTGGTCGTGGTTGGTCAACTGTGATGGCTACAGGTGCCTGAAGCCTGAACATCTTGAGTACAGTCTACAGGTCATATTTATGAAGGGATTTCATTGTAACTTCATAGGATCACTCCAGATGATGTCCAGATGAGAATGTCCCCTTTTGGTTGCGATTATTCAGCCATGATAGCTGGCCAAGCCTAAAGCCCGAAAACCTTTAGCACAGTCTTCAGATCATATTTATGAAGGGATTTCATTGTAACTTGGTAGGTTGACTTCATGTAATGTCTAGATGAGAACTGCCCCTTTTGGACACCATTAGGCAACTGTGTTGGCTACAGGGGCCCAAAGCCCGAAAATCTTTAGCACAGTCTACAGGTGATATTTATGAAGGGATTTCATTGTACCTTGGTAGGATGACTCTAAATAATGTCTAGATGAGAACGTCCCCTTTTGGTCGTGATCATTCAGCCTTGATGGCTGCCCGAACCCAAAACCTTTAGCATAGTCTATTGGTCATATTTATAGAAGGACTTCATTGTAACCCGTAAGTTTGACTCCATATAATGCCTAGATGATGACATCCCCTTTTGGTCGTAATTGGTCAACTGTGATGGCTTCAGGGGTCCGAAGCCCAAAAACCTTGAGCACAGTCTACAGGTCATATTTATGAAGGGATTTCAATGTAACTTTGTAGGATCACTCCAGATGATGCCCAGATGAGAATGCCCCTTTTGGTTGCGATCATTCAACCATGATGGCTGCCAGAGCCCAAAGCCCAAAAACCTTTAGCACAGTCTACAGGTCATATTTATTAAGGGATTTCATTGTAACTTGGTAGGTTGACTTCATATAATGTCTAGATGAGAACGTCCCCTTTGGACGCAATTGGGAAACTGATGGCTACAGGGGCCCGAAGCCCGAAAACCTTTAGCACAGTCTACAGGCCATATTTATGAAGGGATTTTAATGTAACTTGATAGGATAACTCGTTTTGGAATAATTTCACTGTAACTTGGTAACTTTTGTTGATATACGTTAACTGTGAGGGCCACATACATTAACTGTGAGGTCATATTAACCCACCCCTCAGCTCTTTAGTACAGTGTACACCTCATATTATTTTTATCATAAACATAGCATACAGGGAACAGAAATGAACATATTTCCAATTATCACAATTCTTGTCTTATTTCATAATCCTTTCATAAACATTGAACATTATCCTTTTCATCAAACACAAGTTAAGCTACAGTGTCATTGACACTTTCATTTTTTACCATGGTGGATACTGTGGGAGGTGTTGGATTTCTGGTGAAGAGATGTTGGTTCCGGGACTATGCGCCCTCTCCAGTTGACATCTGAGGCTGTCACTAGCGTTGTGACTCCTCCTTTGGAGGCCGAGCTAGGTCGCTCTCTCCCCTTTTCCGTCAGTTCCAACAGCTCCTGTCGTATCTGCTGCTACTGCTGTTCCGTCTACAACGCCATCGGTCACCGTTTTAGCCGGCCTTGGCTTAAACCTGCAGTGGTCTGCAGTGATGTCTGTAGTGTGGTTTTGGGGTATCGGCCTCAGCCTTCCCTGACTTCAACTTGGCGAAGTTGGAAGTGGTTGCTGACTGAACCCCCTGCTGTGTCCTCTCAGCTGTTTTATCCCTGCAGGGGTCTGCAGAGGTGTCTGGTGGTGTTGATGTGGGGTATCGGCCTCAGCCTTCCCTGACTTCAACTCGGCAAAGTTGGAAGTGGCTGCCGACCGAACCCCCTGCTGTTTCCTCTCGGTCGTTGAGCACAGCAGTTTTCTCCCTGCAGGGGTCTGCAGCGGTGTCTCGTAGTGTAGACGTGGGGTATCAGCCTCAGCCTTCCCTGACTTCAACTCTGCGAAGTCGGAAGTGGCTGCCGACCAAACCCCCATGCTGTGTCTTCTCAGCCATTGAGCACAGCAGTTTTATCCCTGCAGGGGTCTGCAGGGATGTCTGGTAGTGTAGATGTGGGGTATTGGCCTCAGCCTTCCCTGACTTCAACTTGGCGAAGTTGGAATGGGCTGCCGGCCAAACCCTCTACTGTGGTCTCTCAGCCATCGAGTACCTCAGTTTTTCTCATTGGATTTGGATGTTCATGGTGGGGTCACCATGAGCTCCGTGGCGTTTCCGTTCACGCACTCTGGTCCCATGGCCAGTTTTGTGTGACCAATGCTTTTTGTGCAGCCTGGACCTCCTGTCCCGCAGAGGTCCGTGGCGACTCTCCGGAGTTTCCGCTCTGTTGATCCTCGGGGTATGTAATACCCCACTACACATCTGCCTTCAGATGTTTTCGGCTGCAGCCCGTCGCCCCGCGTCGGGTGAATTTGAGGATCATGACCCTTCGCTGGTAAATGGGTCAGGAGTGAAGCAAACTTTGTTGGTTCGTCCCAATGTCGCTCCATTCCGATAGTCAGTGAGCTTAGGAAGGCCCTCTCCTTGCTCACTTAGGTTCTGTCCAAGAGCCTTTTTCGTTGCTTCCAGCGAGGCTACGAGTGGTTTCCAGGTGCCCCCTGTGGCACCACCTCCCGGGATTGGAAACAGGTCGCTTTCTGATCCCCTGGTGTGCCCACAACATGGGAGGCATCGGCTGGTTTGCCCATGATGGGCTATATGTCTTCCGAGTCGTGAGATGAGTCTGACATTCCTGACGTCGAGAGCCAACAGTCTTCTGACTTGGGGGCAGCTCTTGACTTTGTGTTTGGGTTCCTTCCAGGTCTCAAACCGTCAAACCAGCCGACAGTGTCAGCCCGGCTGCGATCATCGGTCGCACGCCTACAGCCTGTGGAGCAACATGCTTCTGGGCACCTTCGACCATGCCTGTCGGTACAGGTGGTTGAAGCATTTACCGCTTTGGACTCTAAGCTGAGTTCCAAGGCTATGAAGACGTCGTTCTTCATCAAGGTTGACACTTTTTGCCTCTGGTGCGTTATCGTTCCTACGATTTCGCCAATCTGTCAGTCTGCTAGACTGTGACGGTTTTGGATGGGGACTCCAACTCCTCAGCCATATGGAGACTCTGTAGTCCAGGTTGAGCTTATCGGGAGGGATGCTCGAATGCATTCTCTCTTCGATCACATCGTCTCTGCTTTGCTGCTTATCTGCTCCCAGATGAGTTTGACGACAAACAGGTTTTTGTTTTGTGTGTGCTGTTCAAGGAACTCATGCATCTTCTCACACACATGCCTGTTATGCGGCCAGCTTGGAATTAGTTCGCAGGTATGCAGTGCTGGACACAAGACGTCCCCTTCTTGAGGGGCAGTGCGCTGCTCATCGATCTGCCTCTTTTGGCGGGTCCGCGACCATGGTTCCGTGGCAACGGTCCAGGATGGCTCCCTTTGTCATTCCATTGATCTGCTGCTGCTTAGTCAGCTTGATTGGCCTTCTGTTGGAATACTCTTCTGCTTCTTCTGCGAAGCTAAGGGCTGATCCTCCTACCACCATTTCTACTCACTCACAGGGTGGGGTATGCATCGGCAGTAGTCACCTCGATTTCGTCCCAGGTTGAGGCACTCCACTAAGTAGAGAGTGCCTCTTCCAACATGAGTCCCTTTCAACGTTACACGTTGGGAACTTTTGACCTCGGAGATAGGCAATCTCCTGTCAAAGGAGACAATCAAGGTCATCAAGAACTTTCTTTCAGTGGGATTTTGTTCCCGCATGTTCTTGGTGCCGAAGAAGGACGGCCGACTCAGATAGGTTATCGATCTGAGTATTCTGACGCAGTCTATCATTGCTCCTCAGTTCAGCATGGAGGCTTTCAGATCAGTTCGCCGCTCCATTCCCTAGGATGTTTTCCAATTCAAGGCCATTCCCTTTGGCCTCAGCCGGGATCCTTGGGCCTTCACCTGTCTGATGTCGCATGTGTTAGTCTTACATCGCACACAGTCCAAGGTGTCTTCTTCGGCTTGTCTAGTTGATATCCTCCAGAGGCAATCCAATGCTGCTTTTCTGGAGTCTGATGCCGTCACACTGCTGAGCCTACTCACATCACTAGGGTTCAGAGTCAACAGAGAGAAGTCGGACCTGGTCCCTTCTCCGTCTTGTCATCTGGGATGGACTTCACCAGCTCGGAGTCTTCCCCGACTGCTTGGTCTCTGTGTTTTGGTGACGGATCTCATTCCTCAAGGTCAATTGCATATCTGACCTCACAAACACCTTTTGCTCAGTCGTTGGAGACCGAATGTCGATCCTCTGGTTCTGGTGCTTCTGTTACCAGAGTCTCTTCCACATCACCTTCTCCCCTGACAGATGTTCAGTGGATTATGCAGGGAGTTCCGTTGGACTTCCCCACGTCCGATCGTGTTCTGATGGTAATCGCCAGCGATCTCGGATGGGGTGTGATGTTGGATCCTCTAGGTCTTTTCCTTCACGGGTCATGGGACCAGGATCTGGCAGCTCTTCATGTCAACCGAAGGAGCTTCTTGCTCTTCTTCTGCGTGGACAGTGGATCCCCCGCTTTTCGAATTGTCTGGTCCTTATGTGGTCTGACAATTCTACAGTGGTTGTTTACATTCATAACCAGGGTGGAACGCACTATGTTCCCATGTATGTTTTGGTTTGGGATCTTCTACTTCTCGCTCAGGATGTCAACGCTGGAGTGGTGGTTCGTCACATTCCCGGTCGTCTGAACATCCTAGCCAGCTCCCTGTCTCGACGAGGCAGGTTCTTTTCCACCGAGTGGATGCTCCACATGGCGGTGTTCCAGTCTTTTTGCGATCTCTGGGGTCGTCCCCACATCAATCTCTTTGCGACTAGTTGGAACCATCAGGTGGACACTTTCGTGTCCCCATGTCCAGATGCTCTGGCTTTCGCAGTGGACGCTCTGGCCCTCCTTTGGGACGGTCTTGTCAGCTATGCCTTCCTGCCGGTTCCGATTCTGCCTCAGGTTCTAGCCTAGATATGAACCTGCAGTTGTCGAATCCTTTCGATCACACCCCTGTTGCCTCTGTGGGTGTGGATCAATCTGCTCCGCTCTCTGTTAGCGGCGGTTCCGGCATGTCTCCCTCTACGTCGCGACTTTCTTTACCAAAGTCGCCCGAGGAGGTTTCAGGTCGACCCGACTTCATTATGCCTTCGCGCATGTCTTTTATTGGGTCCTGTCTCCTCCGTTGTGGTTTTTAGAGACGAACAGTGGAGTTGCTTTTCTTTCTCAAGGAGGCACTCACTCCACTGGTTTAGCCTCTGTGGCTAAGTAGAAGGTTCTTCTGTCGATGGTGTGCGATCACTCTGTTGCTTCTGTCACTCCTTCGATCACACCGATTGCGGAGTTTCTGGTATATGTTTGTTTCCGGGGTCTCCAGCAATGGGTACAAGTCCATGCTTCGGAGACCTTTTTCATATGTGGTACCGCATCATTACGGCACTCATCCTTGCCTCTCCAAGCTTGTTCAGCACTTTTCCTTGAAAAGGCCTAGGACTTTGCAGTTTACTCCAAGATGGACACTTTCTTGGGTGCTCCTCTGCTTGGGGGGTTGGGGGGCAGGGGGGGCATTCGCGCCTTTATCCCGGGTGGATATGCATTTTCTCACATGCCAGATCTCTCCTGAATCCATTTCTCGATGGATTTGTCTTGCTATTCGTGCAGCTTCCGCTCCTCTATCTACTGGCGATTGTATTACCAGTCGTTTTTCTGCCATGAGGTGCATGCATTGTCTTCCTCTTGGGGCTTATACTAACTCCATCTTGTTGTCGGATGTTATGCTGGCAGCCTACTGGAGAAATGCTACTTTCCCCACTTATCTGCGACAGTTGCAGGAGCAGACAGAGGACTTTGTTCTACAGGCCCTCTTTCTTCTGCTCAGGCTGTTGTCTATCTCAGCCATTCAGCTTCTTACAGGGTCAGTTCCAGCTCCGTGCTGTTACTGCCGTTTCTGTCTGTGCGTCACCCATCACCATACACCTCATCTTTCATTGTGTTTTACTAATGTTTGTGATGCTATGGTTTGATAGGACTAGGGATCTCTTCCTCTGTCCACGGTTCCAGTGCAGTTGAGTTATGTGTGGGTTGGTTATGTGATTCCCTCCATCCTATTGACTATTCAGCCTGTAGTAAACAATTGTAAGGTAGGTTGATAAGAAATATAAATTTTATAGTAAATTTCCTTTCTTATTATACCTACCGCAATTGTTTACATGGAGGCCCTCCCATCTTCTTATTCGGGTAAGAATCCTTCCTCCCCGCTGATCACATAACTCCAATGTTGGCGGACTCAAAAGAATGATGAATTGATGACACACTGCGCATTGGTTAACGGAAGTCGTGGATTTGTACTAAGGGAAGAGCGTCCCATACTGGGTGTGTGCCGATGGCGCTCGGCCCAGTTTGGGCTTATTTTTACATGGTGTTTTTTTTTCACCACTTTTCTTTCCCACATCTCTTGGGAAAGATTAAAATAGAGAGTATTTTATCCGAGTTACAGTCTTCCACTGTAGTGCAAGCCTGTAGTAAACAGTTGCGGTAGGTATAATAAGAAAGGAAATTTACTATAAAATTTATATTTCCAAGCTGTGTTCTTTGATATATGAAGCACATTTGGACAGGAATTGTTCTCCTGAAATATTATTTTGTTATCAGTTCTGGTTTGAATACGGAAGCAGACTTCCAGGAACTACTGGTGCCTACTGTCAACTCCTAGTTGACTGCATATATTTTTATGTCGTGTTCTATAATTCACTTGCAACCTTCAATTTGATGTATAATTTGTGTATATTTAATTTGTATTTATGGAACATCAGAGGGATGAATTTCAAAGTAAACAGATTTCTCTTACTTATATAGAACCTTAAAGTTCTATATAAGTAACAAGAACAAAATTACTATGAAAATGCCAAGTCTAAAATTCTGTAAAACTTAAATAAATATGCACAAGTTATCCACCAAAAAGAAGGTTGAGGTGTAGTGATATAGACCGAACTGTAATAATGGTCCGGTACAGGGTCAGGGCTGGATCGGACATAGTCAGTTTTACTGGTACCCAGATAAGTAGAGCTGACACGATTATGAAATTTCATAATCAATTTTTGAAGAAAAATAATTGATTAAAAGTCAACTTTAATCATACTCTGTGACCTTTAAAAACAACAATAAGGAAAATATTTTTCATCATTAGTTCCGCAAGTTGTATCTTTATATTAATGCTTTCCTGCATCAGTTACAATGTCTTGGGGTATTGTTTTGCCCTTGATACTCGTTATGAGGGCCCTCGTCCTGGGGAGGGGGTGTTATAGACATGCATCTCATTTACAAACCGACTCTAAAACTAGCAATTTGGTGCAGTTCAGGTGCTTCCTGTAGCCTAATTTTCTATATGCATTAAGACAGATAAACTTGAAGTGTTGAAAGAGACAATAAGCTGTTTAACTTAAGAGATCGGTGGCATGGGAAACAGGTGGACATCGGAATTTTTTATTCAGTTAAAAGAACAAGCCAAAATCTAATAACATCAGGTTGTTTAATAAAACAGAATCAAGATGTAAATGGGAATTGACCTATTATGCACAGACAGCAAATAAACTTGGCAGAAACTTATTATAAATGAGGATAGAGGGGATGGGGATGTGGGGTGGGGAGTATGGTGGGGATGTGATTTGTCTGATTCAACCACTGAAGACAGAATAGGGGCAGAGATTTATTTTTTAAAATTTGTTTATCGATTATTCTGATCAAAAGACATATATAGAACCATAGAACGGCTTGCTTCAGTACATGTACATAATGCATAGGCTAACTGTTAAATTAATAATTATGATTAATAGCAGTGTTTGAACACACACCTTTTTGACACCCACAGCCTGTTGGCCTGCCCCAATTTTCCCTAAAGGCCTAACTAAAACTGACTTGCATAAAACCAACCTGTCTAGCGAATCACTAACCGACTCATCCCATTTGGTTCCCATTCTTGGTCATCTGTATCAATGATTGCAGATGTATTTTACCTGCAATACTTGCGGTCGCAATCTTAAAATAGGGTTGGTTGGGTAGCCGGAAACACTCAACTGGTTTAATTTTTGTCTGTGTTGTTCAATAATTTTCCATGTGCACCTGAGATTATTGCATATTTGCTGTCAACTGGCAAAACAGACCTGGATCTAAAGGGCTTATATCTTAACCCATTGGCAGGTTACGCCATATGGCATGCTAATAACCCATAGGAAAAGATTGTTGTGGTGCTTCTCTGTTTCTACTATGCCCGTCATGTTTTTTTTAATGTCCTAATGGGATTCCTGCCTATATAAATATTAACAACTAATGTGCGAGATGCCGAGATCACACATTAGTTGTTGCTATATATTTTGGCAGAACTTCTTTTAAGATGGTAATTTAATAAACTTATGTTGTATTACTTTATCGTAACCTGTCGCAACCTGCCGTCACCTGTAGTTCCTTCACATCTTTTACAAACGACATAACTCACATGTGACCTGAGAGATCATTCGCAAGTTAATCCCAGACCTACAAAACAATGTCACTTTCTTTTCATTGAGGATTTGCGATCTAAGATTTGACGTCACTTCATTCAGTGTGCAGAATTGACAAAGAAGTTGAACATCATAGCGGTTAGTTGCACAGGAGAATATGTGTGTAAGGTTGGACTTTAGCCCTATTTAGACTTATGCATGGTGCTCTTAGCATGCACCTCAAATTCAGGGAATGTAATTGTAATAACCAATTTGAAAAGAAGTGATGTTTAGGCCTAAAAAATAAAAAAATCTGTTTCTCAGGCCCTCCCGCATGGTCCTTTTGGCTGCCACATGCTCTCTTTTTCTAACCAATTTAAACTTAAAAAAAATTAAAATTAAATGGTTTATGTCTGATATTTTACCCAAGCTAAAAAAAATTATGAATTTGTCCCTTGAGTGCAAGAAGGCTTTGCAATTCTTTAGCATTGCAAAGCCTTCTTGCACTCAAGGGATGAAATAAACCACCACCCATGCTATTCTGTAGATTATGAGGCCTAAAACTTGAACCAAGAACATGAACTTTTGATGGCGAAGAAGTAATTACTGAAATAAAAAATAAAATAAAAAACCTCTTGCCTGCATGCAATTTCACAAATAATAGCCCGAGAAACAGAAGATCTACTTTGTGTGGTCTTACCCATAAAACACTTTCCTTATTGGTGTTTCTAGAGGTCACAGAGAATGATTAAAGTCAACTTTTGGAAACTGAAGTCGTTTATGTGTGCTGCCAGTGATTAGTCATCTTCTTGTCCTTGATTAATCATGCCAACACCACAGATTAGGCAGTTCACTGAAATAACTAGGAGATCAGTTCAGTGGCAATTAAAAGGGGAGAGGGACCACCTGAGTGCATCTCCCTGGCAAATTCGGAAACTCTGTTGTATTGGTAGATTCAGACAATGGGAAATATGTAGAATCTAACATGGAAATCAGGCTTGAATATTTTATGTGAGATTTGCATGAGCAGCATTTTGTAAGGCTCGAGTATTTTATGCAAAATTTCCATAAGTTTTACCGCATTTACTCTATGTATTGGGACACTCTATGATTTGGAACACACATTTTTTCCAGAAAACTATATTTTTTTTATGCTCCAAAGTTTGGGACATTCAGGAGATTTGTTTCCAGTTGGCCCGTCGCTAGTAGCAGACGACACTCATAAAAAAAAAATTGTTGAGTAACTAAAAATTTTCATTCTTTGCTTCCAAAACATAGCTTATGATCCCTCATTGAAACGAGCTCAATGCGCTCATTCCAATGAGGGATCATAAGCTATGTTTTGGAAGCAAAAAATGAAAATATAAAAAAAAACTGGACTGCGATTTTCGTATATAGTGATGGAAAACGAATCACACACAAGTTTATTCAGCATCAAATCAAGACCAGGCTGTGTTCTTTCCCTATTTTCTAAGAATTGGGACAAATAATTATTTTTAGTTGTCCCAATACATAGAGTAAATACGGTATTTCTTGTTCTCTGAATCTGCTTATACAGAGTATTTCCTTCTACACCCTGACTACATTATCCCAATTCCTTATCTTGGCATGTGTATACTCTCTGTTCCCATATAAAAGGTGGTTAACCTTTTACCCCATGAATAGGATATCAAAATTTATTGTTTTAAATATTATTTTTTCACCTGTTTCAAAACATTAATCATTTCAACAAAAACAATATTATGTGATCCCCGCTATTGGATCGTGTTTGTTGAGCTCATTCCAGTGAGGACAAGGGCTCAAATGGTTTTGTTGAAATATTTTTAAAACTGTTGAATTTGTTTATTACATGGGTGGATGCCACTGATTTGTTAGGTAAAAGGTTAATCAGTAACAGCATGTTTATAACCCACCAATTAACACATTACAAAAATTTACTGTTTCACTGTTATTGATGAACAAATGCTTGCTGTCAAAAATAGTGTTCAACTGATTACCAAAAATGGTCACTGACCGATTATCAGTTATTTGAGCTCACAATCGGCCGATTCTGATGCCTACTCCGATTGTAATACCGTGCACTACTAGACAACTCGAGGCTCGAAAGAACTACATTAAACTGAACATTTTTCAAAGTGTTAAACTTTGTTGACTGGTGTCACAGTAAAATTACCAGTCTTGCAAACTTGGGTGGTAAACGTGGCTCGCAGAGCCACGTTTACTGCCCAAGTGCGTGTGACTGGTAATTTTACTGTGACCTGAGGCAGTGGAGTGCAACCATCACTTTTCCAGTATGAACTGGCGTTTGCCGAACATACGCTCAGCTGTAAGCTTTACATGTCGTTTAACTTGTATATCCCGTAAAGGGGCATCTGGAGAGAGTAAGGATACACATTGTGGTTCTTTCTCAACTTTATTGAATGGCATCATTGACATTTTACATTAACAATTGAACAATTGCAGAAGATAATAAAATGTGGTTAATGAATCATCACAAAATGCTTGGAAACAATCGGCTGAACTGATGTTCCAAGAGCCGTTGTAATCCGATTGCCCACAATCGGACATGATTTATATGTCATTGTGGTGGCCGGTTCCAATCATCGGTTGATCACTAGTAAAAAATAATCTAGCACTCTGTACCAGTTTGATGTTAAACTTTAGTTAGTAATTTACTTAAATCATTCCATATGGGAACCCCAGGAAGTGAAGCTGTGGTAAACAAGCTCTGTTTACTGGTAAAATAGGACTCAGTCACCAGTGCTTTGGGTGGAATCATCTGAAATGAACATGAAATGGGCAACATGGGGATACAAGATTTAATAAACTTGACTTTATATCCATGTTGTAATCACGATTATCTATTATGCAGAAATATGTGATCCTAAACACCAATAAATAAGTAAATAAATTAACTTACAGGATGGCTAGTTCAGCCCAAGGCTGTGTGTGGTACCAGAAGGAATTGTCTCTGGGATCAAAGAAGAGAGGTTGTCATTTGGTAACAGATGAAGTTGTGAGAAATCTACCAGAGATAGCAAACATTAAGATTGGCACAATGGTTGTTCACAGTGAGTATTAAAACCATCTCAGATTTGATCTGTTCCATCTTTATGTAGAGAATCTCTAATGAGTCACAATTGATATTGGAATATTTTTATACTGTACCAATGACCCAGATATAGCTGGTGCTAACTCTTAAAATATAGGGCCAAACACAAATTTTGCCCCCCAATCCCCAAAATTTGCATCTAAAACCAAAGAAAACATGTCCTGAAAGGCCCTCCACACTTCACCTCTACTGCGCATGCGCAGTGTCAAGGACGTTCCGAAATTGGCGCCATTAATCATTCTAAGTTTGGCCCTTCATCAGTTAACATCTGACTGATCTTTGTGCTTGTAAATCTCAGTTTAAATGATGCCAGACACATAAATATTAGTAAAATGGTGATTCTAAGGAGGATAGAGAAGGAGGAGAGGAAAAATGTGTGACAGAATATTATCAGGGCTGTAACTTAAAATATTTTTATACTGTACCAATGACCCAGACTTAGCTGGTGCTAACTCTAACAAAACCAGGGCCAAACACAAATTTTGCCCCCCAATCCCCAAAATTTGCATCCAAAACAAAAAGAAATCATGTCCTAAAGGACCTCCATACTACGCCTCTACTGCGCATGCGCAGTGACGCAGTCGTCCCGAAATTGGCGCCAATTATCATTCTCTGTTTGGCCCTTCATCAGTCAACATCTCACTGATCTTTGTGCTTGTAAATCTCAGTTTAAAGGATGCCAGACACGTAATTTTGGAGAAAATGTGATTCTAAGGAGGATAGAAGGAGGAGAGGAAAAAGAAGTGGCAAAAAATAATCAGGGCTGTACTTAAAAATTTTTGATGAAATTATGTTAAGTTGCCTATTTTCGAGGCATGGGCCTCTTGTTGTCATTCTTGCTAATTGTTGCACTGCTTATTCAGTGTTTCCTCTCCCCTAGCCTTCTAAAGTCCCCCCTGGCAATTCTCCCATGCTTTTGGCATATTTTTGAGAAATTTCATTTCTAAAATTTCCTGGGAGAGTTGCTTGGTTACAGAATGTTTTCTGTTATTTTCCCCATAGTTACGTTTTCACCCATGGGTGTATAACGCTTGTGTTCTGCATCTTCCATCTGATGTTCTACAGATTCTCCCCTGGGAGTCTCTGTTTTGCATCAGATAGAGTGTAATTGATGATTGATTCCGGGCCAGTTTTTTCAGTGCCTGGAGTCATGTTTTCTAGTGTGTTTACACTGTTTGTTTTCATTGGCAACAGCCTTTTTTGAGGGGGGCTGTTTGCCTTTGTGGTAGTTTATCTCATTATAAGATACATTTATATTATCCGAAAGTGTCTCATTAATTATTTTATATAAATTTAAAATTTTTGACCACACTTTGCCATCGGATCCATCGGGGCTCAACGTTACTTTTCAGCAACTTGGGCTTCTCTGAAAAAATATTTTTTCAAAATTATTTTGTTTTGCAATTGTTTTTTCATTTATTAATGGATCATGTTATTATGTATCTTTGTGTCAGGGGTTTTTGCGAGTAACTAGGACTTATTGTTGTTCTTTCACAATGAAGGGACGTTGTTCAAATTGTAATAGGAAGAAATCTTCCTCTGACTTTCATGATCATTGTATTAATTGTAGTCAGTGTTCTCGCATTAATCCCTGTCCTATATGTGAACATTGGGATGAGAAACATTGGAAACGTGTGTCACGATATGTTGTTTCCGGAGAAAGAGCGATGCCGGCTCTTTCTTCACAAGGTCACTCTACTCTCTCAGTTTCTATTTCAGAGGAACCAGAACAGGGTGATGTTTCCATGTTATCTTCTTCAAGTGTGCGTCCGTCGTCACAAATGAATTCAGAGCTAGCGGCAAAAGTGCTCATGGAGATTAGACAAATGTCGTCCGCTAGCTCGCCCGGTGTAGCGTCCATTCACCGAATGGTTCGGCAGCCGGGTTCGTCCGATGCGGTCCAAGAGGAAATTTTGGGTGATGCGAGCACTATAAACATAATAGATGCACACCCAGTGACGGCGGATAGTAAGCGAGAACGGAGGAAGCCTTTTAGTCCGGTTCCTAGCTCGTCCAGGTCCAGCCGGGCCGCGAGCGAGAGAGGTCCCTCTCTCGTACAACAACATCTGGGACCAGATGTTGTGGTACAAAATGTATCTTTAGCGGAGCATACGTCCGTCGCTCGGGACGCTCCGTTGTATAAGCAGTCCGCAGAGACTGTTAAGGCTTCCTCTTCTCGTCAGCGCACACGACCGCACCTTGGCTGCGTGACCGCCGATATATTACCAGCTTCGCCGATGAAGGATTCTTCGGCGACCAGGTCACACCATCCGGCAGCCAGGGATTCGAGACCGATGGACTCCGGACGTTCGCATAGGAAAAGTATGCGGGAGCCATCTGATGCGGAGCAGCCCTCGGCGAAGCAGCGAAAGACTGCGCCTCCGCAGGTCTCGACGCCGGACATTCTTGTGCAGATAGCACAGCTTATCGCAGCATCCCAGCAGCCGACAGAAACGGTGTCGGATCGAGAATTATCCGACGGCGCTGGGTCGGTACGCTCCGCCAAAGCATCGGGGGCGGACGACCGGGAACATCGTGAGGTCCGACCGGATGGTGAAAGGGATACGGATGACTTGGAGCTATCCCTTTCGGAACAGCATAAAGCTGCCGTGGACTTCATCCGGCACTTTCTCCCTCAAGTTGTTCCGTCGGGCCAGACTGCTGCGCTTCCGGACAAGAGAATTATAGCGTCATTGGACTCTGAATTTTTTGAGCGGTTCAGGGACATCGCTCCCGAATTTCCGTCGCAGTCCAATAATGTTGCTAGAACATTTGAATTATTGAACGACGCTATATTTAAACTTGCTTCCAGGACGGGGAAAGCAGGTTTCTTGTCCGCTAATACTCTCAACCTGCCTTTCATTAATGCAAGGAATAAATTCGATACGGCAGGACAGGGTATACCGAGAGTTCCTCTGCGTATGGACGACGAGGCGGAAGACTTAGAGCTATCATTACCGTCGTCAGCTTCTATTCCAACCGCGGTGTTGGAAACAGCTATTGCGTCTAACAGAGCCAATTTAGATGCCTTATCTTACGCAGATCACCTTACTAAGGCGTTATCACTGCGCCTTCAAGGGGAAGAGTTTCAGGATATACAATCCTCTTTAAGACTTCTTTCAAGGGCAGTAGCTTATTCCACGTGTAACTCCGCCCTTTCAGTGGCAAATCTGGAGTTGGTTAGACGTGACGCAGCCCTAGCTACATCCACACTAGTGGATTCTAAGGTGAAGAACTCTCTTAGAGTCGCTTCGGTCTCAGGAGAACTTCTCTTTGACGGCAAGCTTTCCGCTATTTATGATAAAATTAAAAAGAAAGCTAATGATTCTCTGTTGTTCAGATCGGCTCCTAAAAAGTCGGATACAGCAGACACGAATAAGACAGGCACTTCTGGGTCTAATGCGCCCAAGAGAGGTTCCTATAGAGGTTCCGGTGCGTCCTCTTGGTCTTATTCGAGAGACCGTCAGGATAGCGACTCTCGTTCGGGACGTCCTTCAGGCCGGGACAATCGGTCGGATGCCCCGAGGTCGACGAGGCGAGGTGCGGGTCGTGGAAGACGTGGTTTCTCCTACCGCAGGCCTCGCAGGTCCAGGAGGTGATGGCTTAAACCTCTATCGCGTTCCGGTTGGCGGAAGGTTGTCGAGTTTTTCACAAGAGTGGGCGTCGATTACGGACGACCCTTGGGTGAGAGGAGTGACTTCGGAAGGTCTAAAGATATCCTTCAAACAAAAGCCTCCATTAACTCGAAGTCCAAAGTGGACTCATCTTCCGTCAAATCCACAGAAAAGAGACGCTCTGTTATCAGAGGTGCAGTCTCTTTTAATGAAGAACGCGGTAGAGGTCGTAGAACACCAGGAATCTCTGGGATTCTACAGCCATCTGTTTCTGGTTCCGAAACCAGACGGCTCGTTCCGTCCAGTCATAGATTTGAGCTGGATAAACAAGCTGATCGTCGCTCCGAAGTTTTATATGGAGACGATTCGATCGGTCAGAGCGAGTATTCGGGTGAACGATTATGCAACGAGCATAGATCTCAAAGATGCGTACTTTCACGTCATGGTACATCCGACATTCCGAAAGTATCTACGCTTTGCAGTCCTGGGAGTGGTGTATCAATTCCGGGCGATGTGCTTCGGATTGAATCTAGCACCCTGGGCTTTCACTCGGGTAATGAACTCGGTAATGATCTACTTCCGAGCTCATTCGTCTGCAGTAACGTCGGCCTACCTGGACGACATTCTTCAGAGGTACGGCAACGAGTTAACGCTTCAGAACGATGTTCAGAATCTTCTTCTATTGCTCCGTCGTCTCGGTTTTATAGTAAACGAGGAGAAGTCGGATCTGGTGCCGTCCAAGTCATTCACTCATCTGGGAATGAGCTTCGAGACGCACAACAATCTCGTTCGTCTGCCGTTAACCAGAGCGAAATTAGTCAGTTGTTACGCTCGCTATTGTCTGCACGCAGACAAAGTCATGGCGAGAGAATTTATGAGACTGATAGGTCTGTGCGGAGCCGCCGCAGATCTCATTCCGATGGGGCGGCTACGCACACGTCCTCTTCAAATTTTCCTGACTCAGAATTGGAGTGTGAAAATTCATTCGCTCGATGTAGACGTTCTCTTGTCAGATCAAGTGAAACAAGAGATTCAGACTTGGGCAAACATTCAGTGGTTAACTCAAGGAGTTCCGCTGCAGTTGCCGGATCCGAGTTTTACCGTTATGACAGATGCCAGTCAAACAGGTTGGGGTGCATCATTAATCCATGTTATCTGATACCTATGCACATCATGATAGTTTACAAATTGGATCTAATGTCTCTTTATCGAAGTTGGTTAGAAACTTTTCGATAAATAGACCCAGAACTCTTAGATTAATTCCTAAGTGGAATTTAGCTTGGGTTCTCCTTAAATTGAAGGAAAAGCCATTTGAACCTCTTGGGACAGTAGATTTCAAATTCTTATCTTATAAGACAGCTTTTCTCTTAGCTTTCTCTTCTGCCAGAAGAGTCAGTGAGCTTCATGCACTATTGGTGGATGATTCTCATTATCGTAGTGTTGGGAACACTATCACCTTCACTACTAATGTGGGTTTTTTAGCTAAGAATCAGGCTCCTAATAAATATCCGGAACCTATTGTTATTAAGGCTCTTCCGTCTTCAGACGGGCGTAGGCCTTTACTCTGTCCTGTTAGAGCACTACGTATCTATAAACAGAGATCTCAGTTTATCAGAAAGGGACGGAAACGTTTCTTTCTGTCTTTGATGCCTAATAGAAAGGACATTTCAGTCCATTCTATTGCTAGATGGATTCAGTTAACTATCCGTACTGCTTATGAAGATTTATCTTCTTCTCAGCAGTCTGTGCTTAAGATTTCTGCTCATGAAGTAAGAGCTCTTTCTACTTCCTGGGCTTATGCTAATAGTGTTGCTATTACAGATTTAATGAAGGCTGCTTATTGGTCTCAGCCATCCACATTTACGAATTTTTATCTCAGAAATATTGAGTCCATTTCTGGAGACCTGCATTGTTTAGGTCCGTTATCTGTTGCTCAGAATGTCGTCCACTAAACAGTTGCAACTATAGTTATGCAGGCTTTCTGTTCCGGCAGTGACTCTGTCCGGCTGCCCTCTTCGCTCTGGGCTATTTGACCCAGAGCAAGGGGAAGGGGGGGGGGGGGGGGTGTTCCCTTAGGTCACCTGCTTTATAGTGAAAAGCAAGGGAATGCCTCCTCCAAGTCAGTATTTCTGAGTCGCTTCCGGGATGGTTTTAAAGTGTAATATTAATGTTTAAATTCATTCATGTCTTATTTTTAAAGTGTAGCTCGGTGTGAAGCATTTGTATATGTCAAGTGTCAAACGGGCTTTAATATACAATACTCGGACACTTTTAAATGATTATAAAGAGTCTCAATTCTCTGGACTACTTTATTTATTGGCTTGCTTTAAAAATAATTAGTATAAGGGTTATACTGGATGTTAATAGAGAACATGAATGTTATTGTGCTCAATTATTAAGGGTAGTGTATCTTTCTAATTTAATATTAAATAAGAAAGATACATGTAAAGCCTAATACTCCTTTTCTCCTTAAGGGGTTACCTCTTTACTATATAGTTGAGCTTATTGGATTTTCCTCTGTGTCCTAGGCCCTCCAGCCTGTTTACTATTCAGCTAAGTCTGGGTCATTGGTACAGTATAAAAATGTTAAAAAATTTATAGTAATTTATATATTTTTTATACTTACCAATGACCCAGACGGGGATGGCCCTCCCTGGAGTTGGGAACTCTTGCCTCCCCACTGAGTACATAGCGCTGACCAGGCACTGCCAGTAAGAATGATAATTGGCGCCAATTTCAGGACGACTGCGTCACTGCGCATGCGCAGTAGAGGCGTAGTATGGAGGTCCTTTAGGACATGATTTCTTTTTGTTTTGGATGCAAATTTTGGGGATTGGGGGGCAAAATTTGTGTTTGGCCCTGGTTTTGTTAGAGTTAGCACCAGCTAAGTCTGGGTCATTGGTAAGTATAAAAAATATATAAATTACTATAAATTTTTTAACTTTTTAATGAAATTATGCTAAGTTACCTATTTTCGAGGCAGCAGCCATTTTGTTGTCATTCTGATTATTTAGTTACACTGTTTTTTTCAGTGTTTTCCTCTCTCCCTGTCCTTTAAGTCCCCCCTTGCTATTCTCCCATGCTTTTGGCATAGTTTTTGTAATTATTATTACTAAATTTTCTTGGGAGTTTTAGCTGAATAACAGAATGAATTCTGTTCTTTTCCCCATGTTTACGTCTTCACCTACGGGTGGTTAGGCGTTGTGTTCTGCATCTACCATCTGATGTTCTGCAGTTTCTTCCCTGGAAGTCTCTGTTTTGCATCAGATAGTGTATTTTTGGTAACTGATTCCGGGCCTGGGTGCCTGGAGTCTTATTTTAGTGTTTTTACATTCATTGTTTACATTTACAACAGCCCTCTGTGTGAGGGGGGGATTTCTGGAAAATAATATCTTGATGTTATTTTAATCATAACTAGATACATTATTATTGTTCGTAAGTGTTGAATAAATTGTTTAAAATATTCTTAAAATTTTTGTCCACACTTAGGCTTGGGATTCATTGGGGCTCAACGTTATTTTTCAGAAACTTGGGCTGTTCTGAAAAAATATTTTTTCAAAATATTTTGATTTCAGTTATTTTTTCTATATTAATGGATCATATTATTATTATGTATTTTGATTGCCAGGAGTTAGTGCGAGTACCAGGACTTGTTTTCTTTTCACATTGAAAGGATATTGATCAATTGTAATAAGAGGAAGTCTCCTCTGACTTTTATAATCATTCTATATGTGGTCAGTGTACTCGCATTAACTCCTGTTCTGTATCGTATGATTTCGATGACAATATGGGAAGCGTATGTCACGGTATGTTATTCGGGAATTGGACACTTCGGTCCTTTCCCCACAGGGTCACTCTACTTTATCAATTTCTATTTCAGACGATCAAGATTAGGGTGATGTATCTGTGATGTCATCCAACAGTGTGCCTCCGTCATCACAATTAATGAAGGGCTAGCGGAAAAGTGCTCATGTAAATACGCCAATTGCCTAAGAGAACCCTAGTAGGTTCGACGGCTTTTGACGTCCGCTAGCTCGCCCGGTGTAGCGTCCATTCACCGAATGGTTTGGCAGCCGGGTTCATCCGTTGTGGTCTAGAAGGAATTTTGGAGTGATGCGAGCACTATAAATCAACCAAATGCACACCCAGTGACGGCGGATCGGAGGGAGAACGGAGGAAGCCTTTTAGTCCGGTTCATAGCTCGTTCTGGTCCATCCGGACGGCGAGCGAGAGAGGCCCCTCTCTCGTACAACAACATCTGGCCCCAGATGTTGTGGTACAAAATGTTTCGCATTCGGAGCATACGTCCGTCGCTCGGGACGCTCTGACATATAGTCAGTCCGGAGTAGACTGTCAATAAGGCTTCCTCATTCTCATGGTAGCGCACACGACCGCTCTTGGCTACGTGACCACGGATATCCAGTCAGCTTCGCCAGTCAGAGAATCATCGGTGACCAGGTCACACCATCCGGTAGCCAGGGACACGAGGCCTGCAGACTCCGGACGTTCGCATAGGAAGTGTGCGGGAGTCAACGTACACGGAGCTTCCGGCGGCAATGCATCGTAAGACCGCTACTGCACAGGCCTCGGGAACGGACGTGCTTTCCTAAATAGCACAATTTATCGCAGCATCCCAGCATCAACTGAATCTGTCGCATATTTTTTATCCGACGATGCTGGGTCGGGACGCTCCGCGGAAGCGGGTACGGACGTCCAAAAATTTCATCCGGTCCGACGGGATACCGAAAGGGATTTGGAGGGTTTCGAGCTTTCCCTTTCGGAACAACATGTGCTGTTGTGTATGTCATCTGACTTGGTCTTCTACAGCTTCTTTCGTCGGACCAGATTGCTGCGATGTCGGATAAGAAACTGATAGCGTCGGTGGACTTAGAAATATTTTTATACTGTACCAATGACCCAGACATAGCTGGTGCTAACTCTTAAAATATAGGGCCAAACACAAATTTTGCTCCCCAATCCCCAAAATTTGCATCTAAAACTAAAGAAAACATGTCCTGAAAGGCCCTCCACACTTCGCCCCTACTGCGCATGTGCAGTGTCAAGGATGTTCCGAAATTGGCGCCGTTAATCATTCTAAGTTTGGCCCTTCATCAGTTAACATCTGACTGATCTTTGTGCTTATAAATCTCAGTTTAAATGATGCCAGACACATAAATATTAGTGAAATGGTGATTCTAAGGAGGATAGAGAAGGAGGAGAGGAAAAAAATGTGTGACAGAATATTATCAGGGCTGTAACTTAAAATTTTTTAATGAAATTGTGTTAAGTTACCTATTTTCAAGGCAGCAGCCATTTTGTTGTCATTCTGATTATTTAGTTACACTGTTTTTTTAAGTGTTTTCCTCTCTCCCTGTCCTTTAAGTCCCCCTTGCTATTCTCCCATGCTTGTGGCATAGTTTTTGTAATTATTATTACTAAATTTTCTTGGGAGTTTTAGCTGAATAACAGAATGAATTCTGTTCTTTTCCCCATGTTTACGTCTTCACCTACGGGTGGTTAGGCGTTGTGTTCTGCATCTACCATCTGATGTTCTGCAGTTTCTTCCCTGGAAGTCTCTGTTTTGCATCAGATAGTGTATTTTTGGTAACTGATTTCGGGCCTGGGTGCCTGGAGTCTTATTTTAGTGTTTTTACACTCATTGTTTACATTTACAACAGCCCTCTGTGTGAGGGGGGGATTTCTAAAAAATAATATCTTGATGTTATTTTAATCATAACTAGATACATTATTATTGTTCGTAAGTGTTGAATAAATTTTTTAAAATATTTTTTAAATTTTTGTCCACACTTAGGCTTGCGATCCATTGGGGCTCAACGTTACTTTTCAGAAACTTGGGCTGTTCTGAAAAAATATTTTTTCAAAATATTTTGATTTCAGTTATTTTTTCTATATTAATGGATCATATTATTATTGTGTATTTTGATTGCCAGGGATTAGTGCGAGTACCAGGACTTGTTTTCTTTTCACATTGAAAGGATATTGATCAATTGTTTTAAGAGGAAGTCTTCCTCTGACTTTATTATCATTCTATATGTGGTCAGTGTACTCGCATTAACTCCTGTTCTGTATCGTATGATTTCGATGACAATATGGGAAGCGTATGTCACGGTATGTTATTGGGGATTTGGACTCTCCGGTCCTTTCCCTGCAGGGTCACTCTACTTTATCAATTTCTATTTCAGACGATCAAGATTAGGGTGATGTATCTGTGATGTCTTCCAACAGTGTGCCTCCGTCGTCACAATTAATGAAGGGCTAGCAGAAAAGTGCTCATGTAAATACGCCAATTGCCTAAGAGAACCCTAGTAGGTTCGACGGCCTTTGACGTCCGCTAGCTCGCCCGGTGTAGCGTCCATTCACCGAATGGTTCGGCAGCCGGGTTCGTCCGTTGCGGTCTAGAAGGAATTTTGGGGTGATGCGAGCACTATAAATTAACCTAATGCACACCCAGTGACGGCAGATCGGAGGGAGAACGGAGGAAGCCTTTTAGTCTGGTTCATAGCTCGTTCCGGTCCATCCGGACGGCAAGCGAGAGAGGCCCCTCTCTCGTTCAACAACATCTGGCCCCAGATGTTGTGGTACAAAATGTGTCGCAAGCGGAGCATACGTCCGTCGCTCGGGACGCTCCGTTGTATAGGCAGTCCGCAGAGACTGCTAAGGCTTCCTCTTCTCGTCGGCGCACACGACCGCACCTTGGCTGTGTGACCGCCGATATATTACCAGCTTCGCCGATCAAGGATTCTTCGGCGACCAGGTCACAACATCCGGTAGCCAGGGACACGAGGCTTGCAGACTCCGGACGTTCGCATAGGAAGTGTGCGGGAGTCAACGTACACGGAGCTTCCGGCGGCAATGCATCGTAAGACCGCTACTGCACAGGCCTCGGGAACGGACGTGCTTTCCTTAATAGCACAGTTTATCGCAGCATCCCAGCATCAACTGAATCTGTCGCATATATTTTATCCGACGATGCTGGGTCGGGACGCTCCGCGGAAGCGGGTACGGACGTCCAAAAGTTTCATCCGGTCCGACGGGATACCGAAAGGGATTCGGAGGATTTCGAGCTTTCCCTTTCGGAACAACATATGCTGTTGTGTCTGTCATCTGACTTGGTCTTCTACAGCTTCTTTCATCGGACCAGAATGCTGCGATGCCGGATAAGAAACTGATAGCGTCGGTGGACTTAGTAATTTTTGGTTCGGTTCAGGGACATCGTCCCTCAGTTCCGACATAGTCCAATAATGTCACACAAACTTTCGAATTATTGAACGACGCTATATATATATTATTATTTTATGCTTGCTAACCAAGCATTTCTGGTTTCTTGTTCGAAGAGTTATGGAGATGTCTTTCAAAAGTGTGCCTCTGTCGTCATAGTTAATGAAGAGTTAGCGGCAATAAGTGCTCATGGAATATGTCTATCGCCTACGGAGTGACATTCGCTAGCTCACCCGGTGTAGCGTACATTCATCGAATGGTTCGGCTGCCGGGTTCGTCCGTTGCGGTCTAGGAAGGAGATTTGGGTGATGCGAGCACTTTAATTACTTTAGTACTCACCCAGTGACGGCAGATTGAGGACAGATCGGAGGAAGCCTGTTAGTCCGGTTCCTGGCTTGTCCAGGTCCGTCCGGGCTGTGAGCGAGAGAGGTCCCTCTCTCGTCCAACAACATAGGAGACCGCATGTTGTGGTTCAGATATTTTACATTCGGAGCATATGTCCGTCGGTCGGGACGCTCCGTTATATTGACAGTCCGAGAGACTGTCCTTAATGCTTCCTCATCCTCACAGCAGGGCACACGACCGCACATTGGCTACGTGACCTCGAGTATCCGATCAGTTTCGGCATTCAGTGATTCCACGGCGAATAGGTCGCGCCATCCGGTAGCCAACGGACACGAGGCCTATACACTCCGTTCGCTCGCATATTGGTAGTATGCACGGGGTAACGATTACGGAGCTTCCAGCAGCAATGCGTCGTAAGACTGCTTCTCCTCAGGCCTCAGTGACGGACGTGCTATCCGAGTTAGCACAGTTGTTTCGCAGCATCCCAGCAATTGACAGTTTCTCGGTCGAATCAGGAATTATCCGACGGCGCTGGGTCGGTGCGGTCCGCGGTTGCATCAGGTACGGACGACCGAACGCTTTATAGGGTCCGACAGGATGGCGAAAGGGATTCGAAAGATTTCGAGTTTTCCCTTTAGTAGTATCGGAAGATGCCTTTCATATCTTCTGGCATTATCTTCCAGTGATTGTTATTTCGGACTTCATTGCTGCGATCTTGGATAAGAGACTTATAGCGTCATTGGACTCGGATTTTTCGATCGGTTCAGGTACATTGTTCCTGACTTACCGACGCAGTCCAATATTGTCATTACAACATGTGTTTTATTTTTCGACGCTATATATATATATACAAGCCTGCTACTAAGCATGATAGTTTAGTTTCTTGTCCGCGTTGCTCATTTCTGCCATTTTATCATTTATACGAATAGTTTATTTTGGCAGAGCAGGGCATACCGAGAGTTCATATGCGTCTAGACGGTGTGATTAAAGACTGCATATATTCTTTTCCGCCGTTTATGTCTTTTCCAATTTCAATGTTGGGAACGACATTATGTATAGTAGACTTAACTTAGACGCTTTATCATACGTAATCCGCCTTACTGAGGCGTTATCATTACGTCTTCAAGAAAAGATTTACGGGATTTTATTCTCAATGTAATTTCTTTTGAGGGCAGTAGTTGGTTCACGTATAACTCCGCCCTTCAGTGGCTGATTGGAGTTAGTTAGACGTGACGCAGCCCTAGCTACATCCACACGTGTGGATAGTAAGGTTAAGAACTCTCTCAGAGTCGCTTCGTTCTCGGAGGAGCTTCTCTTCGACGGCAACTTTTCGGCAATCCATGAATTGCTCGATTTACACGTTCTCTTGTCTATCTAGTGTTACAAGAGATTCAGACTGGGGCAAACATTCGGTGGTTGACTCAGAGAGTGCCACCGCAGTTGCCGGACCCGAGTGTGGCTGTTATGACGGTTGCCAGTCAAACAGATTGGGATATTATACTGATCCCTACGGATTCGAAGTGCCAGGGTCTTTGGGTTCCGCAGTCTCTTAGCAATCAGTTTTCTTCCGCGGAATAATGTTTTTTAGGCTTGCTTTATGTCATTGCATGAACATTATTCAGAAACGCATGCCCAAATTCCTGTCCTTTAATTCGACAGTAGTGGCGTATCTCCGGAACCAGGGAGGCACTCTTTCGTTTCCGTTATTCAATTTAATGGAAAGAATCCGTCTGTTGGTTATAGTACACCAAGTTCAGTTTTGGTTCGTCATATTCCGGGTCGTCTGATTGTTTTATTGGACTTCCGTTCTCTTACGGGTCGCTTGTTGCTGTCGGAATGGACTCTCAACAAACAAGTATTCAATCAGATTTGCTATCTATGGGAGCGCCCAATGATGATTTATTTATGACACAGCTTGCTAATCAATTGCAGACATATGTGTTGGCTTGTCCAGATCTCTGAGCTAATGTTGTTAACGCTCTATTGATCTATAGAACGAAATGATAGGATACGCGTATCCTCCGGCGCTGTTGTTTCAGCAGGTATTGCTAAGATAAACAACCACAATACATTTCTGTTGATAGCATCTCTATCTTCACAGAGATCATGAGTAATTTACTCTCTTGTCTACTGTGGGTCTTAACATGAAATCTTCCTCTATGTGAGGATATTTTTTCACTGGGTAAATCGTGTCATCTTTATCACAACCAGCAAGGTCGCAACCTTCATGTATTCCGTTGTGTGGTCCGTATTGCATTGTAAGCACTGTACTGGACGAGCTTTGGGCACGATTTCTTACTATAGGAGATCCTCTTCTTCGCTATTCTATGCGGCTAAAGTGGAGGCTCTTCCGTCGTAGTGTAGGGATCCTTATGTTCATATTGTTGATCCCTCCATACTACTCATTGCTATTTTTTAGTATACTTGTTTCACAAGATCTACTGCAGCCTGTTATTATTTAGGTTATAGGTTTATGTTACCTCATACCTATGCACTCTACGATAGTTTACAATTGAGTCTTTTGTCTCTTTATCTAAGTCAGTTAGTAACTTTTTGATAAATAGACTTAGAATCTTTAGATTAAATTCCTATACGGATTTTAACTTCGGTTCTTATTTAGCTAAGTAATCATTTGAGCCTCTGGAAACAGTAGTTTTCAAATTCTGACCTTTTAGACAGTAATTCTGTTGGTTTCTCTTTTACTGTAGAGTCAGTGAGTTTCATGCACTATCGATGGATGATTTTCACTTTCGTAGTTTCGGAATCACTATTTCCGTTACTATTTAGGTTGGATTGTTGCATAAGAGTTAGGCTCCTATTATCCGGAACCTATTATTTTAAGGTCCTTCCGTCTTCGTATGGGCATAGGCCTTTACTCTTTCCGGGTACAGTTTATGTATTTATAAACAGATATCTGTTTATTACTATGGGCGTAAGCTTCTTCTGTCTTTGATGTCTAGTAGAAGGATGTTACGCTCCATTTTATTGTTAATGGATTCTATTTACTATCGGTACTGCTTATGGTATATCATTGACTTAGCAGTTGTGCTTAAGATTTCGGCTCATGAAGTAAGAGTTCTTCTACTTCTTGGGCTTACATTAATAGTGTCGCTATTATAGATTTTTGAAGGCCGCTCATTGCGCTCAGCCATCCACATTCATGAATTTTATCTCAGAAATATCGAGTCCATTTCTGGAGGCCTCTATTGTTAGGTCTATTATCTACTGCTCAGAATGTCATTCACTTAACAGTTGCTACTATAGCTAGGTAGGCTGTCTGTTTCGGCAGTGTCTCCGTTCGGCTGCCCTCTTCGCTCTGGGCTATTTGACCCAGGGCAAGAAAAAGGGGGGGGGGGGGGGGGAGGGTGTTCCCTTGGGTCACCTGTTTTACTATGAAAACAAGGGGATACCTCCTCCGGAGTTAGTAATTCTGAGCTGTTATTGGGATGGTTGTTTAGTGAGAAGTTTAGGTTTTTAAAATTCATTCAAGTCTTAGTTTTTAAAGTATAGCTTTTGAATATTGCATATGTCAACTGACATGATTATGCAATCCTCAGACACTTTTAGGAGTATAAGAGTCTCTATTCTCTAGACTTACTTTATTTATTGGCTTACTTTAAAAATTATTAGTATAAGGATTATATTGGATATTAATAGAGTACATGGATGTATGAAGCTCAATTTTGGAAGGTGTTGTATCTTTCTAATTTATCATAAATAAGAAAGATACATGTAAGGCCTATTACTTCTTTTTCCCTACAGGGCATGACTCTATTTTATTTTATTGAGCGTATTCCATTTTGCTCTATGTCCTTGGCCCTCCAGCCTTTTTACTATTCAGCTATGTCTGGGTCATTGGTACAGTATAAAAATGTTAAAAAATTTATAGTAATTTCTATATTTTTTATACTTACCAATGACCCAGACGGGGATGGCCCTCCCAGGAGTTGGGAACTCTTGCCTCCCAGCTGAGTACATAGCGCTTACCAGGCACTGGTTATTAGAATGATTAATGGCGCCAATTTCGGAACGTCCTTGACACTGCACATGCGCAGTAGGGGCGAAGTGTGGAGGGCCTTTCAGGACATGTTTTCTTTAGTTTTAGATGCAAATTTTGGGGATTGGGGGGCAAAATTTGTGTTTGGCCCTATATTTTAAGAGTTAGCACCAGCTATGTCTGGGTCATTGGTAAGTATAAAAAATATTTAAATTACTATAAATTTTTTAACTTTTGGTTCGGTTCAGGGACATCGTCCCTCAGTTCCGACATAGTCCAATAATGTCACACAAACTTTCGAATTATTGAACGACGCTATATATATTATTATTATATGCTTGCTATAACCAAGCATTTCTGGTTTCTTGTTCGCAAAGTTACGGAGATGTCTTTCAAAAGTGTGCCTCTGTCGTCATAGTTAATGAAGAGCTAGCGGCAATAAGTGCTCATGGAATATGTCTATCGCCTACGGAGTGACATTCGCTAGCTCACCCGGTGTAGCGTGCATTCATCGAATGGTTCGGCTGCCGGGTTCATCCGTTGCGATCTAGGAAGGAGATTTGGGTGATGCGAGCACTTTAATTACTTTAGTACTCACCCAGTGACGGCAGATTGAGGACAGATCGGAGGAAGCCTGTTAGTCCGGTTCCTGGCTTGTCCAGGTCCGTCTGGGCTGTGAGCGAGAGAGGTCCCTCTCTCGTCCAACAACATAGCGGACCGCATGTTGTGGTTCTGATATTTTACATTCGGAGCATATGTCTGTCGGTCGGGACGCCATAATGTTTCCTCATCCTCACAGCAGGGCACACGACCGCACATTGGCTACGTGACCTCGAATATCCGATCAGTTTCGTCATTCAGTGATTCCACGGTGAATAGGTCGCGCCATCCGGTAGCCAAGGGACACGAGGCCTATACACTCCGTTCGCTCGCATATTGGTAGTATGCACGGGGTAACGATCACGGAGCTTCCAGCGGCAATGCATTGTAGGACCGCTTCTCCTCAGGCCTCAGTGACGGACGTGCTATCCGAGTTAGCACAGTTGTTTCGCAGCATCCCAGCAATTGACAGTTTCTTGGTCGAATCAGGTATTATCCGACGGCGCTGGGTCGGTGCGGTCCGCGGTTGCATCAGGTACGGACGACCGAACGCTTTATAGGGTCCGACAGGATGGCGAAAGGGATTCGAAAGATTTCGAGTTTTCCCTTTCGTAGTATCGGAAGCTGCCATTCATATCTTCTGGCATTATCTTCCAGTGATTGTTATTTCGGACTACATTGCTGCGATGTTGGATAAGAGACTTATAGCGTCATTGGACTCGGAATTCTCGATCGGTTCGGGGACATTGTCCCTGACTTACCGACGCAGTCCAATAATTTCATTACAACATGTGTTTTATTTTTCGACGCTATATATGCATACAAGCCTACCAAGCATGATAGTTTAGTTTCTTGTCCGCGTTGCTCATTTCTGCCGTTTTATCATTTATACAAATAGTTTATTTTGGCAGTGCAGGGCATACCGAGAGTTCATATGCGTCTAGACGGTGTGGTTAAAGACTGGAAATATTCTTTTTCGCCGTCTATGTCTTTTCCAACTTTAATGTTGGAAACGACAATGATGTCTAGTAGACTTAACTTAGACGCTTTATCATACGTGATGCGTTATCATTACGTCTTCAAGAAAAGATTTACGGGATATTATTCTCAATGTAATTTCTTTTGAGGGCAGTAGTTTGTTCACGTATAACTCCGCCCTTCAGTGGCTGATTGGAGTTGGTTAGATGTGACGCAGCCCTAGCTACATCCACGCGTGTGGATAGTAAGGTTAAGAACTCTCTCAGAGTCGCTTCGTTCTCGGAGAAGCTTCTCTTCGACGGCAACTTTTCAGCAATCCATGAATTGCTCGATTTACACGTTCTCTTGTCTATCTAGTGTTACAAGAGATTCAGACTGGGGCAAACATTCGGTGGTTGACTCAGAGAGTGCCACTGCAGTTGCCGGACCCGAGTGTTGCTGTTATGACGGTTGCCAGTCAAACAGATTGGGATATAATACTGATCCCAATGGATTCGAAGTGCCAGGGTCTTTGGGTTCCGCAGTCTCTTAGCAACCAATTATCTTCCGCGGAATAATGTTTTTTAGGCTTGCTTTATGTCATTGCATGAACATTATTCAGAAACGCATGCCCAAATCCTGTCTGTTAATTCGACAGTAGTGGCGTATCTCCGGAACCAGGGAGGCACTCTTTCGTTTCCGTTATTCAATTTAATGGAAAGAATCCGTCTGTTGGTTATAGTACACCAAGTTCTGTTTTGGTCCGTCATATTCCGGGTCGTCTGATTGTTTTACCGGACTCCCGTTCACTTAGGGGTCGCTTGTTGCTGTCAGAATGGACTCTCAACAAACAAGTATTCAATCAGATTTGCTATCTATGGGAGCGCCCAATGATGATTTATTTACGACACAGCTTGCTAATCAATTGCAGACGTATGTGTTGGCTTGTCCGGATCTCTGAGCTAATGTTGTTAACGCTCTATTGATCTATAGGACGGAATGATAGGATACGCGTATCCTCCGGCGCTGTTGTTTCAGCAGGTATTGCTAAGATAAACAACCACAATACATTTCTGTTGATAGCATCTCTATCTTCACAGAGACCATGGGTAATTTACTCTGTTGTCTACTGTGGGACTTAACGTGAAATCTTCCTCAATGTGAGGATCTTTTTTCACTGGGTAAATCGTGTCATCTTTATCACAACCCGCAAGGTCGCAACCTTCATGTATTCCGTTGTGTGGTCCGTATTGCATTGTAAGCATTGTACTGGACGAGCTTTGGACGCGATTTCTTACTATAGGAGATCCTCTTCTTCGCTATTCTATGCGGCTAAAGTGGAGGCTCTTCCGTCGTTGGTGTAGGGATCATTATGTTCATATTGTTGATCCCTCCATACTACTCATTGCAATTTTTTAGTATACTTGTTTCACAAGATCTACTGCAGCTTGTTATTATTAAGGTTATAGGTTTATGTTACCTCATACCTATGCACTCTAGGATAGTTTACAATTGAGTCTTATGTCTCTTTATCTAAGTCAGTTAGTAACTTTTTGATAAATAGACTTAGAATCTTTAGATTAAATTCCTATATGGAATTTAACTTCGGTTCTTATTTAGCTAAGTAATCATTTGAGCCTCTGGAAACAGTAGTTTTCAAATTCTGACCTGTTAGACATTAATTCTGTTGGTTTCTCTTTTACTGAAGAGTCAGTGAGTTTCATGCACTATCGATGGATGATTTTCACTTTCGTAGTTTCGGAATCACTACTTCCTTTACTATTTAGGTTGGATTTTTGCATAAGAGTTAGGCTCCTAATATCCGGAACCTATTGTTATTAAGGTCCTTCCGTCTTCGTACGGGCATAGGCCTTTACTCTTTCCGGTTAGAGTTTATGCATTTATAAACAGATATCTGTTTATTACTACGGGCGTAAGCTTCTTCTGTCTTTGATGCCTAGTAGAAGGACGTTACGCTCCATTCTATTGTTAATGGATTCTATTAACTATCAGTACTGCTTATGGTATATCATTGACTCAGCAGTTGTGCTTAAGATTTCGGCTCATGAAGTAAGAGTTCTTCTACATCTTGGGCTTACATTAATAGTGTCGCTATTATAGATTTTTGAAGGCTGCTCATTGCGCTCAGCCATCCACATTCATGAATTTTTATCTCAGAAATATCGAGTCCATTTCTGGAGGCCTCTATTGTTAGGTCTATTATCTACTGCTCAGAATGTCATTCACTTAACAGTTGCTACTATAGCTAGGTAGGCTGTCTGTTTCGGCAGTGTCTCCGTTCTGCTGCCCTCTTCACTCTGGGCTATTTGACCCAGGGCAAGAAAAAGGGGGGGGGGAGGGTGTTCCCTTGGGTCACCTGTTTTACTATGAAAACAAGGGGATACCTCCTCCGGAGTTAGTAATTCTGAGCTGTTATTGGGATGGTTGTTTAGTGAGAAGTTTATGTTTTAAAAATTCATTCAAGTCTTAGTTTTTAAAGTATAGCTTTTGAATATTGCATATGTCAACGGACATGATTATGCAATCCTCAGACACTTTTAAGGAGTATAAGAGTCTCTATTCTCTAGACTTACTTTATTTATTGGCTTACTTTAAAAATTATTAGTATAAGGATTATATTGGATATTAATAGAGTACATGGATGTATGAAGCTCAATTTTGGAAGGTGTTGTATCTTTCTAATTTATCATAAATAAGAAAGATACATGTAAGGCCTATTACTTCTTTTTCCCTACAGGGGATGACTCTATTTTATATTATTGAGCGTATTCCATTTTGCTCTATGTCCTTGGCCCTCCAGCCTTTTTACTATTCAGCTATGTCTGGGTCATTGGTACAGTATAAAAATGTTAAAAAAATTATAGTAATTTCTATATTTTTTATACTTACCAATGACCCAGACGGGGATGGCCCTCCCAGGAGTTGGGAACTCTTGCCTCCCCGCTGAGTACATAGCGCTTACCAGGCACTGGTTATTAGAATGATTAATGGCGCCAATTTCGGAACGTCATTGACACTGCGCATGCGCAGTAGAGGTGAAGTGTGGAGGGCCTTTCAGGACATGTTTTCTTTGGTTTTAGATGCAAATTTTGGGGATTGGGGGGCAAAATTTGTGTTTGGCCCTATATTTTAAGAGTTAGCACCAGCTATGTCTGGGTCATTGGTAAGTATAAAAAATATAGAAATTACTATAAATTTTTTAACTTTCGGAACCAAGTTCATTGAAATCGATCTGAGCCTGAGTTTATATTTATTTATTGGGGTTTAACGATACTTTCGATAGCCAGGGTCACCTTGTGTCAGACAGTTTTATGGGTGGAGGAAGCCAGAATACTCAGAGAGAACCACAGAGCAATGGTGATTAACTGTCAGACTCCTCAACCTACTAACTTCACACAAACAGGGTTAGCATTGGTTGAAGACAAGTGCACCATTGACGTGCAGTACGCCTTAGTACACAGCACCACTGTGCCCCCACACAAGCAATCAGGATGAAGTGCCTTGCCCAATGACACAATGCAGTTACCCCTGGTGGGGATCGAATCATGGCACTTTCAGTTTGAAGTCCAGTGCTATAACCACTGAGCCACCGCGCTCCCAAGCCTGTATTTACTGAGGCCCAGATTGACTGTAGTGAACAAGGACCAGAAATTTGAAGATTGTTTTTTATTACATACTGGTAATGTGTAATTTATTGCATAATGTCTTCAAATACAGAGAAGATTAATTCAATTTTTCTTTCAAAATCATCTCATTCATAATATCATGACTTCTGATGTGTTATTACACATGTTGCAGACAATATTTACATTGTGGAGTAATTGATGCTGATTATTGATTAAATGTAACACCAGTTTTTACAGTTGACAACGACCAAGCCTGAAAATAAGCAATCTGTCATTTGCAGAATGAGGTCCCCAAAGGGTGAACTTGCTGATGCTGTCTCATACAGTGGGCTAGAATCTCCCAATTTATCCTCTGGGTACCCCTTTAGTTTAGGACTGAGAGCTTTATTCAGATCAAGGTTCCCAGAGGGTAAATTTAGTAATGCTACCCTGCTGTGCAGGGTAGCATCACCAAATTCACCCTCTGGATACCTTATTCTGCAGATGACAGTCTGCTTATTTCCATGCCTGGTGGTGACCTTAAATATTTCTTTAACCTTTTACCCAATGCACTCGATATCAAAATGTATTATTTTAATTAATTGTGTTTCAAATTTTTCAAAATATTTCAGCAAAACCATATCATATGAACCCCTCACTGGAACGAGCTCAACAAACTTGTTCCAGTGAGGGGGTCACATGGTATGGTTTTACTGAAATGTTTATGCCCATGTGACAAATAGTTGTTTTTTTCGTCTGTCCCTCCATCTTGCCATCTGTCCGTCCATCCACATCTAGGGTACACTGTTTGTCCAGCTAACTCCTCACAGTTTTTAGCTCACCTACATCTGTAAGATGTGGTGAGCTATTGTGATAACCTCGGGCGTCGGCGTCTGGCGTGTCCAATATTGTAAAATTTAATGTTAAGGTGAATTTCTCAAGCATCAGTGGGCTCAGGCCTTTGATATTGCATATGTAGGTTGTAGGGGACTATTAGAACAGTATTTAACCCTGAAACTATGACTTTTTTCCAAATTTCAGCTAAAATTTTCTGCCAAAAGTTGTTGTAAGAATTTGCGTTTAGGTGTTGTAAGAATTTGTGTTAAAGTCAGCTTTTGTGCAGATTGTGCTGGTTTAACTTCTCATTACTGTTGATTTTCATATTTCAATAACAACTGTAGGTATTAACCCTACTGTATGCAGAAATTTAACGAAAATTTTCTTTTTTTTCACTCAAAATTTTCATGTTTTTCTCGGACTTAGTAAATTTTAAGTTGTAAAACTTTGTGTTCAAGTGAGCTGTGTTTCTATGTGTCTTTCCAGGTGATTAATATTCTACACTTGGGTTACTGAACTCCATTGCAGTAATATTTAACCCTCATTACATGCATATTTGAGGAATTTGAGGCTGATTTTCTGCCAAAACTTGTTGTAAGAATTAGCGTTTAGGTGTTGTAAGAATTTGCGTTAAAGTCAGCTTTTGTGCAAATTGTGGTGCTTTAACTTCTCATTACCGTTGATTTTCATATTTCAATAACAACTGTAGGTATTAACCCGACTGTTTGCAGAAATTTAACGGAAATTTTCTTTTTTTTCAGTCAAAATTTTCATGTTTTTCTCGGACTTAGTAAATTTTAAGTTCTAAAAGTTTGTGTTAAGGTGAGGTGTTAAGCTGAGTTCTCAAAGATCAGTGGGCTCAGGCCTTTGATATTGCATATGTAGGTTGTAGGGGACTATCAGAACAGTATTTAACCCTGATACTACGACTTTTTTCCAAATTTCACCTACAATTTTCTGCCAAAAGTTGTAAGAATTTGCGTTTAGGTGTTGTAAGAATTTGCGTTCAAGTCAGCTTTTGTGCAGCTTGTGCTACTTTAACTTCTCATTACTGTTGATTTTCATATTTCATTAACAACTGTAGGTATTAACCCTACTGTATGCAGAAATTTAATGGAAATTTTCTTTTTTTTCAGTCAAAATTTTCATGTTTTTCTTGGACTTCGTAAATTTTAAGTTGTAAAACTTTGTAAACTTTGTGTTTAGGTGAGTTGTGTTTCTATGTGTCTTTCCAGGCGATTAATATTCTACGCTTGGGTTACTGAACTGCATTGCAGTAATATTTAACCCTCATTACATGCATATTTGAGGAATTTGAGGCTGATTTCCTGCCAAAACTTGTAAGAATTAGCGTTTAGGTGTTGTAAGAATTTGTGTTAAAGTCAGCTTTTGTGCAGATTGTGGTGCCTTCATCTCTCATTACTGTTTATTTTCTCATTTCAATAACAACTGTAGGTATTAACCCTACTGTATGCAGAAATTTAACTGATTTCTTTTCTTTTTTTCAGTCACAATGTTCACGTTTTTGTCTTACTTACTCAATTTTAAGTTCTAAAAGTTTGTGTTAAGGTGAGGGGGATTTTTGGGACTTATATTCACTTTCTTTAAAAAAAAATTTTTTTTAACTTTTTTTTTTTTATTTAATACTTTCTCATACTTGTTACTAGTAACATTAAGGCTTATTTTAGTTGTTGATGTGATGTATTTTTGTTGGGACTTATAGTCACTTTCTTGAAGGAATGTTTTTCCACAACTCCTCTTTAACCAATGAATGTACTTCAATTACAATTTCAGTGATTTATGAAAGCCTTTCCTAATTCTTATTTATGACTTAATATCTGGCCTCACGATTCATATTCTTAATCATAAACATTTCTAAAAGAAAAAAATGCTTTTATATCCAATGATTCTATGTTGAATTGATATATAATAAATGCAGAAATATAGACTTTCCAAAGCCATCACATAAACCACATTAATCATTTGATGCCTAGTTAATGATTTATATTAACTAAATATTAGGCATGTTACATTGAAACGACATTATCAAGCACGAATGTAGGTGAGCGTTGGGATGTAACATCCCTCTTGTTAAGCTAGGACTTTTTTATTTCACAGGATGTTTGTACATATTCCAGAGGTGTGCATATTGTCAGGATTTTGATTTGCTTCAATATTTCACAAAATTACAGATTGTTGAACTTGGTCAATTTTTTGTAGAATTTCACCTGTGAGGTATGTGGTTTGTCTGGCTAAAATACATGGTAGAATTTGTGTTTTACAGACACAGGACATGAATGAGTAACAAGTCACTGTTTGCACTTCATCCTTCTGTGTCCAAGTGATGTGAGAGGGCATACTTCAGTCTAGTTTGAATTTTTTTTTTCTTTCGCTGCTCAGTTTGTAAATTATGTGGGTGGATATGGCCTATTCATTAGGTAAGAGGTTGAACAACTTTCTAAGCTAAGCGCCTCAGGTTTCTTGGGGCCACTAGTTATTTTAAAAATGCAGGGATACAGTGATGATCTCATCCATACGTCTGATTTGACCTCATGTGGCACCAGTAGCACAACTTTTGTCATTAGAGAATCAGTTTCTGGTGAAAGACTCCTAGGGGTTTTAATTCAAAATGTTGAAAGTGTGTTCATATGTTCTGATAGGGTCTCTAGATGTGCATAAAGGTTTTGGTTTTTTATCCCCCCCCCCCCCCCCCCCCTGTCGAAGTCAGGAGGGGGATATTGAAATGGTGTCTGTCCATCTGTCAGTCCATCCTTCTGTCACAAACTTTGTCCGGTTAACTCCTCCTACATTTTTTATTGGATTTTTACGAAATTTGGTCTGAAGTATCAGTATCAAGTGTAGATGTGCATGTGGTCAGGAATTTTCAATGCGAACAATTTTTGCGTGGTTACAGCCCTTGGAAACAGCAAAATTTCCATCACAAAGGCTTGTCTGCTTAACTCCTACATTTTTTATTGGATTTTTACGAAATTTGGTCTGAAGTATCAGTATCAAGTATAGATGTGCATGTGGTCAGAAAGTTTTGATGCGACAAATGTTTGCATGGTTGGATATAGCAAAATTTCTGTCTCAAATGCTTGTCAGCTTAACTTCTGCTAATTTTTCATTGGATTTTTATGAAACTTGGTGTGCAGTATGAGCGTGATGTATACATGTGCATATGGAAAGGAAGTTTCAATTCGAATAATTTTTCCAGAGTTATAGCCTTTGTCGACTTTGAATTTACCAAAATTGCAGGTTTTTGGAAGATATCATCAGTTACAATTAAAAAAATTACATGTTTTATTCCCCAACAATGAAGTCTGGAGGGGGTATTGAAATGGTGTTCATCTGTCCATCCGTCCATCCCCCTGTCCATCCTTCCATCCATCACAAACTTTGTCCGCTTAACTCCTCTTTCAGTTTTCATTAGATTTTTACAAAACTTGGTCTGAAGTATCAGTATGAAGTGTAGATGTGCAGTGGACAGAAATTTTTGATGCGACAAATTTTGCATGGTTACAGTCCTTGGAAATAGCAAAATTTCCCTCACAAAGACTTGTCCGCTTAACTCCTCCTACATTTTTTATGGATTTTTACAAAACTCCATCTGAAGTATCAATATCAAGTGTAGATGTGTTTGTGGTCAGGAATTTTCGTTGCAATGAAGTTTGCGTGGTTATGGCCCTTGGTAATAGCAAAAATTCGATCACAAATGCTTGTCCGCTTAATTCCTGCTGCATATTTAATTGGATTTTTATGAAACTTGGTGTGAAGTATGAGTATGATGTGTACATGTGCAAATGGAAAGGAAGTTTTGATTCGAATAATTTTACCAGAATTATGTCCCTTGTTGACTTTGAATTTACCAAAATTGCAGGTTTTTGGAAGATATCTTCAGTTGTGATTAAAGAAATTAAATGATATTTGGTGAGTGACATTATTGGGTATGAATAAATGTCCAGGTTGATAATGAGATTATTCCTATCATAACATAAAAGTCAGCGGGGGATATGGATATCGTTAGACTGTCTTGTTGATTCGGCCCCATGTGGCACCCGTAGCATCACTTTTGTCATTGGAGAATCAGTTTCCTGTGAAAGGCTCCTAAGCATTTTAATTTGAAACATTGAAATGGTGTTCACATGTTCAGGTAGGGTCTCTAGATGTGCATAATGATTTGGGATTTTTCGTTTGGCTCCATGTGGCACCCGTAGCACCACTTTGTCATTAGAGAATCAGAATCTGGCGAAAGGCTCCTAGGGGTTTTAATTCGAAATGGTGAAAGTCTGATCATATGTTCAGGTAGCATCTCTAGATGTGCTTAAAGGCTTGGGATTTTTATTGGGCCCCATAGTGCCACTTTTGTTGTTAGAGAGTCAGTTTCCGGCAAAAGGCTCCTTGGGGGTTTAATTCGAAACGTTGAAATTGTGTTCATATGTTCAATATGAATATTGAATATTTAATATCAGACATTAAAAAAACCTCAATACACTGTTTCCTTTCATCTAACTTCAGGTATATTTTTGGCTTGGTGTAAATAATAAACAAAAATTATTAATACTTACAAATCATAAGGTTTGCAGAAACGTGTTTGAATTTTGTATCCAGTCCTGTATAATTCCAAACTCACCACTTTTTTGTTATAGAATCAGTTTCCGACAAAAGGCCTCAAGGGGGTATTATTCGAAATGTTTAAAGTGTTTTCATATGTTATGATACGATTCATAGATTCGCATAAATGATTCCTAGTTTTATAAAGCCTTATACAGCCCCAGTGATAACACTTTGATTGTATGTGAATTGATTTGTGACCATCGTGATGGCAAACTGAAAATGCTGGGATACACCATAGTGTGCTTTGCACACAAATGCCACTGTTCTAGTTATAGTTAGTGGATGTTACAATTTTTCATGATACAATTTTTCAAGACTTGCTTGATTTGTCCCTTTGCACCCATGTAAAAATGAAATTGTATTAGTTCGTTGGGTTGGGTTAGGGATTTTATTTTGAACTCAGTCATAAATTCAAATGAACTCTTATTAGTCCCCTACGGGAACCGTAAGGGGACTATAGGATTGCACTCCATCTGTCTGTCCATTTGTCTGTCCGTCTGCCCATCCATCTGTCTGTCTGTTTTTATGTTACCACCTCTCCCTCCAACATGCTTTAAGCTACACCTTTCATATTTGATACATGGATAAATGGTTCTGAGGGGATGGTGCACGCTCAAAATCTTTGTTTCAAAATCCAAGATGGTGGAATGGCGGCCATTTTTGTTGTGTTTTTTTAAGCTTTCTTCTCTATTTTCATGTTACCACTCTTCCCTCCAACATGGTTCAAGCTACACTTTGCATATTTGGCACATGGATAGAGGGTTGGGAGGGGATGATGCACGTTCAATATTTTTTTTTCAAAATCCAACATGGTGGCATGGCGGCCATTTTTGTTGTGTTTTTTTAAGCTTTTTTCTCTATTTTATGTTACCACCCATCACTTCAACATGGTTCAAGCTACTCTTTTCATATTTGGCACATGGATAGAGGGTTGTGATGGGATGATGCACGTTCAATATTTTTTTTTCAAAATTCAAGATGCGGCCATGGCAGCCATTTTTGTGTTTTTTAAGCTTTTTTCTCTATTTTATGTTACCACCCCCTCCCTCCAACATGGTTCAAGCGACACCTTTTGTATATGGTACATGGATAAAGGGTTGTGAGGGGATTATGCACGCTCAATATTTTTTTTTCAAAATCTAAGATCTGTCTGTCTGTCTGTTCGTCTGTCTGTCTGTCTGTTTTTATGTTACCACCTCTCCCTCCAACATGCTTTAAGCTACACCTTTCATATTTGGTATGTGGATAAATGGTTATGAAGGGATGATGCACGCTTAATATTTAATTAATATTCAAAATCCAAGATGGCGGAATGGCGGCCATTTTTGCTGTGTTTTTTAAGCTTTTTTTTTTCTATTTTTATGTTACCACCCCTCCCTCCAACATGGTTCAAGCTACACTTCTCTTAATTCTCAATTTTTAGATTCCATTCACATTTGAAATCCTGTCTGATAACCTGTATTTCACCCAACCTCCCCCCCCCCCCCCCCCCCTGGTCTGATACTCCTGCTGACTGTAGTCATGAAACCCGAATTGTCCCCAAGCCGAACCGTCCCCAAGCCGAACTGTTCCCAATTATTTTAACAAATCTGCCCCCCCCCCCCCCAGTCTGATACTCCTGCTGACTGTGGTCATGTCTCATGTGACAAAAACACCTTATGTCACAAAAGCGCCGTAGGGGACTAATACCACCTCGGCGGTCAAACACTTGTCTTTGTTACTAACTAGTAGCCATCACATTCTAACCAAACTGGAAACTTGTACCACCAGATACCTCTTATCCATCATCATGTGAGAATTTACTTTTTCTGCATTTCATTCCCAGGACTGCATGGTACTTATACTGTTATGTGATTGATTCTTGGATACACTTTTTCTTGCACTCCTAAGATATTAGCAGAATGATATATCTCTAATATAGTAATCTCTACATCACATCTCCGGCCCACCTGGGCTAAGATATATCATATTGTTGGTATTTTATGAGTGTGAGAACAGGTAGGTCTGAGAGGTGAGACACAGTGTCACAGAGACTAATAGTGAAAAAGACAATGTGATATTGTTGCCTTCAACTGGATGTAATGTATTGTTCCAGTCATTAGAGATGTGTGGGATTTGAATTTTGAGTTGGGTATCAGGTTTGGTATATTTAGAGGGGTATACCATGGTATCAGTTTGGTATTCAGAATTTGAATTGACTTGAGATTTGCTGATTGTACCAATTCACACCAGGAAAATCCAGAATAAGTTGTTCTTGTATCATTCTACCACTGTGCCACAAATGCCACTGCCAATGAGCTCAACATTTGCATTTGTTTGCTAACACAAATCATATCTACGGTAATTTTGTGACTTGTGCCAAACTCTCCTTAACCTTTAAAGACCTATTTCAGGCTTTTGCGATCTCAGAGCATGCACCCTTAACATTCCATCATCAGGAGGTCCTGCTGACAGTAGACAAATTACAAAAGCAGTGATTTCCAGGTCTTAGCTGCTTAACCCTTTACCCAACGCAGACGATATCAAAATTTATTAATTTAAATATCGTTTTTTATTTTTTTCGAAAAATTTTAACAAAATCATATCATGTGACCCCTCATTGGAACGAGCTCGACAAGCTCGTTCCAAAGAGGGGTCACATGATATGGTTTTATTGACATTTTTCGAAAAATAATACTTTTTCAGCTGCTGAATCTGCATATTACGCGGGTGGATGCGGGCGATTCGTTGGGTAAAGGGTTAACAGGCAGTCAAGACTTCACTAGAAGTCACTGCTGAGCACCTGGACATGTACAGGTTGTAGTCTAGTGAGAATTCAGGACAACTGCCCAGTCCCTTAAGGTTTAACAAAAAGAAAATCAGTCACTTCTTTCATGAAAAAGAACACTTCAGCTGCTACCAAGCTACAACAAAACCTTATCAAGAGCAAATATATGACAATTTGAGAATACAGATGTTTTCAATATTCAGTGATTGGTTCGGTTTGTTTTTTTTTGGTATCCCCATGATATTGGTATCAGTTTGGTTTTTCGATATGTTGCCCATCTCTGCCAGTTATTTATTTAAAGTTCTGGTGTATTTTGTTCCTTTGATTATCATACAAGTTATTTCCCTTACTGTACATTGTGTTATAACAGTTACTGACAGAGAAGCTAATAGTGATGCGGTCCATACTGGACTGCCATTGGTAGGTGGTCTAGTTTTTTCTAAGTGGACCGGTCCAGGGCAATAGTGTCCATTACAGTGTTTCCTGATTAACTGGTATGTAGGGTATTAATTTGGTGTAAATGTAACATGTTAAGTGCTAGTAAATTGCTGGTTTCTGCAGTCAGTATATCCAACAAACACACAGCATCAATACAATGTTCTATAATGTTGTCATTGGTATTGTGACAGTGTTATTTAACATTGTATTGACATTGTGTATTTGCAGGGTATATGTCCTGATGGATATACTGTATGTTTCGGTTGACGTTAAATGTGTACTATGGGAAAACATTTTCTGTAGAGATTTTTTATTTTTTACCTGTGACACATTTTGACTATGATAATTATATCTATATAGACTTTACCTTTAGTCTGTAAGAAATGGGGTGATCGTGAAGTGTATGCTAATACCTCATACAGAGCTGGTGTGTTGTAGACAGTTCAGTGGGTCTGAACCACTCAAGTCAGGCAATAGGCATGTTTATGAATTATCTTTCCTGGTCTTGTTGAAGTACATGCTGACTTATGTAACAGATCTTCATCAAAAGACTCACACAAAACACAGTTAAAAGATGTATGCTAAGTCGCTAACCAGCACTGCCATTTATAAATTTTGCAGTGGGGTTTTGAGTCCATAAAGTTTTGAGACCATAAACTATAAAACTAAATCTGATTAATGTCAGTATTATGTATGCTTGTATGCCCATGGAAACAACCAACTCACAAAAATCAGTTTTATGCATGTTATTAGATGAATGTATCCTTATAGTGGAAAGAAATACCAAGAATGATAACTTCAACTTCAGAGCACCCCTATGAAGCAGAACCTGCTATATAAATACATCAGGAAGCTGATCACTGAAGGAGGGCAGTCAGTCCATTGCAATACTAGATTTACCAGCCTGTCTACAGAGCCATGTTAGTTGACTTTACACCTCACTGTCGATGAGATCTCGTCTAATCTGAATGACCAGCTCCAGATTGAGGTTCCCAAAATGGCAAACATTTTGCCTGCTACGCAGGTACAGAGGTGCCTGACTGCTCATCTATCTGACTACCCAGTTAGTGTAACTAAATTAACCTATTAAGGACCTCATTCTACAGACGCCCTGCTAATTATATTCAGCATCACTTGGCATTTACTTAAATGAAACCAAAACAGTCTCAGTCGAGCTGAACCGAATGTGATAAACGTAAGTATCAGCAGTCAGCATAGTGATCCCTTTAATCACATAGAGACACAGACATAGACAAGCATAATTAACATATGTCATTGTTTGTGCCAGCAGATTATGCCCCTTGTGACCTTTTCTGATGATTCAATGTGCCACTATGCCTAGATAGCATGAGAGAGACCTGTTCTTGTAACTGGTTTTGTGCTTGTCTTGTTTGAGTTACTTGTCAAAGAAAAATTTAAACAAGGGTTTTATCCTGAAGTAGCGATAAATCAGAAATTCAAATTATCTGTTGGGAAGTCTGGGTGGTCCAGAACTGCCCCCCCCCCCCCCCCCCCCCCCCGGTCCACCCTGAGGTGGTCCAGTATGTCAGTGTTCCAGTACAGAAGGTACAGACCGCAGTCCAGTCTTGGACCGGTACCACACCATTTTTTTGGTGGTATGGCCAGCATCACTAGAAGCTAATCAGTAAATTAATTAATATTACTTGAAAAAATACATCTGTGTGAACAAATAACATCGACTTTCCAAAATCATTTCTCTTGAGTATCTGCGGTAATGATTTTATCCTAACCCTTCGAAACAGGTGTGCATAAATTTTTGCTTAAACCAGATTTGTTGGGAACATGGTGGCTCAATAGCTCGAGCATTGGCCTTTGAAGAAAAAGGCAGACGGTTTGATCCTGACCAGTGGTAACTGTGTTGTGTCCTTGGCAAGACACTTAATCCTGATTGCCTGTATGGCGACACGGTGGCATTGTATACAATAGCGTACTGCAGGTCAATGGTGCACTTGCTACTATATGAGGCATTATTACGCTAACCCGATAGATTCACCAATGAATGGTCATAACTAGTGACCGAGGACTGTGGAATACACAAAGAATAATCATCAACATTGACCTGCATTAATTCAGTATACTCACAGTATATTAATTGTTACTGCCCACCATTTTGTTTCTATGACAAAAATCACAGTCTGAATTTGGCTAATTGGCTCTTTAGAAAGTGTATTTTTAATTCAAAGCATCCAAAAGCAGGTGGAAATCTCACTGCTCCCAGAAATGTTGGAGGTACAGTAGAACCTGTCTTGAGAGACCGCCCGTTGGGCCACACAAAAGTGGTCTCTCAAGACAGGTGGTCTCTCATAACAGGTTTCAGGTTTTCTCAAGTCAGTGAATAACCAACCACAAAATTCAGAAATGGAGAAGAATGGATTTTTGTAATTACTTTGTAGTTCTTTTTTATGAAGGTTTTATAACAAATTGAAATGGACTGTTATAAAAATTATAAAAATAAATTAGTGTTGAAAATCTTCATTGAAGATTTTCAACACAAATTTATTTTTAAAATCCTATCTGTCACATTTCAGGTATGTATGAAATTGTTTATTCAGCAATAATCCTAATCTTTTCATAGGGGTCTTATAAACATCTCAATCTTTAATGAGTTATGTTAACTGAATAGCAATTGAAACCCAATTAAGAGCTTTTAATACTTTTAATTATGGTAGAATAACCACAATGGATTTTCCAATTCCAGAACAGGTAAAAAGTTTTTATCATGGTTTTAGTCTTCAAAAGGGTGGTCTTTCAAGACAGGTCCATTATGGCATAAAAATACAAGTTGGTACCAGGTCACAGTGGTCTCTCAAGACAGGTGGTCTCTCAAGACAGGTGGTCTCCCATAGCAGGTCCATTATAGAGTAAAACCAATCGGTGCCTGGCAGATGTGGTCTCTCAAGACAGGTGGTCTCTCAAGACAGTAGTCTCTCAAGACAGGTTTTACTGTAATACAGTAGAGCCCACTTAATTGGATATCTCTTAATTGTATATCCCTGTTAATTGAATATAATTTTCAAACACAAAACCATTTACCATACCTTCAGTACAAATTTGATCTATTAATTGCATATGGGTTGTAGAGTAAACTCCTGTTAATTGTATATAAATTTTTGTAATATGTCGAAAAAATTGCTGTTACACGCACCAAATTCCCCTTATTTATCAACCTTTGGCCTCACTACATCCAATACAGGCATTTATTCTATTATATCTTGTTTGACAGAGCTCTATGAGCTCTGTCAAACAAGATATAATATAATAAATGCTCAGTTTACCTCCAGAACACAGGAAACTGACCAAATTCCTGTTAATTGTACACTCCTGTTTATCGAATAATTTTCACTGGCAAATTGGATATTCAATTAAGAGGATTCTACTGTATAACAATAACATGTTCTTTTGAGGGTGTTATGGTTCATAAACGGCCCTAGAAAAATGATTAACAGTCCGAGGGCCATTTAAAGGCCTGAGACGAAGTCGAGGGTCATTAATGGTCCTGAGGGCTGTTAATCATTTTTCAAGGGCTGTTAATGTACCATGACCCCCGAAAAGGAATATGTTATTACTATTGTTATCACTTACTAAAGAACGCCATTTCAAGCCACTGCAGACATTTTTGATTTAGAAATAGAAGAACGCCATTTCAAGCCACTGTGACATTTTTAGCTCACCAACTTTAGTTGTGTGAGTTTATGGCATGACTTGATCGGTCGGCGTCAGCGTACGTGTCCAATAATGTTAAAGCTTCTGTTTAGGTTACTTACTCACCCTATTTCCATATCATGGCTTTTATAATGCTGCTATATGATGATTATTATCATTCTACCATGATTTAACCCCTCATACACTACATTTTAGACATTTTTCTTGACATTTTTAGTTGCATTTAGTTTTCTGTTTAGCTCAGACTTTCATGTTTAACTAAGTGTTTAGGTCAGCTGCTGTGCTCCTTCTCTTCCCATGGCACTTATATTCATCAGACATGTTCCTCGGTATCATTGTTCCATGATTAACCCCTCATACCCTGCATTTTAAACATTTTTCTTGACATTTTTATTTGCGTTTAGTTTTCTGTTTAGCTCGGAATTTCATGTTTAACTTAGTGTTTATGTCAGTTTCTGTGTTTTACTTTTAAGGGGTTGTGTTTAGGTAAGCTTTGTCACATGTTATGAGCCTGTTTGATACAGTTCTTGTGTTTGCCAAAGTTACTATATCAAAGAGGAATGTTGGTGAGCTATAGGGCTTGGCGTCCTTCTTGTTGATTTAGAAATAGAAGAATCGGATTGTCATCTGTTTATTTACAAACAAAGGTCAAAGTTGAGTACAATTTATTTGGATGACTCGAAAATAGGATTGCTGAATTTGGCTGAAGCACTTGAACTACAAACTCACGCTGTTATTTACAAAATGAGATTATTTATCGTATCAATACTCACCACCACTTTTAAATCCTAAATGAAGTTAATAACCCAAAATAAATCATGGTTTAATCTGTTTTGTTGGAATAAACGGACAACACAATTTTGATCACATTTGTGTCATTTTTCCGGAACATAAATTACCCACAATTCTGGGCTAGCGGGCCATTTTCATTATTAGCGCTATTTTTGCGGGCTGTTTTTGAGTCTTATCGTCCACCTCAGATCATTTTAATAACCCAAGGAGCACCCTATAAAGTGGTAATAATAATCAATAATTTTCTTGACTATCACTGAGGTGTTGAATTACTCCCCTTGCTTTGCATCACTGCCCATCTGCTTTTGTAAACAAAAGAATGCCAATAGGAAAATTTAATAAAAACCAGAAATGGTTTACAGACACTTCATAGGCTGGCATAATAAATATGTTACAGGACCCCCTAGGGCAAGGATAATTGGAAATAGCCTGGGAATTTCTCACTCTTCCAGTGACACTTATCTCATCTGGGGGGACAATGTATGATGCCTTCATATATTTAGTGTATACATTTTATCCATTGAATCTTCTTTGGCAGACATTTATGAGCTCTGTCAAACAAGATATAACAATAAATATTCAGTTTATCTTAGTATTTAGTAAAGTTACTCCAAAGGCTAAGGAATTGAATATTCATGATAATTTAGTATTTTATCAAATGTTAAGTTGCTGCCTGATATTCAGTTAACAGGGTTCCACTGAACTTGCATATGCTTGGGGATAAAGTTATCAAGTTGAAGGTAAATCTGAAGATTAACTCTTTACCTAACGAATATGTCGCATCTTTATGTGTAATAAAAATTGCACAGTTGAAAAAAAATATTTGCAGAAATTTTTAACAAAACTATATAATGTGACACTTCACTGGAACAAGCACATTCCATTGAGGGTGCCATTATTTGATTTTATTAAAATTAAAAAAAAAAAAAAAAATTACAATACCTGTAACAAATTTTGATATTATGTGCAGTAGGTAAAGGGTTAATGGGAAGTAGAGCTTGACAAAGCTTCAAGTTTTGCTTTTGATTTGGAATACATCAATGGATTTGATAAAATATCAGTCAAAGATTAACATTTTGATGATTCTCTAATTGGCATAATGATTTTAATGCACATTAATGATATTTGATCCCCGCGGGAACCCCGGGAAGTGAAGCAGTACCTGTTCACTGCAGTAAACAAGCTCTGTTTTACTGGTAAAATAGGACCCAGTCACCAATGCTTGGGAGGTGCAAACCCTCTCTAAAATGGGCAACATGGCTTATTAATGCTCACCCCTGGTCTTGAGTTGGTACTCGTGTTGTGGTCATGATTAGCCATTGTGAAAAATATGTGACCTTAAACACCAATAAATAAACAAATAAATGATATTTGAAAATTATGTTAGAAGACCGGATGAAAGTGTTTTACTAATTTTTGCCTTTTACATTTCAGTTAAACATACATCAGCAAGTTTAACTTTGAATGAGGTAAGATTTTCTCAAAATCTCACAACATATTCCTGTTTTATATCAGACTTTATTTAACCCTTTACCCAAAGCAGACAATATCAAAATTTATTATTTTAAATATCATTTTTTCAAATTTTTCAAAAAATTTCAACAAAACCATATCATGTGACCCCTCGATGGAATGAGCTTGATGAGCTCGTTCCAACGAGGGGTCACATGATATGGTTTTGTTGAAATTTTTTGAAAAATGATATTTTTTCAACTGCTGAATTTGCATATTACGCGGGCGGATGTGGCCGATTCGTTGGGTAAAGGGTTGAACTTCATCCAGATCAAGGGCCCTGGAAGCAGGGGTTGGGAGGGGAGGGGCACTTGCTCCCTGCCCTGATGTTATGGGGTAAGGGAGCTGCACACACCCTTTTTTGCCAGAATGGCACTCGTGGAAAAGACTACTTTCTGAAGTCTGTAACTGAGAAACTCTCATGAAGAAGATATAGTGCACATACTTTTGATAATCACCAAAGAAGCTATACAATTGAGGGGGGGGGGGGGGGGGTGGACTGAGTTCTAAAGCTTTATATACCGATATGTTTCGTCTCGAGTCCAACAAGGTGCCATCTGCAATGCGCATTGGGAAATTATAATGCCGATACTATTGAGTGTTACATTATAATTTATATGTTGTAAACTCCCAGTCTTAACTCATACCCAGTGTCGAGTGCCCCTTTAGATACCCATGCCCCTCTTTCCCTTAGATGCTTCTAGCACCCTTGATCTAGATTGAGCTAAAATTATCAGTATTTGTAGATATTTATCAAATGTAAAATGTAATTTTATCTCTGCACTTTATTTCTGTTGACAACAAAGTTTCGGCAGCAAAAATTATCAATAATGCAATTGGAATTAACCCATTCTAACTTATTTGATGGAACTTGCTGAGCTCTGTCAAACAACATCTTATTGATTAAAATATTATTCCTACAATAGCAAAGAGATTTCTTTTATATTATCTGATTATAAAGGGTTAATTTGTCATTTAGATTTTATAACAGAAGTGAAGTCATTCTGGTGGTATGCCATGTTCTGGTTTGAAAATACTGAAAGAGCACTGGAAAAAATTCTTTAAAGATTTTTTTCACAAACTGGTCATTTGATGTTGTAATTTTATAAGTCCAAGTGTAGTCAAGGAAAATTGAATTTCTACTGAATAACAAGGTTTTGTTATTTTTTCAAGTTTCTCCTCAAAAACATAGCTTATAAATTTTCCGTTGGAACAAATTTCTCAAGCTTCTTCTAATGTGGGCTCATAAGCTTTGTTTTGAAGGCAAAAAATTAAACTTTTGCGGTTATTGGAAAATTGTTTTCTGAGTCACTTCCCTTGTCATTAAAAATGTGCCTCAACACACCTTTTTTTTACCTGGAAATCCCTTCACTGTTTCTATTTTGTACTTGCAGGGCTAAAAATTTAACCAACTTTTTCTTGTTTGACAGAGCTCACTGAGCTCTGTCAGATAAGATATATTGGGTTTAGTTTGCAACTGCAGTTTGGGAAAGTTTCACTGCTGAATCTATTTTTCCACAGAATAGTGCAAGGAGTTAGATTAATAATTCCAACTATCTTCAGGGCTGTTTTGTGGATCAACACACACAACAACAACACCAAAAAAATCTCCCTACCTTATCATAAAATTGATGGAACATTGCTTGAGAAAGAAAAAAATTTAACAAGATGTATGACAAAAGTAAATCTTCTGTTTCTCAGAGCATTTTTTGTAAAATTACATGTGAGCGGGCAGTTTTTTATTTTATTTTTTATTTTTGTAATTATTTCTTTGCCATCAAAAGTTCATATTCTTGGTTTGTTTTATGTTCTAGGCCTCATAATCTGCACAATAGCATGTGTGGTGATGTATTTCATCCCTAAAGCATTGCAAAGCCTTGTTGCACTCAAGGGACAAATTTATCAATTTTATTAACTTGGGTAAAATATCAGACATAACCATTTAATTTTTATATTATTATACAACAACCAATGGCCCAGACTAGCTGGTGCTAACTCTAAATTTAATCCAGGGCCAAACACAAATTTTGCCCCCCAATCCCCCAAATTTGCATGCAAAACCGAAAATTTCATGTCCTATCTAGTCCTCCATACTTTTGCGAATTGCATAGCGCAGTATCCAGGAAGACACCGAAATTGGCACCAACCAGCATTCTTTGTTTGTCCCTTCTGTCAGTAACAACAAACTGACATCTGTGCTTTTAAATCTCAGTTTTAATGATGCCAGACACAAATCAATAGTAGATTTGGTGGATCCAAGGAAACATTTGGATGATGGAAGGAAGCAACGGTGGTTGGAAATGTTCAGGGCTGTAACTTTATAATTTTTATACAAATTATTTCATGTTTCCCAATTTCGGGACATGGGACTCACATCATCATTTTGGCTAATGATTTTTCCACTGTTTGTTAAATGTTCCTTCCCTATCCTTCCTTGAAGCCCCCAGTTGAACTCCCAAGCTTTTTGGCTTATTTTATTGAATTTTTTTTTATAAATTTCTTGGGAGTTTGACGTGCTATTCAGAATTTTTATTCTGTATTTCCACATGGTTACCTCCTCACCCCAGGGGTGTTTATGTGTTTTGGGTCATGCATCACACATCGGATGTATTGTTTTTTCTTCTGCTGAAGATCTTGCTTTACAGCGATTAGTTCTAAATCTGTTACTGACTTCTTTTTATTCAGTGCCTTGAGTCTTGTTTCTGGTTTTTCTCCTAATGTTGTTTACTTTGGTAATGTTGTATAAATATATGTAATTTCCTATCTAGTTCATGGTAGGATTGTTGTAAGATACATTAAAATATTCCGGTAGTGTAGCAATTAATTTTTTGGAATTTTTTCCACACTTAGGCTCTATCGGGATACATTTGGGCTCATTTTGTTCCCTTTGGGGAACTTGGGCTCCTGTCAAAATTTTTTGAAAAATTCTTTTTGGGGAAATTAATTTTTCGATTTATATTTTGAATGTTATTTATTATGCATTTTTTTCATATATTTATTGTGGAGTTGGTGGGAGTACTGTCGACTTCGTTTTGATTTTATTGCTCAAAATGCAAGGCGAGGAAGTCTTCCTCAGATTTACATACTTGTTGCCTTGCTTGCAGTCGATGTACTCCCACTAATTCTTGTTCAACATGTGTCGGATGGGATGACAAACATTGGAGACAGGTGTCACGGTATGTTGTTAGTGGCGAGAGGGCAATGCCGGTCCTGTCGCCACAAAGTCAATCAAGTTTCTCAGTTTCTTTTTCAGAGGAACAAGAACATGGTGATGTTTACATGACGCCTAGAGATAGTGTGCTACCGTCGTCACATTCAGATGAATAAACAGAGCTTGCGGCAAAGGTGCTCATGAATATTAGACGGCAAAAAGCCACTAGCTGGTGGTTTTAGTCCCTTGTCGCCAGCTAGCTCGACCGGTGAAGCGATTACTCTCTCAATGGGTACCGTGATGCCGGGTGTGTCTGTTGCAGTCGAGAGGAGTGGATTGGGTAGAGCGAGCACCTTAAAATATAAACAAACTCACTCAGCGACGACGGAACAGAGGAAGAAGCCAGCAAGTAGCGTGGGAAGTTCGGCAAAGTCTGAAAGGACCGTGAGCGAGAGAGGCCCCTCTCTTTCCCAACAGCATCTGGGGCCAGATGTTGTGATTAGAAACTTGCGTCAGTCAGAGCATACATCCACCCCTCCTTCCGGAACGCTCTATATAGTTCGCAGCCGGCCTCGGCTACAGTTACGGCTTCTACAACGTCATCTTCAAAGCACACACGACCGCACCTTAGCTACACGACTTTGGATATCCAGCCTGCAACGCCGAGAAGGGACCACTCTTCATCTGCGAAGTCGGACCATCCGGTAGCTAAGGAGACGAGGCCTCATTTATCAGGACGTCTGGAGAAAAGAGGTGTCAGGGACACACCATCCCAGGAGCTGTCGGCGGCCAAGAAACAGAAGGACACTGCTCCTCAGGCCTCCGTAATGGACTTGCTATCACAGATTGCACAGCTCATCGCAGCATCCCAGCAAGTGCAGGAGCAGCCTACGGCAGTCTCAGAATCTGAGCTGTCAGATTGTGCTGGGTCGGTCCAGTCATCTGCACGTTCAGATGCGATAGACCAAGGGTCTCAACTGATTCAGTCGGATGGTGAAAGGGATATGGACGAAGATTACCCTTCCCTTTCGGAACAGCACATGGTTGCGATGGATTTAATCCATCAATACTACCCTGAATTTGTTCTGGCGAATCAGAATGCTGCGACTACTAGAAAGAAACCGCTGGCATCGTTGGATGCAGATTTTATCCAGACAAAGGAGGAGGTCCGTTCTTTTCCGGTTCAGTCAAGACAGGTGTCGCAGGCCTTTGGCCATTTAGACAATGCCATATTCAAACTCTCCAGTGGTAAGAATAAAGGCAGTTTCTTGACATCATCTTCCGTAAATTTATTGTTTATTGGACCACATTCATTTAAAACAATCGGGGAAGATGTACAGAGAGTTCCTCTGTGTTTGGATGATTAGGCTGAGGATCTAGAACTATCCTTGCCTGTCTTATTCACAATTCGCTCGGACACAATTGAGACGGCAATATCTTCAAACAGCGAATTTGGACGCTATGTCTTACGCAGATCACCTTTCAAGAGCGGTAGCGCAACATCTCAACGGGAAGGAATTTGAGGACATTCGTACCTCTTTAAGAGTTCTTTCCAGGGCTATTATGTTTACCACATATAATTCCGCCTTAACAGTGGCTAATTTGGAGTTAATCAGACGTGACGGTGCCCTTGCGTCATCATCTTTCATAGATGACAAGGTGAAAAACTCTCTACGGGTCTCTCCGGTATCCAGACACACAATATTTGACGACAAGCTTTCATTGGTTTATGACCAAGCTACAAAGAAAGTGTCTAATACACTGCTCCTAAAGTCAGCGTCTAATCAACCCGCTGCAGCAGAAAAGAGTAAAGGAGGACGTCCCAGACAGAAATCGTCTAAAGGGGACTCCTCGTGAGGGTATAGGAAACCTTCCTATAATTGTTCTAGGAATCGTCAATACAGCGACCCAGGAAGGGGGCGTAGGTCTGATCGAGAGTACCGGTCAGATGCCACTAAGCCGGCGGGTCAAGGCTCTTTACGAGGGGGACGTGGTTTCTCCTCCCGTAAGCCTTGCAGGTCCAAACTGGATAACAATTACGGAAGACCAGTGGGTGAGAAGTGTGGTCTCGGACGGCCTATGGCTATCTTTCCAAGTGAAACCACCACTAACAAGGTGTCTGTGGTGGACAAATCTTCCGTCAAATCCTTGCAAAAGAGAGTCTCTCCTATCGGAGGTACAGGCTCTCTTATCAAAGGAATCAATAGAGGTCGTCGAGAATCAAAATTCCCTAGGATTCTACAGTCATCTGTTCCTCGAACCGAAGCCAGGTGGCTCGTTCCGACCGGTATTAGACTTGAGATGGATAAACAATCTTATCGTAGCTCCAAAGTTCTATATGGAGACCATTCGGTCAGTAAGGGCGAGCATTCGAGTGAATGACTATGCAGCAATCATAAATCTAAAGGATGCATACTTTCATGACCTGGTACATCCGGCATTCAGAAAGTACCTGCGGTTCGCCGATCAAGAGATAGTGTATCAGTTCCGAGCGATGTGCTTCTTTCTCACCCTGGCACCCTGGGCTTTCACTCGAATAATGAACTCGGTAATGTCTTACTTCCAAGCTCATTCGTCTGCAGTAATGTCGGCTTACTTGGACGACATTCTTCAGAGATACGGCAAGAAAACTACTCTTCAGAATGATGTTCAGAGTCTGCTTCTCTTGCTCCGACGTCTTGGCTTCATTGTAAACGAGAAATCGAATCTAGCTCCGTCCAAGTCGTTCATTCACTTGGGAATGAGCTTCGAGACTCACAACAATCTGGTTTGTCTGCCTTTACCCAGAGCGAAATTAGTTGTTATGCTCGCTTTTGTCTACACTCAGATGCATTAACAGCAAGGGAATTTATGCGACTGATGGGTTTGTGCAGAGCGACTGCGGATCTTATTCCGATGGGTGGCTTGCACACATGTCCCTCCAGATATTCTTTACTCAGAACTGGAGTGTGAAGACGCATTCGCTCGAGACCAGTATTGTTTTAACGGACCTGGTAAAACAAAAGGTCCAGATTTGGGCAGATATTCGGTGGTTAACTCGGGGAGTTCCACTGCAGCTGCTGGATCCTGCTTTCACGATTATGACGGATGCATGTCAGACAGGTTGGGGTGCGACCCTGAGCCCGACAGACTCCAAGTGTCAGGGTCTTTGGTACCCTCGGTTCCTAGAGAAACACATAAACAAGAGAGATGATGTCAATATGGTTAACTCTGCAACATTGGATTCACATTATAGCAGACACTCATGTTCAGATATTGTCGGACAATTCGACAGTAGTAACGTACATCAGGAACCAGGGAGGCACTCATTCAATTCCGTTATGCGAAAATTCTTCTGTATGTCGTGAATCATCATGTTCAACTATCGGCCTGTCATATACCGGGTCATCTGAACGTACTAGCAGACTTGCTCTCTTGGAAAGGTCGCCTGTTGCCATCGGAGTGGACACTCACAAGCATGTATTCAGACAGATTTGCTACCTGTGGGATCAACCTATGATAGATTTGTTTGCTACACACCTCAACAATCAGTTGCAGATGTACGTGTCACCATGTCCAAACCATCGAGCGTACGCAGTAGATGCTCTGTCAATCTTATGGGACGGAATGATAGGATATGCGTATCCTCCAACTCCGTTGATTCAGCAGATTCTGTTAAAGATCAAACAGTCTCGTTGCAAGATTCTGTTAGTCGCATCTCTGTCTTCACAGAAACCGTGGATCAATCTCAGGTGTCTGTTATGGGACGTTCTGCGAGAGAACCTTCTTTATCAGGGGAAGTCATGCACACTGCACCACAACCCGGAAGGTCTCAACCTTCACATATTTCCGTTGTGCGGTCCTTCTTGCACAGCAAGCAATTTACAGGGCGAGCAGTGGATGCAATTTCTAACTGCAGGAGGTCCTCCTCTATGCTGAATTACGCAGCAAAGTGGAAGGTTTTCTTCCGTTGGTGTAAGGATCAGTGGATAGACATCTATGATCCGTACCTCCCTGCTGTTTACAACATTTAGCAGGCAATTTCTAGAAAGAATGATGGTTGGCGCCAATTTCGGTGTATTCCTGGATACTGCGCATGCATAGTTCACAAAAGTATGGAGGACCAGATAGGACATGAAATTTTTGGTTTTGCTTGCAAATTTTGGGGATTGGTGGGGGGCAAAATTTGTGCTTGGCCCTGGATTAAATTTAGAGTTAGCACCAGCTAGTCTGGGCTATTGGTTGTTGTATACAAATTAAATGGTTTTGTCTAATATTTTACCCAAGTTAATGAAACTGATAAATTTGTCCCATGAGTGCAACAAGGCTTTGCAATGCTTTAGGGATGAAATACACCACCACACATGCTATTGTGCAGATTATGAGGCCTAGAAATTTGTGTTTGGCCCTGGATTAAATTTTGAGTTAGCACCAGCTAGTCTGGGCCATTGGTAAGTATAAAAAATATACAAATTACTTTGAATTTATATTTTTTTGAAGTTAGCATTGGTTATGAAAAGAGAGCATGCTGCACACCAAAAAACCATGGGGAGAGCCTGTTAACTTTTTTAGGCCTATTCAAGATTTTTTGTGTTGGAATAACAGTACATATAATTTGTTTTCATATTTTCTTCTCACTTGCTCATAGATCATAGTAAGATTATTTGAAGAAATTTCTTTTATATTTCTTTTCAGAACTGTGATCCATCAGTGAGGTGATGTATATTTGTTTGCTTCCCTGGTCCTTTAACCCTCTTCACTCTAATGTCAAAATGGAAAAATGTTTAGCAGCAAATATTTCCCATAATGCAGTTTGATTATACTTTGATATTTAACCAAATATATCTTGTTTGATAGAGCTCAGAATCACACAGAACCCCTCTCTACCTCTAAATTACACTTGCACATGTTTTTAGCTCACCTGAGCAAAGCTCAAGGGAAGCTTTACTAATTACTTTCTGTCCGTCGTCCGTCTGTCCAACCGGTGTTAACTTTACATCATCGACTTCTTCTCACAAACTACTCAACCAAATTGAACCAAATCTGGTGTGCATGTTCCCTATCCTATGTCAATTTAAATTTGTTCAAATCAAGTTGACCCGCCCCTTGGTAGGGCCACGCCCAAAACGTGAGCCTAAATCTTAAAAAATCTTCTCATGAACCAGCAGTAGCAGAGACTTGATATTAGGTGTGCAGCTTCCTTTTGGGTGTAGACTCAGATTTGTTCAAGAGAAGTTCTAGGGGCTATATTTACCATCGTTATGGGAGGGGTAAGAATTTTTGCCACGCCCAGATTTTCTATTTTCCAAACCGAGAGGCTAATTTGAACCAAATTTGTTATGAGATTTTATTGGGACATAAGTAGTTGATTTATGCCAGAAAAAATTTTCCCGTCGCCCCATGGGAACCACAGAACGCTCATATCTCCAAAACTGCACGGCACTGAGAATATTTTTATACTGTACCAATGACCCAGACTTAGCTGGTGCTAACTCTTATATTCTAGGGCCAAACACAAATTCCCCCCCCCCCCCCCCCCAATCTCCCAAATTTGCATCAAAATCCAAAAATTAGATGTCCTATGTGATCCTCCATACTTTTATCCACTGCGCATGCGCAGTGTCAAGGAAGTCCGAAATTGGAGCCAAATCCTCATTCTTTGTTTGGCCCTTCAATCAGTAACATCACACTTATATCTGTGCTTAAAATCTCAGTTTAAATGACGCCAGACACATAATCATGTGAGAAATGGTGGATCTAAGGATGAAATAAAAGGATGAGAGGAAGGAACAGTGGAAGGATGTGTTCAGGGCTGTAACTTATAATTTTTATGCAAAATTATTTCATGTTCCCTAATTTCGAGGCATTGGCCTGATATTTTCATTCTTGCTATGAAATTTCCATTGTTTGTTCAGTGTTTCCTCTCTCCCTTTCCTTTGATACCCTCCTTGCTATTCTCCCGTGCTTTTGGCATAATTTTTGTAATTATTTTTACTGAAATTTCTTGGGAGTTTTGGCTTGGTAACAGAATGTTTATTCTGTTTTTCCCCAAGGTTATGTCCTCACCCTAGGGTGGTTAGGCGTTTCAGTCATGCATCTACCATCCGATGTACTGCAGTTTCTTCTTAGGAAGCCTCTGTTTTACATCGGATAGTGTTAAAATTGGTTACGGATTTTGGGCCATATTTTCAGTGCCTGGAGTCTTGTTTCCAGTTTTATACACTTTTGTTTACATTGACAACGGTTACTTCACACAGTGATTCCTTGTCATCTATTTAGTTTTGCTCATAGCCAGATACACAATATTGTCCGTAAGTGTAACATTAATTTTTAGACATGTTTTAAAATTTTTGTCCACACTTAGGCTTTTTTGGGATCCATTTGGGCTCATTGTTCCCATTGGGAACTTGGGCTCAACTTGAACATTTTTTTGAAAATTTTTTCTTTCGAATTATTTTTCAAAATGTTTGTAATGGATTATATTATTATCATGTATCTTGTTTTCAAGGGTTAGTGCGAGTTCGATGACTGTTTAACTTTTTTCAAAATGAAAAAAGTTTGTTCAAATTGTAATTTGAGGAAGTCTTCCTCTGATTCTCATGCTCAGTGTATTATTTGTAGTCAGTGTACTCGCACTAATTCTTGCTCTGTGTGTGCCAATTGGAATGATAAGTGTTGGAGACGTGTGTCACGGTATATTGTTAGTGGTGAGAGGTTCATGCCGGTCCTCTCGCCACAGGGTTACTCTAGTTTTTCAGTCTCTTTTTCAGAGGAACAAGGACAGGGTGATGTTTCTGTGATGTCTTCACGAAGTGTGCCTCCGTTGTCGCAGACAAATGAAGAGCTAGCGGCAAAAGTGCTCAATGAAATTCGGCAAATACCTAAGAGGTCCCACGTAGGATCGATGGCTTTGTCGCCCGCTAGCTCGCCCGGTGAAGCAATCATTCACGAAGTGGTTGTGAAGCCAGGTTCATCCATTGCGGTCCAGGAAAGGAGATTTGGTGTTGCGAGCACTATAAACATGGTTCGTACACACCCGGCGATGACAGATCCGAGGATGGAAAGGAGGAAGCCAATCAGTCCGGTACCTAGCTCGTCCAGGTCTGCCCGGACCGCGAGCGAGAGAGGCCCCTCTCTCTTACAACAACATCTGGGACCAGATGATGTTGTATGTAATGTTTGTCAGTCGGAGCATATGTCCACTCCTCGGGACACTCCGTCGTATAGACAGTCTGGGGTGACTAGTCTATTAGCTTCCTCATCCCCACGGCAGCACACATGCCGACCAGGGATTCCAGGTCGATCAGGCCACGCCATCCGGTAGCCAAGGACACGAGGCCTTATCAGTCGGGACGTTTGCATAAAAGAAGTATGCAGGAATCAACGTCCCAGGAGCTCCCAGTGGCTAAATCACGTAAGAATGCAGCTCCACAGGCCACCGTGATGGACTTGCTATCACAGATAGCTCAACTCATTGCAGCATTCCAGCAGCCATCAGAAACTTTTTCGGAACAGGAACTGTCTGGGGAAGCTGGGTCGGTTCGCTCCCCTGCAGAGTCAGAAAGGAACGACCGAGAATCTCATATGGTCCAATTGGATAGCGAAAGGGAATCAGCGGAGCTGGAATTTTCCCTTTCCGAACAACATAAGGTGGCCGTAGATTTCATCCGGCAACACCTTCCAGAAGTTGTTCCTCCGGACAAAAATGCTGCATTACCGGATAAGAGACTGATGGCGTCACTGGAGACAGACTTTTTCAGCCAGAATAGGGACACTGTCCCTGAGTTTCCGACCCAGTCCAGAAATGTCACACGGACATTTGAACTTTTGAATGACGCTATATTCAAGCTAGCCTCTAAGACTGGCAAATCCGGTTTCTTATCGCCTAGCGCTATATAGCTGCCTTTCATCAATACAAGAAATAGATTTGAAACAGCAGGACTTGGCGTGCCGAGAGTTCCTCTGCGTTTGGACGACCAGGCAGAAGACTTGGAGTTGTCATTGCCGGGGCATTCGGGAGACGACAATCTTGTCTAATAGAATTAATTTAGACACATTATCTTACGCAGATCACCTTACCAGAGCGATATCATTACGTCACGAAGGGAAAGAACTCCAGGATGTTCAAACTTCCTTAAGAGTTCTTCCGAGGGCTATAGCATATTCTACGCATAACTCCGCCCTTTCAGTGGCAAATCTGGAGTTAGACGTGATGCTGCCCTGGCTGCATCCACTAGAGTGGATAGCAAGGTTAAAAACTCTCTTCGAGTCGCTCCGGTCTCCGGAGAGCTTCTCTTCGACAGAAAGCTTTCTATTATCTATGATCAGATTACTAAGAAAGCTTCGGATTCTCTGCTTTTTAAATCCACTTCAAAAAAGTCGGACACAGCAGAGAGGAGTAAGGCAGGCACTTCGGGGGCGAATACGTCCAAGGAAAGTTCCCATAGAGGATCTAAGAAAGCCTCTACGTCTTACTCCAGAGAGCATCAGAGTAGCGACTCAGGTAGGGGCCGTTATGCAGGCCGAGATAACCGGTCAGACGCCCTTAGGTTGACTGGATGAGGTGCGGGTCGTGGAGGATGTGGTTTCTCCTCCCGCAAGCCTCGCAGGGCCAAGAGGTGATGGTTTAAACCTCTATTGCGTTCCAGTCAGCGGAAGGCTGTCGAGATTCTTAACCAATTGGTTGTCAATTACGGACGACCCTTGGGTGCAAGGGGTGATTTCCGAAGGTCTAAAACTGTCCTTCAAGGAAAAACCTCTGTTAACTCGAAGTCCACATTTGACTCAGCTTCTGTCAAATGTTCAGAAGAGAGAATCACTTCTATCAGAAGTTCAATCTCTTCTGGACAAGAATGCTATAGAGGTCATAGAAAACCAGGAATCTGCTGCGAGCATAGATCTCAAAGATGCGTACTTTCACGTCATGCTACATCCAGCGTTCAGAAAGGTTCTTCGCTTCACTGTCCTAGGAGTTGTTTATCAGTTCCGAGCGATGTGCTTCGGTCTGAATCTAGCGCCCTGGGCATTCACTCGAATAATGAACTTGGTAATGACTCATTTCCGAGCTCATTCGTCTGTAGTAACGTCGGCCTACTTGGATGACATTCTTCAGAGGTACGGCAATGAGTTAACGCTTCAGAACAATGTTCAGAGTCTGCTTCAACTGCTCCGACATCTCGGTTTCATAGTAAATGAAAAGAAGTCGGATCTAGTGCCGTCCAAGTCATTCACCCACCTGGGAATGAGCTTCGAGATGCACAACAATCTGGTTCATCTGCTGTTAACCAGAGCAAAATTAGTCAGTTGTTACGCTCGCTTTTGTCTTCACTCAGATGTAGTAACAGCGAGAGAATTCATGAGACTGGCAGGTTTGTGCAGAGCCGCTGCAGATCTTATTCCGATGGGGCGGCTACGCACTCGTCCGCTCCAGATATTTTTTACTCAGAATTGGAGTGTGAAGACTCATTCGCTTGAAATTAACATCGTCTTGTCAAATCAAGTGAAACAAAAGATTCAGACTTGGGCAGATATTCAGTGGTTAACTCAAGGAGTATCACTGCAACTGCCGGATCCAAGTTTTACGATAATGACGGATGCGAGTCAAACAGGTTGGGGCGCAACTCTGAGCCCAACAGATTTGAGGTGCCAGGGTCTTTGGGTCCGCAGTTCCTAAACAAGCACATAAACATCAAAGAGATGATGTCAATTTGGCTTGTGCTACGTTAGTGGATGAACATTCTTCAGAATTCGCATGTTCAAATTCTGTCTGACAATTCGACAGTAGTAGCGTATATTCGGAACCAGAGAGGCACTCATTCCATTCCGTTGTTCAATTTAACGGAAAGGATCCTTCTGTTTGTCCTAGAGCATCAAGTTCTCCTATCGGTCCGTCATATTCCGGGTCGTCTGAACGTTCTAGCAGACTCCCTTTCTCGGAAAGGTTGCATGTTACCGCCAGAATGGACTCTCAACAAACAAGTATTCAATCAGATTTGCTACCAATGGGATCGTCCAATGATAGACTTATTTGTGACGCATCTCAACAATCAGTTGCAGACGTATGTGTCGCCATGCCCAGATCCTCGAGCGTTTGCAGTACTCGCCCTCTCGATCTCTTGGGACGGAATGATAGGATCCAGCTCCGTTGATTCAGCAGATATTGCTAAAAATTAAGCAATCTCACTGCAAGATTCTGCTGGTAGCATCTCTGTAACCCCAGAGACCATGGATAAATCTACTCGGGTGTCTGTTGTGGGACATTCTGCGGAAGCTTCCTTCACAGGAGGATCTTCTTTCGCAGGGGAAATTGCGCACACTGCATCACACACTGCAAGGTCTCAACCTTCACGTATTTCCATTGTACGGTCCTTCTTGCACGGCAAGCATTTTACAGGATGAGCAGTGGACGCAATTTCTAACTGTAGGAGGACCTCCTCTTTGCTAAAAAAGTGGAAGGTTTTCTGTCGATGGTGTAGGGATCATTCTATTGATATTTATGATCCCTCCATTCCAGACATTGCTAATTTTCTGGTATACTTGTTTGATGAGATCAAACTGCAGCCAGTGACCATTAAGGGTTATAGGTCTATGCTATCGGATACCTATGCTCATCATGATAGCTTACAGATTGGATTTAATGTCTCTTTATCTAAGTTAGTGAAAAACTTTTCGATAAATAGACCTAGAACCCTTAGTTTAATTCCTAAGTGGAATTTAGCTTGGGTTCTTCTGAAGCTAAAAGAAGCACCATTTGAGCCTCTTGATACAGTGGACTTCAAATTCTTATCTTATAAGACAGCTTTTCTCTTAGCCTTCTCTTCTGCCAGAAGAGTTAGTGAGCCTCATGCACTATCGGTTGATGATTCTCACTATCGTAGTGTTGGTGATACTATTACTTTAACTACTAATGTTGGATTTTTGGCTAAGAATCAGGCTCCTATTAAGTATCCTGAACCTATTGTTATTAAGGCTCTTCCGTCTTCAGACGGTCATAGGCCTTTGCTCTACCCAGTTAGACCCATGCGTATTTACAAACGTAGATCTGAGTTTATCAGAAAGGGACGTAAGCGTTTCTTTCTGTCTCTGCTGCCTAATAGAAAGGACATTACAGTCCATTCTATTGCAAGGTGGGTTCAATTAACTATCCGTACTGCTTATGAAAAATTATCTTCAACTCAGCAGTCTGTGCTTAAGATTTTGGCGCATGAAGTAAGAGCGTTGTCTACATCTTGGGCTTATTTATGCTAATAGTGTTGCTATTACCGATTTGATGAAGGCTGCATATTGGTCTCAGCCTTCCACGTTCACAAATTTTTATCTTAGAAATATTGAGTCCATTTCTGGCGATCTGTGTTGTTTAGGTGCATTATCTGTTGCTCAGAATGTCGTCCACTAAACAGTTGCAACTATAGTTATGCAGGCTTTCTGTTCCGGTAGTGACTCTGTCCTGCTGCCCTCTTTGTTCTGGGGAATTTGACCCAGAGCAAGGGGAAGGGGAGGGGGGATTGTGTTCCCCTATATCACCTGCTTTATAGTGAAAAGCAAGGAAATACCTCCTCTGGAGTCAGTAATTCCTAGTCGGTGCCGGGATGGTTTTAAAGTGTAAAGGTAATGTCTATCTCATTTATGTAATATATTTAAAGTGTAGCTCGGTGTGAAGCATTTGTATATGTCACGTGTCATACGAGCGCTAATATACAATCCTCGGACACTTTTAATTGAGTATAAAGAGTCTCATTCTCTGGACTATCTTTATTTATTGGCTTTCCTTTAAAAAGATTAGTATAATGGGTTATACTGGATGTTAATAGAGATCATTGATGTTATTGTGCTCAGTTACGGAATGGTATTGTGTCTTTCTTTTTTGGTATAAACAAGAAAGATACATGTAAAACCTGTTCTCCTCTTCTCCTTGAGGGGATAATTCTGTTTACATGTAATTGAGCCTATTGGATTCTTTTATGTCCTAGACCCTCCAGCTTTTTTTCTATTCAGCTAAGTCTGGGTCATTGGTACAGTATAAAAATGTTAAAAAATTTATAGTAATTTATATATTTTTTATACTTACCAATGACCCAGACGGGGATGGACCTCCCATGAGTTGGGAACTCATACCTCCCCACTGATTACATTACACTTACCAGGCACTGGTTGTAAGAATGAGGATTTGGCTCCAATTTCGGACTTCCTTGACACTGCGCATGCGCAGTGGATAAAAGTATGGAGGACACATAGGACATCTAATTTTTGGATTTTGATGCAAATTTTGGGGATGGGGGGGGGGGGGGGCAAAATTTGTGTTTGGCCCCTCCCTTTCGGATAAACTCCGCACCAGCTAAGTCTGGGTCATTGGTAAGTATAAAAAATATATAAATTACTATAAATTTTTTAACTTTTATTTAGTGTGAAGCTTCCTTAGGACCAACAGAATGGAATGGTAAAAAAAAATTGCTATCGGTTTTATCATGGGGTACTTTTCTGGGACTTTGAAAAAGTGCTGAGTCAGCATTTTTTAACACTGTGGACAATGGGAAAAACATTTAAGACTATTTTTCTCCCAAACCACTGCTCCAAAAGCTTTCAAATTTCACATATAACATCTTTGGAAGATTGTTTTACATGTTTATTGAAATCAATTCCCTGAGTCCATTTTTTGGGCTCTCTATGGGAGCCCAAATGTTTAAATTAGTGCAATATGAGGAATATTCTTTAAAAATCTTCTTCTTCAGATCTTCCAACAAGAATCTTTTGATATTTGGTATGCAGCATCCTTAGGGGGGTGAGATTCAAGTTTGTTCAAGCCAAGTCCCTGGGTTCATATTTAGGCTGAAAATTTGGGGTCTCGTTCCAGACTTAGAGATTTTGGACCAAAATCCATAAATTTTTTTTTGTTTTTAGCTCACCAACTTTAGTTGTGTGAGCTTATGGCATGGCTCGATCGGTCAGCATCGACGTCAGTGTACTTGTCCAATAATGTTAAAGCTTCTGTTTAGGTCACTTACTCGCCCTATTTCCATATCATGGCCTTTATAATGCAGCTATATGATGATTATTATCATGCTACCATGATTTAACCCCTCATACCCTACATTTTTGACATTTTTCTTGACATTTTTAGTTGCGTTTAGTTTTCTGTTTAGGTCAGAATTTCATGTTTAACTAAGTGTTTAGGTCAGCTGCTGTGCTCCTTCTCTTCCGATGGCACTTATATTCATCATACATGTTCCTCAGTATCATCGTTCCATGATTAACCCCCCCATACCCTGCATTTTAAACATTTTTCTTGACATTTTTAGTTGCGTTTAGTTTTCTGTTTGGCTCAGAATTTCATGTTTAACTAAGTGTTTAGGTCAACTGCTGTGCTCCTTCTCTTCCCATGGCACTTATATTCATCATTCATGTTCCTCAGTATCATTGTTCCATGATTAACCCCTCATACACTGCATTTTAAACATTTTTCTTGACATATTCAGTTGCATTTTTCTGTTTAGCTCGGAATTTTATGTTTAACTTAGTGTTTCGATCAGCTGCTATGCTCCTTCTCTTCCCATGACACTTATATTCATCATACGTGTTCCTTAGTATCATTGTTCCATGATTAACCCCTCATACCCTGTATTTTAAACATTTTTCTTGACATTTTTAGTTGCGTTTAGTTTTCTGTTTAGCTCAGAATTTCATGTTTAACTAAGTGTTTAGGTCAGCTGATGTGCTCCTTCTCTTCCCATGGCACTTATATTCACCATACATGTTCCTCAGTATCATTGTTCCATGATTAACCCCTCATACACTGCATTTTATACATTTTTCATGACACTTTTAGTTTTGTTTAGTTTTGTGTTTAGCTCGGAATTTCATGTTCAACTTAGTGTTTAGGTCAGCTGCTGTGCTCCTTCTCTTCCCATGGCACTTATATTCATCATACATGTTTCTCAGTATCATTGTTCCATGATTAACCCCTCATACCCTGCATTTTAAACATTTTTCTTGACATTTTTAGTTGCGTTTAGTTTTGTGTTTAGCTCAGAATTTCATGTTTAACTCAGTGTTTAGGTCAGTTGCTGTGCTCCTTCTCTTCCCATGACACTTTTATTCATCATACATGTTCCTCAGTATCATTGTTTCATGATTAACCTTCATACCCTGCATTTTAAACATTTTTCTTGACATTTTTAGTTGCGTTTAGTTTTCTGTTTAGCTCGGAATTTCATGTTCAACTTAGTGTTTAGGTCAGCTGCTGTGCTCCTTCTCTTCCCATGGCACTTATATTCATCATTCATGTTCCTCAGTATCATTGTTCCATGATTAACCCCTCATACCCTGCATTTTAAACATTTTTCTTGACATATTTAGTTGCATTTTTCTGTTTAGCTCGGAATTTTATGTTTAACTTAGTGTTTCGATCAGCTGCTATGCTCCTTCTCTTCCCATGACACTTATATTCATCATACGTGTTCCTTAGTATCATTGTTCCATGATTAACCCCTCATACCCTGTATTTTAAACATTTTTCTTGACATTTTTAGTTGCGTTTAGTTTTCTGTTTAGCTCAGAATTTCATGTTTAACTAAGTGTTTAGGTCAGCTGATGTGCTCCTTCTCTTCCCATGGCACTTATATTCATCATACATGTTCCTCAGTATCATTGTTCCATGATTAACCCCTCATACCCTGCATTTTAAACATTTTTCTTGACATTTTTAGTTTTGTTTAGTTTTGTGTTTAGCTCGGAATTTCATGTTCAACTTAGTGTTTAGGTCAGCTGCTGTGCTCCTTCTCTTCCCATGGCACTTATATTCATCATACATGTTCCTCAGTATCATTGTTCCATGATTAATCCCTCATACCCTGCATTTTAAACATTTTTCTTGACATTTTTAGTTGCGTTTAGTTTTGTGTTTAGCTCAGAATTTCATGTTTAACTCAGTGTTTAGGTCAGTTGCTGTGCTCCTTCTCTTCCCATGACACTTATATTCATCATACATGTTCCTCAGTATCATTGTTTCATGATTAACCTTCATACCCTGCATTTTAAACATTTTTCTTGACATTTTTAGTTGCGTTTAGTTTTCTGTTTAGCTCGGAATTTCATGTTCAACTTAGTGTTTAGGTCAGCTGCTGTGTTCCTTCTCTTCCCATGACACTTATATTCATCATACGTGTTCCTTAGTATCATTGTTCCATGATTAACTTCTCATACCCTGTATTTTAAACATTTTTCTTGACATTTTTAGTTGCGTTTAGTTTTCTGTTTAGCTCAGAATTTCATGTTTAACTAAGTGTTTAGGTCAGCTGATGTGCTCCTTCTCTTCCCATGGCACTTATATTCATCATACATGTTCCTCAGTATCATTGTTCCATGATTAACCCCTCATTCCCTGCATTTTAAACATTTTTCTTGACATTTTTAGTTGCGTTTAGTTTTGTGTTTAGCTCAGAATTTCATGTTTAACTCAGTGTTTAGGTCAGTTGCTGTGTTCCTTCTCTTCCCATGGCATTTATATTCATCATACATGTTCCTCAGTATCATTGTTCCATGATTAACCCCTCATACCCTGCATTTTAAGCATTTGTCTTTACATTTTTATTTGCGTTTAGTTTTCTGTTTAGCTTAGAATTTCATGTTTAACTTAGTGTTTATGTCAGTTTCTTTGTTTTACTTTTAAGGGGTTGTGTTTAGGTAAGCTTTGTCGCATGTTATGAGCCTGTTTGATACAGTTCTGTGTTTGCCAAAGTTACTATCAAAGAGGAATGTTGGTGAGCTATAGGGCATTGGTGTCCTTCTTGTTTTATGTGTTTCGGTCAATTTTAAGACAAAATTTTTTTTTTTTTTTACTCTGAAAATTTGGGGGCCAGGTGGGACTTAGAAAATTTTGGACCAAAATCCGGAAATTAGTTTTTTGATTTTTTATGCATTTTGGTCAATTTTAAGACAAAATTTTTTTTTTTTTTTTTTACTCTGAAAATTTGGGGTTCAGGTGGGACTTAGAAAGTTTTGGACCAAAATCCAGAAATTGTTTTTGTTTTTTTTATGCGTTTCGGTAAATTTTAAGACAAAAAAAAATTTTTTTTTACACTGAAAATTTGGGGGCCAGGTGGGACTAAGAAAATTTCTGAACAAAAATAAAAAAAAATCTGTTTTTTATGCATTTATCTCAATTTTGGGACGTAAAAGTGCAGGAACTGAAAATAGAAGGAAAATCCTGTGTATTGTGTGGGCACAACTGCTTCATCTAGTTGGTATATGCTTTTCTTAGGAGGGGCATATGCAGCTTATTCAAGTCAAGTCCCTGGTTTGATATTTAGACTACCATGTCAGGTGAGCACCCTCAGGCCCCCTGGGGCCTCTTGTTAGAGAAAATATTTCATTTCCGGTATGTGGTAATCATTCGCAAACAGAGTCGAAGTGAATTTAAACTCGAAGATGCCTTCATCTAAATGGTTTTGGGGGTTCTAGTGTTTTGTATTTTTCTCCTAAATACAAGAACACCCTCCCCCCTCCTCAGATATTCCTTAGAATCCCCTCTAAATAACATTTGTAAACTGCCTTCAGAGAAGATATTCCCATTTCCAGATTGTTTTAGCATTCGGCAGGAATTAAAATTTGATTTACTGTCAAATTTGCTCTCATTTCATCTCAACAACAAAATTTCAGATTTAGTCAAAAGAGTTAACACAAAATTTTACTTTTAAATTTGCATTCATTAAATGATTTGGCTAATTGTTACGGTGTGGAAATATTATTGATATTGGTAACAGAAAGAAATCTGAGAATCAGCAACAATAACTATGAATTTAACTATTCTGGAATTTAATTAAAAAAAATTAATATAAAAAAAAAATGATACAAAGATCTTTTACACTAATTGGGTTACAGAAAATAAAAACAATGGTACTTATCAATTATAGAATTAGTCCAAAGTACAGTTTGACAGAATCCAGTAATCCAGTGGTGAAGTATCTTCTGAAGAAAGTTACCAGCTGGTAGATGTAGTATTAAATCCAACAATGTCTCTTCAGAAACAGTATCTCGTAGATTGTAATAAAATTTTCACTTAGAAATTTCAGCAGTCTTCAATAAAATATAATAAAATGCTCTGCAAAATTCAAATGGAGTAAAAATCCAAGAAGAATTGGAGCCACAGGTAATTTCCAAATAATCCAGTAGAATCCTGGCTTTTCACAAAATAATATTCTGTTTCACAGAAAGTATAAATTATCTTTTCCAAGACGAATAGATTCTCTTCAAAATTCTCTTTTGGAATCAATCTTCCAAAATCACAAAGAAGCACTGCTTCTATAATAAATGCACTGTTCTGAAACAATAATAATCTCCAGTAGAAACAACTGAAGTGAGTCTTTCTGAAATGGCTTTCTAAAAGAATGAGTTTTTGAATTCTGTTGACAAACCTTTATATAGTAACCAGATAGAATGTCCTAGAAGATGAAATGTCTACAATGTTCTGTCAGTTTCTATCAGTCTCCAGGTGATTCTGTCACAATCCAAGTAAACAAGGTCCCTGACCTACTTAAACAATCAACAGCTATATGTACAATGTATTAGTGTAACAAAGATGTAAACAATGTCACTGAGTGCAAATGAGTCAGACCAGTCAGAAAATGCACTAATAAAAAAAATATCTTTCTCATATAATTATCTACTAAGGATATATCAATCTCAATATAATATGGGGGCTATAACACACCCCGCCTTAAAAGAAAAAGTTTGAAGGTACTGAAAACTTTTTATATTATTTTAGCAGTCTCTGACTAGTTTACAATACACACACACCATAATCTTCACAATTTTTTTTTTTTTTTTTTTTTTAAATAAACATATATACACTTGAAGTGAATAAGGACCGATCATATCATTTTAAATTAGGATATTCTGGAAAGAGCATCAGCTACAACATTATCTCTTCCCGAAATATGCCTAATCTCTAAATTATATTCTTGCAGGGCTAAACTCCACCGCAATAATCTTTGATTTTTGTTTTTCATTTTATTGATAAAAGTTAAGGGGTTATGATCGATGTAAACTGTAATTGGGCATAGGGTGGTTCCTAGATACACATCAAAATGGGTTAATTAGAGCCAAAGTTTTTTTTTTCTACTGTAGAGTAATTCTTTTGATGTTTGAGAAATTTTCTGGAAAAATAACATACAGGGTGATCAATACCTTGGGAATCTTCCTGGGCAATATACCCACCTGCTCCATTGTCACTTGCATCTATAAATAATTTGAAGGGCTTTTCATAATTGGGAGTGGCCAGGATAGGGGAATTATTTAATATAGTTTTTATTCTGTTAAAGGATTTCTGGCATTCCTCAGTCCAAACAAACCTAACCCTTTTGCGCAATAAACTGGTCAAAGGGCAGACAACATCTGAGAAATTTAAACATTATTTTCTATAATATCCAGCCATTCCTAAGAATCTCAAGAGCTCTTTTTTAGAGCTTGGTATTGGAAAATTTACAATGGCATCAACTTTCGCCGCAATCGGCCTCACCCGCCCCTGACCCACAACATGACCTAAATAATTTAAGATTGGTTTGCCAAATTCTGATTTTACCAAGTTAATAGTTAGGTTGGCTTGGGTCACTTTGTCAAAATATTCTTGAATATGCTTTAGATGATCAGCCCAATTTGTATCTGTGTGTATAATAACATCATCAATATAAGCTTCACTGTGATCTAGGTCTGCAATTAAGTGGTTAACCATGCGCTGGAACGTTGCCGGAGAGTTTTTCATGCCAAAAGGGGTTACTTTATATTGATACAACAAAATGGGGTAACAAAAGCAGATATTTCTTTTGCTCTTTCTGTTAAAGGGACTTGCCAATAACCCTTTAACAAGTCAAATTTTGTCACAAATTTAGCATGGCCAAGTTTGTCAATGCAGTCATCAATTCTTGGAATTGGATAATTGTCTGTTTTGGTAAGGCTGTTCACTTTTCGGTAATCCGTACAAAATCCGTAACTCCCGCCAGGTTTTGAGACGAGAATACAGGGTGAACTCCAGTTGCTATGGCTAGGTTCTATGATATCATTGTCCAGCATATACTGTATTTCCTTTCGCATGATCTCAGCTTTGAAAGGGTTCAATCTATATGGATGCTGTTTGATGGGATTTCATCAACATCATGAAAAATAACAGATGTCCTACTAGGCACATCGGGAAATAAGTTTTGATACTTGAAAATTAAATCAACTAAATCGTTTCTTTGGTCAGGCAGTAAATAATCTATTTTATTTTGTAGATCTCTCAGAACATCTGAGTTCTGTAACTTAAGAGGTACATTTTCACCGCCTTCATGAACATCCTCCATAGGATTTTCCAGCTCATCCATGTGGGTGACTGTTGAGACTGGTAGAGAGTTTGGTTCTCTCTCATAATATGTTTTCAACATATTTATATGGCACAGCTGAGTATTTTTGAGTCTATCGGGAGTCTCAACAACATAATCAGTATCACTTATCTTGTGCTTTACAATATAAGGGCCTGAATATCTTGCTTGTAAAGCATTGCCCTTTAAAGGGAATAATACTAGCACCTTGTCCCCAGGTTTAAAGGTGCGAAATTTCACCTTTTTGTCATACCAGGTCTTCATATGACTCTGGGCTTTCTGTAAGTGTTTATTTGCCATTTCTCTAGCCTGGTGCAATTTTTTCTTAAAAGTGGACACATAGTCCAGAAGAGAAATTTCAGGTGGCTCTTCCTCGAGCCATTTCTCCTTCAAAGCAGTGAGTGGACCCCTCACTGAGTGTCCAAACACTAATTCAAAAGGGCTGAACCCCAGAGATTCCTGTACAGTCTCACGGACTGCAAATAAGAGGAGATGTACTCCTCATCCCAATCCTTCTCATTATCCTCCCCATTGGCCTTTATCATGGTCTTCAGTGTTTGATGAAAGCATTCTAGAGCGCCTTAACTTTCGGGATGGTAGGCACTTGATGTGTACTGCTTAATTTTGAGCTCATACATCACCTGCTGAAAAAGGTTTGGCATAAAATTTGAGCCTTGGTCTGATTGCACTGACCTGGGTAGACCTAAAGTTGTAAAAAATTTTATCAAGGCCTTAACTATAGTCTTAGTTTTAATATTTCTTAGAGGTATAGCTTCAGGAAATCGTGTAGAAGCACACATGATGGTAAGAAGATATTCATTTCTAGTTCTTGTTCTAGGCAATGGGCCAACACAATCAATAATAATTCTACTAAATGGCTCCTCAAAAGCAGGGATTGGTTGAAGGGGAGCAGGAGGAATCTTCTGGTTGGGTTTTCCTACAATTTGACAGGTGTGGTGGGTTTTACATAATTCGACAACATCCTGTCGAAGCTTGGGCCAGTAAAAACATTGCTGAATGCGAGAGTAGGTCTTCCTAATTCCCAAATGTCCAGCCATTGGATTTTCATGAGCCAGGCTTATTATTTCATTCCGGTATTTAGTGTGGACAACAATTTGATAAATAACCTCCCAGTCACTATTGGAGGGTACTTCTGGTGGTCGCCATTTCCTCATGAGTACATCAGATTTTTTAAAATAACAGACAGGGGAGTTTTGGGCTTCTACCTCTGTTAGAGCCTTTTCACGTGGCTCGGCAAGGTCAGGATCACTTTCCTGTTCCTGAATTAAAGAAGTCCGAGAAATGACATTCAAGGAGATCCCCATATCACTCTCAGGTGTAGTGGCCTCTTTACAATTTCTGGAGGAGTCATCACACTGACTCAGAAATGTCTGAGACAAATCAATGTCTTCAGAATCTGTAATTCTGTGACTGTTCTTATCCTCAGCTTTGCTGTTTAAATCAACACAATTGAGGTTGTTATCAACCTCAGCTTTCTTTGCCATGGACCGAGTCACAGCACATGCTGGAAAGGCAAAAGGAAAACATTCCTTCAAATTAATAATACTTTCATCTGTGCTCGGCTTATCCACCACTTGAGGTTCTACAGTGACTTTGTCACCAGCTAAGTCATTTCCCAACAATAAAGAAATACCTTTTACAGGTAGAGTAGGTCTGATTCCTACTGTCACAGTCCCATTTACTAAACTACTTCTCAAATTTATTTTATGAAGTGGGACATTTAAAGAGTTTGACTCAATACCCGATACTAGAACTTGTGCCCCTGTAGCACTTTCTTCAGAAAATGGCAAAATGCCTTCTAACATTAAAGACTGAGTAGCCCCTGTGTCTCTCAGTATTTTTATTGGTGAGGAACAGTGCTTATCCCCCTCAAGGGAAACAAAGCCTTCAGAAATAAATGGCTTATAATTTTCTAAAGCGTCTTGCTTTATAACATAATTTTCAGGGCATGGAGCACATGCTAGTGCATTCAGTGAAGTTGAGGACTCATTTTTCCTTTTTAACAGCCAGCAATCAGATAATAAATGACCTGGTTTCTTACAATAATTACAAGTTTTAGTTGAACTGTTGGGTCGTAATGGTGTAGGACTGGCATTAAATGACTTATTCTCATTAGGTTTCCTATTAAATTTGGGTGGTGAAAAGTTTGGAGGATTGGAAGGATGAGTTTTATCTGAAGTTGGTCTAGGTCCACTTTGGAAAGAATTCTTGTGGGGCCAAAAATTTGTGGCATTATGACTCATTTTATGAGTTAAGGCATAGTCATCTGCTAGTACTGCTGCTCTATTTAATGTGTCAACTTTTTGTTCATCCAGGTGGGTCTTTATATCTGAATGTATCTTTCCTTTAAACTCTTCAATCAGCATCATTTCCTTTAATTTTGTGAAATCTTTTTCCTATTTCTTTTGAATGGCACCACCTGTCAAATAAATTTTGCTTCTCTCTGGCAAATTCCACATGAGTTTGATTTTCGTTTTTATAATAATTTCTGAATTTCTGCCTGTAGGCCTCTGGAACAAGTTCATATGCGTTAAGTATAGTCTCTTTAACAGTATCATAATTATTGCTTTGCTCAGAAGAGAGAGCGGAATAGATTTCTTGGGCCTTCCCTTTCAAAACACTTTGCAATAGCAAAGTCCAGATGTCCCTTGGCCATTCTTAACTTGTTGCCTCTTTTTCAAAATGTGAAAAATATTTATCAACTTCTTTTTCTTGAAAGGGGGAACTAGCCTAACGTTTAGTTGCATCAAATCTACTTGGGGAAATTACATTTGAGCCTTGATGCTGGGATTCTAATTCTTTAATTTTTATTTCCTTTTGGGCCTGAACTTCAATTTCCCTTAATTTTAATTCCCTTTCCTCTTTTTGAGCCTGAATTTGTTCCCTTTCTTTTTGAGCTTCTAATTCTTTTAATTTAATTTAATTTTCTCTTTCTTCTTTTTCTTTTTGGGCCAGAATTTCGATTTCCCTCATTTTTTGTTGCATTTCTAACTTTTTTAATTCCAATTCTAACTTTTTGAGTTCAAGGGCATCAGTAGGTTGTGGTTCAGAGGGGGGAGTTTCAGACTGAGGCAAAAGACCTTCTTCCATATAATGATTAACAATGAGCTGTTTAAGTTTATGCTTGTTTAGACCAGGGGTGGCAGGTAATTTTTGATACTGAGCAAGTTGAAATAAATCCTCCTTAAGAGATTCTAAAAGGGCCAAACTAGGAGATCTTTCAAATTCAGAAATAAATTCTGTCACAATAAATACCATGATGAAAAGGTTTGCTAGTTCTCAGATTAGATAAACAATACCGTAATAGTGAAATTTTCTAAGAAAGTTTAAATGTTTTGAAAGTGAGCCAAAATAATAATTGCAATATGCAAATAAAGCTTTCTCGTTATTTAATATTCAGTCTCGACAACAAGCCCCCAATTTTCTGTTACGGTGTGGAAATATTATTGATATTTATATAGTAACCAGATAGAATGTCCTAGAAGATGAAATGTCTACAATGTTCTGTCAGTTTCTATCAGTCTCCAGGTGATTCTGTCACAATCCAAGTAAACAAGGTCCCTGACCTACTTAAACAATCAACAGCTATATGTACAATATATTAGTGTAACAAAGATGTAAACAAGGTCACTGAGTGCAAATGAGTCAGACCAGTCAGAAAATGCACTAATAAAAAAAATATCTTTCTCATATAATTATCTACTAAGGATATATCAATCTCAATATTGAGCCAACATCATTGTTTAATCTAAACTCATGGAAAGATGTCATTTAGCATGCATGCAAGTGTGCACATTGGGTTAATAATTGCCCCAGATCATGTGATATGGAATTCTCAGGCTGATTCATTTGACTTGGAAATCCCTAAAAATGGAACCGTATATATATTGGATCCACTAATATGTGGAATTCATTATTACTTTTCATTTTTATTTTTGCTATTATATTCCTTTCACATAAACTGTTTCTACATTACACAAGCATAATAAGTTGGCATAAACATTTCTGAATTTATGGCATACTTCAGTATTTTGCAACCATGTCTGCAATACATTCCATCCAGAAATCGCATTGATATTTTTAGAAGAATATGTGGTGTCACTTGGGTTGGTTCATTTTACCAAGTAACGGAACTCTCGTAAAAATGCAGGAATCAGAAGAAGTACAGTTAAAAACAATCTCTTTACCAAAAATACAAAATGGCATGTTTTGAGGCATAACCTCTGTTGTCTGATGTTGGCGATGTATATTTTACAGCTATTTTTTTCAATAATGAACATATGATTTCATTTCACTTTTATATCTCTAAATAACATTTGTGAGGAATCATAGTCAAATTTAAGGAATGAGACTTGGAACTCGACCAACTAATTAAAAAGCAAATATAATCTCGGAGGAACTTTGACTATGAAAATCCAATTTTCATAATAAGGAAACTGTTTCCTTGATTAGGACCTATGTCAAGAAATTACATCTTTGTGGACAATAGGTGGATAGATACTCCTTTGGCAGTGTTGGCCATATGAAAAATCGAGGGTGGCGACAAAATGCTCTCCTGAAACCATTCCAGGCATGCGAATCGCTCGCCTAAATGTATTTTTAGCAAACTGAATGTAGAAGCATTAAAATAATGCAGTGCCGTGCATTACCGGTACGGTACGGTGTTATGTGCACACTGACCTGACCAAACTTGGATGACAAATGTTTAAGTTTAAAGGTGACATTAGGATGATTAGGTCTACAATTTAATTTCGGGAATAATTTCTACGGACTGGTCCATAAAAAGACCAGTCAAGAAAATACTATTTGTGGCCTCCACGTTGTTTGAACTACAGTCTACTGCCATTCAGATTCAAACTTTGCAAACTTGCCGAGCACTTAATATTAACAGGCAAGTCTAGTCTAAAATCTAATTATGTGAATCGGTGATACAAACAGAGAATGGTGAAAAATAAAGATAAGATCGCCATTTACATTACCGTAACCGCAGACTTAAGACTTCACCACTTCGCTCAAAAATTTCAAGATTGTGACTTATGTCACACATGCTGGTAACAGACAGAAATTCCAATCCAATAAGAAAATCCGTGAAAATTTTGTGTGAAACAACAAAAGATGAATTCTATTTTCATCAACGAATTGTCTTCAAAGCACGTGTGATATTTTATTTAATGGATGTCTATTTAAAATTTTGCATCATGGGATACATGTAATTTTAATGCGGGTCTTGATGGGAGGTTCACCTGAATAATGAATCAATGGAGGATTGGAGCAGGGGGGCTGGGGCTGTTTAAAAACAAAGAAATTCTTCATGTTTTTTAAGCAGTCCATTACAGTTCAGTGTGCAAGCCAAAGCTGTTTCATTTTTGTCAACGATGAAAATCGAATAGCCTGCATTTTGTTTTCTTTATTGAAAACAGTCCAACAAATAGAATTCATTTAAAAAAGTGGGCGTAATGAGGCAGTGGTAGATACAGGAATTCTGATGGGGGGGGGGGGGGGGGGGGACGGAATCATGCAGATGCTGATGGCATCCGCCGCGAGTGCCAAAGGCACAAGCTTTTGTAGGGGGGTCTTGGGGGGATTCTGAAAATTTTTTGAAATGAGCGATCAAATGGAGCATTCTGGTGGTTTCTGGGGTGGAAATCCTCTTGGTTTTTTGAACGGCTAAATAACCCTTTTTAAACAGCATGTTTCAAAATTTCAAATTCTGTCATACGTTCAAGACAGAATTAGAAAATTTGAAATATGCTCTTCAGAACCATTACCGTTTACTATAATATCGCATTTTGGACACAATGTTAATTGTTTACAGTCATAACCGACTTGAGAAAATTTTCCCGTGGCAGGTCCCCCGGACCCCTACCAACAGGAGGGGAGGACTCTGCTTCTGTTACCTCCCCCAAACCTTCAACCCTCGGGATATGTGTTCCGCATATCGCTTAGTGCCCCCCCTCCCCTCAATTCATGTATTGCCAGCTCCCCAAATGAAAATCCTGTCTACGCCCCTATTAGCTTGTGTTTGTCTAGCATGGAGGGGCGTAGGCAGGATTTTCATTTAAATGTTAGAGTCTAAATTGAGTCTTCCTGTGGCAAAAAGCATCAAACCTCTTGATCGTGGGCCGATTAACTTCCGCCATCTGAACGTAGGGACTGGCTGTGGTAAGCTAACCCGATACATTCTGATAACAGAACCACATGGGCGTCAAAATGATCCGGCTTTGTATTTAATTAAATTTACTGCGAAACACAAAAATCTGGATGATTCTGGGACTTTTTTTGTATTTATATGCGAAACACAATTTTTCTTGGTGGTAAACTGTTAAAACAAAACTCGATTGAATCGGAGTGGACTGAGATCTCATAACTTGGGTGAGGGGCCTGAGTGGGGGGGGGGGGGGGGGGGGGGGGGGCGACGACGTTAATATTATATGGGAAAAAAATGCTAACACTTTTTATGCAAACCTCGAGAAACGCTCACAACCCAACCATGTTGTGAAGACGAATAAATTTCAAAGTTCAAACTCTGTCAAAAATATGTGTGTGTGTGCAACGAGGGGGGGGGGGGGGAGCCAGTCGGGAATTGCACTAGTATCTTGGAAATAGTCGCTTTGTTGAGATTCGTGCCATAAACTGAGTGAAAATTTTCAGCACAATTTGTGGCATGAATTTCAACAAACACTACAGTGCATAGTAAGAAAGTTACACAGTAACAGTAAACACTGTAAAAGTTTTAGGCGGAACCCATTTATTATAAAATTAACGGGAATATCAAGTTGAATTCTGCAATGGTTTTGAAAAGAAAAAGTTCAACAGAAAAACCCACTAGGGCAGTGTCTAAATTGTTGTCTTATTTCGTTATTTTGTGTGAATATCCCTATGGTCAGGTCAGCACTAGTCTACGAGAGTCAGTTATCACTGTCTGGTTCAGACAGAGACTTGAAATCACTTGCGTCATCCAAAACGTCAGACTCAGAACTTTCACTCAATTCGACATAGCGGGGGTGGGGGGGAGGGGGGGGGGTGGTCTCAGCCTCCGAATCACTTGAGTCAGATTTTTCTTTTTTCTTTTCTTTTTCTAGGCAAATAGTGCAGGGGGTTGACCTCAAGTTTAATTTTTCGTCTTGCCGCGCCAGAAACATATATTTCAACTGCAGATTCGATTATTTCTGTACGTTCTTGTTCAGTCCTCACCGCATTGTTTCCTTTTATTAAAAGGAAGGCTTCCATTGTGTCATGGTTCATAAGTAATCTTCGATCAGTCAGCATTGTTGTGAGAATACTAAAACCCCGCTCGACCTGACAATTTGACACACCAATGCACAAGAGAATTTCTACAACCAGACATACATTTGGTAGCTCAGATCGTTTGTATTGAATAATTTTTTCCCACATTTTACATTGTTTACCGGTAACTCCTTAATAGTTTCTGTTCACTAGTGTTTTCAAGTCTTTCCATTCCTGTTCTATGCGCAAAAAGTCAAATTCAACGGTAGCTGCAGAAAGAGTGTCTTTGAACTTATCGCATATACGTTCCAGTGCACGCAACTCCTTTTTTGTCAACACCCAGTTCGCAGGGTTTGTTACAAGTCCCATGTGTTCATGTATTTTCCCCTCCTCCAGTTCAACAGGGAATCGATTTTTCAGACAATCTGTAACTGCACCAAAGACTCTCCGTTTTAATGTAGCCAAGTTACCCTCATTCCCTGAAGCATGTTTTAGAGCAGGTGCTTCATAGTCCAGTATCTGATATTCGCGAGCCTTTAATTTGCGTCTTGTATGACCTTTTTTGGGAATACGTACACTTAATATTTTTATACTGTACCAATGACCCAGACTTAGCTGGTGCTAACTCTTAAATTCTAGGGCCAAACACAAATTTTACCCCCCAATCCCCCAAATTTGCATCTAAAACCGAAAATTACATGTCCTATATGGTCCTCCATACCTTTCCTCCACTGCGCATGCGCAGTGTCAAGGAGGTCTCGAAATTGGCGCCAAAAGTCATTCTTTGTTTGGCCCTTCATCAGTTCACATCTGACTGATATTTGTGCTTGTAAATCTCAGTTTAAATGATGCCAGACACATAAATATGAGAGAAATGGTGGATCTAAAGAGGAAATAGAAGGATGAGAGGAAAATTCAGTGGCAGGAAATAATCAGGGCTGTAACTTAAATTTTTTTACGAAATTATGTTATGTTCCCTAATTTCGAGGCATGAGCCTGTTGTTATCATTCTTGCTATGAAAGTTCCACTGCTTGATCAGTGTTGCCTCTCTCCCTTTCCTTTATTCCCCCCTTGCTATTCTCCCATGCTTTTGGCATATTTTCTGTAATAATTATTACTAAAATTTCTTGGGAGTTTTGGCTTCGTAACAGAATGAATTTCTCTTCTTTTCCCCATGTTGATGTCCTCACCCTTAGGTATTTAGGCATTGTGATCTGCATCTACCATCTGATGTTCTGCAGTTTCTTCTATGGAAATCTCTGTTTTGCATCAGATGGTGTTTAAATTGGTAAGTGATTTTGGGCCATGTTTATCAGTGCCTGGAGTCATGTTTCCGGTTTTTGTACAACTTCTTGTTTACATTGACAACGGTTACTGCTGATAGTGATTTCTTGTCTTTACATTAGTTTAGACATAGCAAGATACATTAATATTGTATGTAAGTGTTGCATTAAATTTTTGAAATGTTTTAAAAATTTTTGTCCACACTCAGGCTTTTTTGGGATCCATTTGGGCTCGGTGTTCCCATTGGGTACTTGGGCTCTTCTGAAAAATTTTTTCAAAAAATTTTTTTTTTGAAAATTATTTTCTTTCAAAGATTATAATGGATTATGTTATATTATGTATCTTTATTTCAAGGGATAGTGCGGCTAATATCACTGTGTATTTTTTTATTGATGAAAAAATATTTTTTATTTATAATGCGAGGATATCTTCCTCTAATTCTCAGGTTCAATGTATTTGCACTAATTCCTGCTCTGTGTGTGTTGTTTGAAATGACAACGTTGGAGACGTGTGTCACGATATTGTGTTTGCGGGGAGGGGTCCATACCGGTCCTCTCTCCGTATGGCCACTCTATATTATTTTATTTTTCAGAATTCAGAGTGATGTTTTCGTGATGTCTTCAACAAGTGTGTCTCCGTCGTTGCAGTGTTAGGGTTAGCGGCTAAGTGCTCAGGGTAATACGACAATTGCCAAAGAGGTCCCTAGTAGGATCAAAGGCATTGATCGTCCGCTAGTCCGCCCGGTGTAGCGACCATTCATCGAATGGCTCAGCAGCCGGGTTTGTCCGTTACGGTGCTGGGAAGCAGTGTGGGTGATGCGAGCACTATAAACTTGGAACGTGCACACCCAGCAACGACGGATCCGAGGATAGTACGGAGGAAGCCTGTCAGTCTAGTAGCTAGCTCGTCCAGGTCTATCCGGACCGCGAGCGAGAGAGGCCCCCTCTCTCTTACAACTACATTTGAGCTGCAATGTTGTTGTATGTTTGTTTGATAGTCGGAACATACGTCCAATCCTCCTGTCCGGGACGTTCCGTCACATACACAGTCCGAACTGGCTGTGTTATGGGCTTCCTCATCCTCATGTCAACACACACCACCGCACCTTGACTTGTGACCACAGAGTTTCAGGGGACCTTCGCATATTATATAAATGCAGGAATGAACGTTCCTAGAGCTCCTGCTTTGCCGACCAGGGAATATTGTTGACCAGGTTACTTCATCTGTTAGCCAAGGATATGAGGTCTTTCCTTATGGGACGTTCGCATATTAAATAAATGCAGGAATGAACGTCCCTGGAGCTGACAGTGGATATTATGTAAGTCACGGCTCCACAGGCCTCATTCAGGAATAAGAATGCGGTGCTTTTCTGTGATGTCTTCAAAAGTGTGCTTCCGTCGTCATTTTCAAATGAAGAGCTAGCGGATAAGTGCTCATGATATTACGTCAATTGCCTAATAGATCCCTAGTAGGATCGACGGCATTGGCGTCCGCAAGCTCGCCCGGTGTAGCAACTATTCATCGAATGGCTCGGCAGCCGGGTTCGTCCATTGCAGTCCAGGAAGGAGATTTGGGTGATGCGAGCACTATAATAAGACAAAGTGCACACCCAGTGACTACGGATCAGAGGAGAGAACGGAGGAAGCCTATTAGTCCGGTTCCTAGCTCGTCCAGGTCCATCCGGGCTGCGAGCGAGAGAGGTCCCTCTCTCGTACAACACCATCTGGGACCAGATGTTGTGGTACAAAACGTTTTGCATTCGGAGCATACGTCCGCCGCTCGGGACGCTCTGTTATATAGACAGTCCGGAGAGACTGTCGATATGGCTTCCTCATCCTCACGGCAGCGCACACGACCGCACCTTGGCTACGTGACCACGGATATCCAGCCAGCTTCACCGATCAGGGATTCCACGGCGACCAGGTCACGCCATCCGGTAGCCAGGGACACGAGGCCTGTAGACTCCGGACGTTCGCATAAAAAAAAAGTATGCAGGAGTCAACGTACACAGAGCTTCCAGCAGCAAAGCAACGTAAGACCGCTACTCCACAGGCCTCAGTGACGGATGTGCTATCCCAAATAGCACAACTTATCGCAGCATCCCAGCAGACGACAGAATCTCTGTCGGATCAGGAATTATCCGACGACGCTGGGTCGGTATGCTCCGCTGAAGCATCAGGTACGGACGACCGAGAACTTCATAGGGTCCGACAGGATGGCGAAAGGGATTCAGAGGATTTGGAGCTTTCCCTTTCAGAACAACATAAAGCTGCCGTAGATTTTATCTGGCATTATATTCCAGAGGTTGTTCCGTCGGACCAGAATGCTGCGATGCTGGATAAGAGACTGATAGCATCATTGGACACAGAATTTTTTGATTGGTTCAGGGACATAGTCCCTGAGTTTCCGACACAGTCCAATAATGTCACAAGAACATTTGAATTATTGAATGACGCTATATATAAGCTTGCTACCAAAACGAGCAAGGCTGGTTTCTTGTCCGCAAATGCTCTAAATCTGCCTTTCATCAATTCAAGGAATAACTTCGAAACGGCAGGACAGGGCATACCAAGAGTTCCTCAGCATCTAGACGACCAGGCTGAAGACTTAGTATTGTCTATACCGTCGTCTATGTCAATTCCAACCACACTGTTGGAAACGACAATAATGTCTAACAGAGTTAACTTAGACGCTTTATCATACGCAGATCACCTTACTAAGGCGTTATCATTGCATCTTCAAGGTAAAGAATTCCAGGATATACAATCCTCATTAAGAGTTCTTTCAAGGGCAATAGCTTATTCCACATATAACTCCACCCTTTCAGTGGCAAACCTGGAGTTGGTTAGACGTGACGCAGCCCTAGCTACATCCACGCGCGTGGATGGTAAGGTGAAAAACTCTCTCAGAGTCGCTTCGGTTTCCGGAGAGCTTCTCTTCGACGGCAAGCTTTCAGCAATCTATGATAAGATAACTAAGAAAGCTTCGGATTCTCTGCTATTCAAATCCGCTTCTAAAAAGTCGGATACAGCAGAAAAGAGTAAGACAGGCACTTCTGGGACAAGTACGCCCAAGAGAAGTTCCTGTAGTTCCTATGCATCCTCTAGGTCTTACTCTAGAGACCTTCAAGGCAGCGACTCATGTGGGGACGTTATTCTGGCCTAGATAACAGGTCAGACGTCCCTAGGTCGACAGGGCGAGGTGCGGGTCGTGGAGGACGTAGTTTCTCCTTCCGCAAGCCTCGCAGGTCCAGGAGGTGATGGGTTGAACCTCTATCGTGTTCCGGTAGGTGGAAGATTATCGAATTTTATAAACGATTGGGCGTCAATTACGGACGACCCCTGGGTTCGAGGAGTAACTTCGGAAGGACTAAGAATATCTTTCAAACGGAAGCCTCCATTAACTTGAAGTCCAAAATGGACTCAGCTTCCGTCAAATCCGCAGAAAAGAGACGCTCTTTTATCTGAAGTACAGTCTCTTCTGAAGAAGAACGCGGTAGAGGTCGTAGAAGACCAGGAATCACCGGGTTTCTACAGCCATCTGTTTCTGGTTCCGAAACCAGATGGCTCGTTCCATCCAGTCACAGATTTGAGCTGGATAAACAAGCTGATCGTCGCTCCGAAGTTCTATATGGAGACAATTCGATCAGTCAGAGCGAGTATTCGGGTGAACGACTATGCTACAAGCATAGATCTCAAGGATGCGTACTTTCACGTCATGGTACATCCGACATTCAGAAAGTATCTACGCTTCGCAGTCCTAGGAGTTGTATATCAGTTCCGAGCGATGTGCTTCGGTTTGAACCTAGTGCCCTGGGCTTTCACTTAAATAATGAACTCGGTAATGATATATTTCCGAGCTCATTCGTCTGCAGTAACGTGGGCCGACCTGGACGACATTCTTCAGAGATACGGCAACGAGTTAACGCTTCAGAACAATGTGCAGAATCTGCTTCTATTACTCCGACGTCTCGGTTTTATAATAAACGAGGAGAAGTCGGTTCTGGTGCCGTCCAAGTCATTCACTCATCTGGGAATGAGCTTCGAGATGCACAACAATCTCGTTCGTCTGCCGTTAACCAGAGCAAAATTAATCAGTTGTTACGCTTGCTATTGTCTTCACTCAAAGTTACAGCGAGAGAATTCATCAGACTGATAGGGTTGTGTGGAGCTGCCACGGATTTTATTCCAATGGGGCGGCTACGCACTTGTCCTCTCCAAATCTTTTTGACTCAAAAAGAACAGAGTTGGAGGGTGAAGATTCTTTCGCTTGTTACGTACATCCTCTTGTAAGTCAAGTGAAACAGATTCAGACAGATATTCAGTGGTTTATTCAAGGAATAACTTCCACTGCAATTGCCGGATCCAAGTTTTACAGTTTTGACGGATGCCAGTTAAATAGGTTGGGACCCAACATTGAGCCCAATGGTTTTTAAGTGCCAGGGTCCTTGGGATCCGTAGTTCCTAATCAAGCACATAAACATCAGGAATTGATGTTATTTTGGCTTGCGTTACGTCATTGCATGAATGTTATCCAGATTGCCCACAGGCAATTCTGTCCGACAATTCGACGGTATAAGCGTATTTTCGGAACTAGGGAGGTACTCATTCCATTCTGTTATTCACTGTAACAGAATGAATCCTTCTGTTGGTACTAGAACATGAAGTTCTCTTATCGGTCCGTCATATTCTGGGTCGTCTGAACGTATCAGCGGACTCCCTTTCATCAAAGGGCCGCTTGTTGCAGTCAAATGGACTTTTAACAACGAGTATTTATATCAAATTTGCAACCTATGAGAGCGGCCAATGATGGACTTATTTGCGACGCATCTCAACAATCAGTTGCAAGTGTATGTGTCAACATGTTCGGATCTTCGAGCGTTTGCAGTTGACGCTCTATCCATCTCGTGAGACGGGATAATAGGATATGGGTATCCTCCAGCGCCGTTGATTCAGCAGATATTGCTTAAGTTAAATAATCTCAGTGCAATTCTGTTGGTAGCACCTCTGTCTCCACAAAGACCGTGCATTAATCTATTCAGGTGTCTGTTGTGGCTTATGCTGTGGAAGCTTCCTCCACTTTTCGGTCCATTCTATAGCTAGATGGATTCTATTAGCTTTCAGTACTGCTTATGATAATATCTTCAACACAGCAGTCTGCGATTAAGATTTTAGCTCTTGAAGTAAGAGTTCTTTCTACTTCAGAGGCTTATGCTAATAGCGTTGCTATTACAGTTCTAATGACGGCTGCATATTGGTTTTAGCCTTTCACTTGCACGAATTTATACCTCAGAAATATTGAGTCCATTTCTAGAGACCGGCATTGTTTAGTTTCGTTATCTGTTGCTCAGAATGTCGTCCACTAAACAGTTGCAACTATAGTTGTGTAGGCTTTTGGTTCCGGCAGTGACTCTGTGCTGCCGCCCTCTTCGCTCTGGGGTATTTGACCCAGGGCAAGGGGAAGGGGGAGGGGGGAGGGGGGGTGGCAGGTGTTCCCTTAGGTCACCTGCTTTATAGTGAAAAGCAAGGGAATACCTCCCCTAGAGTCAGTAATTCTAGTCGGCACCGGGATGCTTTTTAAAGTGTAAAGATAATTTTTTACTCATCCATGTAATATTTTCAAGTGTACCTCGGTGTGTAGTATTTGTATATGTCACATATCATGCAGATGTTAATATACAATTATCGGTCACTTTTAATGAATTTAAGAGTCTCATTTATCTGGACTACTTTATTTATCGGCTTTCCTTTAACCCTTTACCTAACATGAAAAGCAGACGACACGTGCCAAAAAAATTCTTGAATAACTAAATTTTTTCATTTTTTGTCTCAAAAACATAGGTTATGACCCCTCATTGGAACGAGCTCGACGAGCTCGTTCCAACGAGGGGTCATAACCTATGTTTTTGAGACAAAAAATGAAAATATTTTGAAAATTAATTGCCGATTTTTGAGAATAGCGCTGGCCGGTTTTGGCCGTTACGTTGGGTAAAGGGTTAAAAATAATTACCATAATGGATTATACTGGAGGTTAATAGACATCAGTGATGTTATTATGCTCAAGTACAGAATGGTGTTGTCTCTTTCTCGTTTTGATGCAGAATAGAAAGATGCATGTAAAGCCTATTTCTCCTTTCTCCATGAGGGGATAATTCTGTATATATATAGTTGACTATTGGATTGCTTTATGTCCTAGGCCCTCCAACCGTTTTTCTATTCAGCTAAGTCTGGGTCATTGGTACAGTATAAAAATGTTAAAAAATTTATAGTAATTTATATATTTTTTATACTTACCAATGACCCCGCTGAGTACATAATGCTTTTCCAGGCACTGCTTGTAAGAATGACTTTTGGCGCTAATTTCGAGACCTCCTTGACAGTGGAGGAAAGGTATGGAGGACCATATAGGACATGTAATTTTCGGTTTTAGATGCAAATTTTGGGGATTGGGGGGTAAAATTTGTGTTTGGCCCTAGAATTTAAGAGTTAGCACCAGCTAAGTCTGGGTCATTGGTAAGTATAAAAAATATATAAATTACTATAAATTTTTTAACTTTCCAGCATAATGCCTGGGCCCTTCCTCTTGCAAGCAGAGCTCCATATCAGCCTTACGTAATAATGTGACTGTGTCGCAAGGTGACCTCTCCATATCATCCAGATCTGCCAAACAAGTGTCTACCATTGGTTTAACGTCACAAACGAAGTTCTCTTTCAAATTTTTTGGAGAGACGAGCCAGACACTGGATAATTTCGCGATAAATAATACAAGTTGACAGAAAATTGATGTAGGCAAGTTTGGTGCGAAAACCCTGTAATTTTGCATTGACAGTTAAGTCTTTTTCGTTTGCAATTGAGTTCTCTATTGTTAGCAGGAGGGGGACCCAATTTTTTTACAGATGGTCGACCGCTCGCATGTGATGTCCAACAAAAGGTGTTCCACTTGTTTTTGGACAATTACACCTGTACATCAAGTGTCTCTGCTGTCGACTTGAAATGCGATTTAAATTTTTTCCACTGTGTTTGAAAAAATTATACAGGCTTTGCAACATCTCCCTAACAGAATCAAACGATTTTTCAGCAGTGACACTGTTTTTAATACCAAGTTCGGCTCTGTGAGAGACACAATGTATTTTTAGTAGCCAGGGCTGAGAGTCTTTTACCAGCTGTGTTAATACTCCATTATAAACCCCCATATTGACATTCGCGCCATCACTTGTCACTGCCACTATGAGAGAGATGTACTTTTCTTTTGGAAAAGAAAGGTTTTTGATGAAAGCGTCATCTATTGCCATTTTGGTATTGTCGGCATTTGCATTGCCATAACAGTCAATGTCCTGTAATGCAACAATGTAATAACAGGGAAGACCATATTTTTATACTGTACCAATGACCCAGACATAGCTGGTGCTAACTCTTAAAATATAGGGCCAAACACAAATTTTGCCCCCCAATCCCCAAAATTTGCATCTAAAACTAAAGAAAACATGTCCTGAAAGGCCCTCCACACTTCGCCCCTACTGCGCATGCGCAGTGTCAAGGACGTTCCGAAATTGGCGCCATTAATCATTCTAAGTTTGGCTCTTCATCAGTTAACATCTGACTGATCTTTGTGCTTTTAAATCTCAGTTTAAATGATGCCAGACACATAAATATTAGTGAAATGGTGATTCTAAGGAGGATAGAGAAGGAGGAGAGGAAAAGAATGTGTGACAGAATATTATCAGGGCTGTAACTTAAAATTTTTTAATGAAATTATGTTAAGTTACCTATTTTCAAGGCAGCAGCCATTTTGTTGTCATTCTGATTATTTAGTTACACTGTTTTTTTTTTGTTTTTTTTAAGAGTTTTCCTCTCTCCCTGTCCTTTAAGTTCCCCCTTGCTATTCTCCCATGCTTTTGGCATAGTTTCTGTAATTATTATTACTAAAATTTCTTGGGAGTTTTAGCTGAATAACAGAATGAATTCTGTTCTTTCCCCATGTTTACGTCTTCACCTACGGGTGGTTAGGCGTTGTGTTCTGCATCTACCATCTGATGTTCTGCAGTTTCTTCCCTGGAAGTCTCTGTTTTGCATCAGATAGTGTATTTTTGGTAACTGATTTCGGGCCTGGGTGCCTGGAGTCTTATTTTAGTGTTTTTACACTCATTGTTTACATTTACAACAGCCCTCTGTGTGAGGGGGGGATTTCTAAAAAATAATATCTTTATGTTATTTTAATCATAACTAGATACATTATTATTGTTCGTAAGTGTTGAATAAATTGTTTAAAATATTTTAAAAATTTTTGTCCACACTTAGGCTTGGGATCCATTGGGGCTCAACGTTACTTTTCAGAAACTTGGGCTGTTCTGAAAAAATATTTTTTCAAAATATTTTGATTTCAATTATTTTTTCTATATTAATGGATCATATTATTATTATGTATTTTGATTGCCAGGGGTTAGTGCGAGTACCAGGACTTGTTTTCTTTTCACATTGAAAGGATATTGATCAATTGTTTTAAGAGGAAGTCTTCCTCTGACTTTATTATCATTCTATATGTGGTCAGTGTACTCGCATTAACTCCTGTTCTGTATCGTATGATTTCGATGACAATATGGGAAGCGTATGTCACGGTATGTTGTTGGGGATTTGGACACTCCGGTCCTTTCCCCGCAGGGTCACTCTACTTTATCAATTTCTATTTCAGACGATCAAGATTAGGGTGATGTATCTGTGATGTCTTCCAACAGTGTGCCTCCGTCGTCACAATTAATGAAGGGCTAGCGGAAAAGTGCTCATGTAAATACGCCAATTGCCTAAGAGGACCCTAGTAGGTTCGACGGCCTTTGACGTCCGCTAGCTCGCCCGGTGTAGCGTCCATTCACCGAATGGTTCGGCAGCCGGGTTCGTCCGTTGCGGTCTAGAAGGAATTTTGGGGTGATGCGAGCACTATAAATTAACTTAATGCACACCCAGTGACGGCGGATCGGAGGGAGAACGCAGGAAGCCTTTTAGTCCGGTTCATAGCTCGTTCCGGTCCATCCGGACGGCAAGCGAGAGAGGCCCCTCTCTCGTTCAACAACATCTGGCCCCAGATGTTGTGGTACAAAAAATGTCGCAAGCGGAGCATACGTCCGTCGCTCGGGACGCTCCGTTGTATAGGCAGTCCGCTGAGACTGCTAAGGCTTCCTCTTCTCGTCAGCGCACACGACCGCACCTTGGCTGCGTGACCGCCGATATATTACCAGCTTCGCCGATCAAGGATTCTTCGGCGACCAGGTCACACCATCCGGTAGCCAGGGACACGAGGCCTGCAGACTCCGGACGTTCGCATAGGAAGTGTGCGGGAGTCAACGTACACGGAGCTTCCGACGGCAATGCATCGTAAGACCGCTACTGCACAGGCCTCGGGAAAGGACGTGCTTTCCTTAATAGCACAGTTTATCGCAGCATCCCAGCATCAACTGAATCTGTCGCATATATTTTATCCGACGATGCTGGGTCGGGACGCTCCGCGGAAGCGGGTACGGACGTCCGAAAGTTTCATCCGGTCCGACAGGATACCGAAAGGGATTCGGAGGATTTCGAGCTTTCCCTTTCGGAACAACATATGCTGTTGTGTATGTCATCTGACTTGGTCTTCTACAGCTTCTTTCATCGGACCAGAATGCTGCGATGCCGGATAAGAAACTGATAGCGTCGGTGGACTTAGAAATTTTTGGTTCGGTTCAGGGACATCGTCCCTCAGTTCCGACATAGTCCAATAATGTCACACAAACTTTCGAATTATTGAACAACGCTATATATATTATTATTTTATGCTTGCTATCCAAGCATTTCTGGTTTCTTGTTCGAAGAGTTATGGAGATGTCTTTCAAAAGTGTGCCTCTGTCGTCATAGTTAATGAAGAGTTAGCGGCAATAAGTGCTCATGGAATATGTCTATCGCCTACGGAGTGACATTCGCTAGCTCACCCGGTGTAGCGTACATTCATCGAATGGTTCGGCTGCCGGGTTCGTCCGTTGCGGTCTAGGAAGGAGATTTGGGTGATGCGAGCACTTTAATTACTTTAGTACTCACCCAGTGACGGCAGATTGAGGACAGATCGGAGGAAGCCTGTTAGTCCGGTTCCTGGCTTGTCCAGGTCCGTCCGGGCTGTGAGCGAGAGAGGTCCCTCTCTCGCCCAACAACATAGGGGACCGCATGTTGTGGTTCAGATATTTTACATTCGGAGCATATGTCCGTTGGTCGGGACGCTCCGTTATATTGACAGTCCGAGAGACTGTCTTTAATGCTTCCTCATCCTCACAGCAGGGCACACGACCGCACATTGGCTACGTGACCTCGAGTATCCGATCAGTTTCGGCATTCAGTGATTCCACGGCGAATAGGTCGCGCCATCTGGTAGCCAAGGGACACGAGGCCTATACACTCCGTTCGCTCGCATATTGGAAGTATGCACGGGGGTAACGATCACGGAGCTTCCAGCGGCAATGCATCGTAAGACCGCTTCTCCTCAGGCCTCAGTGACGGACGTGCTATCCGAGTTAGCACAGTTGTTTCGCAGCATCCCAGCAATTGACAGTTTCTCGGTCGAATCAGGAATTATCCGACGGCGCTGGGTCGGTGCGGTCCGCGGTTGCATCAGCTACGGACGACCGAACGCTTTATAGGGTCCGACAGGATGGCGAAAGGGATTCGAAAGATTTCGAGTTTTCCCTTTAGTAGTATCGGAAGATGCCTTTCATATCTTCTGGCATTATCTTCCAGTGATTATTATTTCGGACTTCATTGCTGCGATCTTGGATAAGAGACTTATAGCGTCATTGGACTCGGATTTTTCGATCGGTTCAGGGACATTGTCCCTGACTTACCGACGCAGTCCAATATTGTCATTACAACATGTGTTTTATTTTTCGACGCTATATATATATATATATACAAGCCTGCTATTAAGCATGATAGTTTAGTTTCTTGTCCGCGTTGCTCATTTCTGCCATTTTATCATTTATACAAATAGTTTATTTTGGCAGAGCAGGGCATACCGAGAGTTCATATGCGTCTAGACGGTGTGATTAAAGACTGCATATATTCTTTTTCGCCGTTTATGTCTTTTCCAATTTCAATGTTGGGAACGACATTATGTATAGTAGACTTAACTTAGACGCTTTATTATACGTAATCCGCCTTACTGAGGCGTTATCATTACGTCTTCAAGAAAAGATTTACGGGATATTATTCTCAATGTAATTTCTTTTGAGGGCAGTAGTTTGTTCACGTATAACTCCGCCCTTCAGTGGCTGATTGGAGTTAGTTAGACGTGACGCAGCCCTAGCTACATCCACACACGTGGATAGTAAGGTTAAGAACTCTCTCAGAGTCGCTTCGTTCTCGGAGGAGCTTCTCTTCGACGGCAACTTTTCGGCAATCCATGAATTGCTCGATTTATACGTTCTCTTGTCTATCTAGTGTTACAAGAGATTCAGACTGGGGCAAACATTCGGTGGTTGACTCAGAGAGTGCCGCCGCAGTTGCCGGACCCGAGTGTGGCTGTTATGACGGTTGCCAGTCAAACAGATTGGGATATAATACTGATCCCTACGGATTCGAAGTGCCAGGGTCTTTGGGTTCCGCAGTCTTTTAGCAATCAGTTTAACTTCCGCGGAATAATGTTTTTTAGGCTTGCTTTATGTCATTGCATGAACATTATTCAGAAACGCATGCCCAAATTCCTGTCCTTTAATTCGACAGTAGTGGCGTATCTCCGGAACCAGGGAGGCACTCTTTCGTTTCCGTTATTCAATTTAATGGAAAGAATCCGTCTGTTGGTTATAGTACACCAAGTTCAGTTTTGGTCCGTCATATTCTGGGTCGTCTGATTGTTTTATCGGACTCCCGTTCTCTTACGAGTCGCTTGTTGCTGTCAGAATGGACTCTCAACAAACAAGTATTCAATCAGATTTGCTATCTATGGGAGCGCCCAATGATGATTTATTTATGACACAGCTTGCTAATCAATTGCAGACGTATGTGTTGGCTTGTCCAGATCTCTGAGCTAATATTGTTAACGCTCTATTGATCTATAGGACGGAATGATAGGATACGCGTATCCTCCGGCGCTGTTGTTTTAGCAGGTATTGCTAAGATAAACAACCACAATACATTTCTGTTGATAGCATCTCTATCTTCACAGAGATCATGAGTAATTTACTCTCTTGTCTACTGTGGGTCTTAACGTGAAATCTTCCTCTATGTGAGGATCTTTTTCACTGGGTAAATCGTGTCATCTTTATCACAACCAGCAAGGTCGCAACCTTCATGTATTCCGTTGTGTGGTCCGTATTGTATTGTAAGCACTGTACTGGACGAGCTTTGGACGCGATTTCTTACTATAGGAGATCCTCTTCTTCGCTATTCTATGCGGCTAAAGTGGAGGCTCTTCCGTCGTGGTGTAGGGATCATTATGTTCATATTGTTGATCCCTCCATACTACTCATTGCTATTTTTTAGTATACTTGTTTCACAAGATCTACTGCAGCCTGTTATTATTTAGGTTATAGGTTTATGTTACCTCATACCTATGCACTCTACGATAGTTTACAATTGAGTCTTTTGTCTCTTTATCTAAGTCAGTTAGTAACTTTTTGATAAATAGACTTAGAATCTTTAGATTAAATTCCTATACGGATTTTAACTTCGGTTCTTATTTAGCTAAGTAATCATTTGAGCCTCTGGAAACAGTAGTTTTCAAATTCTGACCTTTTAGACAGTAATTCTGTTGGTTTCTCTTTTACTGTAGAGTCAGTGAGTTTCATGCACTATCGATGGATGATTTTCACTTTCATAGTTTCGGAATCAATACTTCCGTTACTATTTAGGTTGGATTGTTGCATAAGAGTTAGGCTCCTATTATCCGGAACCTATTATTTTAAGGTCCTTCCGTCTTCGTATGGGCATAGGCCTTTACTCTTTCCGGGTACAGTTTATGTATTTATAAACAGATATCTGTTTATTACATAGGGCATAAGCTTCTTCTGTCTTTGATGTCTAGTAGAAGGACGTTACGCTCCATTTTATTGTTAATGGATTCTATTAACTATCGGTACTGCTTATGGTATATCATTGACTTAGCAGTTGTGCTTAAGATTTCGGCTCATGAAGTAAGAGTTCTTCTACTTCTTGGGCTTACATTAATAGTGTCGCTATTATAGATTTTTGAAGGCCGCTCATTGCGCTCAGCCATCCACATTCATGAATTTTATCTTAGAAATATCGAGTCCATTTCTGGAGGCCTCTATTGTTAGGTCTATTATCTACTGCTCAGAATGTCATTCACTTAACAGTTGCTACTATAGCTAGGTAGGCTGTCTGTTTCGACAGTGTCTCCGTTCGGCTGCCCTCTTCGCTCTGGGCTATTTGACCCAGGGCAAGAAAAAGGGGGGGGGGGAGGGTGTTCCCTTGGGTCACCTGTTTTACTATGAAAACAAGGGGATACCTCCTCTGGAGTTAGTAATTCTGAGCTGTTATTGGGATGGTTGTTTAGTGAGAAGTTTAGGTTTTTAAAATTCATTCAAGTCTTAGTTTTTAAAGTATAGCTTTTGAATATTGCATATGTCAACGGACATGATTATGCAATCCTCAGACACTTTTAGGAGTATAAGAGTCTCTATTCTCTAGACTTACTTTATTTATTGGCTTACTTTAAAAATTATTAGTATAAGGATTATATTGGATATTAATAGAGTACATGGATGTATGAAGCTCAATTTTGGAAGGTGTTGTATCTTTCTAATTTATCATAAATAAGAAAGATACATGTAAGGCCTATTACTTCTTTTTCCCTACAGGGGATGACTCTATTTTATTTTATTGAGCGTATTACATTTTGCTCTATGTCCTTGGCCCTCCAGCCTTTTTACTATTCAGCTATGTCTGGGTCATTGGTACAGTATAAAAATGTTAAAAAATTTATAGTAATTTATATATTTTTTATACTTACCAATGACCCAGACGGGGATGGCCCTCCCAGGAGTTGGGAACTCTTGCCTCCCCGCTGAGTACATAGCGCTTACCAGGCACTGGTTATTAGAATGATTAATGGCGCCAATTTCGGAACGTCCTTGACACTGCGCATGCGCAGTAGGGGCGAAGTGTGGAGGGCCTTTCAGGACATGTTTTCTTTAGTTTTAGATGCAAATTTTGGGGATTGGGGGGCAAAATTTGTGTTTGGCCCTATATTTTAAGAGTTAGCACCAGCTATGTCTGGGTCATTGGTAAGTATAAAAAATATATAAATTACTATAAATTTTTTAACTTTTCAACACGTGAGCGAGAATCAATTCCTTTTCACTGCCAGTTTTTCTGGCCTGGGACCCATCACTGAGTACACTGAATGCATTTGCTGTCATCATTACCTTTTTAATTTTCTGTCTTATTGCCATGGCAATGGCAAGGATAAATTGGCAAGCAGACTTGTGGCTCTCTATTCCTTTTATGAGTCGTGTCCCAGTTGCCTTTTGTGACCTGACTATGGTTCTAAAGAAACTTAGAGGAGCTCCATCAACAGCCAGAATGTAAGCGTCAGTCACCAGTTTTGTGTATGCATCTTTTAATGATGCTGTTAATGCGGTTTTAATATTTGTGTAAGTTTTTTTTACCCACTAAACCACTTGGGCCACTCTGGGAAGTAGCACCATCATTTCCAGGCTGCTCGCTCGCGTATCTCTCATCGAGTTCAGTATCAACATTCTTTTTTGCATCTACATGTATTACCTGATCTTTATCCAGGTGCGAACAGATGGGTTTTGGATCTGAGATGTCTGTCTGCACTGTCTTTCTTCACAAAAGATGTTCCTTCTACATAAAATTCAAGATCCATAACAGCTTTTCCACGGAGACCTGCAGCAAGTCTGTCTCTATGTCTACAGCAAATTTTGCACCAGATTTTAGTAACATATTCACAGCCATAGATCAGTTCTGTTTTTCCTTCTATCATTCCACCCGTATTCCATTTTCTAAAAGTTGAAGAGTTAACAAGCGAATCCTTTATATTAGATGCCATACTGATAACAAATATAACCGTACTGATTTGGGCTCTCAAACTTGACTCTCAAAGTACGTTTGATAGCAAACCACGTGACAGCAGCAACAGTCAGTCAAACGATAGAATTGTCAATTTCAATGTAATACTGCGGACGTGTGACTGTGTAGTGTGAAATTGGCTTGTGACGGTGTCTGTGAACTAAAGTTAAACTCAAAGGTGCAGGTTGTTTCCCCAGAGTATCATTTTTATGGGATTCGAAAATAATAATTTAACCCTTTTAAAAGGGCGACAACGATTAAACTGCCGGCTTTACAAGAGATTGCTTGAGCGAGAAAACGGCATACAGACTGTGTGTGAGACAGAAGCAAGGCGTGCGCGGAATGAGAATCATGCACGCGGTAGCCGCGCGATAAAATCGTGCGCGTAATATTTCCAAGACTGCATTGGACTCTGTTACAAATTTTATCTGCCCCGTTCGGATAGAGACTTTTAACTGGGATTCACCGTATTCAATGTTATCAGTATTCATAAGGCCACCTTCTAACTTTGAACAAAAATCTTGATAGCCAAAGCAATGAATGCAATGACTTGAGATTTTAAGTTATGTATTTCCACATTAGGAGTATTTTTTAAAACCAATTTTTTTTATGATACATCCACCCTTGATTATATTAAATCAAATGTACATGTTAATATATTATTCCCCCAATTCACGATATGTCTGTAGCCTACATTTAAGCATTCTGATTTCTTAGCTCTGCTGACAAAGTCAGCAGAGCTTTTCTTATACTGATTCGTCCGTCATCCGTCGTCTGTCGTCCGTCGTCCGTCTGTCCGTCCGTCCATCCGTCGTCAACATTTTATTTGTCCGAGCCATAATTTCTAAACCGCTGAATATTTTTCCACCAAACTTCATAACAATATGTATTATCAATAGACGGTGTGTCATCAATTATTCTGCGGTCTGTAAATCCACAGGGTCAAGGTCACAGGTCACAGGATCAAGAAAATCTTAAGATATTTTTGATATTTTTTTCGGCTAAAGTTTGTAACAATATTAGTATTAGAAAACATGCCCATGCGATCAGTGGCCCTCAGCGGAGCTCTCTAGGCGTGACAGGCCTCTTGTTTGTGTGTGTGTGTGGGGGGGGGGGGGGGGGGGGGGGGCAGGGGGGGAAGGAGGTACTTTTGCAAGTTTTTTTTCAAATGGAGATCTTAACCCCCAAAGTGTAGCCACCTCTCCCCCACCCCTTGTCAAATAAGCTTGAAATTCTTTATAAGAATTATCGAAAACCAGCACTGACAGTACTTCTTGGAGATGATGCCAGGGCATTTCCTCTCAAAACCACCCTGGCACAGGCTTTTTGTCCGAAGTCAAGTTTCATACTGGGACATTCGGTTAAAAAAGTTGATCTTTTGGGGGGTGGGGGGTGGGGGGGGGGGTGCTCTCAGTGTTTTCAAATGAAGATATTAACCTCCATAGTTTGGAACTCTGTCCAATGATCCTGAAATCATTTTAAAATAATTTCTTGTGAATCACCAGTCACAATGCTTTGAGATGTGGTATTCATCTTATTTTAGTTATAGAGAGATTCAAGTTTGTTCACAGAATGTTTCTTGTTTATATTCTAATACAAAGAGATTTATGATACATGAACAAAATAAAAGTGTTTCATGAGCATTTTCTTGTGTGCTTGTGTTTGCACAAACCATTTTCTTGTTGTAATAGCATTTGAATGAATAATAATATTGGCGGTCACCTTAAATCCACAAGCAGAGTACAGTGCGGTATCTCCACTAGGTAGATAATTCATTGTGTCACCGATCAGATTTGACACATGCTCCTTCTTACCCCCTCACCAAGCAAACTGTTGATTAGCTGTGTTTATAGTTAAATGTGTGGGGGGTTTTCATGAATTTCTTGTTATTTTGTACTATATTATATATTTATTACGGGTCTATATAATGTTCCAGTCTTGGGAAGAATAAAAAAACATATTGTTTTTAAAAGTCTTGGTCTTTTATTAAAAAACCCGCTCTTAATTCAGAAATCCCTCACTAAAATAAATGAGAACGTGGTGGGTCAATAAATAGCCCGATTGTCACCAGCCCAGCAATCATAAATTCAATTTCTGTTTCCTTTTGAATGCTGAAACAAACTGGAAACTAGATGGTGTCACTTGTGTGCAAAGCACACTATAGTGTATCCCCGCATTTGCATCCTTGACTTTGTATGAATGCTTGATACAAAGATGAAATGTATTATATGACACACTAAAATCATATTGAGTGGCACAGGTGACACAGCTTCGTGCGCACCTACAGACTCCACTGCAACATTTGAGCATGGTTTTAGCGTTTCGAATTACATACATGTACCCTGGGAGCATTTTGCCGGAAACGGTCTAAGAAAACATGAAAGTGGCAACGGTGGCACCCCAAAAATCCGAAACCTTCGTGCACATCTACAGACCCTACTGCAACTTTTGAGCATAGTTTTAGCATTTCAAATTACATACTCTGGGAGCTTTTCGCCGGAAATGATCTAAGAAAACACGAAAGAAAAACGGTGGCACTGCCACGTGGCATCTGAAAAATCTGAAACCTTTGTACGCATCTACAGACCTTACTGCAACATTTAAGCATGCGTTTAGCATTTCGAATTACATACCCTAGGAGCCTTTTGCCGGAAACGGTCTAAGAAAACACAAAAGTGGCAATGGTGACACAGCCACTTAGCACCCAAAAAATCCAAAACCTTCCTAAGCATTTACAGACTCTACTGCAACATCTCAGCATGGTTTTAGCGGTTCGAATTACATACTGTAGGAGCCTTTCACCGGAAACAGTCTAAGAAAACACGAAAGTGGCAATGGTGGCACAGCCACGTGGCACCTGAAAAATCCGAAATCTTTGTGCACATCTACAGACCCTACTGCAACATTTGAGCATGGTTTTACCATTTCGAAATACATACTGTAGGAGCCTTTCGCCGGAAATGGTCTAAGAGAACATGAAAGAGGCAACGGTAGCACAGCCACGTGGCACCTGAAAAATCCGAAATCTTCGTGCGCATCTACAGACCCTACTGCAACATTTGAGCATGGTTTTAGGATTTCGAAATACATACTGTAGGAGACTTTTGCCGGAAACGGTCTAAGAAAACATGAAAGTGGCAACAGCACAGCCACTAGGCAGCTGAAAAATCTGAAACCTTCGTGCACATCTACAGACCCCACTGAAACATTTGAGCATGGTTTTAGCATTTCGAATTACATACCCTAGGAGCCTTTCGCCGGAAACGGTCTAAGAAAACATGAAAGTGGCAACAGCACAGCCACTAGGCAGCTGAAAAATCTGAAACCTTCGTGCACATCTACAGACCCCACTGAAACATTTGAGCATGGTTTTAGCATTTCGAATTACATACCCTAGGAGCCTTTCGCCGGAAACGGTCTAAGAAAACACAAAAGTGGCAACGGTGGCACAGCCATGTCGCACCTGAAAAATCCGAAACCTTCGTGCGCATCTACAGACCCCACAGCAACATTTGAGCATGGTTTTAGCATTTCGAATTACATACCCTAGGAGCCTTTCGCCGGTAACGGTTTAAGAAAACACAATAGTGGCAATGGTGGCACAGCCACGTGGCACCTGAAAAATCTGAAACCTTCGTGCGCATCTACAGACCCCACTACAACATTTGAGCATGGTTTTAGCGTTTCGAATTACATACCCTAGGAGCCTTTTGCCGGAAACGGTCTAAGAAAACACTAAAGTGGCAACGGTGGCACAGCCACGTGGCACCTGAAAAATCCGAAACCTTTGTGCGCATCTACAGACCCTACTGCAACATCTGAGCGTGCTTTTAGGATTTCGAATTACATACCCAAGGAGCCTTTCGCCAGTAACGGTCTAAGAAAACATGAAAGTGGCAATGGTGGCGCAGCCACATGGCAGCTGAAAAATCTGAAACCTTTGTGCACATCTACAGACCCCACTGCAACATTTGAGCATGGTTTTAGCGTTTCGAATTACATATCCTACGAGCCTTTCGCCGGAAATGGTCTAAGAAAACACAAAAGTGGCAACGGTAGCACAGCCACGTGGAACCTGAAAAATCCGAAACCTTCGTGCGCATCTACAGACCCCACTGCAACATTTGAGCATGGTTTTAGTGTTTCAAATTACATACCCTAGGAGCCTTTCGCCGGAAACGGTCTAAGAAAACACAAAAGTGGCAACGGTGGCACAGCCACGTGGCACCTGAAAAATCCGAAACCTTTGTGCACATCTATAGTCCCTACTGCAACATATGAGCATGGTTTGAGCATTTCGAATTACATTCCCTACGAGCCTTTCGCCGGAAAGGATCTAAGAAAACACGAAAGTGGCTACGGTGGCACAGCCACGTGGCACCCGAAAAATCTGAAACCTTTGTGTGCATCTATAGACCCTACTGCAACATATGAGCATGGTTTTAGCATTTCGAATTACATACCCTACGAGCCTTTCGCCGGAAACGGTTCAAGAAAACACAAAAGTGGCTACGGTGGCACAGCCACGTGGCACCCGAAAAATCCAAAACCTTCCTGCGCATCTATAGCCCCTACTGCAACATCTGAGCATGGATTTAGCGTTTCGAATTACATATCCTACGAGCCTTTTGCCGGAAACGGTCTAAGAAAACACAAAAGTGGCTACGGTGGCACAGCCACGTGGCACCCGAAAAATCCGAAACCTTTGTGCGCATCTATAGTCCCTACTGCAAGATATGAGCATGGTTTTAGCATTTCGAATTACATTCCCTACGAGCCTTTCGCCGGAAACGATCTAAGAAAACATGAAAGTGGCTACGGTGGCACAGCCACGTGGCACCCGAAAAATCTGAAACCTTCGTGTGCATCTATAGACCCTACTGCAACATATGAGCATGGTTTTAGCATTTCAAATTACATACCCTACGAGCCTTTCGCCGGAAGCAGTTCAAGAAAACACAAAAGTGGCTACGGTGGCACAGCCACGTGGCACCCGAAAAATCCGAAACCTTCCTGTGCATCTATAGCCCCTACTGCAACTTCTGAGCATGGATTTAGCGTTTCGAATTACATATCCTACGAGCCTTTTGCCGGAAACGGTCTAAGAAAACACAAAAGTGGCTACGGTGGCACAGCCACGTGGCACCCAAAAAATCCAAAACCTTTGTGCGCATCTATAGACCCTACTGCAACATCTGAGCATGGATTTAGCATTTCGAATTACATATCCTACGAGCATTTTGCCGGAAACGGTCTAAGAAAACACAAAAGTGGCTACGGTGGCACAGCCACATGGCACCCGAAAAATCCGAAACCTTCCTACATATCTACAGATCATTTAGCAACACCCTAGTGTAATTTTAGAACTCCGAATTACATAGGTTGGGACTATTCAACAAAAAAGTGAAAAAATAACGCATTTTTTAAGTGGCTCCGCAGAAGCCACCTGGTGGCACAAAAATTTAAAAGTTGTATATTTTTAGGTTGCACAGACCCTATCGAACAACTGTAGAAAGTTACAGCGTTTCGAATTACAAAACCGGACGTACGGAAGTACGGACGTACAGACGTACGGCCATACAGACGTACGGACGGAGATCATGACAATATCCCCGCATTTTTTAAAATGCGGGGATAATGAAATATATTTTCTCTGAGAACAGAGTGCAAATGTTATTTAGAGGGTGTTTCTGAGGAGTTCTGTGCAGTTCTGGAGGTATTTGGTATCTTGGAGAAAAATACCAACCAGTAGTGAGATCCTACAGTGTTCTTTGGAAAATAGGGCAGAGAATTTCAACCAGATTGTGGCCCAGTCAAAATTCTCTGTCTACTTTTGTAATCACAGTACAGACCAGCTGACTACTTGAGTGCTGGGAGCCCATATTTAGGCTTTACTCTAAAGTGCAGGTACTGTAACTCAAAGGCTTCATATTATGTTTCAATCTAAATTATTTGGTCTGTATGGATTTTTCTTGTTACAATTGTAACAATGCAAAGACTTGCGAACAAATTTTGATGACATAAAATAATTTACCACTCTACCAGTTAACTGGATGTCTCTAAATTAATAACCCTGTTGATTGAATATAACTTCCAAGCACAAAACTACTTACCATACCTTTAGTACCGGTATGTAAAATTTTACCTATTTTACCTATTAACCCTTTACCCAACGTAACGGCCAAAACCGGCCAGCGCTACTCTCAAAAATCGAGCTCGTTCCAACGAGGGGTCATAACCTATGTTTTTGAGACAAAAAATGAAAAAAAATAGTTATTCAAGAATTTTCTTTTGATGGCAAAGAAATAATTACAAAAATAAAAAATAAAATAAAAAAATGCCCGCCCACATGCAATTTACTTTTAGCAATTTTATATTAGCTTAACTTGACAAAAGTCAAGATAAACTATTGCCATCATGCATGAAGAAGTCTGCGAGTCTGTTCACAGTTTCTTTAGCACAGACTACACCCCGTAGTTCTTGTCCAATCATCACTAAATTTCATGTGCAGGTTAGAGATCATGTCTTGATGAGAAAACCAAAAACTTTTAGCACAGTCTACAGGTTGTATATTCTATGTCTATATTCTGTGTCCTATTTTGGTCATGATCGGTCAGCCATTACCGCCACCTGGGCATGTGACCTAGATTTCTTTAGCTCTGTCTACAGGTCATATTTATGAATGGATTTCAGTGTATCTTGGTAGGTAGGATGACTTGGTATGATATCTAGATGAGACTATCCTATTTTGGTTGCAATCAGTCAACCGTGACTGCCAGACAAGCATGTGACCTAGATTCCATTAGCAAAGTCTACATGTCATATTTATGAAGGGATTTCATTGAATGACTCGGTATAATGTCTAAATGAAAACATCCTATTTCAGTAGCGATCGGTCAACCGTGATGGCCTCACAGGCACATGACTTAGATTTCTTTGGCACAGTTTACAGGTCCTATTTATTTTGGAATTATTTAACTGTAATTTGGTAACTTTGGTTAACATACGTTAAGTGTGAGGGCCACAACAACCCAGGCCTCAGTTCTTTAGTACAGTCTAAAACTCAAGTTATTCTAAGCATAGCATGTAGGGTACAGAACTTAACATATTCTCTTATCACATTTCTTGTCTTTTTAGCTCACCTGACTGAAAGTCAGGGGGAGCTCAAGTGATCACTTTTTGTCCGCCGCCCGCCTGCACGGCGTGAACTTTACATTATCAACTTCTCCTCATAAACCACATGGCCGAATTGAACCAAATTTGATGCGCATGTTCCTTATCTGATGTCAATTCAAGTTTGCTCAAATAAAGTTGCCACGCCCACAGAGGGTACCACAAGGGGCATTACTCTGATAGCACCCAAAAAAAATCCTCCCCAGAACCATCATTTAGAATCTTTTGATATTTGATATATAACATCTCTAGGGAGTTCATATTCAAGTTTGTTCAGATCGAGTCCCTGGGTTAATAATTGGGCTCCCTGTAGGAGCCCAAATTTTAACTCAGTGAAATATGGGGAAATTTCTTTAAAAATCTTCTTCCTCAGATCCACCAGTCAGAATGCTTTCATATTTGGTATTCAATATCTCTAGGGGGTCAGATTCAAGTTTGTTCAAATCAGGTCCCTGAGTTAGTATTTGGTCTCTCTATTGGAGACCAAAGTTTAACTTGGTGCAATTTGAGGAAATTTCTTTAAAAATCTTCTTCAGATCCAACAGTCAGAATCCTTTCATGTTTGGTATACAACATCTGTAGGGGGGGCAGATTAAAAAAATTTCAAACTCGAGTCCCTCGGTTTATATTTGGGCTTCCTATAGAAGCCTGAATTTTAACTTAATGCAATATGAGGGAATTTCTTTAAAAATCTTCTTCTTCAGATTCACCAGTCAGAATGCTTTCATATTTGGTATACAACATCTTGAGGTGGGTCAGTTTCAGTTTTGTTCAAATCAGTTACCGGGGTAAATATTTGGGCTCTGTATGGGAGCCTGAATATCAACTTCGTGCAATATGAGGAATTTTTTTTTAAATCTTCTTTAGACCCTGTAGTCAGAATCCTGTCATATTTGGTATACAACATCTCTACGGGGGTCAAATTCAAGTTTGTTCAAATCTGGTCCCTCGGTTGATATTTGGGCTTCCTATGGAAGCCTGAATTTTAACTCAGTGCAATATGAGGAAATTTCTTTACAAATCTTCTTCTCCAGAACCATCAATTAGAATCGTCTGATATTTGGTATACAACATCTCAAGAAGGGTCAGATTCAAGTTTTTGAAATCAGATCCCTGGTTTGATATTTGAGCTCAGTATGGGAGCCCAAATTTTAACTTAGTGCAATATGAGGAAATGTCTGTATTTGGGCTCTCTGTGGGTGGGGATGGGGGGGGGGGGGGTGGCAGGGAGGAGCATGTTAGGTTCAGGTTTGTTCAAATCCATTCCTTAGTGTTTTTCCATAAAATTTGCCTTTCATGACTTCATTCCTTTGTAGTGTTGATGAACCATGTCTAACTGAATGTGACCCCAAATACTTTTTTGAACCACTTTGGCAGGTGAGTGATTAAGGCCCCTTGGGGCCTCTCATTTCATAATCCTTTCATAAATATTGAACATTTTCCTTTTCATCAAACACTACACACAGTCAATTTAAGCTCCAGTGTCACTGACACTTTCTTTTAAGTTTGCTTTGGTTATAAAAAAGAGCATATGGCAGCCAAAAGGACCATGCAGGAGGGCCTGAGAAACAGATTTTTAACTTTTTAGGCCCAATCATAAAGTAGATGGTCATTCTGTGAGAGCTGAGATCTGAATACTAAGGTCATTTCAAGTATATATTCTTGCAGGCCTGAAGCTAGGATCTCACATGGTGGAGCAACAGTTAAAATATCCTGACAGTGTCCCGGGCTGATGACCAGACATGTTAACTCTCCCAGATTCCCAAAATTTCAGTGTGGTTCCCGGCCTCCCAGACGGGAATCAGTTTTAAACCAAAAATCCCGGAAAACAACAGTTGAATATTTCTTTCCCGTTGTAGCTTATGTAAAACATTCGGGAGTCAAATCACATGCATTTCAAACTCTGGTAAAAACTCACGAAGCAGTAAAATATGGACTTAAGTTAAATTTATTTAAGAAAAGGGTATTTTATGGCATATATTTCAACTGTGCTCATGTTTATTTCTGTTTTTTCTTCATAATCGGAGATTCGTGATCAATGACAATGTGCGAGTGTCGAAGTGAAAATAGGTGACTTACTTTCAAAAAATTGAAAACTCCACCTTCAGTGCAGTTTTTTGGTAAATAAAATATATGAAAAGGAATTAAATAATATATATTTATTTATTCATAGAATAGCTTTAATTCTCATCCCTTTTCCAAATCAAAACATAAACAACACTTTGACCTCAACTATTTAACACAGATTAAAAATAGGTTAAAGTCGCTTAGGACACTCCTACTAAATACCGATGGCTACCGAAGGTGACCGAAGGCCACCCAATATAACTAAAACTGTCGCATTTAAAAGCATTTTTGAAGTCAAACAATCTTTATTTATCTTAGAGCGAACTTTTGTAACACTCGTTCTTCAAATTAGTTGTTTTATTTCAAAAAGAAACTAATTTCAAGTGCTACCGGAGGCCACTGTCACCAATGGCCACTCTAAATGTACCTACTGTCACACTGTAAAGCATGACTGAAATCGGACAACCCTAAATTAGACTAGGGTGGATGTTTATAAAGCTGTTTTTCGGTGGTATTTCAGGGTATTTTGGGGGGGGGGGGGACTAGATTTTCAAATTCGATCTCCGCTTACACCCCGCATGCAGAGACCAGTGTTACCGATGACCACCTAATTCATACTGTTTCAAATGAAATTGCAGTTAATTCAGTCTTTACTGTTGTCTAAATCTATTTATTTTACATAAGCTGATAATAATAACATTTCCCTTATCGTTTTAATGAGATTATGGGTGGCCTTTGGTGTCGCTTTCATTCAGAATAGAAAAACGGTGTTTTCAAAGTAAAGGCACAGTTGGTATCATTTGGATGTTTAGTAATATTTTCATTTTTTGCTTCGAAACATAGCTTCTTTTCATGTTTGTATAAATATCACTGGTTTTATGAGGAATAAAAATAATGTTTTAACAAATTTTCTGTTCTTTCACAAATGCCTTCAGAATCAGACAAAGCATGCATTCATGACTTTAATACAACTCTACGCTTAACTCTAACAATAGCATCCTTATCTGTTGTCATTGTACAAACTATTACTAATCCGTGCTTCTGTCTGAAAAGACCGGATTTTTATGACAATGTCGGCTCAAGTGGCCTTTGGTAACCTCACTGCACTAACAGCGGGATGTTATTGCCATTCAAAAACATTTTTATCCCCTTTGAGTAAAATAAATGGATTTAGGACCTAGTAGATCAAACTTCAGGAAACTGAATTCACTGGAACTGAGTTATCAGTTTCATTTAATGAAGTGGCCATCGGTAACAACTCCCCTCGGCTGACAGGGTATGAGCGGCGATCCAATCTGAAACCCCCCAACTAATTCAAAGAACGAATGTTATAAATGTTCGCTCTACGATAAATAAAGAGTGTTTGACTTCAAAAATGCTTTTAAATGCAACAGTTTTAGTTACATCAGATGGCCTTCGGTGGCCATTGGCAATTTTGTCTTCAATTTGAAAAAACGTTTTTTTTGTCCTGAATGATAGCGACTCCGACGGGCACCCATAATCTCATTAAAACAGTAAGGGAAATGTTATTATTATCAGCTTATGTAAAATAAATAGATTTTGACAACAGTAAAGACTGAATTAACTGCAATTTCGTCTGAAACAGTATGAATTAGGTGGTCATTGGTAACACTGGTCTCTGCTTGCGGGCTGTTAGCAGAGATCGAATTTGAAAATTTGAAGAACGAGTGTTACAAACGTTCACTCTACGATAAATAAAGATTGTTTGACTTCAAAAATGCTTTTAAATGCAACAGTTTTAGTTATATTGGGTGGCCTTCAGTGGCCATTGTGGCCTTCGGTAGCCATCGGTGGCCTTCGGTATTTAGTAGGACCCACTTAGGATGCCGAAAAATTATGACTGCACATATATACACATTGGACTTATTTCTTATCAACCTACCTCAATTGTTTACAACAGGCTTGCACTACAGTGGAAGAACCTAACTCGGATAAAATACTCTCTATTTTAATCTTTCCCAAGATTTGGGAAAGAAAAGTGGTGTAAAAACACCACGAAAAAATAAGCCAAAACTGGGCCGAGTGCCATCGGTGCACACCCAGTATGGGACGCTCTTCCATAGTACAAATCCCTGACTTCCGTCACAGTGCGCAATGCATCAATTCGTCATTCTTTTTCTATCCGAGGCACGAGCAGGATGTGTTTCCGCCATATGCATTATGAAACAGTGATAATTCAACTCGTGGATAATGGTTTTCTTGTGACTGGAATTATGGATCTGAAGATCGTATAATAACAGGACTGTGTTTTATATATTCTCGTTTATTTTTTCAACCACATTCTCATTGTTTATTAATTACTATTCTGTTTTTGCGAATGTTTTGCGACATCGTGTCATCGCGATTCGTCAATGAATTTTTTCGGTTGATAAAAATTTTTATTGGAGTCGGTGTCGGCCGTCTGGGTTCTGCCACCTTCTCTCGTAGTTGAGGGTGTTCTTCTACTTTCTGTTTCTGTTGAGTTCACCTTTTTCTTCTACTGCTCTCACCTCTGTTCTTTCCAGTTCGGTTCCTTTAGGGCAATTCCTTTTGTCCTCGCCATTGGTGCGTTCTCGTGTCCGTTTCGTCCGCACATGCGGGTGGTGTGGAATGCAGTCGTTTCGGGAGCCTCCCGACTCGACCACGTCTGATGTGAGTTTACCCCCTCCGTGGGCGATGTGCAGCTCCTCCTGCACCTGCGGGGAGGGGGGGCACTGTCGTTTCGGGGCCCCCCGACTCGACCACGTCTGGTGTGAGTTTGACCCCCTCCGTGGGGGATGTACAGCTCCTCCCGCTCCCGCGGGGGGTGGTGAACGCTTTTGTTTCGGGTCGCACGATTCGACCACGTCTGATGAGAATTGCTCCTCCTCCATGGGGGATGTGCAGCTCCTCCCGCTCCAGCGGGGGGTGGAGACCGCTTTCGTTTCGGGGCTTCCCGATTCGATCATGTTTGGTGAGAGTTATTCCCCTTCCGTGGGGAATGTGCAGTGTTTTACCGTGGTGGATACTGCGGGAGCTGTTGGTTTTCTGGTGTAGAGATGCCTGGTTCCGGGACTATGTGCCCTCTCCAGTCGACATCTGAGGTTGTCACTAGGGTTGTGACTCCTCCTTTGGAGGCCGAGCTTGGTGGCTCTCTCCGCTTTTCCGCCAGTTCCAACAGCTCCTGTCGTATCTGCTGCTACTGCTGTTCCGTCTACAATGTCATTGGGCACCGTTTTTAGCCGGCCTTGGCTTCTCCCTGCCAGGGTCTGCAGGGATGTCTGTAGTATGGTTGTGGGGTTTCGGCCTCAGCCTTCCCAGACTTCCACTCGGCGAAGTCAAATGGGGCTGCCGACTGAATCCCATACTGTGTCCTCTCAGCCATTGAGCACAGTAGTTTATACCTGCAGTGGTCTGCTGCGGTGTCTGGTTGTGTAGACGTGGGGGTATCGGCCTCAGCCTTCCCTGATTTCAATTCGGCGAAGTTGGAAGTGGCTGCCGGCCGGACCCTCTCCTGTGGTCTCTGCGCCGTTGAGCACCACAGTTGTCATTGGATTCGGTTGTTCTTAGTGGGACACTATGAACTCCGTGGCATTTCCGTCCCTCATTCTGGCCACACGACCAGTTTTGGGGGTCCAACGTCTTTTGTGCAGTCTGGACCTTCTGCCCTGCAGAGGTCAGCGGTGACTCTCATGAGTTCCTGCTATGTTGATCCTCGGGGTGTGTCACACCCCTATACACGTCTGGCTTCAGACGTTTTCGGCTGCCGCCCGTCGTCCCATGTCGGGTCTTTTGGAGGATCGTGACCCTTCGCTGGTTCAGAGGGTCAGCGGTGAAGCCACTTTGCCGGTTCGTTCCCCTGTCAAACCGGCCAGTACGGGCAGTGAGCTTAGGGAGGCCCTCTCCTTACTCACTCAGGTTCTGTCAACGAGCCTTCCTGTTGCTTCCAGCGAGGCAGCGAATGGTTTCCAGGCGCCTCCTGTGGCGCCGCCTCCCGGGATTAGAAACAGGCCGCTTTCTGATCCCGTGGTGTTCCGACACCATGGGAGGCGTCGGCTGGTTTGCCCATGATGGGCTGTGTGTCTTCCGACTCAGGGAAAGAGTCAGACATGCTTGATGTCGAGAGCCAGCAGTCTTTGGACTTGGGGGCAGCTCTTGTTTTCATGTTTGGGTTCCTTCCGGATCTCAAACCATCTAACCAGTCGACAGTGTCAGCCAGGCCGCGATCATCGGTCGCGTGCCAACAGTCTGTGGAGCAACCTGCTTCTGGGCGCCTTCGACCGTGCCCTTCGGTACAGTTGGTTGAAACTTTTTCAGCCTTGGACTCCAAGCTAAGTTCCAAGGCTATGAAGGCTCCGTTCTTCACCAGGGTTGACACCTTTTTGCCTCCGGCGCGTTATCGTTCCTACGATTCCGCCAATCCGTCGGTCTACCAGACTTTGACGGTTTTGGATCAGGACTCCAATTCCCTCGGGCTTTCCAAGTCCAAGTCTGCCGTCATTCCGATGACGACTCTGGAGTCCACATTGGGCTTATCGAGAGAGATGCTTGGTATGCTTTCTCTCTCCGATCACGTCTCAGCTTTTGCTGCTTATCTGCCTTCAGATAAGATTGACGAGGTGCAGGCTCCTTTGCGTGTGCTGTCCACGGCGCTCATGCATCTTACTCACGCGCATGCCTGTAACACGGCTAATCTGGAATTAGTTCGAAGGGACTCTGTGCAGGACACAGGCTGATCCCTTCCTGAGGAGCAGTACGCTGCTCTTCGATCTGCTTTTTTTGACAGGTCCGCAACTTTTCCATGATTCTGTGTTGACGGTCCGGGATGACGTCCTACGTCATTCCAACGATCAGCTGCTATTTCTTCAGCTTGATCAGCCTTCTAGGGTAGGCACGGGCCGTTCCAAGCCTAACAAGTACCCTCTGCTTCCTCTGCGAAGCAAAAGGGGCTGATCCTTCTGCCACCGCTTCTACTTCTTACTCAAGGGGTAAGGGTAAGCGTCGGCAGTCTTGAGGGAACTCCCAGGATTCTTCATTCAGTAGAGGTGTTTTCTCCTCTCGCGAGCCTCGTCGGGGTTCGCAATGAAGGTCCTCACCTCGACTCGTCCCAGGTTGGAGGAAGGATAGCAGAGTTCGCAGACCGTGGGCCACCATCACATCCGATCCTTGGATGTTAGATGTTGTTTGGTCCGGGCTGCGAATATCCTTCCGACGGCACTTCACTCTGTCTGGGGTGCCTTTTCCAAACATAGTTCCTTCAGACATTTTACGTCTGGAACTTTTGTCCATGGAGATAGACAATCTCCTGACAAAGGGGGCGATTGAGGTCATCAAGAACATTAGGTCAGTGGGTTTCTATTCCCGCCTGTTCTTGTTGCCGAAGAAGGATGGCCGACTCCGACCGGTTCTCGATCTGAGTTTCCTGAACCAGTCTATCATTGCTCCCAAGTTCAGCATGGAGACTTTCAGGTCGGTCCTCCGTTCAATTCACCAGGGAGATTTCGCTTCCAGCTTCGACCTGCGAGACGCTTACTTTCACGTTCCGATTCATTGGGCGTTACGGAAGTATCTCAGGTTCATTTTTCTGGGGCGAATTTACCAGTTGAAGGCCATGACTTTCGGCCTCAACCTGGTTCCTTGGTCTTTCACCAGACTGATGTCGCATGTGATAGCTTTCCATCGCATACAGCCAGGGTGACTACTTCGGCATATCGGGACGATATCCTCCAGGGGCATTCCAATGCTGCCTTCCTGGAGTCGGACGTCGCCACTCTGTTGAGCTTGCTCACGTCGCTACGTTTCAGAGTCAACGAGGAGAAGTCGGACCTGGTCCCTTCTCAGTCGTTTTATCATCTGGGGATGGCTTTCCGCACACAATTCAATTTGGTGGCGGTTCCCCAGGCCAAGGCTGTGATTCTCTCAGCTTTTGTTCCGACTCTGTCCCAGTCCACATCCGCGACGGCTCGGAGTTTTCTCCGGCTAATCGGTCTCTGCTGTTTGGTGACAGATCTCATTCCTCATGGTCGGCTGCGTGTCAGACCTCTCCAACACTTTCTGCTCAGTCGTTGGAGGCCGAATGTAGATTTTCTGGATCTGGTGCTTCAGTTTCCAGACTATCTTTATCCTCACCTTCTCCTCTGGGCGGATGTCCAGTGGCTTTCGCAGGGTGTTCCGTTGGACTTCCCCACGTCTGATCGCGTTCTGACGGCAGATGCCAGCGATCTCGGATGGGGTGCGACGATGGATCCTCTAGGTCTTTCCATTCACGGGATGGTGGACCAGGATCATGCAGCTCTACACATCAACCAGAAGGAGCTTCTTGCTCTTCTTGTGCGTTTCAGGCAGTGGATCCCTCACCTATCGAATCTCCAGGTCGTTCTGTTGTCCGACCATTCGACGGTGGTTGCTTACGTTCAGAACCAGGGCGGCACGCACTCTGTTCCAATGTACGATTGGCTTGGGATCTTATACTGCTCACTCAGGATGTCCCCGCCGGGGTGGCTGTTCGTCACATTCCCGGTCGCCTGAACGTCCTCGCCGACTCCCTGTCCCGTCGGGGCTGGGTCATTTCCACCAGGTGGATGCTCCACATGGCGGGTTCCATCGATCTCTTGTGACTAGTTGGAACCATCAGGTGGACACTTTCGTGACCCCGTGTCCAGATGCTCTGGCTTTCGCCGTGGACGCTCTGGCCCTCCTTTGGGATGGTCTTGTCGGCTACACCTTCCTACCGGTTCCGATTCTGCCTCAGGTTCTCACCCAGATATGAACCTGCAGTCGTCGAATCCTTTCGATCACACCCGTCGCTTCGGTGGGTGTGGATCATTCTGCTCCACTCTCTGTTAGCGGCGGTTCCGGCATGTCTCACTCTACCTCGCGACTTTCTTTGCCAAAGTCGCCCGGGAGGTTTTCAAGTTGACCCGACTTCATTGTGCCTTCGCACATGTCTTTTATCGGGTCCTGTCTCCTCCGTAGTGGTTTTTCGAGACACGCAGTGGAGTTGCTTTTCTTCAAGGAGGCACTCACTCCACTGGTTTAGCCTCTGTGGTTAAGTGGAAGGTTCTTCTGTCGATGGTGTGTGATCACTCTGTTGCTTCTGTCACTCCTTCGATCACACTGCTTGCGGAGTTTTCTGGTATATGTTTGTTTCTGGGGGTCTCCAGCTATGTGTACTGGTCCATGCTTCGGAGACATTTTTTTCCTATGTGATACCGCATTGTTTCAACATTCATCCTTGCCTCTCCAAGCTTGTTCAGCTCTTTTCCTTGAAAAGGCCTAGGACTTTGCAGTTTACTCCAAGATGGTCACTTTCTTGGGCGCTGCTCTGCTTGGGGGTGGGGGGTGTTCACGCCTTTATCCTGGATGAATATGCGTTTTCCCACATGCCAGATCTCTCCTGCATCCATTTCTTGATGGACTTGTCTTGCTATTCGTGCAGCTTCCGCTTGTCTAGCTACTGGTGATTGTATTACCAATTGTTTTTTCTGCCAGGAGGTGCGTGCATTGTGTTCCTCTTTTAATAACTCTGTCATGTTGTTGGATGACTGATGTTATACTGGCAGCCTTCTGGAGAAATGCTACATTCTCCTTTTCTCTGCGACAGTTGCAGGAGCCGACAGAGACCCTTGGGGCCCTCTTTCTTCGGCTCAGGATGTTGTCTATCCAAGCTCTTCAGCTTTTTTCAGGGTCGGTTCCAGCTTTGTGCTGTTACTGCCCTTTCTGTCTGTGCGTCGCACTTCACCATACGCCTCATCTTTCATTGGCTTTTCTAATGTTTGTGAAGCTATGGTTTGATAGGCCTAGGGATCTCTTCCTCTGTCCATGGTCCCAGTGCTATTGAGTTATGTGTGGGTTGGTTATGTGATTCCCTCCAGCCTTTTATCTATTCAGCCTGTTGTAAACAATTGAGGTAGGTTGATAAGAAGTATAAATTTTATAGTAAATTTCCTTTCTTATTATACCTACCGAAATTGTTTACATGGAGGCCCTCCCGTCTTCTTATTCGGGTAAGAATCCTTCCTCCCCGCTGATCACATAACTCCTGTGTTGTTCGGAATCAAAAGAATGACGAATTGATGCATTGCGCACTGTGACGGAAGTCAGGGATTTGTACTATGGAAGAGCGTCCCATACTGGGTGTGCGCCGATGGCGCTCGGCCCAGTTTTGGCTTATTTTTTCGTGGTGTTTTTACCCCACTTTTCTTTCCCAAATCTTGGGAAAGATTAAAATAGAGAGTATTTTATCCGAGTTAGGTTCTTCCACTGTAGTGCAAGCCTGTTGTAAACAATTTCGGTAGGTATAATAAGAAAGGAAATTTACTATAAAATTTATACTTCCTAACACTACATTTATTCCGTTGTACTGACTACAGAACTGTTAACTGTTGGCCAGAAAATTTCGAATGGAATTAAAAAAAGAAAAAAGATGCTTCAATGATGAAAAGAAACGTTTTGTGCAGGGCACAAGCGTCCACACATGCAAGAAGGATTTTGATGAAGATACTTTCCAAGTACTAATCTTCTTGCAGTAACTGAACATTTGGACATCTTTTCCTGTTAACATTTCCAGACTTGGGAAATGATTAGCTTAGTAGACTTTGATAAAAGCAAACCACAGGTGGTGGTGCTCTGTGGGGGGGGGTGGGGGGGTGGGGGGGGTGGTCATGAAGAAGAGGATGGTGGGGGGGGGGGCGGTAAATCAACAATTATTTTATGATTTTTTAACATAGCATAATGCATCAGCATAATTGACAACTAGATCTGGATACAACCTGGTGTTAATGGTGGTCCATGAGCTGAAAATTCGCCAATTTTTCTTTTTGTTTTGTCCCTGCGCAAACTTCCCTGAAATCCATCCCATTTCCCTGAAAAATCACCCTAAGGTTCCCTGAAAAATTATTTTGAATGTTAACATGTCTGGTCAGTACAAACTTCAAACCTAACTCAGTGTACTTCTTTATAACAGTAATAAATGAAGCAGGTCCAAAAAGTTAATTTATTATTATTATTATTTTAAAGAATTAGTTTAATGAAAGTAATTTTTTAAAATAATAATAAAAAACAAAATTTTTTTGTGTTCATGACCATTCTTTTCTCATATATCTTATAATAAGCGCATTCATACAAATGATTTATGAAACATAAGGGTATTTTTGCATAATGAAAACTATGATTCCGTCAAATGGTCAACATTTTTTGTATTAGCAGCTTTCAAAGAAAATATTGGCATTTGGGTGATCAACACTTGTTCTGACCAACAACAAACATTTCTGACAGACTGGAATAGTCTGTTTTGTTTTAGGTCTAAAAAATGAATGTAGACAAACGATAGCGGTGAGAACTATATATGCCAAAAATACTTACTCTCATTATTGTTTGCTTCACAGGGATGATGCAGAGATGATCATGAATAAAATTGTACCTGAGGTATGTTTAAAATCTACTTCTGTTGGCCTGTGGTGTCAGTGAAGCTTGATCTCGACTGAATTCAATATCCCCTGCACAAACAAACACTGTTGAGATGAAAAAATGGAATGAGTAGCCCAATTCACTGTTAAGTAAATACAGATTATTAAACCGGTCAGTTGATCTAAGTCGTCATATTGTGCTGAGTTGATGAGACCAGATTGGACAGATTAAACAAGTTGCCATTGGAATTGATTTGTTCTTGTCGATGAAAAGGAATAAGACAACCTGGATTGAAAAGTTTCCATAGACATTGTGTTTGATCTGGCTGATCTGTTCTTGTCGATGAGATGGAATATGACAACCCGGATTGATTGACTGTTGTAATAATCTGTTTATTATATGACATTAGATATTCACAAATTCACATCAGTTGAACTTCGTTTGAGACTGGCATGAAATACATTTAAAAAAATTGAAATCTTGTCATGTAAACCAGATTTGATGAGCAAACTATAGTGATACTGATGAGTTATTCAGGGTAGTCATATAATAAATACAGGTTATTACCACCATGTCGGTTTCCGAGATGGTGTAGTGAAGTCGAGACCTTGCCTTTGGGAATATATCGACGAGTCTGTTAGGACTCATTGATGTATAACGCAGAGGCAAGGTTGAGACATCAGAACATTATGTTGGAAACCCTCTTGGTGGTAATAAATAGATATTATCATAACAGTGTGTTGATCCGTGTCGTAGTATGCGACGACACGGATCAACACACTGTTATGATGATATGTTTATCATATGACACGCAAATAGTAACATAATTTGCTCACTTCGATTCACTGGCCGTTATAAATTAGATACCCAGATTCTTCCCGGCAGACGAAACAACAACGACTTCCCTAGTTACGAAAACTGTTCACGGAAACTCTCGGATATTTCCGTGGGAGTGTGATATGGATTTTTGATTTCCGTAAGAGTGTGATATGGACTTTTGATCCGGAAAAATCTCACCCGGTGTGATACAACAGTTTGGAAAACATAGTCAAACAGTAGTGATATTTAGGGTAAAAATGTCATAGTCATATGATAACCAAATTTATCTTACAATATTCCCCTCTTTCTTGACTTGTTTGCATATATTTTAACAATCATTCGGCATCTCTGAATTGATATTTTATGAATGAAGATCATGATGTCATTTTATTACATTCTTGAGCAAATGTGCATGATGTAATACGCATTCATTGATTCACTTGTACTTTTACGGCCGAAGTTTATAGTTGTAGTGTTTCAGCTGCGTGTTTCGTTGTTTTATTTTTGGGGTTTAATGCTCGGTAGGCCTAAATAAATATCTGGTCTAATTTATTCCACTGAGTAGGTGATTTACTTGTCATTTAATTACTGTAATCAAAATGGTCGCCTCGACTTGTGTTAGTGTTCAACCGATTACCAAAAATGGTTGCTGACTGATTACCAGTTATGTGAGCTCACAATCGGCTGATTCTGATGCCGATTCCGATTGTTATAATGTGCACTACTATTATTATTATAATTTATTGATGTTTAAGGTCACATATTTATGCACAATGGCTAATCATGACCGTGACAGTTTTACGGGTGGAGGAAGCCGGAGTACCTGGAGAGAACCACCTAGCAACGACGAGCAGCTGCCAGCTCCCCAACATCGTAACTCCGCACTGCAGCACAGGCAGGGTTAGATTGGTTGAAGACATGCATACCATCGACGTGCAGTACGCCTTAGTACACAGCGTCATCGTGCCCAGACATGGGCAATGGGGGGGTGAAGTATCTTGTCCAAGGACACAATGCAGTTGCCGCAGGTGGGATTCGAGCCGAGGACCTCTCGGCTTGCAGCCTGCACCTCTACCTACCGAGCCACCGCGCCCATTACTTGCACTACTAGATAAGTTGAGGCTCTAAAGAACTATGTTAAACTGAACATGTTTTCACAGAGTTAAACTTCATTGACCGGGGTTGCAGTAAAATTACCAGTTGCACACACTTGGGCGGTAAACGTGGCTCTGAGAGCCACGTTTACCACCCAAGTGTGTGCAACTGGTAATTTTACTGCAACCTGAGTCAATGAAGTCCAAAATTCACTTTTCCAGTTTGGACTGGCAATTGCCGCAGGTATGCTCAATTGTAAGCTTTACACGTCGTTTAACTTGTATATCCCATAAATGGGCACCTAGAGAGATTAAGAATACACATTGCAGTGTATTCCTTATAGATGAAAAACCATCTGTTTAATGTAATGCATTTCTCAACTTTATTGAATGGTGTCATTGACATCATTTTACATTAACAATTGAACAATTGCAGAAGATAATAAAATGCGGTTAATGAATCATCACAAAATGCTTGGCAACAATCGGTTGAACCGATGTTCCAGGAGCTGTTGCCATTGTCATCCGATTGCCCACAATCGGCCAATTGTGGTGGCCGATTCTAATCATCTGTTTAACACTAACTTGTGTTATCAGTTTTCGATGAGTGCAGGTAAAACGAAAAAGTTCTCTTTCTGAATAGAATCACTGCCCGTGTGGTTACTACCCTCAATAAAGATTTGTATTTTGTCTTGACGTTTTTACTTGTATTGGGGGAAATATGTTCTTTGTGTATGATAAATTTTCATTCCAGATAGACAACACTTGCTCAGAATTTTTCTTAAAAAACATATTTATGACATCATAGCTATGGAAACAAGGTCCTGTGACTGTTCAAATGATTGGCTGCTGTCTATAAGAGTACCCAAATTAGTTTACTGTGTAACCTACTGAGTGAAATCCATATTATATCATCAACAAATTCATTGGTACTGGGTTCTTTTTTCTCAAATGTGTAGTTTCTATAAAAGCCTGAAGATTGACACACCCAGCCAGATAGAACCCTATGATGTAGCTTGCAATTAAAAAAGAAACAAATAAGTTATATAATCTTGCTTGATTTCTTGGGGTTTAAAAGAACCTTGTTTTAATGGTTGCCTTACAGGTCATCATGAATATCTGCTTGTCATTACATGAAATTTCCTTACCACCCACCCAACCCTCCAAATAGTCCTTTGTCATTACTTGTACCATCCTCTCTTCTTTTTCCTTTCCCTTCTTCTAATCAAGAAACTCCTTTAGTTCAGGGGCATCAGGATGTCTGACAAATGTTTTTTTTTATCTCTTCTCATCTTCTTTGGATACCATCTTTCTCTTTTTCTCATCCAGTAAATAAATGGGTTTGGTCTTCCTAAGTGAAGCCTAATGCAGGAGGCAGCTCACTCATGGAAAGTACTATTCCATGAAGAAAATTGTTGCTGTGTCCACTCAAAATGTACTGTTACATGAATACTGTCCTCTCCCACCTTGGTAGTCCAAGCAGCACCCAGAGCCAACAATGACGTCTTGTGTTCTGATGTCAGAGCGACCACATAAGTCATATTTCAATATCCAAGATGTGAAATTACACTGTTTCCTGTTGGGCAAATCTAAATAAACATCAGCTGAGCTGCAACGTTTCAAACAATCATATCTCTCCAACTTTAATTGCATTTCCTAAGGTTTTGTTTTTTTCAGATTCGGTTTTGGGTCGGTTTCAGGAAAAAAACGCGCTTTTGGTTCAGGGGGAGGCCACCAAAAATTTGCAAGACGTGACGTGGGGGTGATGGGTCTCTTGAGTGCGCCAAAAATGTGCATTTCCAACTTGTGCAATTTTTTGAATTTTTTAAAAATATATCAATATATCAGCTAATATATACCATCATTTGTGTTTCAAACCTTAAAGATGATTAACATAAATACAACATCAGGAGGCTTTATATGTGAGAATATTGGGCTTAAACTGGGAAAATGTCACACGTTAGTAGGGGGTGGGTGTCTTGTTCGAAATTTATAAAATGTGCAGACAATATTTTGGGAACAATCAAATGAAAATTTGTTCCCGTATATGTACACCTGCTCTGGCCAAGCCTGATAATGAACAGCTTGTCATTTGTAGATTGGGGCCCACAGCAGCCCACAGAGGTTTAAATTGGTGGTACCAGTTTAAGCCTTTACCTAACATGAAAAGCAGACAACACTTACCAAAAAATGATTGAATAACTAATTTTTTTCATTTTTTGTCTCAAAAACATAGGTTATGACCCCTCATTGGAACAAGCTCGATGAGCTCGTTCCAATGAGGGGTCATAACCTATGTTTTTGAGACAAAAAATTAAAAAATAATAAAAATTAATTGGCGATTTTTTTAGAATAGTGCTGGCCAGTTTTGACCGTTACGTTGGGTAAAGGGTTAAGAACATTATGAAAACCGCCTAAAGACAGCTGTGCCTACTAAGTTTATAAGCTTATTTTGGATTTTAATGGGAGAGTGGGGGGTGGGTGTCTGAGAACGGTAATAGAAAATTTGCATGTAGTGGGTGGGTGGGTGTAAAAAGGAGCCGAATAAAAAATAGGATGTCACATCTTGCAAATTTTTAGTGGCCCATCCCCCCCCCCCTCCCCCCCCATTTGGTTTGTTTTTTCTATGTGTTAAGAACAGATAGTAAATAACGCCTCAGGCTTCTTAACTTGGAAAAATATCTGCAATAGTTTGTATGACACCACTCGCCACAAAAGCCCTGTCCATAAGTGTCCCCTTTGGGTTCAGCCTAACTTCCCTGTGATCATTCTAAGGGATCAGATGCTAAGCCTATTTAGTCAGAAAAAAAACATAAATTAGAGTAACAAATGAATAATGTTCAAATTGGATTTTGAGAAAAAAAAGTCAAAAATGTTTAAAAATTTTGATGGTGAAGAAATACTTGCAAAAATAAAAAATAAAATAAAAAAAATGCCCGCCCACATGCAATTTTACAAAAAATATGCCACCACCCATGTTATTCTGTAGATTATGAGGCCTAAAACATAAAACAAATCAAGAATATGAACTTTTGATGGCAAAGAAATAATTACAAAAGTAAAAAATAAAATGAAAAAACCGACCGCCCACATGCAATTTTACAAAACATGGCCTGAGAAACAGAAGATCTACTTTGTGGAGGCCTAAATACAACTCCCTCAGCTTACATGTAACTATTTGTTGCCCTTGGAGGGGAGCTACCTTGTTTTAGCACCAGAAAATCCTTGAATTTTTTATCTCTTTCTCCGTGATAGCCCTTGAAAATATCAGGCTTGTACAAATTGGAAATTAAAGCAACCTACAATGGAGTTAATAATTTCAGTTAAATTTGAGGTGATTGTTTGTTCTGACATTGCATTTTAATTTTGTTCAAATTAACTTGTCCAGCCCTATAGGGGAGAGGGTGGGGGAAATGCTCCCAAATTTTAAAAAGATCTTCTCATGAACCCATGGGAATAATGACATGATATTTGGTACCATGGAAGTTTATTCAAACAAATTCATACAACAATATTTACCTTTGTAATGGGAGGAGCAAGATTTTTTCACCCACCCCTTTCTTATTTTCTGAACCGATGAGCCGATTTGAACCAAATTTGATGTGTGGTATTAATACATTGAGTCATGAGTACTTGATTTACCCATGTTTCCCAAACAACATGGAACAGAGAACTGTTAGTTGGTATGAAGCATCCAGTGCCAGTAGAAAGGATTGTTAAAAGAAAATTGCCATCTGTTGTGTCATAGGCATTGTACAGGGGACGCGAAAAACTTCTGAGTCAGTATATTTGTAAAAATTAATCAAATCTTTTCCAGAACTACTGAGCAGAATCATTTGATATTTGGTATATAGCATCCGGAGGGGGAGGGGGGTTCTCAGATACAAGTTTGTTAAATTGAAGCCTCTCAGTTCATATTTGGGCTGAATACAGGAGCCCAAATTTTAACGTGGTGCAATATGAGAAGTAATCTTTAAGAATCTTCTTCTCCAGAACCACTAGCCAGAATATTTTAATATTTGGTGTACACCATCATTAGGCCTACAGGGGTCAGATTCAAGTTTGTTCAAACCAAGTAACCTAGTCAGTATTTGGACTCCCTGAAGAGGATCAAATTTTAACTAAGTGTAATATGGGGAATAATCTTTAAAAATCTTTTTCCTCAAATCCACCAGTTAGAATCTTTTGATGTGTGGTGTACAGCCTCCTTATAGGGGTCAGATTCAAGTTTGTTCAAATCAAGTCCCACAATTAATATTTTGGCTCTCTATTAGCTTGAATTTTAACTTCTTGCAATGTGAGGTATATTCTTTAAAAATCTTCTCACAAAACTCCTGATCAGAATCTTTTGATTTATGGCATGCACCATCATCCTTAGGGGAGTCAGATTCATGTTTGAAAAATCAAGTCCCTGGGGTAATTTGTAAAAAGCAAGTCCCTGGAATAATATTTGGGCTCCCTATTGGATCCAGAATTTTAACTTAGTCCAATATGAGGAATAATCTTTAAAAATCTTCTTCTCCAGAACCACTTGTCAGAATCTTTTGATATATGGTGTACAGCATCCTTACATATGCCAGATTCAAATTTATTCAAATCAAGTCCCTTGGTTAATATTTGGACTTTCTATGGGATCCTATTGGCACTCTCCAATAAATTGTAACAAAAGAATTATTTATGAACAAAATCTTACTAAACTAAGGCTACTCTTGCTGATAGTGGGGCATCTTTGAAAAAAATACCCATGTTTCAAATCGCCTTTCAAAAATAATTTAGTCCTCAACCAGTTAACAGGCATATTCAATGAACAGGGATTTGATCACTTGCCTTTATATTGGAAATAAACAAAATATAATAGATTAAATGCCTGTATTTTGATGTTTTGAGGCCAAGTAGGTCTGTAAACAAGGGAAATTCAGGAATATTATTAACTAATTTCTCAACATATTACAATATTTTATATTTAGTTTACAGGAGTTTACTCTTTAACCCATATGTAATTAAGAGGACAAATTTCCCATGAAAAAAATTGTAAATGGTTTTATGTTTGGAAATTATATTCAATTAACAGTGTTATTTAATTAAGAGATATATAATTAAGAGGGGCTCCACTGTAATACAGTGGAGCCCACTTAATTGGATATCTCTTAATTGTATATCCCTGTTAATTGAATATAATTTTCAAACACAAAACCATTTACCATACCTTCAGTACACATTTGATCTGTTAATTGCATATGGGTTGTAGAGTAAACTCCTGTTAATTGTATATAAATTTTTGTAATATGTCGAAAAAGTTACTGTGACATGCACCAAATTCCCCTTATTTATCAACCTTTTTGGCCTCACTACATCCAATAGACATTTATTCTATTATATCTTGTTTGACAGAGCTTTATGAGCTCTGTCAAACAAGATATAATAGATTAAATGCTCACTTTACCCCCAGAACACAGGAAACTGACCTTTTCCCTGTTAATTGTATATTCCTGTTAATTGAATAATTTTCACTGGCAAAATGGATATTCAATTAAGAGGATTCTACTGTACTAGAGTTCTAACTGAGTTATTTCTCACAGGGTCTATACTTGACCACACTTAACGTTTATTCTCTGCACTTAAAGTGTTTTGTCAAGTTTTGTTTGCTGGTTACTTTTGCTTACATTTCAGAAATGGCCGTATACACATACAATGGAGGGTGCTGATGATATGGTGAGTACATAAGATCGATTGTCCCCACAACTGTTCTTGACAAAAATAGGGTTCGTCACCACAGAATATACACAATGCTTTTTCAGAGTTTTAGCATTATTTGATTTTGAATATAAATCCTCAAAAATACTTTTATCCATCACATAATTGTGATCAAATAGCCCATTACAGAAATATCATCTGTAATATGCCTAAAAGCATATGACGTCAGAAGTTAATGTGATGGCCTAACATTGTGTGTGAATTGGTTTGGAAGTATAAGCTCAGAACTTACTTGAGCACCCCCTGAAATGTTTCATGACAATGAAGTTGCTGTTACTGATTATTATGTTTTAATGATTTGTATGACTTGCAGTACATTTCATCAAGTGAAACATGATGTTTCTGGTTGATAGTGTACCCCAAACACATCCCCTCGCCCACGTGAAGCATGTTTCCCACGAATGTCACAAAAACAATTCTCATCCACATGCAATATCTGGGTATAAAACAAGAAAATTTGTCACTTCATTTATCAATAAATGTTGACATGGCAAGGAGGAGACTTTCAGAGGCACTAAGATGTAGGGCTGGGCGATATGGGAATCTGAATACCGGTAACGATATCAGAAAAAATATCGCGATATACCGGTATATCGTGTAGCAGTGTGTGAAACACATATTAAATGCAAGGGATATCATGAATAAAAAATATATTTTTGGAGCAAAAGATAGACGTATCACTTACTGCTCTGGGAAAATGAGTGATTTGAATGGAAGACCATCATAATCCATGTCTACAAAGTTATTGAACCCATTGTTTAATACGAAAATAAGCCATAAAATTATCATGGGTTTACTGGCTTTCATCTGAATCTGGGATGCAAGTAAATTAGTCTTTGTCAATTTAATTCCTGTAAAAACATGATCAGCCTCAGTTGACTGATAAGCGTTTAATTACTGAGCCAGTCAATTGTCACATTGTGTTAATTGCGTATGTGTGGCTTCATGAAAACAGTGGCAAACAAAACTTTTTTATCAAAACAACGGGTGTCCAGTTGATGGAATTCCGAGGGCCTGGTTTCACAACGAACCAGTAGTAGCTCCTCCCCTTCTCCTATCTTCCAGCAGTGGACTTCCTCAGATGACAATGTCAAATGTCATCTGTCACATGTCAGGCCAGTCGGTTTGTTGATATTAAGCATGCCTCCAAGACGTGATCACCCTTCACTTTCATGATAGTCTGCAGGTGTCAATCACCAGCCGACAATGTTTTCTCCCAGTGATGGCATCACACATCTGTCATATTTGACAAAAATTGTTGCATATTTCGCAATTGTGAATATGTGTGATTTGAAACATTTTTGAGTCAGATTGGCTGACAATGAATTCAGCGTGACAGTCGGGTGTGTTTTCCGTGTAACAACAAACTATTTGTGTGATGTATGCTATTTTAATTATTCACTAATTAAAAATAATCAAACAAATTTAGCAAACAAGTATTAAATTTTTATTTCATAATTTCTCCATGAATGCTTGCATGTCGGTGACAATATGTCAATAAACGAGATAAAACGTTTCTCTCGTCATCTCTCGCTGTTTATCATTTGTTCACGAAATAAGGAAAGATAAACTTCCTGTATTATCAAAGCAACTTTCTGTGCGATTTTACGAAAAAACACATGTTGAAATTTTATTATCATGTGACCCAAACCAATATCGTTACAGATGATATACCGGTATTGCCGAAAAATAGACGATATTTAACCAGTACCAATTTCAATACCGGTATTTACCGGTATATCGAAATATCGCCCAGCCCTACTAAGATGGCAGATCATTGGCATGCATGCAACAGGCATGTCATTCAAAGCTATCGGAAGGCAACTTGGCTATAGTCATCAGCAAACTTGTCCAAAAACATCAACAAACCAACGATGTTAAGGACCGAGTAAGGCCTGGACAACTCCAAAAGTCCTCTGCTTAGGAAGACCGGAGTCTGGCATGCCTCGTTGATGTGAACCCTTCTTCAAGTCGGGTTTTGAAACACCTTTGGCACCCCAACAGGTATTTGTGCAACAGAACTGTCCGAAACCGAGTATGAGGTCCAGAAGGATCATCAAGCATCCAGCTCTGTCTGATCAGCATCAAAGATGATGTTTGGAGTGGTGTGTGACCTGCCAACATTGGAATCTCGGGACGTGGTGGAGAGTCCATTGGTCAGATGAGAGTAGGCTCCTGCTTCATGTCACAGATGGTCGTATGAGAGTGTGGAGGCATAGAAATACTGCTTACATGCACAGGAACATCAGACCTACTGTTCCGTATGGTGGAGGATCAGTAATGATCTGAGGATTTGAAAGATAGCATGAAAGTAATGACAGTTTCTATTAACACCACCGCAAAAAAACAGGGGGTGTTTAATTAAGTTCCAGGTGTATAGAATTGAATTGATCATCCATTTCATTCCAGCCAACATATTCATTGCTCTTTAAGGGTAAATTTTTACTTGAGCAAAGTCAAAGCAGGACACATCTGTCAGGGTAAAGACATCAAGGGATCGTAAAACTATTTGTCAAAATATCAAAATTTCCACCCTCTATATATTTTATACTACAACCAATGGCCCAGACTTAGCTGCTGCAAACTCAATATTATCAAGGGCCAAACACAAATCCCCCAAACTTGCATACAATACCAAAAGTTAAAAATCCTATCGGGCCCTCAATACTTTTACTTCTTGCGCATGTGCAGTACTCAGGAAGAGACCGGAATTGGCACAAACATCATTCTTTGTTTGGTCCTAAGTCAGTAAACATCTCAACTGACATCTGCACTTCAAATCTCTCTTTTCGTGGATGCCAGACACAAATCAATGAAGTATATGGTGGATTCAAGGCAGTAAATGGATGATGGAAGTGAACAACGGTGGTTTGAGACATTCAGGGCTGTAACTTTTTAATAATATGAAAATTATTTCATGTTGCCCAATTTCGGGATATACGCCTTGACGTCATTAGTTTTGCTAATGATTTACCTACTGTTGGTTATGTGTTCCTTCCCTATCCTTCCATGAACCCTCCTGTTAAACTCCTAATCTTTTTGGCGGTTTTAATTGAAATTTTTTATTAAATTTCTTGGGAGTTTAACATTTGTTACAGAATGTTTATTCTGTTTATCCCCATGGTTACGTCTTTAACCTAGGGGTGTTGGGTCATTTTTTGTCTTGCATCTTCTATCAGGTTATCGTTTTTTCTTTGTATGAAGATCTAGCATTGCATCTGGTAGCATTTAAATCAGTAACTGATTTTGGGCCTTTCTTTGTGCCTGTTGTCTTGTTTCCGGTTTTTAGCTCACCTGACTGAAAGTCATGGTGAGCTTTTCTGATCACTTTTTGTCCATCGTCTGTCATCTGTCGTCCTTTGTACACCGTGAAGGTGGTGTTTGGGTCATTTTCTCTCAAGCCAATGGCTGCAGTTCAATGAAAATTCACATGAGTAGCGGTTATATAGGGGCATTTGGGTTTTTCTTCAAATTGGGTTTCTGCTCATATTGAGGAGGGGGGGTGAGGCCAAAATGCATAAATTTTTTAAAAATCTTCTTCTCATGAACCATCCGTAGCAGAGACTTGATATTCGGTATGCAGCTTCCATTTGAGGTGTAGCCTCAAGTTTGTTCAAGAGAAGTTTGACGGGCAATATTTGCCTTTGTTCTGGGAGGGGCAAGAATTTTCGCCAAGCCCAAAATTTCTATTTTCCAAAACGAGAGGCAGATTTGAACCAAATTTGATATGAGGGCTTATTGGGTCATAAGTACTTAATTTATGCCCAAATTTGTTTTCCCTTTGCCCCCATGGGAACCGCAGAAGCTGAAAATAGAAAAAAATTAAAATGACCATATCTCCAAAACTACAAAGCACTGAGAATTCTTATTTGGTGTGAAGCTTCCTTAGGACCAACAGAATGGAATGGTAAAAAAAAATTGCTATCGGTTTTATCATGGGGGTAATGGGAAAAACATTTAACACTACTTTTCTCCCAAACCACTGCTCCAAAAGCTTTCAAATTTCACATATAACATCTTTGGAAGATTGTTTCACATGTTTATTGAAATCAATTCCCTGGGTCCTTATTTGGGCTCTCTATGGGAGTCCAAATGTTTAAAATAGTGCATTATGAGCAATATTCTTTAAAAATCTTCTTCTTCAGATCTACCAATAGGAATCTTTTGATATTTGGTATGCAGCATGCTTAGGGAGGTGAGATTCAAGTTTGTTCAAGCCAAATCCCTGGGTTCATATTTAGGCTGAAAATTTGGGGTCCCAGTCTGGACTTAGAAATTTTGGACCAAAATCCGGAAATTAGTTTTTTGGTTTTTTATGCATTTTGGTCAATTTTAAGAAGCAAAACAAACTTTAGTCTGAAAATATTTTGTTTGGGACTTCGAAAATTTCCGAACAAAAATAAAAAAAAGTCTGTTTTTTATGCGTTTATCTCAATTTTGGGACGTAAAAGTGCAGGAACTGAAAATGGAAGGAAAATCCTGTGTATTGTGTGGGCACAATCACTTCATCTAGTTGGTATATGCTTTTCTTAGGAGGGGTGTATGCAGCTTATTCAAGTCAAGTCCCTGGTTTGATATTTAGACTACCATGTCAGGTGAGCACCCTAAGGCCCCCTGGGGCCTCTTGTTTCTATTGACGCTGTTTACATTTGACAACGCCCTTAACATGTAGTAATTAGTTTTATAATACTTTAGAATTACTCTTGGATACATTGATTTTTATTCCGGTAGTGTAGCTCAAAATAATTTGGCATTTGTCCACACTTGGGCTCTGTTGGGATGCTCTTGGGCGCATGATGTTCCCTTTGGGAACTTGGGCATTTTCCAAAAAAATTAAAAAAATTTTTTTTATAATTGTTTCAAAATTAATTTGTTTGCTATTTTCATGTATCCTTATCATGTATTTTTGATGTTGAATTTGTAGGAGTGCTATCGACTCTATTTTTGGATTGTAATTAATTAAGCTTACTGCTCTAAAAGCAAAGTGAGGAAGTCATCCTCGGATTTACATGCTTGTTGTCTTGCCTGTAGTCGATGCACTCCTACGGATTCTTGTCCTACTTCTGTACATTGGGATGACAGACGTTGGAGACGGGTGTCGTGGTACATTGTTGGCAGTGAGGTTCCTATGCTGGAACTGTCACTGCACGATAATTCAAGTTTTTCAGTTTCTTTTTCAGAGGAACAAGAACATGGTGATGGTATTGTGACACCCATCCATAATGTGCTACCGTCGTCGTGCTCTGATGAGCAAACAGAGCTAGCTGCAAAGGTGCTCATGAATATTAAGCAAGGGATAAGGCCTCTAGTTAGTGCTCTTATTCCTTTGCAAGCAGCTAGCTCGACCGGTGAAGCAGTTACCCTGTAAGTGGGACACCGGGTAAGTCCGTTACAGTTGTGAGGGAAGTGTAGAATTGGGTAGAGCGAGCACCTCAAAAACTAAAGCTCACCCCAGCGACAATGGCAAAAGGGAAGAAGCCTGCAAGTTTCTCTTAGGGAAACTCTGCGAATTCTGATAGACCGTGAGTTGGAGAGCCCTCTCTAATCCAGCAACATTTGGGGCCAAATGTTGTTTTAAGAAACTTGCCTGAGTAAGAGCTAACATTCACACTCGCCACTCTGGATGCTCCATCTAAACTGCAGCCAGTGTCGGCTACAGTTACAGCTTCTTCCTCAGGCAGATATAGCACACACTAGCTACCCGACTGCGGTTATCCGGGCAGCCGCCCAAAGACGTACCCAGGCTTCATTCATTGGGATGTTTGGAGAAGAGATCTACATCCAGGATCTCCGTCCCAGGAGCAGCAAGCGTTGTAAATACAGAAGACCGCTGCTCCTCAAGCCTCTGTAACGGACTTGCTGTTGCAGATTGCACAGCTTATCACAGCTTCCCAGCAAGTGCAAGCGCAGCCTTCCGCAGACTCCGGCAGTGAGTCGTCGGATGGTGCTGGGTAGGTCTGGTCATCTGTACATTCAGATTCTGTTGACCAAAATTCTCAGCTGAATCAGTTGGATGGTGAAAGGGAGAAGAAGGAGGATTACCCTTCCCTTTCGGAACAACATATAGTAGCGATGAATTTCATTCATCAATACTATCATGACTTTGTTCCACCTGATCAGCAAGCTGTGGGAGAAACCGCTGTCTTCTCTAAACAAAGATGCTGTGCGAAGGAAAGATAATGTTCTTTCCTTCCCGGGATTATCTTGGCAAGTGCCGGAGGCCTTCGGGCACATTAACGACACCATTTTCAATCTAGCAAGTTTGAATAAGAAGTCGGTTGTCATATCGGCATCTTCAATCAGCACGTTATTTTAAAACGGTTGGAGAAAATGTTCAGAGAGCTACTCTGCATCTGGATGAGCAGGCTGGGAATTTGGACATATCCTTGCCTACATCATTCAGTTTATGGATGTGATGGAATTTTCTATTTCATCTAATAGAGCGATTCTGGACGCTATGTTATACGCAGATCATTTGTTCCAGGGCTCTGGCGCAGCATCTATTGGAAAGGAATTCAGGATGTTAGTTCCTCGCTAAGAGTTTTTTCCAGGGCAGTCATGTATGCCACGTACCACTCTGTCCTTTCAGTGGCAAATTGGAGTTGGTTAGACATGATGCAGCCCTTGCGACATCATCAGTTATCGATGACAGGGTGAAAAGCTCTCTCCGGGTCGCTCCGGGCTCCAGACACACACTGTTTGACGACAGGCTTTCCTTAGTCTATGAACAGGCTACCAAAAAGCTTCCACCGCACTGATACTGAGATCAGCGTCTCAACAACATGAATCAGCTGGCCGGAGTAGGCGAGGACGTTCCAGTTCCCAATCATAGAAGGGAGCTCCTCGCGAGGGTCTAGGAAACCCTCTTACTCCAGAGGTCATCAGTATAGCGATTCGGGAAAGGGGTGCAAGTCTTATAAAGCATATAAGTCAGATGCCCCTAGGCCGACAGGACGGGGTTCTTTGTGGGAAGGACGTAGTTTCTCCTACCACAAACCTCGCAAGTCATACAGGTGATGGTCTAGACCTCTGTTGCTTTCCAGTTAGCGGAAGGTTATCAACCTCGCAAAAAACTGGATGAAAATAATGGAAGATCAGTGGATGAGAATGTAGTCTCGGCAGGCCTGCAGCTATCATTCCAAACAAAGCTCCACTTACAAGAAGTATGCGCTGGACCAATCTTCCGGCGAATTCTTCCAAGAGAGTCTCTCCTTGCGGAGGTACAGGCTTTCCTATCGAAGAAAGCAATAGAGGTCGTCGAGAATCAAAATTCTCCAGGTTTTTACAAGTCACCTGTTTCTCATCCCAAACCCAGACGGATAGTGCATAGATAGGCTGAGACAGCTGTCTTGTTTGGAATAGAGCCGTTAGAGGGAATAAGTACGTCTTTTCCCTTTCGATGTTGTATTCCTTGGCATCTAGACATTTAATGCTATTGTGGATGCCATAGTACCCTTATGTACTGTTACAGCGGTCTTTTCTTATACATTAGTGGCTAGTGTTGTAAGTCTCCATTTATTGAGCTTTCAGAGGCCGCAGGTGACACAGAAGTCTTCACGCAGATGAAGACTCATAACTGCACAGCTACCTTGAAACTACTGTCTCTTTAGGAATTACGGCTTTTAGAATAGCAGCTCGTCATTCTCTACCTTGCACAATGATAGTTGTAAGTCTCCATTCAGTGAGCTTTCAAGGTCACAAGTTACACTGAGATATCTGTCTTCATGGAGATGAAGACGTCTAAGCTACGTTAGCTAGGCTCAGACCGCTGTCTTTTGGGAATAAAACCGCTAAAGGAAAGAGTGCTTTTCGGTTTGTTTTCCGAGGTGTCACAGACTTGAGTCTTATTGCTTACACCATAGCCTAGATAGAATCATGAGCGGTGTTTTTCAGTAATTATGCAATAACATAACTGAAATAACTTATCTCTTGAGACGACTGTCTCTTTGGGAATTACGGCTGTTAAAAAGAGCGGCTCTTCATTCCCTACCCTGCGTGATGATAGTTGTAAGTCTCCGTTCAGTGAGCTTTCAAGGTTGCAACTTACACAGAAATATCTGACTTCACGGAGATGAAGACTTCTAAGCTATGGCTGGCATTGTAAGTCTCCTTGGGCTTCTAAGGCCGCAGTTATCAGCCTTTTAATTGTCTTTTCAGATTGGAAAACCTTTAGCTGCTTCAGCTAGGCTGAGTTCATTGTTCTATCGGACATGATACCGTTATGTTAGAGGAGGTTATTCTCTTCCTACTGGTATGGTTTGGTGTAAGTTATCTGAGGCGATAAGCCCTATTGATGACGCCATATTAACCTAGTGTGATTATTGAGCGTTTTTTCAAATGTCTATACTAAACTCCTTCTCAGGAATATATTTCCTAATATCAGATCGAACGTAAGGAGTTCATCTAGGTTTTTATGATTGGGTGTCGGAACATTGGTTTCGTCTCCCTCTTCATTTCTATCCAATCTATTGTTGTGGATTATATTTCCACTCTAGGGATTGGATATTATGTCTATATGGTGTATTATTTGGTCATCCCATCCATCCATAGTGGCATTATGGAGTCAGTCAGACATGAGGGAGCCCTGCAGTTCCTATACTATTGATAGCTAACACAAAGCGTTGCGAGTCGTGCCAGGTTACTGTTATTATGATCGCTTTGACTACAAGCTTTTAGCTGTATTACTCTTATTGAGAATAGCAGCAGCAGTATAGCCTCACTTATCTGGCGATTCAAGTAATGCAGGTGAGGGGAGGGGGGAGTTCAATAGGTATTATTCGTCGAACCCCTCCCCGCCAATATGTTAAGAGGCAATTACAGGGCAGGATGTAGTTTTCTTTCCATAAGCCTCGTACGCATTCAAGTATATGCATGCCGTTCATGGCTCCTTCATTGGCAGCTGGATTGTGTTCTAACGGCGACCTCATGGGCACATCCACTATATAGTTGATTTGTTTCCTGTGGTGGTTTGTTTATAGTCATATACGAGCATATGATTCCTGAACAATAAATTGCTAGCCTTCGTGGACATTTGTATCACTCGGTCATACCGTGGATACAGGCTGTATTCAGACGAGTACATGCAGGATTCTGTTGCTCGCGTACATAATATGTATATTTATTACGCAGTTTCATTATTGAATAGATTTTATAAAATTTTTGCTCTGTTTTATAGAGCTTATAAGAATTTTGGGTAATTTTGGGGCTATTTGTATCAGTTATGGAATTGCCAAGAAGCCATCTATGCATACGTTCTCAATTTTTGGCTTCATTATTCAGAGTAGTATATTCTTTCTCCGAACAACCATTGGTTGTAACGGACCTAGGGAATAATGAATTATGGTCCTCGACGGGTCTGTTAATCATAGCCTGTCCTGTTCCATGTTCTAAATCCAGGTTTCTACCAGAGACGGTACACAGGGGAATTCACATTCTCGTATATTCGTATGGTTCAATTGGAGTTTAATTATTGTAATTAATTGTACACCTGAACGGGGTCGCCTGTTGGTTACCTCTGAAGCGTGTTTGCTCTAACAGATACTTTCCATTGGGATTCAATTGGACAAATGTATGGTTGTACACGTTATTTCACCAGTTTTCGACCTATCTACGTATTCCAACTCCGGCATACGTTAGAAGCTTGCGCTTTTAATAACCGGGATCGCCATGATAGCCTTAGCTACTGAGGTGGTTTTAAGCACCAATAATTAATAATTGGGTGCCTGTTGGGCGAATATATATTGATTATTTGGTACTGCTTTTCACTGATTCCAGAGCGCTTCCCTCTTTGTTTTGAAGAATATTCTTTCAAAAAAGGGGGGGGGGGATTTTTCTTCATCTCTTCTGGCTTGATAATAAGTGGGTAACTATGAGCGAAGCTGTTTTTATCTGTAGATTATTACTGATTTTAGATATAGCTTGTTTATTGTATATATATGGCGTGTATTTGTGGGGGTTAGTCTCTCACTCTTGAATACGCCATCCTGATTTAAGTGGCTTAGTAAGGACTAGCCTTAAAATTGGGGGTCATTACACCCAATTAGCATATCATTCATGCTAAGAATACAGAATTTCATGGATATGGCTCCTTATTGATGATATATCTTCTCTATTATTGTATAGAGAGACATATATGTAATTCCCTTAAAAATTTAATCTCCTTTACACCTTGGAATGCAGGCTTAGGAGCTGTATTTGGTCTGCTAATTCTTAAGTCCTAGGCCCTCCACCTTTTTACAATTCAGCTAAGTCTGGGTCATTGGTTGTAGTATAAAAATATGATAAATTTAAAGTAATTTGTATAGTTTTTATACTTACCAATGACCAAGATGGGGATGGCCCTCCCATGAGTTGGCACTCATACCTCCCTGCTGAGTTATCTCTTTAGTAGGCTCATCTACAAAGAATGATGTTGGCGCCAATTCCGGTCTCTTCCTGAGTACTGCTCATGCGCAAGTAGTAAAAGTATGGAGGGCCAGATAGGACTTTTAATTTTTGGTATTGTATGCAAATTTTGGGGATTGGTGAGGGTTCAAAATTTGTGTCTGGCCCTTAATAATATTCAGTTTGCACCAGCTAAGTCTGGGCCATTGGTAAGTATAAAAAATATACAAATTACTTTAAATTTATCATTTTCCCATTTTGCAACTATGACTTTAATCAATTGTGTTTAGTTTAATAGAGCTCATTAACCCTTTACCTAACGAATCAGCCGTATCCGCCTGCATAATTTATAAATTAAGTAGTTAAAAAAACTATATATTTAAAAAAATTTCAATGAAACCATATCATGTGACCCCTCAGTGGAACGAGCTCATCGAGCTCGTTCCAATGAGGTGGATCACATGATATGGTTTCGTTGAAAATTTCAACAAAACCATATCATGTGACCCCCTCACTGGAACAAGCTGATTGAGCTCATTCCAGTGAGGGTCACATGATATGGTTTTGTTGAAATTTTTTTAAAAATTTGTAAAAACAAATATTAAAATAATAAATTTTGACATCGTCTGCATTGGGTAAAGGGTTAATATATGGCTAGCTGACAGCATTTGCAAAACTATTTCCCGAGTAACTAAACATTTTCATTTTATGCCTCAAAAACATAGCTTATGACCCCTCATTGGAATGAGGTTGATGACCTCATTCCAATGAGATGTCATAAGCTAGGTATGTATTAGTGGCAAAAATGGAAAAATAAATGTTTATAAATAATAAAATTTGGTTGTTGATTTTTGGTTGTTGAGTAAAGGTTTAATTTTCATCACCCTTTGATATGAAGTAATGAACTTTCTGAATCTCGTTGATCAAAATTGATCTGAGCCTCGGCAAACCTTGGCTCAGATTGATTTTGGTGAACTCCGTTCAGAAATTTCACATCAACCCGTGACTCAGTAGAGACCCTCTATTTATGTCAATCATATACATTATTGTAAGGCTGCATAATGAACTTCTAGTACTCAAAACCAATTTATTGCCTCATCTCACACAAATTCCCCAGTATATTAAAAGTGGATTAAAGTGTATTTCTGTCATGTCTGTTTTCACATCCTATTTTGATGATTATGAGACCTGATAACATAAAATGGGCCTAGTCTATGCATGTCAGGGGGAAACAGAAGATGAAAAAAATGAATACAAAATTACAAAATGCTAGCCCACTTACATTGTTTATAAAGAATGTACTGGGAACAAAAAAAAAAACAACTAATGTTTCATAAATGGTGTTGCATTTGAAACATACGCAGTTAATATTCAGTTTTATTACACACCTTTACTTCTCCTCCCGTTCCGTATTTACAAGACCATATGGAATACGTGTTATGTAAGGATTTTCCACCTGATGTTATGGATCCATCAAAAGATCTAAACTCTGCCCATTTTTGAATTTGGCCAATCGAAATGTCACATTCAGACCTAGATCATTTTGGAAGCTGCTGTGACAGCCAATAAATTGAATGTGTGTTGGAAAATAAACTAATTCTTTAAATTGGGAGTGATTTTATAAGACTCAAGTTCTGACTTTGAAGCGAATATCTCTCAGGTAACGGCAGCTCATTTCTTCAAATATATGAATAAATAACATATTTGGCCACAATTTTCATTATATTTTTCTGTTTATGTATCAATCTTTCACACATGTTTGCCAATCACACCTGAGTTTTGTTTTTGTTTTTATTTTAAGCAGACGTTAGAACATAGAGTTTGAAATTTTCTCTGTGTGATGTTTCAACTTTTAAATTAATGTATTCTATGTCATAGAGACCTGTAATAAACACAGAATGTCATGATGTGTGAATGTGTTCATCAATACGTCACTCATTCCATCACAGAAGGATAGAACTTGAGGCTGGGAATCTTGTTCTATCCTTCCAGACTGGCACTTGTGCCATATTGACAAACGCATTCACACATCGTGACATTCTGTGTATATCTGGCATGTTCATGAGGAATAATACATTTTGATCAGGAGGGACAAAAGTCTGAAAGACACATTGCTAATGCATACCGTATGTTTGACCAAACATGAATACACACCATTCTGGACTGGTACGGATAACCAAAATGCAAACAAAATCATTAGATAGGCCACCTGCATATGCTTTCCTAAAAATCTGGAGTGAACTGGACCCCGATTTCTGTGACAATAGAAATGAAATTAAAAAACAAATTATGATCAAAACTAGTATCATCACATCAAGAAAGAGATATGAGTGCAACAACCCATATTATCCAGACTGTTACACTGCATAGTAGGCTATGCCTGTATTCCAATATCTTGAATAGTTGTTAAAATATGTATTATATTTTGATGCAGCAAATTAGCGACTGGCTTAAGTATTTACCACTGCTGACTTTGGTTGCAGTAGTAATACTCGACTATTTGAATGATGCATACGAGAGTCACTTGCACTATGCTTCAACCCACATTTCTTTTTTTTCCTTTCGCTTGGAGATCTTAATATTAATTAAACAATTGCTACTTGTGTCACTTAATCTGGATTTTCTCATTCCTTAAAAATTTGGTGGGGTAAGTCACCAGGTCTAAAAAATCTAAAACCAAAAGATAAAATTAGGGATTTTTGTGTGACCTCCAACCAGTGTTCACGCTGGCATGTGCAAAATGTGCATATTTTTATACTGTACCAATGACCCAGACATAGCTGGTGCTAACTCTTAAAATATAGGGCCAAACACAAATTTTGCCCCCCAATCCCCAAAATTTGCATCTAAAACCAAAGAAAACATGTCCTGAATGGCCCTCCACACTTCACCTCTACTGCGCATGCGCAGTGTCAAGGACGTTCCGAAATTGGCGCCATTAATCATTCTTAGTTTGGCCCTTCATCAGTTAACATCTGACTGATCTTTGTGCTTGTAAATCTCAGTTTAAATGATGCCAGACACATAAATATTAGTGAAATGGTGATTCTAAGGAGGATATAGAAGGAGGAGAGGAAAAATGTGTGACAGAATATTATCAGGGCTGTAACTTAAAATTTTTTAATGAAATTATGTTAAGTTACCTATTTTCGAGGCAGCAGCCATTTTGTTGTCATTCTTGTTATTTAGTTACACTGATTTTTCAGTGTTTTCCTCTCTCCCTTTCCTTTAAGTCCCCTCTTGCTATTCTCCCATGCTTTTGGCATAGTTTCTGTAATTATTATTACTAAAATTTCTTGGGAGTTTTAGCTGAATAACAGAATGAATTCTGTTCTTTTCCCCATGTTTACGTCTTCACCTATGGGTGGTTAGGCGTTGTGTTCTGCATCTACCATCTGATGTTCTGCAGTTTCTTCCCTGGAAGTCTCTGTTTTGCATCAGATAGTGTATTTTTGGTAACTGATTTCGGGCCTGGGTGCCTGGAGTCTTATTTTAGTGTTTTTACACTCATTGTTTTCATTTACAACAGCCCTCTGTGTGAGGGGGGGATTTCTGGAAAATAATATCTTGATGTTAATTTAATCATAACTAGATACATTATTATTGTTCGTAAGTGTTTCATAAATTGTTTAAAATATTTTTAAATTTTTTGTCCACACTTAGGCTTGGGATCCATTGGGGCTCAACGTTACTTTTCAGAAACTTGGGCTGTTCTGAAAAAATATTTTTTCAAAATATTTTGATTTCAATTATTTTTTCTATGTTAATGGATCATATTATTATTATGTATTTTGATTGTCAGGGGTTGGTGCGAGTACCAGGACTTTGTTTTCTTTTCACATTGAAAGGATTTTGATCAACTGTAATAAGAGGAAGTCTTCCTCTGACTTTTATAATCATTCTATATGTAGTCAGTGTACTCGCATTAACTCCTGTTCTGTATCTGATGATTTCGATGACAACATGGGAAGCGTATGTCACGGTATGTTAGTGGGGAATTGGACATTCCGGTCCTTTCCCTGCAGGGTTACTCTACTTTATCAATTTCTATTTCAGACGATCAAGATTAGGGTGATGTATACGTGATGTCTTCCAACAGTGTGCCTCCGTCGTCACAATTAATGAAGGGCTAGCGGAAAAGTGCTCATGTAAATACTCCAATTGCCTAAGAGGACCCTAGTAGGTTTGACGGCCTTTGACGTCCGCTAGCTCGCCCGGTGTAGCGTCCATTCATCGAATGGTTCGGCAGCTGGGTTCGTCCGTTGCGGTCTAGAAGGACTTTTGGGGTGATGCAAGCACTATAAATCAACCAAATGCACACCCCGTGACGGCGGATTAGAGGGAGAACGGAGGAAGCCTTTTAGTCCGGTTCATAGCTCGTTTGGTCCATCCGGACGGCGAGCGAGAGAGGCCCCTCTCTCGTACAACAACATCTGGCCCCAGATGTTGTGGTACAAAATGTTTCGCATTCGGAGCATACGTCCGCCGCTCGGGACGCTCCGACATATAGTCAGTCCGGAGAGACTGTCAATAAGGCTTCCTCATTCTCATGGTAGCGCACACGACCGCTCTTGGCTACGTGACCTCGGATATCCAGTCAGCTTCGCCAGTCAGAGAATCATCGGCGACCAGGTCACACCATCCGGTAGCCAGGGACACGAGGCCTGCAGACTCCGGACGTTCGCATAGGAAAGTGTGCGGGAGTCAACGTACACGGAGCTTCCGGCGGCAATGCATCGTAAGACCGCTACTGCACAGGCCTCAGGGACGGACGTGCTATCCTAAATAGCACAGCTTATCACAGCATCCCAGCAACAACTGAATCTGTCGCATAATGTTTTATCCGACGATGCTGGGACGGGACGCTCCGCGGAAGTGGGTACGGACGTCCGAAAATTTCATCCGGTCCGACGGGATACCGTAAGGGATTCGGAGGATTTCGAGCTTTCCCTTTTGGAACAACATATGCTGTTGTGTATGTCATCTGACTTGATCTTCTACAGGTTCTTTCGTCAGACCAGAATGCTGCGATGCCGGATAAGAAACTGATAGCGTCGGTGGACTTAGAAATTTTTGGTTCGGTTCAGGGACATCGTCCCTCAGTTCCGACATAGTCCAATAATGTCACACAAACTTTCGAATTATTGAACGACGCTATATATTTATTATTATATGCTTGCTATTACCAAGCATTTCTGGTTTCTTGTTCGCAAAGTTACGGAGATGTCTTTCAAAAGTGTGCCTCTGTCGTCATAGTTAATGAAGAGCTAGCGGCAATAAGTGCTCATGGAATATGTCTATCACCTAAGAGGTCCCTTGTAGGATCGACGGAGTGACATTCGCTAGCTCACCCGGTGTAGCGTACATTCATCGAATGGTTCGGCTGCCGGGTTCGTCCGTTGCGGTCTAGGAAGGAGATTTGGGTGATGCGAGCACTATAATTACTTTAGTACTCACCCAGTGACGGCGGATTGAGGACAGATCGGAGGAAGCGGATCGGGGACCGCATGTTGTGGTTCAGATATTTTACATTCGGAGCATATGTCCATCGCTCGGGACGCTCCGTTATATTGACAGTCCGAGAGACTGTCGATAATGCTTCCTCATCCTCACAGCAGTGCACACGACCGCACATTGGCTACGTGACCTCGAGTATCCGATCAGTTTCGTCATTCAGTGATTCCACGGCGAACAGGTCACGCCATCCGGTAGCCAAGGGACACGAGGCCTATACACTCCGTTCGCTCGCATAATAGTAGTATGCACGGGGTAACGATCACGGAGCTTCCAGCGGCAATGCATCGTAGGACCGCTTCTCCACAGGCCTCAGTGACGGACGTGCTATCCGAGTTAGCACAGTTTTTTCGCAGCATCCCAGCAATCGACAGTTTCTCGGTCGAATCAGGAATTATCCGACGGCGCTGGGTCGGTGCGGTCCGCGGTTGCATCAGGTACGGACGACCGAACGCTTTATAGGGTCCGACAGGATGGCAAAAGGGATTCGAAAGATTTCGAGTTTTCCCTTTCGTAGCATCGGAAGCTGCCATACATATCTTCCGGCATTATCTTCCAGTGATTGTTATTTCGGACTACATTGCTGCGATGTTGGATAAGAGACTTATAGCGTCATTGGACACGGAATTTTGGATCGGTTCAGGGACATTGTCCCTGACTTACCGACACAGTCCAATAATGTCATTAGAACATGTGTATTATTTATCGACGCTATATATATATAAGCCTGCTACCAAGCATGATAGTTTAGTTTCTTGTCCGCAATGCTCATTTCTGCCTTTTATCATTTATACGAATAATTTATTTTGGCAGAACAGGGCATACCGAGAGTTCATATGCGTCTAGACGGCGTGGTTAAAGACTGGAAATAATCTTTTTCGCCGTCTATGTCTTTTCCAACCACAATGATGGAAATGACAATGATGTCTATTAGACTTAACTTTGACGCTTTATCATACGTAATCCACCTTACTGAGGCGTTATCATTAAGTCTTCAAGAGAAAGAATTCCGGGATATGATCCTCAATGTGATTTCTTTTGAGGGCAGTAGTTTGTTCACGTATAACTCCGCCCTTCAGTGGCTGCTTGGAGTTGGTTAGACATGACGCAGCCCTAGCTACATCCACGTGCGTGGATAGTAAGGTGAAGAACTCTCTCAGAGTCGCTTCGTTCTCGGAGAAGCTTCTCTTCGACGGCAACTTTTCAGCAATCCATGAATTGCTCGATTTACACGTTCTCTTGTCTATCTAGTGTAGTAAGAGATTCAGACTGGGGCAAACATTCGGTGGTTGACTCAGAGAGTGCCACTGCAGTTGCCAGATCCGAGTTTTATAATTATGACGGTTGCCAGTCAAACAGGTTGGGATATAATATTGATCCCAACGGATTCGAAGTGCCAGGGTCTTTGGGTTCCGCAGTCTCTAAGCAAGCACTTATCTTCCACGGAATAATGTTTTTTTAGGCTTGCTTTATGTCATTGGATGAACATTATTCAGAAACGCATGTCCAAATCCTGTCCGTTAATTCGACAGTAGTGGCGTATCTCCGGAACCAGGGAGGCACTCATTCGTTTCCGTTATTCAATTTAATGGAAAGAATCCTTCTGTTTGTTATAGTACACCAAGTTCTGCTTCGGTCCGTCATATTCTGGGTCGTCTGATTGTATTACCGGACTCCCTTTCACTTTTGGGTCGCTTGTTGCCGTCAGAATGGACTCTCAACAAACAAGTATTCAATCAGATTTGCTATCAATGGGAGTGCCCAATGATAATTTATTTACAACACAACTTGCTAATCAATTGCAGACGTATGTGTTTACATGTCCGGATCTCTGAGCTTATGTTGTTAACGCTCTATTGATCTAATAGGACGGAATGATAGGATATGCGTATCCTCCTGCGCTGTTGTTTCAGCAAGTATTGCTAAGATAAACAGCCGCAATTCATTTCTGTTGATAGCATCTCTGTCTTCACAGAGACCGTGGGTAAATTTACTCTGATGTCTTCTGTGGGACTTAACGCGAAATCTTCCTCCATGAGAGGATCTTTTTTCGCTGGGTAAAATCGTGTCATCTTTATCACAACCCGCAAGGTCTCAACCTTAACGTATTCCATTGTGTGGTCCTTATTGCATTGTAAGCATTGTACTGGACGAGCTTTGGACGCGATTTCTTACTATAGGAGAACCTCTTCTTCGCTATACTATGCGGCTAAAGTGGAGGCTCTTCCGTCGTTGCTGTAGGGATCACTATGTTGATATTGTTGATCCCTCCATACTAGTCATTGCAACTTTTTAGTATACTTGTTTGACAAGATCTACTGCAGCCTGTTATTATTAAGGTTATAGGTTTATGTTACCTCATACCTATGCACTCTATGATAGTTTACAATTGAGTCTTATGTCTCTTTATCTAAGTCAGTTAGTAACTTTTCGATAAATAGACTTAGAATCATTAGATTAAATTTCTATACAGAATTTAACTTCGGTTCTTATTTAGCTAAGTAATCATTTGAGCCTCTGGAAACAGTAGATTTTTATACTGTACCAATGACCCAGACTTAGCTGGTGCTAACTCTAAAAAATCCTGGGCCAAACACAAATTTTGCCCCCCAATCCCCAAAATTTGCATCTAAAACCAAAAGAAATCATGTCCTATAGGACCTCCATACTTCGCCCCTACTGCGCATGCGCAGTGTCAAGGACGTTCCGAAATTGGCGCCAATTATCATTCTCTGTTTGGCCCTTCATCAGTCAACATCTCACTGATCTTTGTGCTTGTAAATCTCAGTTTAAAGGATGCCAGACACGTAATTATTGGAGAAATGGTGATTCTAAGGAGGATATAGAAGGAGGAGAGGAAAAAGGAGTGACAAAAAATAATCAGGGCTGTACTTAAAATTTTTATGAAATTATGTTAAGTTGCCTATTTTCGAGGCATGGGCCTCTTGTTGTCATTCTTGCTAAAAAGTTGCACTGCTTATTCAGTGTTTCCTCTCCCCTGGTCTTCTAAGTCCCCCCTTGCAATTCTCCCATGCTTTTGGCATATTTTTGAGAAAGATCATTTCTAAATTCTCTTGGGAGAGTTGCTTGGTTACAGAATGTTTTCTGTTATTTTCCCCATAGTTATGTTTTCATCCATGGGTGTATAAACGTTGTGTTCTGCATCTTCCATCTGATGTTCTGCAGATTCTCCCCTGGGAGTCTCTGTCTTGCATCAGATAGAGTGTAATTTTGATGACTGATTTCGGGCCAGTTTTGTCAGTGCCTGGAGTCATGTTTTCTGGTGTTTTACACTGTTTGTTTACATTGGCAACAGTCTCTTTTGAGGGGGGCTGTTTGCCTTTGGTGTAGTTTATCTCACTATAAGATACATTTTTATTATCCTTAAGTGTTGCATTAATTATTTAATATAAATTTAAAATTTTTGACCACACTTAGCCATCGGATCCATTGGGGCTCAACGTTACTTTTCAGAAACTTGGGCTTCGCTGAAAAAATATTTTTCAAAAATTATTTTGATTTGCAATTGTTTTTTCATTATTAATGGATCATGTTATTATGTATCTTTGTGTCAGGGGTTTGTGCGAGTAACTAGGACTTGTTGTTGACTTTTCACAATGAAAGGATATTGTTCAAATTGTAATAGGAAGAAATCTTCCTCTGACTTTCATGATCATTGCATTAATTGTAGTCAGTGTTCTCGCACTAATCCCTGTTCTATATGTCAATATTGGGATGACAAACATTGGAAACGTGTGTCACGATATGTTGTTAGTGGAGAAAGGGCTATGCCGGCTCTTTCTCCGCAAGGTCACTCTACTCTCTCAGTTTCTATTTCAGTGGAACAAGAACAGGGTGATGTTTCCATGTTATCTTCCTCAAGTGCGCTTCCGTCGTCACAAATGAATACAGAGCTAGCGGCAAAAGTGCTCATGGAGATTAAACAAATGTCGTCCGCTAGCTCGCCCGGTGTAGCGTCCATTCACCGAATGGTTCGGCAGCCGGGTTCGTCCGATGCGGTCCAGGAGGAAATGTTGGGTGATGCGAGCACTATAAACATTCAACGTGCACACCCAGTGATGGCGGATAGTAGGCGAGATCGGAGGAAGCCTTTGAGTCCGGTTCCTAGCTCGTCCAGGTCCAGCCGGGCCGCGAGCGAGAGAGGCCCCTCTCTCGTACAACAACATCTGGGACCAGATGTTGTGGTACAATATGTGTCGCAAGCGGAGCATACGTCCGTCGCTTGGGACGCTCCATTGTATAGGCAGTCCGCGGAGACTGCTCAGGCTTCTTCCTCTCGTCAGCGCACACGACCGCACCTTGGCTACGTGACCGCCGATATTTTACCAGCTTCGCCAATCAGGGATTCTTCGGCGACCAGGTCACACCATCCGGTAGCCAGGGACACGAGGCCGATGGACTCCGGACGTTCGCATAGGAAAAGTATGCGGGAGTCATCAGATGCGGAGCTGTCCTCGGCGAAGCAGCGAAAGACTGCGCCTCCGCAGGCCTCGATGTCGGACGTACTTGTGCAGATAGCACAACTTATCGCAGCATCCCAGCAGCCGACTGAAACGGTGTCGGATCGGGAATTATCCGACGGCGCTGGGTCGGTACGCTCCGCCGAAGCATCGGGGGCGTACGACCGGGAGCATCAGGAGGTCCGACCGGATGGTGAAAGGGATACGGATGACTTGGAGCTATCCCTTTTGGAACAACATAAAGCTGCCGTGGACTTCATCCGGCACTTTCTCCCTCAAGTTGTTCCATCGGGCCAGACTGCTGCGGTTCCGGACAAGAGAATTATAGCGTCATTGGACTCTGATTTCTTTGAGCGGTTCAGGGACATCGCTCCCGAGTTTCCGTCTCAGTCCAATAATGTTGCAAGAACATTTGAATTATTGAATGACGCTATATTCAAACTTGCTTCCAAAACGGGGAAAGCAGGTTTCTTGTCCGCCAATACTCTCAACCTGCCTTTCATTAATGCAAGGAATAAATTCGACACGGCAGGACAGGGTATCCCGAGAGTTCCTCTGCGTATGGACGACAAGGCGGAAGACTTAGAGTTATCATTACCGTCGTCGGCGTCTATTCCAACCGCGGTGTTGGAAACAACTATTTCGTCTAACAGAGCCAGTTTAGATGCCTTATCTTACGCAGATCACCTTACTAAGGCGTTATCACTGCGCCTTCAAGGGAAAGAATTTCAGGATATACAATCCTCTTTAAGACTTCTTTCAAGGGCAGTAGCTTATTCCACGTGTAACTCCGCCCTTTCAGTGGCAAACCTGGAGTTGGTTAGACGTGACGCAGCCCTAGCTACATCCACACTCGTGGATACTAAGGTGAAGAACTCTCTCAGAGTCACTTCGGTCTCCGGAGAACTTCTCTTTGATGGCAAGCTTTCTGCAATTTACGATAAAATTACAAAGAAAGCTTCGAATTCTCTGCTGTTCAAATCTGCTTCTAAGAAGTTGGACACGGCAGATAAGAGTAAGACAGGCACTTCTGGGTCTAATGCGCCCAAGAGAGGTTCCTATAGAGGTTCCGGTGCGTCCTCTTGGTCTTATTCAAGAGACCGTCAAGGTAGCGACTCACGTTCGGGACGTCCTTCGGGCCGGGACAACCGGTCGGACGCCTTAGGTCGACGGGACGAGGTGCAGGTCGTGGAGGATGTGGTTTCTCCTACTGCAGGCCTCGCAGGTCCAGGAGGTGATGGCTTAAACCTCTATCGCGTACATGTTGGCGGAAGGTTGTCGAGTTTTTCACAAGAGTGGGCGTCGATTACGGACGACCCTTGGGTGAGAGGGGTGACTTCGGAAAATCTAAAGATATCCTTCAAACGAAAGCCTCCATTAACTCGAAGTCCAAAATGGACTCAACTTCCGTCAAATCCGCAGAAAAGAGACGCTCTATTATCAGAGGTGCAGTCTCTTTTAATGAAGAACGCGGTAGAGGTCGTAGAAAACCAGGAGACTCCGGGATTCTACAGCCATCTGTTTCTGGTTCCGAAACCAGACGGCTCGTTCCGTCCAGTCATACATTTGAGCTGGATAAACAAGCTGATCGTCGCTCCGAAGTTTTATATGGAGACGATTTGGTCGGTCAGAGCGAGTATTCGGGTGAACGATTATGCAACGAGCATCCGACATTCAGAAAGTATCTACGCTTCGCAGTCCTAGGAGTGGTGTATCAATTCCGGGCGATGTGCTTCGGATTGAATCTAGCACCCTGGGCTTTCACTCGGGTAATGAACTCGGTAATGATCTATTTCCGAGCTTATTCGTCTGCGGTAACGTCGGCCTACCTGGACGACATTCTTCAGAGGTACGGCAACGAGTTAACGCTTCAGAACGATGTTCAGAATCTACTTCTATTGCTCCGACATCTCGGTTTTATAGTAAACGAGGAGAAGTCGGATCTGGTGCCGTCCAAGTCATTCACACATCTGGGAATGAGCTTCGAGACGCACAACAATCTCGTTCGTCTGCTGTTAACCAGAGCGAAATTAGTCAGTTGTTACGCTCGCTATTGTCTGCACGCAGACAAAGTCACGGCGAGAGAATTTATGAGACTGATAGGTCTGTGCGGAGCCGCTGCGGATCTCATTCCGATGGGGCGGTTACGCACGCGTCCTCTCCAAATTTTCTTGACTCAGAATTGGAGTGTGAAAATTCATTCGCTCGACATAGACGTTCTCTTGTCAGATCAAGTGAAACGAGAGATTCAGACTTGGGCAAACATTCAGTGGTTAACTCAGGGAGTTCCGCTGCAGTTGCCGGATCCGAGTTTTACCATTATGACGGATGCCAGTCAAACAGGTTGGGGTGCATCATTGATCCCAACGGATTCGAGATGCCAGGGTCTTTGGGATCCGCAATTCCTGGGCAAGCACATCAAGGAAATGATGTCAATTTGGCTTGCGTTACGTCATTGGATGGACATTATTCACAATGCTCATGTCCAAATCCTATCCGATAATACGACAGTAGTGGCGTATATACGGAATCAGGGAGGCACTCATTCAGTTCCGTTGTTCAATCTAATGGAAAGAATCCTTCTGTTTGCTCTAGAACATCAGGTTCCTCTTTCGGTCCGTCACATACCGGGTCGTCTGAATGTATTAGCAGACTCCCTTTCACGAAAGGGTCGCTTGTTGCCGTCGGAGTGGACTCTCAACAAACAAGTATTCAATCAGATTTGCTACCAATGGGAAAGGCCAATGATAGACTTATTTGCGACACATCTCAACAATCAGTTGCAGACGTATGTGTCTCTGTGTCCGGATCCAAGAGCATTTGCAGTAGACGCTCTGTCGATCCCTTGGGACGGAATGATAGGATATGCGTATCCTCCAGCGCCGTTAATTCAGCAAGTATTGCTAAAGATAAAACAATCTCAATGCAAGATTCTGTTGGTAGCATCTCTGTCTCCACAGAGACCGTGGATAAATCTACTCAGGTGTCTGTTGTGGGACCTACCGCGAAAGCTTCCTCCACGGGAGGATCTTCTTTCGCAGGGGAAATCGCGTCAACTCCATCACAACCCGCAAGGTCTCAACCTTCACGTTTTTCCATTGTGCGGTCCTTCTTGCATGGCAAGCACTTTACAGGACGAGCAGTGGACGCGATTTCTAACTGTAGGAGGACCTCCTCTTCGCTAAACTATGCGGCTAAGTGGAAGGTTTTTCGTCGTTGGTGTAGGGATCATTCTGTGGATATTTTTGATCCCTCTATACCAGACATTGCAAACTTTCTAGTATACTTGTTTGACGAAATCAAACTGCAGCCTGTTACTATTAAGGGTCATAGGTCTATGTTATCTGATACCTATGCACATCATGATAGTTTACAAATTGGATCTAATGTCTCTTTATCTAAGTTGGTTAGAAACTTCTCGATAAATAGACCCAGAACTCTTAGGTTAATTCCTAAATGGAATTTAGCTTGGGTTCTTCTTAAACTGAAGGAAAGCCATTTGAACCTCTTGGTACAGTAGATTTCAAATTCTTATCTTATAAGACAGCTTTTCTCTTAGCTTTCTCTTCTGCTAGAAGAGTCAGTGAGCTTCATGCACTGTCGGTGGATGATTCTCACTATCGTAGTGTCGGGAACACTATCACCTTCACTACTAATGTGGGTTTTTTAGCTAAGAATCAGGCTCCTAATAAATATCCGGAACCTATTGTTATTAAGGCTCTTCCGTCTTCAGACGGGCGTAGGCCTTTACTCTGTCCTGTTAGAGCGTTACGTATCTATAAACAGAGATCTCAGTTTATCAGAAAGGGACGAAAACGTTTCTTTCTGTCTCTGATGCCTAATAGAAGGGACATTTCGGTCCATTCTATTGCTAGATGGATTCAATTAACTATCCGTACTGCTTATGAGAGTTTATCTTCTTCTCAGCAGTCTGTGCTTAAGATTTCGGCTCATGAAGTAAGAGCTCTTGCTACTTCTTGGGCTTACGCTAATAGTATTGCTATTACAGATTTAATGAAGGCTGCTTATTGGTCTCAGCCATCCACATTCACGAATTTTTATCTCATAAATATTGAGTCCATTTCTGGAGATCTGCATTGTTTAGGTCCGTTATCTGTTGCTCAGAATGTCGTCCACTAAACAGTTGCAACTATAGTTATGCAGGCTTTCTGTTCCGGCAGTGACTCCGTCCGGCTGCCCTCTTCGCTCTGGGCTATTTGACCCAGGGCAAGGGGAAGGGGGGGGGGGGGGGGGGGAGGGTGTTCCCTTAGGTCACCTGCTTTATAGTGAAAAGCAAGGGAATGCCTCCTCCGAAGTCAGTATTTCTGAGTCATTTCCGGGATGGTTTTAAAGTGTAATATTAATGTTAAAAATTCATTCATGTCATATTTTTAAAGTGTAGCTCGGTGTGAAGCATTTGTATATGTCAAGTGTCAAACGGGCGTTAATATAGAATCCTCGGACACTTTTAAAAGAATATAAAGAGTCTCAATTCTCTGGACTAACTTTATTTATTGGCTTACTTTAAAAATAGTTAGTATAAAGGGTTATACTGGATGTTAATAGAGAACATGAATGTTATTGTGCTCAATTATGAAGGGTATTGTATCTTTCTAATTTAACATAAAATAAGAAAGATACATGTAAAGCCTAATACTCCTTTTCGCCTTGAGGGGTTGCCTCTATATTATATAGTTGAGCTTATTGGATTTTCCTCTATGTCCTAGGCCCTCCAGCCCTTTTACTATTCAGCTAAGTCTGGGTCATTGGTACAGTATAAAAATGTTAAAAAATTTATAGTAATTTATATATTTTTTATACTTACCAATGACCCAGACGGGGATGGCCCTCCCAGGAGTTGGGAACTCTTACCTCCCCGCTGAGTACATAGCGCTGACCAGGCACTGCCAGTAAGAATGATAATTGGCGCCAATTTCGGAACGTCCTTGACACTGCGCATGCGCAGTAGGGGGGCGAAGTATGGAGGTCCTATAGGACATGATTTCTTTTGGTTTTGGATGCAAATTTTGGGGATTGGGGGGCAAAATTTGTGTTTGGCCCTGGATTTTTTAGAGTTAGCACCAGCTAAGTCTGGGTCATTGGTAAGTATAAAAAATATATAAATTACTATAAATTTTTTAACTTTTCAAATTCTGACCTTTTAGACAGTAATTCTGTTGGCTTCTCTTTTACTGAAGAGTCAGTGAGTTTCATGCACTATCAGTGGATGATTTTCACTTTCGTAGTTTCGGAATCACTACTTCCTTTAGTATTTAGGTTGGATTTTTGCATAAGAGTCAGGCTCCTAATTAATATCCGGAACCTATTGTTATTAAGGTCCTTCCGTCTTCGTACGGGCATAGGCCTTTACTCTGTCCGGTTAGAGTTTATGTATTTATAAACAGATATCTGTTTATTACTACGGGCGTAAGCTTCTTCTGTCTTTGATGCCTAATGGAAGGACGTTACGCTCCATTCTATTGCTAATGGATTCAATTAACTATCGATACTGCTTATGGTATATCATTGACTCAGCAGTTGTGTTTGAGATTTCGGCTCATGAAGTAAGAGTTCTTCTACATCTTGGGCTTACATTAATAGTGTCGCCATTATAGATTTTTGAAGGCTGCTCATTGCGCTCAGCCATCCACATTCGTGAATTTTTATCTCAGAAATATCGAGTCCATTTCTGGAGGCCTCTATTGTTAGGTCTATTATCTACTGCTCAGAATGTCATTCTCTTAACAGTTGCTACTATAGCTAGGTAGACTGTCTGTTTCGGCAGTGACTCCGTTCTGCTGCCCTCTTCGCTCTGGGCTATTTGACCCAGGGCAAGAAAAAGGGGGGGGGGGGGGGGGAGGGTGTTCCCTTGGGTCACCTGTTTTACTATGAAAACAAGGGGATACCTCCTCCGGAGTTAGTAATTCTGAGCTGTTATTGGGATGGTTGTTTAGTGAGAAGTTTATGTTTTAAAAATTCATTCAGGTCTTAGTTTTTAAAGTATAGCTTTTGAATATAGCACGTGTCAACGGACATTATTATACAATCCTCAGACACTTTTAAGGAGTATAAAGAGTCTCTATTCTCTAGACTTACTTTATTTATTGGCTTACTTTAAAAATTATTAGTATAAGGATTATACTAGATATTAATAGAGTACATGGATGTATGATGCTCAATTTTGGAAGGTGTTGTATCTTTCTAATTTATCATAAATAAGAAAGATACATGTAAGGCCTAATACTTCTTTTTCCCTAGAGGGGATGACTCTATTTTATATAATTGAGCGTATTCCATCTTGCTCTATGTCCTTGGCCCTCCAGCCTTTTTACTATTCAGCTATGTCTGGGTCATTGGTACAGTATAAAAATGTTAAAAAATTTATAGTAATTTATATATTTTTTATACTTACCAATGACCTAGACGGGGATGGCCCTTCCAGGAGTTGGGAACTCTTACCTCCCCGCTGAGTACATAGCGCTTACCAGGCACTGGTTATAAGAATGATTAATAGCGCCAATTTCGGAACGTCCTTGACACTGCGCATGCGCAGTAGAGGTGAAGTGTGGAGGGCCATTCAGGACATGTTTTCTTTGGTTTTAGATGCAAATTTTGGGAATTGGGGGGCAAAATTTGTGTTTGGCCCTATATTTTAAGAGTTAGCACCAGCTATGTCTGGGTCATTGGTAAGTATAAAAAATATATAAATTACTATAAATTTTTTAACTTTTAAAAAATCTGGCACATAAATGTGAGAGTTTGGCACAAAAATTCGAAATCAGGAACCTGGTATATTCTTACCTTTTCTCCTAGTAAAGCAAACAAATGATAAGTTAAATTTTTCAATATGAATGCCCACATAATTAATTCCAAACAAATTAATCTTGTTCAACTGTGTGCACAATGACCAGTCACTCTCCAGTTGTCCTTACCAGTGACCTGGGATGAAGAATTCGTGTAAATATATCGTGTAAACAACGAAAGCTTTGTCTGTTCACCAGCAAACAACAGACCAAATTATCAATTGTCTTTAATTGTTGGTGGTACTTTCCTCATTGACAAAAATCAAAGATTAACACGGTAATAAAATGACAAGGCTTTCAATCCACATGTCAATCAGTTACCATATAGATCGTCGAGGTGCAAATTTCTGTATAAAAATGCACGACTAAAACAAATTTATTTATTTATTCATTTTATTATTTTATGTTCCGTTTTATGTTATATTTGATTTTATGTAAGTTTATGCTTTTGATCTTTATTGAATAAAATATAAAAAAAAATGTTCTTATAGTTCTCCCACATAAAATATCCATGGCACAAAAAAATCTCATTTGGCACAAAAAGTTCTCATTTGGTACAAGAAATATTCAGCCTTTGGCACATTAACCCTTTACCTAACATGAAAAGCTGACAACACTAGCAAACAAAATTCTTGAATAACTAATATTTTTCATTTTTTATCTCAAAAAATATTGGCTATGACCCCTCTTTGGAATGAGGCCGTCGAGCTCATTCCAAAGAGGGGTCATAACCTATGTTTTTGAGACAAAAAATGAAAAAGATAATGAAAATTAATTGGCGATTTTTGTGAATAGCGCTGGTTGGTTTTGACCATTATATTGGGTGAAGGGTTAAAATAATGAGCCAGCAAGAACATTGCCTCCAACAGGTATCTTCTATCATAGTCAGAAGCAGTGTTAGAGTCAAAGTTTTGTTAACAGGCGTGACAGGTAGACAGTCAATCTGGCTATGTCAACTCCCTATGGTATAGATCATTTGTAAATCTTCTGAATATGCATAATACAGATATGTAATTGTATATAAAACTATACTGTTTAAGAAATATCATATCATAAATATATCTCATTTTTATATTTAATAGCCAGCTCATGGGAAGGCAATGCTTCTGGGAAATTCTGTAACAATACCAATCACAAATGGACATTTGAATTTAGGGACGTGGCAGGGAATATGGTTATGTGAGCACCGGAATCATGGCAGTAAGTTCTCAGTACAATTAACTGTATAAAATAAAGTCAGAAAACATTTATCCTATTGCCAAGATCACCCCTGTCATGCATGTTATGTTGACTCGTGACACATTGTGTCACTTTCACTTAACTCGCGTCATTTCATGTCTCAGGCTAAATACTTTACATCTGGGCAAATATAACTTGGGACATATGTTCCATATAGAATAACAATTGAATTTTGCAGATTGATAGGGGTGCCAAAAAGGGGGGTGACACAAAAAACAAAAGGCCCCATGGAGCCTGAGGCGTGCACCTGACAATAGTTGTTTCAAGAAGAATTTAATTAGCATCAAAAGCTAGTTAACACTACAGAGGAATGAAGTTCTTTAATTATTTATAACTCTGTTGTGCATGCCAGATTTTTTTTCTAGTACTGGGATGCTACCACAGACATAATGCCCACATTTCCAGTAATGCAAAAGTAGGGAGTCCAAATATCAACCTAGGAACTTAACTTGAACAAACTTGAGTCTGAGCCCTTCCCGTCCACCATCAGGATGCTGGATACCAAATATGAAAGCATTCTGACTGGTAGATCTGAAGAAGATTTTTAAAGAAATTTCCTCATATTGCACTATGTTGAAATTCGGACTACCATAGGGAGCACAAATATTAACCCAGGGACCCGATTTGAACAAACTTGAAATTCACCCCCCTGGAGATGTTGTATATCAAATACAAAAGCATTCTGACTGGTGGATCTGGAGAAAATGAGTTTTAAAGAAATTTCCTCATATTGCACAAAGTTAAATTTCAGGCTGCCATAGGGAGCTGAAGTATAAACCCAGGCACTTGATTTAAACAAACTTGAATCTGCCCCTCCCCCCTGCCCTCACCCCCCCCCCCCCCACTCTCCCCCAAAGATGTTGTATACCAAATATATATGAAAGCATTCTAACTTGTGGATCTGAAAAAGAAGAGTTTTAAAGAAATTTCCTCATATTGCAGTTGAAATTTGGGCTACTATAGGGAGCCCAAATATAACCCAGGCACTTGATTTGAACAAACTTGATCCCCCTAGAGATGTTGTATACCAAATATGAAAGCATTCTGATTGGTGGATCTGAAGAAGAATATGTTTAAAGAAATTCATTCGTATTTCACTAAGTTAAATTTCAGTCTCCCATGGGGAGCCCAAATATTAATCCAGGTGCTCAATTTGAACAAACTTGAATCTGACCCCCCTAACGATGTTGTACACCAAATATGAAAGCATTCTAACTGGTGGATCTGAAAACGAAGATTTTTAAAAAAATTTCCTCATATTGCACTAAGTTAAAATTCTTTCTACCATAGGGTGCCCAAATATTAACCCAGATATCCAAATTAAACAAACTTTAATCTGACCCCCCTAAAGATGTTGCATACCAAATATGAAAGCATTCTGACTGGTGGATCTGAAAAAGAAGATTTTTTTTTAAAGATCATTCCCCATATTGCCCTAGATTAAAAATTTGGGCTCCTGTATTGTGCCCAAATATGAACCAGGGGCTTCATTTTAACACATTTGTATCTGGTGCTGCCATGGATGCTGTATACCAAATAACTAAAGATTATGATCAGTGATTCTGGAAAGAATTTTTTTCCATGAATCAAGTACTTATGACTCAATAATACCACATATCAAATTTGGTTCAAATCGGACCATCAGTTCAGAAAATAGAAATTTTTATACTGTACCAATGACCCAGACTTAGCTGGTGCTAACTCTAAAAAATCCTGGGCCAAACACAAATTTTGCCCCCCAATCCCCAAAATTTGCATCTAAAACCAAAAGAAATCATGTGCTATAGGACCTCCATACTTTGACCTTACTGCGCATGCGCAGTGTCAAGGACGTTCCGAAATTGGCGCCAATTATCTTTCTCTGTTTGGCCCTTCATCAGTCAACATCTCACTGATCTTTGTGCTTGTAAATCTCAGTTTAAAGGATGCCAGACACGTAATTATTGGAGAAATGGTGATTCTAAGGAGGATGTAGAAGGAGGAGAGGAAAAAGGAGTGACAAAAAATAATCAGGGCTGTACTTAAAATTTTTTATGAAATTATGTTAAGTTGCCTATTTTCGAGGCATGGGCCTCTTGTTGTCATTCTTGCTAAAAAGTTGCACTGCTTATTCAGTGTTTCCTCTCCCCTGGTCTTCTAAGTCCCCCCTTGCAATTCTCCCATGCTTTTGGCATATTTTTGAGAAAGATCATTTCTAAATTCTCTTGGGAGAGTTGCTTGATTACAGAATGTTTTCTGTTATTTTCCCCATAGTTACGTTTTCACCCATGGGTGTATAAACGTTGTGTTCTGCATCTTCCATCTGATGTTCTGCAGTTTCTCCCCTGGGAGTCTCTGTCTTGCATCAGATAGAGTGTAATTTTGATGACTGATTTCGGGCCAGTTTTGTCAGTGCCTGGAGTCATGTTTTCTGGTGTTTTTACACTGTTTGTTTACATTGGCAACAGTCTCTTTTGAGGGGGGGTGTTTGCCTTTGGAGTAGTTTATCTCACTATATGATACATTGTTATTATCCGTAAGTGTTGCATTAATTATTTAATATAAATTTAAAATTTTTGACCACACTTAGCCATCGGATCCATTGGGGCTCAATGTTACTTTTCAGAAACTTGGGCTTCTCTGAAAAAATATTTTTCAAAAATTATTTTGATTTGCAATTGTTTTTTCATTATTAATGGATCATGTTATTATGTATCTTTGTGTCAGGGGTTTGTGCGAGTAACTAGGACTTGTTGTTCACTTTTCACAGTGAAAGGATATTGTTCAAATTGTAATAGGAAGAAATCTTCCTCTGACTTTCATGATCATTTCATTAATTGAAGTCAGTGTTCTCGCACTAATCCCTGTTCTATATGTCAATATTGGGATGACAAACATTGGAAACGTGTGTCACGATATGTTGTTAGTGGAGAAAGGGCTATGCCGGCTCTTTCTCCGCAGGGTCACTCTACTCTATCAGTTTCTATTTCAGAGGAACAAGAACAGGGTGATGTTTCCATGTTATCTTCCTCAAGTGCGCTTCCGTCATCACAAATGAATACAGAGCTAGCGGCAAAAGTGCTCATGGAGATTAAACAAATGTCGTCCGCTAGCTCGCCTGGTGTAGCGTCCATTCACCGAATGGTTCGGCAGCCGGGTTCGTCCGATGCGGTCCAGGAGGAAATGTTGGGTGATGCGAGGACTATAAACATTCAACGTGCACACCTAGTGACGGCGGATAGTAGGCGAGATCGGAGGAAGCCTTCAAGTCTGGTTCCTAGCTCGTCCAGGTCCAGCCGGGCCGCGAGCGAGAGAGGCCCCTCTCTCGTACAACAACATCTGGGACCAGATGTTGTGGTACAAAATGTGTCGCAAGCAGAGCACACGTCCGTCGCTCGGGACGCTCCGTTGTATAGGCAGTCCGCGGAGACTGCTCAGGCTTCTTCTGCTCGTCAGCACACACGACCGCACCTTGGCTACGTGACCGCCGATATTTTACCAGCTTCGCCAATCAGGGATTCTTCGGCGACCAGGTCACACCATCCGGTAGCCAGGGACACGAGGCCGATGGACTCCGGATGTTCGCATAGGAAGAGTATGCGGGAGTCATCAGATGCAGAGCTGCCCTCGGCGAAGCAGCGAAAGACTGTGCCTCCGCAGGCCTCGATGTCGGACGAACTTGTGCAGATAGCACAACTTATCGCAGCATCCCAACAACCGACAGAAACGGTGTCGGATCGGGAATTATCCGACGGCGCTGGGTCGGTACGCTCCGCCGAAGCATCGGGGGCGGACGACCGGGAGCATCATGAGGTCCGACCGGATGGTGAAAGGGATACGGATGACTTGGAGCTATCCCTTTCGGAACAACATAAAGCTGCCGTGGACTTCATCCGGCACTTTCTCCCTCAAGTTGTTCCATCGGGCCCGACTGCTGCGGTTCCGGACAAGAGAATTATAGCGTCATTGGACTCTGATTTCTTTGAGCAGTTCAGGGACATCGCTCCCGAGTTTCCGTCTCAGTCCAATAATGTTGCAAGAACATTTGAATTATTGAACGACGCTATATTCAAACTTGCTTCCAAAACGGGAAAAGCAGGTTTCTTGTCCGCCAATACTCTCAACCTGCCTTTCATTAATGCAAGGAATAAATTCGACACGGCAGGACAGGGTATCCCGAGAGTTCCTCTGCGTATGGACGACGAGGTGGAAGACTTAGAGCTATCATTACCGTCGTCGGCGTCTATTCCAACCGCGGTGTTGGAAACAACTATTTCGTCCAACAGAGCCAGTTTAGATGCCTTATCTTACGCAGATCACCTTACTAAGGCGTTATCACTGCGCCTTCAAGGGAAAGAATTTCAGGATATACAATCCTCTTTAAGACTTCCTTCAAGGGCAGTAGCTTATTCCATGTGTAACTCCGCCCTTTCAATGGCAAACCTGGAGTTGGTTAGACGTGACGCAGCCCTAGCTACATCCACACTCGTGGATACTAAGGTGAAGAACTCTCTCAGAGTCGCTTCGGTCTCCGGAGAACTTCTCTTTGACGGCAAGCTTTCTGCAATTTACGATAAAATTACAAAGAAAGCTTCGGATTCTCTGCTGTTCAAATCTGCTTCTAAGAAGTCGGACACGGCAGATAAGAGTAAGACAGGCACTTCTGGGTCTAATGCGCCCAAGAGAGGTTCCTATAGAGGTTCCGGTGCGTCCTCTTGGTCTTATTCAAGAGACCGTCACGTTCGGGACGTCCTTCGGGCCGGGACAACCGGTCAGACGCCCCGAGGTCGACGGGACGAGGTGCGGGTCGTGGAGGACGTGGTTTCTCCTACCACAGGCCTCGCAGGTCCAGGAGGTGATGGCTTCAACCTCTATCGCGTACCGGTTGGCGGAAGGTTGTCAAGTTTTTCACAAGAGTGGGCTTCGATTACGGACGACCCTTGGGTGAGAGGGGTGATTTCGGAAGGTCTAAAGATATCCTTCAAACGAAAGCCTCCATTAACTCGAAGTCCAAAATGGACTCAACTTCCGTCAAATCCGCAGAAAAGAGACGCTCTATTATCAGAGGTGCAGTCTCTTTTAATGAAGAACGCGGTAGAGGTCATAGAAAACCAGGAGACTCCGGGATTCTACAGCCATCTGTTTCTGGTTCCGAAACCAGACGGCTCGTTCCGTCCAGTCATAGATTTGAGCTGGATAAACAAGCTGATTGTCGCTCCGAAGTTTTATATGGAGACGATTCGGTCGGTCAGAGCGAGTATTCGGGTGAACGATTATGCAACGAGCATAGATCTCAAAGATGCATACTTTCACGTCATGGTACATCCGACATACAGAAAGTATCTACGCTTCGCAGTCCTAGGAGTGGTGTATCAATTCCGGGCGATGTGCTTCGGATTGAATCTAGCACCCTGGGCTTTCACTCGGGTAATGAACTCGGTAATGATGTATTTCCGAGCTCATTCGTCTGCGGTAACGTCGGTCTACCTGGACGACATTCTTCAGAGGTACGGCAACGAGTTAACGCTTCAGAACGATGTTCAGAATCTACTTCTATTGCTCCGACATCTCGGTTTTATAGTAAACGAGGAGAAGTCGGATCTGGTGCCGTCCAAGTCATTCACACATCTGGGAATGAGCTTCGAGACGCACAACAATCTCGTTCGTCTGCCGTTAATCAGAGCGAAATTAGTCAGTTGTTTCGCTCGCTATTGTCTGCACGCAGACAAAGTCACAGCGAGAGAATTTATGAGACTGATAGGTCTGTGCGGAGCCGCTGCGGATCTCATTCCGATGGGGTGGTTACGCACACGTCCTCTCCAAATTTTCTTGACTCAGAATTGGAGTGTGAAAATTCATTCGCTCGACATAGACGTTCTCTTGTCAGATCAAGTGAAACGAGAGATTCAGACTTGGGCAAACATTCAGTGGTTAACTCAGGGAGTTCCGCTGCAGTTGCCGGATCCGAGTTTTACCATTATGACGGATGCCAGTCAAACAGGTTGGGGTGCATCATTGATCCCAACGGATTCGAGATGCCAGGGTCTTTGGGATCCGCAATTCCTGGGCAAGCACATAAACATCAAGGAAATGATGTCAATTTGGCTTGCGTTACGTCATTGGATGGACATTATTCACAATGCTCATGTCCAAATCCTGTCCGACAATACGACAGTAGTGGCGTATATATGGAATCAGGGAGGCACTCATTCAGTTCCGTTGTTCAATCTAACGGAAAGAATCCTTCTGTTTGCTCTAGAACATCAGGTTCTTCTTTCGGTCCGTCATATACCGGGTCGTCTGAATGTACTAGCAGACTCCCTTTCACGAAAGGGTCGCTTGTTGCCGTCGGAGTGGACTCTCAACAAACAAGTATTCAATCAGATTTGCTACCAATGGGAACGGCCAATGATAGACTTATTTGCGACACATCTCAACAATCAGTTGCAGACGTATGTGTCTCCGTGTCCGGATCCAAGAGCATTTGCAGTAGACGCTCTGTCGATCCCTTGGGACGGAATGATGGGATATGCGTATCCTCCAGCGCCGTTAATTCAGCAAGTATTGCTAAAGATAAAACAATCTCAATGCAAGATTCTGTTGGTAGCATCTCTTTCTCCACAGAGACCGTGGATAAATCTACTCAGGTGTCTGTTGTGGGACCTACCGCGAAAGCTTCCTCCACGGGAGGATCTTCTTTCGCAGGGGAAATCGCGTCAACTCCATCACAACCCGCAAGGTCTCAACCTTCACGTTTTTCCGTTGTGCGGTCCTTCTTGCATGGCAAGCACTTTACAGGACGAGCAGTGGACGCGATTTCTAACTGTAGGAGGACCTCCTCTTCGCTAAACTATGCGGCTAAGTGGAAGGTTTTTCGTCGTTGGTGTAGGGATCATTCTGTGGATATTTTTGATCCCTCTATACCAGACATTGCAAACTTTCTAGTATACTTGTTTGACGAAATCAAACTGCAGCCTGTTACTATTAAGGTTTATAGGTCTATGTTATCTGATACCTATGCACATCATGATAGTTTACAAATTGGATCTAATGTCTCTTTATCTAAGTTGGTAAGAAACTTCTCGATAAATAGACCCAGAACTAAATGGAATTTAGCTTGGGTTCTTCTTAAACTGAAGGAAAAGCCATTTGAACCTCTTGGGACAGTAGATTTCAAATTCTTATCTTATAAGACAGCTTTTCTCTTAGCTTTCTCTTCTGCTAGAAGAGTCAGTGAGCTTCATGCACTGTCGGTGGATGATTCTCACTATCGTAGTGTCGGGAACACTATCACCTTCACTACTAATGTGGGTTTTTTAGCTAAGAATCAGGCTCCTAATAAATATCCGGAACCTATTGTTATTAAGGCTCTTCCGTCTTCAGATGGGCGTAGGCCTTTACTCTGTCCTGTTAGAGCGTTACGTATCTATAAACAGAGATCTCAGTTTATCAGAAAGGGACGAAAACGTTTCTTTCTGTCTCTGATGCCTAATAGAAAGGACATTTCGGTCCATTCTATTGCTAGATGGATTCAATTAACTATCCGTACTGCTTATGAGAATTTATCTTCTTCTCAGCAGTCTGTGCTTAAGATTTCGGCTCATGAAGTAAGAGCTCTTGCTACTTCTTGGGCTTACGCAAATAGTATTGCTATTACAGATTTAATGAGGGCTGCTTATAGGTCTCAGCCATCCACATTCACGAATTTTTATCTCAGAAATATTGAGTCCATTTCTGGAGACCTGCATTGTTTAGGTCCGTTATCTGTTGCTCAGAATGTCGTCCACTAAACAGTTGCAACTATAGTTATGCAGGCTTTCTGTTCCGGCAGTGACTCCGTCCGGCTGCCCTCTTCGCTCTGGGCTATTTGACCCAGGGCAAGGGGAAGGGGGGGGGGGTTCCCTTAGGTCACCTGCTTTATAGTGAAAAGCAAGGGAATGCCTCCTCCGAAGTCAGTATTTCTGAGTCGTTTCCGGGATGGTTTTAAAGTGTAATATTAATGTTAAAATTCAATCATGTCATATTTTTAAAGTGTAGCTCGGTGTGAAGCATTTGTATATGTCAAGTGTCAAACGGGCGTTAATATACAATCCTCGGACACTTTTAAAGAATATAAAGAGTCTCAATTCTCTGGACTAACTTTATTTATTGGCTTACTTTGAAAATAATTAGTATAAAGGGTTATACTGGATGTTAATAGAGAACATGAATGTTATTGTGCTCAATTATGAAGGGTATTGTATCTTTCTAATTTAACATAAAATAAGAAAGATACATGTAAAGCCTAATACTCCTTTTCTCCTTGAGGGGTTGCCTCTATATTATATAGTTGAGCCTATAGGATTTTCCTCTATGTCCTAGGCCCTCCAGCCTTTTTACTATTCAGCTAAGTCTGGGTCATTGGTACAGTATAAAAATGTTAAAAAATTTATAGTAATTTATATATTTTTTATACTTACCAATGACCCAGACGTGGATGGCCCTCCCAGGAGTTGGGAACTCTTACCTCCCCGCTGAGTACATAGCACTGACCAGGCACTGCCAGTAAGAATGATAATTGGATCCAATTTCGGAACGTCCTTGACACTGCGCATGCGCAGTAAGGTCAAAGTATGGAGGTCCTATAGGACATGATTTCTTTTGGTTTTAGATGCAAATTTTGGGGATTGGGGGGCAAAATTTGTATTTGGCCCTGGATTTTTTAGAGTTAGCACCAGCTAAGTCTGGGTCATTGGTAAGTATAAAAAATATAAAAATTACTATAAATTTTTTAACATTTTGGGCAGGGCCAAAAATCTTGCCCCTCCAATTACAAAGGGAAATATTGATCCAAGAACTTGATTCTACACCTCAAACAAAGCTCTGTACCAAATATCAAGTCATTGTACCCACTGGTTCATGAGAAGATTTTTAAAGAATTTTGGAGCATTTTCCCCCACCTCCTGCCTATGGGGCTGGGCACATTGATTTAAAAAAAACCCAAAATGCAATGTCAGAACAAGCAATGACCTCAAATTTAACTAAAATTGGTTCAGCGGTTTAGGAGGGATAGGTGCAAACACCATGTTCAAGGACGACGGACAGTTTGTGATCACTATAGCTCATCCTGACTTTCAGTCAGGTGAGCTAAAAAAAACCCAAAATCTTCTTCAGAACCACTGTACAGAAAGTGTTGATTTTTGGCAAGCAACATTTTTCACTCTTATTTTTTCATCTTTGTTCAAGCCATGTTGTCTTTGGATTTCAAATTGCAGAAGTTGAAAAGCATCATTTTTTCACTCATATACATTAACATCTTACATACTGCTGGCAGATATTCCTGCCAGGACAGGATTTCCTTTGCCACTGAAATAAGCATACTTTGAGTGGATTTAATCCAATTTCCCCCTATAAATTGTATGGATTTTTCCTCCAAAGGTTTCTTGAGTTGTATTTAGATGCATTTTTTATCAGATCTTCAGAGCAGCCATGACTTGATTTGATGAAAAATGTCCAGAAAATAATCAGCAGGCAAATAATTAAAGTTTTTCAAGTCTTGTTTCTGCATCCATATTTGGGCTAGTTTGTGCTGCAAAATTCAAATTGTAATTTTGTGCAATTATTTTCTATTTGTTTTGATGCGCCATGAATATTTATATTCTTTTCCATAAAGCCTTCCGGCTTTGTCGGATGTAACACTGGCATATTGTCTTGCACAGGATTGTCATTCCATCTCATTTCAAACAAAAGAACAAAGGAGACGTACACTATAAAGTCAATACTCAGGTGTGGAGAAGTGTCTTTTTGTTTTGAGCGGTTGGTCGTTTCACAACCATGTCATCGTCCAGTTGAGATAAATCGGTTTAATCCGAAAATAGCACCAGTGATTCTAAATCATTTGTATTTGAAAATTTTGACAGTTCCACTGCAATTGTTTTTTCACACTCACCTGCTTGGTCTGTACGCAATAACACATTGCAGATTTTTTCTGATAACGATGACCACAGTTTTGAAGAGTATATTGTCAGCATTATTTGCAGATGACTGTTGACATGGATGCAGTCCCGTCACCTTGGCATGGTGAGGGAGAGGATGAGGTCCCTCCCATTATACTACAATGTAGTTGTAGCCGAACGGTACAATAAACAACATCACAGTGTGATCCGGATGTAGTTTTGCAAACAAAAGTAACCAGTGGTACTAAAATGAACAATCTTAAAATAAGTTCTGTCCAGTGCCCCCTAAAAAACATCAAAATGAACATGAAAAAGACGAGTCATAAAAAGTAAAAATCGCATCATCGTTCTGCTATAGTATCAAAATCTGTTACAACCCAATCTTCCTGACCTTTTTGGATCCGATTCAGAACTCTCTCTAGGTGATGCTCATAATGATTACACACACACCCCACACAGTCTGATGGGGCTTGTTCTGATGATGATGATTTCTTTGCACTTCTCAAACCTTTTGATGATGAAACCATTTTAGGCACAGCCTTAAATGAAGACATTGCTGACTTTGCAAATAGATCTGTCACTGCCTAAAATTGATCTTTCGGAAATCACCTAGAAGTTGTCCACTTGTTTCTGCTCCTAGAGTAAGTCCAGAATTTTGGACGCATCTTGACTCATGCTGTAAAAAACGTGATTGTTAGTTGCAGGACACTCAGAAACTTCTTAGGCATGCATCAACTTCCTTTTTTACAAATACTTGACAATGTCAAAGAAATGAAAAGTGTTATACATGAGGCTCTAATCTACAAAGCAAGTCTACTTTAAAGCACCTCAATGAAAGATTTCATAATTCATTAGAAACCACAATGACTTACCTTGTGGATGGGGTTACTTTAGTAGGGTCACTTTGTGTGACCTCTTTATAAAGCATCAGTTTCTGATTAAACATACTTTTATTGCCAAATACAAATCTTTTTTTTCCTGTGAATTGACCTTTCTCCTAGCACCTTTTTGGAGATGTTGTCTCCAAAGATATTTAAAAGGCAGAAGTAACTAAAGTTACAATTGCAAATAGACTTAAGTCTTTCACAAACAAAAAAATTCAGCCTTTTTGGGGGCAGGCATTAGAATTTTACAATTGCCGTCAGAACTCTTACAATACCAGCTACATTTAAGAAAAGCTGCGGCCAGGCTTCAAGAAACCCTATCAAAGCCATCAGTAGTTCAACACTTACCAAACCAAGACATACCTGTAGTGATTGTCCTAAAACTGTTAGAATCAAACCTTTCTATCCAATTGAAAAAACTTAACCAGTGACCAATTTAACCTCCAAGTGGTTACCGCTTATAGGATTGAATTTGTATCTTCATCAGTGCAGCACAATATTCCTCCACTGATTAACTTCTCTCCTTCTGAATCACAACTTGTTCAGGCAGGTGTCTTAGATCCGTTGGATAAAGGTGCCATTGTTCTTTGCCATCATGATCCAGGGCAGTTTATTTCAAATCTCTTATGTAAAAAGAAAAATTGCGCCATGTGCCCAGTTATCAATTTGAAGGCCTTGAATATTCCTATTTCCAGATGGATACTTTGTCTCATGTACTGCCATTAATTCCAAAAGGTGATTTTTTCACATCCATTGACTTGACGGATGCATATTTCAGCATTTCCATGCATGATCTTTATCAAAAATATTTGAAATTTCTTTGGCATGGAATTCTCTACAAATTTACATGTTTACTTTTAGGTCTGTCATGTGCTTCCTGCCTGTTCACCAACATCATGCAACCTGTGTTTGCCTTTTTTCACTACAACGACATCCAATGTGCACATTATATAGATGCTTCTCTAGGTATGAACAACTCTCGGAAAAAACTTGTTGTAGAGACAAATTCAATTACACACACTTAGCAATTTGGGAATTGTTATCAGCTGTAAGCAGTCCGTGCTTGACCCTCAACTATAAATTCAATATCTGGGTTATGTGATAGACTCCCAACAATTCCTTCTATGGTTACCACAGGATACAATAACTCATATTCTTGATTTCTCCAAACAAATTTGTCAGATGACAAGCCAACCATATGACCTATTGAACGGTTAATTGGGATGTATGTTTCAACATTTGTGGTATTAAGATTGGGCATTTCTTTTATAGATCACTGGACAGAGATAAAACTAAAGCTCTCCAAATATATAAATCCCACTCTCATACTATGAAATTATCATCGTCAAGTAGGATGAAGTCTTATGATGGGTAACCCATTTTTCATTAATGAAGAGTTGCCTTCTTAGTTACCCTCAAACTGGCCACATTTTTATGACAGACTTCTCTTATAGTTGGTGTTGATATCTAGGCAATCTATGGACCAATGGTTTCTGACATCAAGTTCAAAACTAAAACACATCAAATTTCTGCAGCTTCAAGCCATCAAGAAGTCTTTACTGAATTTAGCTGATAACCCAAGCCCTTGTCATATTTGTATTCAAACCGATAATACCACTGCTGTATCATATCTCAATAATTATGGCTGTACAAAGACTTCTCTTTTTAAAATTTCTCATGTTATTTGGTGTTTTGCCAAAAACATACTCATCTCAGCTGTTAATACCCCAGGTCAATCAAGCATTCTTGCTATCTCTCAATGGCATTTCAAACATTTTGCATAATGGCAATTACAACCCAGTGTCTTCCGTCAAATATGTCATCATTTTTACCAGCCTACAATCGACATGTTTGCTTCTATGGTCATTCATCAATTATCTGTATATCGTAGTTGATTCCTAATAGTTCTGCATCCATTGTTAATGCTTATTCCTTCTCTTGGGCCAATCACTTCCCTCCTTTCAGTCTGCTCAGAGAGGTGCTAGTCACAATAGAGGAAGAAAAAGTGTGATATGCCATATTGATTGTACCTCACTTGGCCACGAAGCCATGGTTTCCCAAGATTGATACAACTGATAACCTCTTACCCAGTATATCTGCCACAAAACAGGAAGTTTCTAGTAAACCCAGTTTCAGACATGTTTCATCCCCTACTGCCGAATTAAAAACTGATCGACTGTACTGTTTCTAGCAATTCCTCCAATGTAAGGGTATTTTGGAAAAAGCTTCCTAGACACCTAACTCATCATGGCAGAAATCAACCATCGAACAGTATGGTGATGCATGACAAAAATAGTGTATGTCGTGTATTAGACACAAAATTAATCACTTTCAGCCAACTGAATTTTCGATTGTAATGATTTTTCCGATCTCAGGTTATAAAAATCTTACAGTGCCGAAGTATGTTGATTCAGACACTTATCTCCATTAGTAGATCGGAATTGACCTCTTCACCACTAACTTCTAGATTTATGAAGGGTTTTTTCAGTTGTAAACTGCCCAAACCACGCTGTACAGCAACATGAGATGTTTCTCAGGTTCTAGCTTATCTCACAGCATTATATCCTTTGCCGAAATTAAAGCTAGAATTATTGACCAAGAAATTGGCATGTTTAATGGCTCTTGTCTCTCCCCAAAGAGCACAGACATTTGTTTCCTTAAAACTAAGTGATAGACAGGTACATACTTATGAGGTCATTTTTACAAATTCCACATTACAAAAAATCTCCTGACCAGGTCATCTTTTAGCTACAGTGAAATTATTTCAACATCATAAGACACTTTGTGTCTTTTCCTCATTGCAAGAATATTTAAAGAGAACACAACACATTAGACAATCTGATAATTTATTTATTTTCAAACATTCTGTTACAACTTCTACTTTTGCATGGTGGGTTTCCAACTGCTTGTATAAAGCTGGCATCAAACAACAGATCATGGAGGTTTTTCGGTTCGGTTTCGTTTTTTTCCGCAAACCAAAAAACCGAACCGACAGGCACCAACAAAACCGGCCATACGGTTTTTGCATACTTTGACGTTAAACTTAGAAATTTACAACGACCCCCTCGTAATCTCATTTTGAAAATGGCAGCAAACATCAGCAGAATGGGCAAATCCAAACACAATTATTTCCGTATAATTATGTCCCGTGTATAAGTCGCTCCCACGTATTCGTCGCATCCAATATTTTCAGCCAAAATACCTCCCCTGCGACTATTACCTTTGTATAAGTCGCAACCGACTGTGAGAATAGCCGGTGGGCCTACACAAGAACGACTATGGCCAGTGAGTGTTGGCTTTTACTGCACAAAATTAGGTGAGTGTCGGAACACGTGAACGTTTTTTTTTTTGTTTTTTTTTTCATTTTTTTCATTTCAGTCATATTTATCTCATATTAAATGCATGGAATAAAATAATAATCAAAATTATATAGAGTTATTTACTTTGACCATTTATACCCCATGTGATACTCGTTGATGCTGTAAATCCATTTTATTTTGCACATAACAATATGAGGGAGAGATCTTACTCAGTACTTCGAAAGGAGGTAAGAGGTCCAGTGATGAATCGAGGAACAGGACAGAGAATGGAGTCCCTGTATTATGGCGATGTTAAACATAACAGAAAAGTTACAAGTCCAAATTATTTATTTTATCGAAATTAAAACTGAACACAAAATAACAAAACAGGTATGTAATGTATAGCAGTCGTGGTGCCAGGATTTTAATTCGGGGGTGGGGGGTGCTAAATAAGACATAGGGGTCCAAGGTCGAGATGCCTATGGCATCTCCTGAAAGTCGTAGGCCTGATCCAGGGGTGTGGGCATGGGAGAGTGTCTCCCCACCTGTTGGTTTGGTATCTGTGGGCCCTGCCCCAGTAAAAATGAAAATCATATTTGGATAATATGGATGCCATGGGAGTGACATCTGAGCTTTCTATAACACCTGACGTGGTCTTCAAAGGTGCACAGATTGTGTCAGGTAGCAATTTGAAGTTCGGTTTTGGGGGCCCTGTGGGAAAAGTGGGAGGGGGTGGCTACCCCCCCCCCCCCCCCCCCCATGGCACTGCCACTGATCCATAGTATTTACCAAATAGAGCATATACAACAAGAAAATAACCAAATAACATACAATCTACCTGAAATTCATGTAACACTTTGTCAGCTGAGTGCTAGTGAAGTATGCTATGTCCCAGTACTGCCAGTAGGACATAGCACACTTTAAGTAGCTCTCAGGTGACATTTCTATGGTCTTTTCTGGTAAGATGATAATGATTTAGATAAAATTGAAGGGTCTGGAAATAATACGGAAAAACCGAACCGAAACCAAGGTTTTAAAAAAAATAAAACCAAAACCGAACCTGGAAAAAAAAACATCCATGCACTATCAAAAAATCCTTCAAAGTGCATTCCACTAGTGGGGCTGCAACTTCTACTGCAATGTGGAAGGGTTTTTTTTTGCATCAGGTACTAAAGGCTGCAGATTGGCAATTTGTTAATGCTTTTCATCGCTTTTATTTCCGAAATGTTGGTACATATAGGCACATATATGCAGCATGATACTCTTTCCACATCAATTCTATCTTGATTCATGCTGCTTGCATAAGTATCACAGGGTATAAACTGTATAAACCTTTAGCCGGAAGTGGAGATAAGCGAGGCGAGAGATTTCTATTTTTATCTCAAAGTTTCAGTCGCAGCGTATCAAAGATCACCGAAAACAAGATTTTTTTAATAAAAGGAATGACCGAAGAATGCAAAATCAGTAAGTATGTTATATAAAACAATATTTAACAATGAAACGACACAACTTAATGGAATAATCGACTCTTGTAGTATGAAAAAACACCTGCTGATCATCTCAGAAAATGAATTTCTCAGGCAAATTTCTCCTTCAAATATCGTTTTTCACATGTTCGCACAAATGTAACATGTTAAAATCATAGATCGACAGATTCGGCATTTAATTCCACACCAGAAACTATCAACCATAACAACGAAGGAGGTTCGGTGCTACTGAAACTGTTCAAAATATAATGTCACCTTATCGATTTTTTTATACGCCCAGTTGGTAAAATCGTTGATCGGGAGTTGGTGATAATTATACGTCCAGTTGAGATTATTCGATTTCCCATATGATCGTTCCAATGCCCATATTTGTGCATGCACGAAGGTCTAATCAGTTAACAAACCATATGAACAGACTCGAATGCACAACGTTGACGTCACATCTTTCAACTGAAACACTACTGACAGAACCACCGAACCTGCAACCACGGGGGAGGGGGCGAGAGGACCGCTCCTCCCCCCGAAGAACTTTCGCCCCCACCCGAAAGATTTCAGACCACATGTTTTTCAATCGGCATTCATTTTTTTAATTTAACTGTGCATTAGGGTAAATTAGTTCAGTTACAACTGTAACACTTCATTTTGCCTTGGCTCTAATTCCTTCATACCTGTAATTAACATATCCATAATCACTTGTCTATGAAGGTAATCCCATTGTTATTTGTGAGCTGTTTATTCATCACACATACATTCACACAGCTTTGTCAGGGAATTATTTTTCCAATTGGGGGTATTTGGGGTTTGTTTCATTCTTTTCAATGACCTTTTTAAAAAAATTTTGTTTACCGTTTTTGACCGTGGTCGTTTTTACTTCATAACGATCATTTAGTGTCTATGTTTTGCCTGGCTTTTTTTTTCATTATTTGTTTCTATTTATTTTATTTTATGTTGTTGAAGTGTGTGTTTGGGGGGGGGGGGGGGGGGGCAGTCAAATGGGAAGAAAATGTTTTCACTTCAGATAACGGCGTGTTATAACAATACGCCAGTCCTCTGTTTTTTGAAACCAGTTTGCCTGACAGCATGCAGAGCTAGCAGTTTATTCGACAATAATCCCTAACCCGACCCCACCTCACCCTCTCGCGCACTCTCATTTTCACTCTCATTTTGGCAACAGTCTTTTGTGTCCAATAACTGTCGAACAAACATCAAATGGGCTATTTTTTAGTATTCTCTTCGAAGCAACTGCATCAATAAGTATCTGGCTTTTAACGATTCCATTTTTAGAGAAATTAGCGAAACACTATGGAATCCTACATGAAGTATACCATACCTATACTTTTGTAAATATTCAGTGTTGTTCTTTGAGAACTTATTTTATCTGAAATATATACTGTTTAAACTAAACTAAAGTATTTTTAGATAAGGTGTGACGTCACATGGGGTTCCCTCGACGTCGTGTTGGAACCAAACAGATCCAGGGTCGAAACAAGCTTTATACTCACCAAGCGAACCCTACCGTGTGACAAAGGCAAAAAGATGAAATAAATAGAATAATTCGCGCCTTACATAAGTATTTTATAAATTTTCATCTTATTTTCACTTAATTTACATACGACTTCACTGAAACAGTTTCGAAACAAGACTTCGGTTACCAGTTTTCTTTGTGAAACTTGAATGCCAAACAACATTCTACATGATGTAGGATAAGCACAGCTAGGTCAACAGTAGTTGAAATTAAATTACGTTGTTGTCAATAGCAGTTCAGAGCAGGGTCAAGTTGTCAAATATACAAAGCGATCATTTCTTTCAAATTAATCGATCACATTTATTGTCCGACGATAGCCTTCAATACTATTCACATTCCCATTTCCATTTCACTCCTGCTGAAGAACAAAACACCTCTCGGATCCAAATGCTCCCAGGGACGTTTCTGGGTAGTTTAGACTCGGTGTGTGTCACAGTGAGATCCTCAAATTTCCAAACTTTCATTTCAAATTGATGCCATAAAAAAGTTTCCGACATTTGTTGATCGGTTTTGAGAAGGAATTTTCTTTATAGATTTATGTACAAATTACATTATATTCGCTTGATATTTGGCCTTTTCTCCATAATTATGAGTAGACTTTGTAATTGGCCTAACAAAAGACTTCTTTTGGTACATGATACTGCTATATTGTGCGGGGCCGTCGAGAGGGGGGGGGGGGGGGGGGTAGTAACCCCGGGGCCCGGCGTTATTGGGGGCCCTCCGATTCCCGTAATGTCTTGAAGGCGGGATACTCGTGCGTGCGGCCCCTTCACTGCACGTCACATTTAAACGAGCAGTGAAGGACTCTCACGTAAGAGAATCCTGCCTTAAGGCAATTAGAGAAAATCGGCGGGCCCCGGTGTTCCAAATTGACACTATTTGTGTGCTTTTACGAAAGCGCAATCTCGATGTATTGCTAGCTTACGCAGTTACAAACTTGGAACATTATCAACATTTTAGTTCTGCGCGAAAAAGAACTAGTGGGTCATACTATAAAGAATAAATGTATTTCAGCCAAGAATCACTAGTTCTATATTTGCTTAGAACTGAATGTTTCCAACTTTTGAAATTTGAACCATAAAATTTCCAACTTTAAAAAATCACCCCCCCCTACCCCCCCAACCCCAAGTTGAAATGTGGGTGACAAGTTGATAAGAGTGGTGGATAAGTTCGTTGGTCTCTCGTGCCAGAAGTCGCGGGATCGCGGATTCCCGGCTGAGAAAAGATATAAAGATATGGAGGTATCTGAACCCTCTCTGGCAGCATCAGTTGTGGGGTTGATGATGTCACGGCGTGTCGTCCTATTGGGTGGGGAAGTAAAATGGCTGTCCTCTGTACGGAGAGAGACAGACTCCACACAGGCTAAAGATCCAGTCGTAGAACACAACAAATTGGAATTCTCTGCTCCTTTCGTTATCAGACTCGCTTCTAAATTTATTCGTTTGGTTATTTTCTTCATTTGCGTTTTGTTTTACACTGACCTCTAACATGCAATTTTAAAAATGTAGTTTACATGTATACATATTTTTTCTTTGTTTATAGTAATACGATAACACACTGGAAAGGCGTTCATTTGAATCAGTTCCACATATTTATTTTTTAAAATAGAGTATAGTTGATTATTCAGGAGCGAAGGAAGGTAAAAATATTGGGGGTGAGGTGGGGGTGGGGCTATCAGAGCTAATCCCAAGGGGACCACCATGTATGCTCACCGTGTGCTGTGTAGCAGCATCCGAGCCGCACAGTGGTTAGGTGGTGCATGTGTGTGTGGTTGGGGGGGGGGGGGGGGGTAGGGGGAGGGGGTAGCACAAGAGGCGATATCGCCGTATCGCATTCTCGGTGATGAGGGTCTGCGGGCTTTCTCTGGGATATTTTGAAAAATGAGGGCCAAAACTCACATTATTATTAGATTCGCTTCTAAATTCATTCGATTGGTTTACCCATTCGTTTATGTGTTTTTTTTTCTTTCTTTGGGAGTATGTATTCCCTCTAGGTCATACTAGCATGCCCAACACTCTGTAAAAGTGCGCACGCGCGCGCGTGTGTCGGGGGGGGGGGGGGGGGGGGGGGGGATAATGCAGAAACCTTAGATACATTGCCCCTCCCCTTCCCCCACACACTTTCAAATTGCTCCTCGACCCCTGCAAAAGCTCGGGGTTTTCAAGTTATATACAGTAGGTTTAATATATATTCCCATATATTTAGTATCCCATTTGTATCTCATTCATGGTTTTGGGGGTTTTTTTTAATATCTCGAAGCAAATTCTCAGTTCAATACTGAGTCTTATATTCGTCGTTCTGTCATTAATACTCCACGCCGGCATTTACCGGCTCTGTAAGTGTGAAATCTTACCAATATTTCTCCATTAAAAAAACCTCAAAATATCCACTCAGGTGCAAGGAAACGAGGGTTTGGGGACCCTGAAATTCACAATTTTCCTACCCCAGGCCCAACTATGGTCAACCATTAGTAGCGAAGGCGCTGCTTCACCCCATAATAGATCAATAGCCACCCTCTTTGCGAATTTGTGGGTCTGCTATTTAGCTACATGCCTGCCCCTTCCAGAGCGTATTTAGTTGCAAAAATGGTGGGGAGGGGGGGGGTGGGGGTGTAACGTCTGCTTTTACGTGGGGGATTATGTGCGGGTTGTCTCCCCCCCCCCCCCCCCCACACGGCTCTTCGCTGCCTTTCCCACTCCCACTCCGAAGATTTGTTTTGTTTTGTTGTTTTTTTTGGGGGGGGGGGGGGGGAATTTTACGTGACAATATTCTGATGCGTCTTCATTTATATTGAATATGACATCTGGAGGTCCATTCACACTGCTGCGATGCGTCTGACCATCCGTCCGTCGGGCTTTTAAATAGTTAAGTTTGTACAGGAGCATTCACACCACCGCGATGCGTCAGACGCGACCGATGCGCTGGTTGTCGAGATCGTTTTGAACCCATTCCAACGATTTTCGCAGACCTTATAATTTCTGCTTTCACGACATAACGCTCGGTTGAGTTCGGATGAACTCGATGACATCTGATTTGTTTGTTTTCATTGATTGCAGTTTTTTCAAACGCGGTCGAAATTAAAAGTTATTTTTTTAACCTTTAATCATTTTGATAATTAATTCAATAATTAATTGCACGAACAACCATAAAATTTCCAAGGAGGAAGTCATTCGGGAAATCCAGAAGCATGAAGTGTCTAACAAGGCTTTGCATAACTACAAAGATATCGAATTCAAAAAGAACGTTTGGCTGGAAGTTTCAGTGAAGCTTGGAATGGAGGGCACGCTTTGTTTTGTTTTTCTTTAAAGCAAAGTCCAACCATTGTCTAGAAATAGAATTTCAAATTCACTCACATCATGAGATTATCAGCAGGACCTGTAGTGACGACAGGGTAGGGTTAAGGAGGCCGGTAGTACCGAAGCGCAGGAAGGTAAAAATATTGGGGGGTGGGGGGGGGGGGGGGGGGGGGGCACAAGCACAAGAAGCTATTTAAATATAGCCGTGAGTTTATGCTATACCTTTTATAGTTCACTGAAATTTACAGACCCGATGATTTAAGAACTTAACAAATTGGTGCTTGAGCCTAAAAATTCATAAAATTATAATTACGTGCTATCTATACTGCCATATGCGTACGGGAATTTTTATTTTCTGGGTGGGGTGGGGGAGGATGTGGAGCTGAAGTCCACTTCATCCGAAAGAATCCTGAGTGCCCAAAAAAATCCTGACTGCCCCCCCAAAAATTAGTTCACCCCCAAAACGTGTTTTGGAACAAATTGTGTCTGAAAGAGTCAACTTACAGTAAATAATGCGGTCCAACTTGATCTGACATTGTAACGCTATGCCATAAAACCAGTCTCATTTTCATATAGTTCACCGCCTATCGTTAGATTCTGTAATGCAGTAAAACGGGCTATTTCTCTGCGTTGAAAAAGGTAACCTGTGGTTAGCTTTTTCAACGCAATGCAATGTTGCATTCAACCCGGCTTGTGCGCGTATAGGCCTATCTTGCTTTCGGAACTTACAGGCTCCAAATTTACCAGATTCTCACATCGAAAGGGTCACCTGACAAGCATAAAAAATGTATACGACTCATCAACTGAAGATACGAGCGTATACAACTGGGCGTATAAAAAAATCGATAAGGTGACATTATATTTTGAACAGTTTTAGTAGCACCGAACCTCCTTCGTTGTTATGGTTGATAGTTTCTGGCGTGGAATTGAACGCCGAATCTGTCGATCTATGATTTTAACATGTTACATTTGTGCGAACATGTGAAAAACGATATTTGAAGGAGAAATTTGCCTGAGAAATTCATTTTCCGAGATGATCAGCAGATGTTTTTTCATACTACAAGAGTCGATTTTTCCATTAAGTTGTGTCGTTTCATTGTTAACTATTGTTTTATATAACATACTTACTGATTTTGCTTTCTTCGGTCATTCCTTTTAGTAAAAAAATCTTGTTTTTGGTGATCTTGGATACGCTGCGACTGAAACTTTGAGATAAAAATAGAAATCTCTCGCCTCGCTTATCTCCACTTCCGGCTAAAGGTTTATACGGTTTATACCCTGTGAGTATGTGACCTTAAAACACCAATAAATAAGATTCATGCTGCTTGTTGGTGCTGTATTCTGAAAATAATTGTCATTTGCACAGACTTTTGTGGTGACAATTGTTCACACTGATGATGACTCTTCAACAATTTGAATGTTTCATGGAGACTCTTTTCCATTACAGGGTGTGCTATGCCTGATCAGAGGAACTTGAGCACACTTGTTTATCAGTGATATTAAACTCCATACTACTTTACCAGTCTTATTCATGTTTATCATGGAGCTTTCAGTAAACCATATTCAATGCTAAAGGCTTTGAAATCATGCCAGTGTTACATCCGACAAAGCCGGGAGGCTTTATGGAAAAGAATCCCCCACCTTTTCTTTGAATTCATGCAATTTGTCATTGTACAAATGATTATTGGCATATTGTCTCGCATGAGATAGTGATTCCACCTCATTTCAAAGAAACAAAAGAACAAAGGAGAGGCACACTATAAAGGCAATACTCAGGTGTGGAGAATTGTCTTTTTAAAGCATACCATATTCAATGATGAAGCAGATGCTGCCAACTAGGGTGTGGCGAGAAGATACATTGTTCATATATGTTTGAAATAAACAAAGAAACATAGGGTGGGTGCTACATCCTTCAAGCCTACAGGCTTGTATTCAAAGAATCTCCCACATCCAGCACATCCTTCGGATGCTTGGATGAGGTGGGGGATTTTACTGCATCAGAATATGTTTCCAATGTCTGATTTTGAGCTCTCCAAGGGGAGGTGACTTGGAAAAACTTGCATTTTTTTTTTGAAATTGATACAAAACTTGTATTTTTCTTTAAATTCATGCAATTTGTCATTGTACAAATGATTAGTAGCAATAGCAGTAGCAATTTTCACTCATAAACATTCAATTTGTGTTCAAGTCAAGTTTCTGGATCAATATTTGTGCTTGTTTTGGACCCCCAAAGTTGCATTTAGGATCCAAAATGCAAAAGTTTTTATTTTTTCACTCATTTTTATACCCCCCACAAACAAAGTTTGGGGGGGGGGGGGGGGGAATAGGAATCACCCTGTCCGGCCGTTCATCTCCGTCTGTCTGTCTGTCTGTGGACTTAGGAGAGGTACATTGTGGGGTTTACAATTTAGGGTCAGTGGTAGTTGTGGGGTTGAGTTAGTACAGTGGCCACTTGTGGGGTTATTTTTTGTACTGTGGGGTTAATTTTTTGACCTTGTGGGGTTAGGGTTTAACATGGGAAAAACCCCCACAAGTAAGAACGTGTAAGAACATCTGTCCGTCTGTCTGTCCATCCTTATAAGCGCAACTCCTCCTAAACCGTTTGAAGAATTTTCATGAAACTTTACACAATGGAAGAACTCCATATGAAGATGTGCATGAAGCAATATAATTCCGTTCTGACAGGCGTGGGGGGTATCACTTTGTGAGCTTGCTCACAGTACCTCTAGTTTTTGTTTGTTTTGATGTGACTTGTTTTTTTACCCCCATCATTACACCTTACCAAAACATCATCTATTTCTTAAATTAATTGACATGAGCATTGGTTTAAAAATGCATTGTTTTTAAAAACAAAATATTAAAAGAGCTTTAAATAAATTTGGGTCATTGAATAGTGATGCGCTGATTTTTTAGCTCACCTGACTGAAAGTCAGTGGGAGCTATTGCTGTCACTTGGCGTCCATAGTCCGTAGTTGTTAACTTTTGAAACTTGTCTTCTTCTTTAAAACCACTGGGCCAAATTCAAACATATATGGCACAGACCATCTTTGGAGTATACCCTTTGTACTTTGTTCAAGTGAAGCTGCTGCCATCTTCAGGCTGTGGTTAATGCCCAAAAAAGCCTAAAAATCTTTAAAAATCTTCTTGTAATGAACCACCAGAGAGAATGCCTTGATATATGGTATGGAACTTTCTTTGGTAGTTAAAATTAAAGTTTGTTCAAGGGTTTGATCAAGGGAAGTTTGTAGGTCAATATTTGGGTTCTCTATTGGAGCATGCCTATTTTGGGTTCCACCCCAAATTTGTATTACATGAACCAATGGGCTGATTTGTATAACTGGGTGATAAGTACTTGATTGATGCCCGAAAAAGTTTTCACAGCCCTGTGGGAATCCCAGGATCTAAAAATAGAAAAACTTCAAATGCCCATATTTCAAAAACTGCATGGATCAGAATATTGTTTTTTGGTATGCAGCTTCCTTAGGGCCAGTGGAATCAGATATACCAAAAAATTGCTATCAGTTTTGTCATGGAGTGCCGTATGGGGATGCCCATTTTAACACTGTTGGCAATGGGAAAATGCTGAGTCATCTTCTTTCTTGTACTCCATGAACAAAGTATTCTTCTTCCGAACCTTCAGGCCAAATCTAAACTAATTTGGTACAAAGCATCTTGGTGGAGTTTTCTCTTCTCAGTTTTTTCCAAAAAAGTTGCTGTTCTCCTTGAGGGCTGGGGTTAATGCCCCAAAAGCCTAAATATCTTTAAAAACATTCTTTTCATGAACTACCACAGAGAATGCTTTGATATTTGGTATGAAACTTCCTTCAGTGGTGGAGATTGAAATTTGTTCAAGGCAAGTTGGTAGGTCACACTTTGGGCTCTCTGTAGTAGCATGCCCATTTTGGGCTCCATCCAAAATTTCTATTTCATGAACCGATGGGATGATTTGAACCAAATTTGGCATGTAGTATAATTGGGTCATAGCTACTTGATTTATATCTAATTTTTTTAATTCTGCTGCCCCATGGGAATGCCCCCAGGTAAAAATAGAAAAAATTCAAAATCTCATATTTCCAAAACTTCAAGGACCAGAATATTTTTTTTTGGTATGAAGCTTCCTTTGGATCAGTGGAATCGGATGCACCAAAACAATTGCTATAGATCTTGTCATGAGGTGCTGTATGGTGATTCCCATTTTAACACTGTTGGCAATGGGAAAATGCAAAGTCATTATTTTTCTTATGCTCCATGAACTACTGGTAAGTATTCTTCTTCCGAACCTTTGGGGCAAGTCTAAACTAATTTAGTACAAAGCATCTTGGTGGAGTTTACTCTACGTAATTTTTTTTCCAAAAAATTACTATGTCCCTTTCTGGTATGAAACTTACCCTTAGTGATGCAGATTGAAGTTTTTTTGAATTGCCTGTGCTGTACATCACTTTTGACAACTTGAGCCAGGTGAGCATTTTAGGCTCTAGTTTATATTTGGGTAACAGTTTTCGCTAATAAGCCTCAAATTGACATGATATCAGGTTCAACAGAATATTGCCCCCCCCCCCCCCCCCCCCACCCCACTGTTGATACTGTTCCACTTGTTCAAGTACCTTGATGATATGCAGATTGATGGGAAAATAACCCCCAGAACCCCAGAATTAACCAAACTGATTTTACAGTTTAATATTAAAATATGTTCATCATTCACATCATCACAACTAATACAGGGCTTCAGGAAATTAAGTACATGTATGGCTTAATGCTTAAGTGTGAAAACTGCAACATTTGAGAAGGCTCAAAACATTAAACTTCATTTTTTACCTGTTGCAAACTGAAGATATAGAATCCAATATTTAGACATGTGAATATTGGAATTCCTTTGAATTTGATGTGCTATCCATTATGTGGTGGATATTGGAGCACGATTATTTATGTATTAGTGTTTAACCCTTTACCCAACGCAGACAATATCAAAATTTATTATTTTAAATATTTTTTTTTTTAATTTTCAAAAGGTTTCTACAAAATCATATCATGTGACCCCTCATTGGAATGAGCTCGATGAGCACGATCTAAAGAGGGGTCACATGATATGGTTTTGTTGAAACTTTTTGAAAAATAATATTTTTTTAGGTGCTGAATTTGCATATTAAGTGGGGTGGATGTGGCCGATTCATTGGGTAAAGGGTTAATGATACTTACAATAGCCAGACTCACCTTGTGCTAGACAGTTTTATGGGTGAAGGAAGATTTAGTACCCAAAGAGAACTGCCAAGCAGCAGGGAGCAACTGTCAGACTCCCCAAAATACTGACTCCATACAAGCAGGGTTAGTATTGGTTGAATGCAGTGCACCGTTGACGTGCAGTACACCTTCGTACAACACAGCATGCCCCCACATCAGCAATCAAGATTAAGTGCCTTATCTAAGAACAGAACACAGTTACTGCTGGTCAGGATCGAACTGTGGACCTTTCAGTTTAAAGTTCAGTGCTCTAATCACTGAGCCCCCTCCCCCCCCCCCTCTCCTCACTTCCATTGATTCAGTAATAAACTTTAAATTAGTAATTTCACACCATGTGGAGGAATATTGTTATTAAACCACTAATGTACCAAGGACGTAACAGAATATGCTTTAAAGTATGGCACTAATTGTGTTAGATTTTATTCATTGTCTGTAATTGGTTAGATTTACTTATATCTTAACTTATATTTTGCATTTTCATTGTACCTGTGATTAACTGGTGGAGTGCTAAATTATTTTTGGTTGTCAATGTTTTTTTACATCTATTCATCCACCATTACCTCTGGCCCAGAGGTAATGGTGGATGAAAACATATCAACAAATTTTGACAACCAAACCCATGATCATCCATTACGTCTGGATTCCGAGTCGGGACAAGCTTTCAAAAAAGCTTTAGAATTGCTCTCTACACAAAATGCACCTTCATAGAAATATTACTCTTCAGAGACAGCTTCATATAACTCAGATTCCTGATTGGAATGTTCGGATGACAGAGATCAAGGGTCATCATGCTCTGTTCTTATAGAGTTGTTAGATGACGATAGCAGTTCATCTCTATCAATGTAACACATGGAAGCAATGTTTTTCATTCAGGTAGTTCCTTCGGGATCTTGTTCCTAAGGTGCTACAAAGCACTTCCTCACTCACAAGACCGTCTTCCTCTGGACATGGTTCACTGTCACAAAAATAGGATTCTCTGTCTTTTACGATCTAGTCTCATCAGGTGGTAAAGGCTTTACCATTTAGTGAATTGAAGTACTTCAGGATGTTCGGTCCATCCATTCAGTCTAAACCACTTCAGTTGGATAGAAAGTCTCACGATCTGAATATCCAGTTGCCGTCTCAATGTTCCATTCATACGTCCCTTCTGGATCGAACTATTGAATCCTCCTGGGGCTTACTGGATGTTCTATCCTTCATATAACTCATGCTCTAGATAAAAAGACCAGACAAAGATGAATTTGATGACATATGTTCTCCATTGAGAGTGTTATCTCGCTCCATTATGTCTTCTATCCATACATCAACTCGGACTGTTGGTAACCTTGAGCTGGTTAGACATGACACTACCTTACTGTAAGCGTTCAACCTGGACAAAGCCCTTAAAACTTCTCTCAGAGCAGCTCCACTGATGGGCTGTTTGCTCTTAATGATCAAGTCACTTTTGTACACGAAGAAGTTACCAAACAAGCCATAGGTAGTCTTATGCTTCATCAGATTGCTTCATATTTCTCTAGTTCCAAGAAACCAAGGTATTCTGGTTCTAAGAAATCTTGTGGCTTGTTGCACTCAGAATCTTCAGCTCCTTGTAACTGGTCTCTGGTTCGCTCTAGTCAGTCGAACAGGGGACGTTTGCAGTCCTAACGATGCAAGTTGAGTAGGGGAAAACAAAGTTTCTCCTATCGCAAGCCTCAGAGGCTCAACATGAGGCTTTCAACCGCCATTGTTTTCCTAGTTCATGGAAAATTGGAAGAAAATTACAGTCATTCAAGAGGTATTAATTCTTTCTTTTCAGAAGAAAACTTCCTTTTATATCAAGAATTCCTATATACACAAATCTCCCTGCCAACCTTTCCAAAAGAAACTGTCTTCTTGATGCAGTAAATTTGATGTTATCCAAGAAGGCATTAGAGGTTGTAGAGAACAGTCTCTCAGTTTTTGTTTCAGAATATTCCTGGTACCAAAGCCAGACAGTTCCTTCGACTGGACATAGATCTCAGCTGGATCAACAAGCTCAGTCTCGCTCCAAAGTTTTATATGGAAACTATCCGGTCAGTAAGGAACAGCATCCAAGCAAATGACTTTGCAGCAAGCATCAACTTCAAGGATGCATAGTATCATGTAATGATCTATCCTTCGTTCAGGAATTACTTGAGGTTTGCCATAAATGAACAGGTTTATCAATTCTGCATGACGTGCTTCAGATTAAACTTTGCTCCATGGGTTTTTACTCGGGTTATGAACACCATCGTGTCTCACTTCCGAGCTCATTCGACATTTTCTGACTTAGGCTTATGTGGATGATATCCTCCAAAGACACTTCCATAAGGAAACTCTTTGTCAGGATGTTCAGAAGCTTCTAACTCTCTTGCAGTCAATGGGGTTTCTCATCAACATACAGAAATTGGATCTAACCCCTTCATCCACCTTTTGGAATCTGGAAATGGGATTTCAGACTCACCTGAATCTTGTCCAGCTTCCCCCTGCCAGACCTCATCTCATAAGAACATTCTCCCTCTATTTTTTTCAAGTGGTAACAGTGACTACGAGGGAGTTCATGAGACTTCTGGGTCTGTGCAGAGCAGCAACAGACCTGATTCCACTCGGATCTCTCTTCACCTGGCATCTCCAGTTTACTTTCTAGAAACTGGAATGCTGCACGGTAAACAGTCTGGATCACGTAATTTGCCTTTCTCATGTAGGGGATACCGTTGTTTACAAACACCCCCCCCCCCCCCCCCCCCACCACCACCACCATCTCTGTCATTCACTCTAATGTCAGATGCAAGCAATCAAGGATGGGGTTCTATGTTGATTCCAGGAAATCTAAATTGCCGTAGCCAATGAAATCATCAACAGTCCCTTCTATACATCAATCAGAAGGAGATGTTAGCTATTCTCCAAAGTCTTTTTCACTGGAAAAAATCACCTCGTAAACTCTCAAGCTCCGATTTTTCCAGACAACTCAGCAGTTGTAGCTGCCAAGGTAGAACCCACTCCTTTCCAGTGTTCAATCTAACAGAAAGGACTCATTTGTTCACAATATATCTCTTTCAATCCGCCACTTTACAGGTCGGCTCAATGTGATCGTGGACTCTCTATCCAGGCACTGACGTATTCTTCCAACAGAATGGACTCTCAACAGGAAAGTCTTTCTTGCTATCAACAACCTTTGGGGGCATCCCATGATAGACCTTTTTGCAACAAGATGGAACAAACAGCTTCAGACGTTAATTTCTCCATTACCGGATCCATTAGCCTTTGCAGTAGATGCTCTGTCATTGGCTATGCTTTTCCTCTGTTAATACTTCAGGTGCTTCAGAAAATCAAAGAAGAAACTTGCAAAATCTTTCTGATAACCCTGCAGTTTCCTCAGAGAATATGGGTCAACCTACTCAGTCACTACACATTATGCGTCATTTGCCGCTGTGAAAGGGCCTTTTATTTCAAGCAAAAATTACAAACTCCACAGCAATTCAGCGGTTCTCAATCTTCTCATCATTCTGTTGTCAGGTCCTTCCTCAGAAGTAAACATTTTTTCAGAAATGCAGTGGACAGCATTTCTGCTTCAAGGAGGACCTCCATTTGACCTCTTCTCCAAACTATGCAGTGAAGTGGAGAGTTTTCTTTGCTTGATGCCATACAAAGTTGTAAATTATCTGCATCCTTCAATTCCTAAAATTGCAGATTTTCTTGTTTCTATTTGGTGTCAAGACTTCAACCTATTACAATCAAATGATACCGTTCTGTGTTGTCAGATACTTGTGCTCATGAAAGCAGTATTAATATAGATTCAGATCAATCCTTGTCAAAGTTACTAAAGAATTTTTCCATTAAAACAGCCAAAAAATCTTAAGTCTAATTCCTAAGTGGAATTTAGCCTGGGTTTTGCTAAAATTACAAGAAGCTCCATATGAACCTTTAGATTCTGTGGAGTTTAAGTTTTTGACATTTAAAACAGTATTATTGCTTGCTTTTGCTTCAGCTAGAAGAATTAGTGAACTTCATGATCTGTCTATTGAGGATTCACATTATCATAGTATGGGTAATTCTATTACCCTTACTGCTCAAGTAGACTCATTAGCTAAGAATCAGGCACCAGATAAACTACCTGCTCCTATAATTATTCATGCTTTACAGCCTGTTAATAATTCTATACCCTCACTATGTCCAGTGGGGGCTCTAAGAATTTGTGTGAAGCAGTGTAGTTTCATAAGGAAAGGAAGAAATAGGCTCTTTCTTTCATTCCAGGCAGAAAGAATATTTCAATTCATTCCATTACAAGATGGATTCAGTCTGCTATCCATATCGCTTATAGTAATTTATTCGATTGGGATAGTAGAGTGAATAGAATCTCTGCTCACGAGGTTAGAACTTATCATCCTCCTGGGCATATGCTAATTCTTTTGCTCTATCAGATATTATGATAGCTTCTTACTGGATTCAACCTTTCACATTCCCTTTTTTCTACCTGAGATATCTAGAATCTGTGGCAGGGATCTAAGATGTCTAGGCCCCCTATCTGCTGCTAAGAATGTTATATAATTTAAGTTTCAAGCATTTGCATTGCGACGCTTGACATTTATTGTGGCCTACCTCTTTGTTTTGCAAAGTATTTCTTTCAAAATGGGTGGGGGGGGGGGGGGGGAGGGTATTCTCGCATACAGTTTGGCTTTATAGTGAAAGTCTACAGGCCTCTTTCTTGCCTTTGGTGGACCACACTTAATGTCAGTGTTTGGTATATTGTATATGTCTATATACTTTTATAAGTCATTAGCTCATTCTATACTGGATTCTTGTATCCTTATAGGTATTGCATCCATCAATGATATTTATCACTCTTGGGAGGAAATAAATCCTATTTTATCCTTGACAAGCTGTTTAGCAATAGCCTGCTGGTTAATGTTTTTTCCTTTCAGTCCCGTTTTAGCCCTCCATCCTATTATCTATTCAGAATGTCTGGGGCAGTAGTAATGGGGGATAAATAATGGAAATTTCAAGTAATTTTTTGTATTTATCATACTTAGCACTGGCCCAGGCACGAAGTGCCCTCCCGTGAGTTATTCACTCACACCTCCCTGCTTTAGAACTATTACACTCAGCAGGCATCACAAAAGAATGGTTATTGGCAGGAATTGAGGGCACTTCCTGATGGTGTCGTATCTTCTTATAACACGATCCTTCCTTGGCTCTGCATATTCTCACAAATAGAGTGCCAGCATGTCTGGGCCAGTGGTAGGTATGATAAATATAGAAATAACTTGAAATTTCACTTTTTTCCCCATGAACAATTTATGGGAGAGTGGCTACTGGCACTTTCTCAGAAATTGTAACAAGGAAAATCCATACAGACTATAAATAATTTCACTTCAAAGCTATTAATGAAACACATCCGCAGAATCTGAGGCCTTGAAGTTGCGGTAGCAGCACTTCAAAATAAAGCCCAAGTATGGGCTTCCAGCTCTCAACCAATTAATATTGACTATGTTCAAACAAAAAAAGTCAAGCTGATTTACTCGTTTGAGGTTATGGATATTAGTAATCGATAATATTGTTGAAGGCTGCATATCAAATGAGTTTAAATTTTCTTAGTATTCACTCAGTATTTAAAAAGTACCAAGTTTCAGAATAATATCAAATTACTATGCAGGCCTAATCAAACATACACTCAAGCTTTACTACCATCTTGGCCCAAACTTTCTCTTTCAGTACCACTTCCTTCATAGAATGCATGGCTTTATTGTGAATAACTTTGTATTCCTAAATGGGGAAAATGATCTCATCAGTTTTCACTGTCATGTTGACTTATTAATAGAAACATTATTTAGCCATGAAAAAGGTTCCCAAATGAGATGGCAAGTTACATTTGCCATATAAGGTATGTGTTCTTCATTGAAATAGGTGCATTCCGAAGAATGTGATATGTCCACATAACCCTTTACCAAAACTTGTTAACCAGATCTGTCCAGCATTACCCACAATTCATACTGTTATTTTTTAAACCCATTATCCAATGCACAGGATATCAAAATTTATTATTTTAATCATTGTTTTTTTTTTTTCCTGGAATGGTATCGTCTTTATGTACACTTACAGTGTGATGGGTCAGTCCAATATCTATATAATTAAACTTTTTTTCGGTTCATGCGTTTTCAGATAAAACGATTGGCTCACATGATTCTGTTTTTTCTTTTCATAAGTCAATGAACCGAAAAAAACACAATTATGTCCGCCTCCAGCCACGCCCCTAAAATACCAGTCTTCGGAGTTGCAACATGGTGTCAAATCAGTAGAAGTTAGAACACTGGCTCGTTCTAAATGTGAAAAATAAAAATAAATTTATATTACTAATTTATCACCATGAAATTATTTATAAAATATTTAAATGACCGTGGTGGGTCAATTTTTCTTTATCTTCACAACTGTATTTATTTGACATTTCAATTTTTACGCACCCTGGGTGATCGTCTGCGTTCATCGTTTTACCCAAATCGATTGTAAACAATTACTGGTCACGACGAATACGGCAATTTTGACTTTGAATTCAACTAATTTCGTGTCATCTGGCTTTATATCTAACTCCACTTTTACAAACTGTGTTTTTCAGTTCTCGGAAAACGGTCAAAACCAAAATACAATGTAATACTGATGGCCTACTTCCACCTACCATGGAACTTAACTTTTACGTGAAGTGAACAGTTGAATGAAATTCAAGGGTGGCATGGCTTATGATGTTTTCTTTGCATTACGTAATTCATTGGCCAATAAAAAATTTAATGGCATAAGTGCATTTGACTTGGAAAGTGTGTCAATTGCTACCTGCATTTCAATAATATGCACCCTCTTTTATGCCAGAAAAATAATACGTCTACCAGTTTTAGTTTTTAAGTGTTTGTTCGCTGAAGTAGAGGACGACTAACACTACGCCCATTTACACAGTTTGGACTTTGTTTTTTGGGGTTCATAACTCAAGAAATAGACAAAAAGAAACGATCATTCCTTAAATTCAGTGAGGATAAAATGAGGGTTCAAAGGGTAGATAGATAGATAGATAGATAGATAATTTATTGGACAGTATGCATAAATAGGTACATCAGCAGACTATACAGCATGTATGTTACAAGCAATAATTAATAACTGAGTAATTCTGTACAGAAGAGGGCAACTGATATGCATACTGTCGGGGGATGTCATAGCCAGATTGGCTGTCTACCTGATATCCCCCAGGTAACAACACCATTTCAGACTGCTTCTTATGATTGACGTCAGGATAGGAAATCTGTAATTAGTCATAAATTATGTATAAAAATAAGCAAATGCAAAATTATTTTGCACAGCGGGAATCGGAGGTTGATAGATGGAAAAAGCATCTCCCCTCTCCAACTGTTTGTTTCCCAGTGAGGCCATGTAACTAACAGAAGTTCACTAAACCCTGTAGTTGATTACATCTGTGGTTCCCAATCTAAGGTAAAATTGTGAAGGGAGTGAAGCTGAGAGACATGGAGAGAGAAGAGTTGTTTCACGACGAGCTGGCCGAAACAGACATCTACCGCGTGATGTAGGAAGATAGAACACACACACAAATACACTCACATACACTTATGTGGATATACATACATATGCATGCATAAACTATCCGTGTATGTAAGCGTATATGAATGGGACAGTCAGGAGCTACACTCCGGACAGTATGGGTTATTGCACTCAACATGGCTCGAGTAAGTACTGAATATTTTCGCAACGATAGCTTTTTTAAACGTAGTTCGGTTTTGCATGTTACGCAGACCTGGTTCCAACTCGTTCCAAAGTTTCGGAAAATAAAATTCTGGTAGGTGATCTAAAGACTTGGTTCTACTTCTGAGCTGCAGTAAGGCAGCTGTGTTTCTGGTTTGACGACGTTGGTTATTAGTGGAGAATAATGAATCAAGGGTTAACAGTGTTTCTAAATTATTGTTGGATGCCAGCTCAGGCAGCCAACAATGATGAAAAAATAACACTGTCAAGATAAATGCTAAATCCTACCAAAACAAGTTCTCAAGGAAAATAGACATGGGACAACTTTTTCAGTGTTAAATGTTTTCAAGGTTAAATGTTGTCAGTGTCATCCCTCACAAGTCATTATTCCTCAAATGTCATTATAAGCAAATTGTATTTAACCAGTATTATTATCAATTCACAGTGCATTACATACTTGTTAACAGTAATTTAAAGATACATTAAGATCACCCAGCGTACAGATAAAAATATTTCCAGTATCTCCAGCTGGTCAGTAATAGCGATAAATGGCCATTAGCGACCGAGGGCTGGTGTCACACATGAAATCGAGACCAACTTCCCAAAACTCTGTTGCAATGTACAATTTTAACCCTTTACCCAACATAACGGCCAAAACCGGCTAACGCTATTCTCAAAAATCGCCAATTAATTTTCAAAATATTTTCATTTTTTGTCTCAAAAACATAGGTTATGACCCCTCGTTGGAACGAGCTCGTCGAGCTCGTTCCAACGAGGGGTCATAACCTATGTTTTTGAGACAAAAAATGAAAAAAATTAGTTATTCAAGAATTTTTTTGCAAGTGTCGTCTGCTTTTCATGTTAGGTAAAGGGTTAATAAAAATCATGCCTCATTCAGTCACCAGAGCTGGATGAAAATGAATTTTCCATAAAGTATCGCTTTAACAAGAACTGAGTAACTTGTGAACGAGATTATGTGTTGATAAATTTTGTTACTGTTAATAATTCATTGTGAAAAATTCATACAGTAACATCTTTTATTACACACCCGTAACTGTATTTGTCACGATCACATGGATTTTAGGGGCATGCGGTAATTTTAACCAGTAAGCTCTAGTGCAATCCGATAAAAAGTACCCTTCGCGTGCACAAGTTCTCTCGTTAGACTGGTTCTTATAGTTTGCGGCGTTCAGTGGAATACAACCAATGAGAACCATCGGCTATATTTATCTGTCGGAATTACCGATTCTCATCACAAAATATTTGATGCACGGCTAAAAACTGTTGAAAGTCATGAAAGACACATGATCTCTGCCAAGAAATTGAACGGTGAAACTCAACCTTTGCTTTCGTCATTGAAAATCGAGGAAAACTTAATTAATTTTTGTGCAAAAAAGTCCAATTGGGTTCGATATTGCAGCCAGCCACTAGTACAGTTCCTATAAAATTTTGTTACAATGTTCCCCTCACCGCTGCGTGCTGCCGGCGAGTCGACACGAGGCCTACTGTGTAACCGTAGTCTTAGATTCACATTCGGCAATGAAGCAGCACGTTTGCCAACGCAAACATACTTTGAAAAGCATGTTAAGTTGAAGTAGTTCTCAGAGAGCAAGACTAAATGAATCTTGAATACTGGTTACCATGAAGCGGAAAAACAGACGCCGACAACGCCCGGAGATGTTTGACAGCTAGTACATGCAGTTACTAATTAACTATCTCCAATTCCACCCTTACTAGATGACCACCCCACCCCCGCCCCCACACTAGCTGAATAAAGAAAATAAATTCGGAAGAATGAAAAGCCTGGTTTTATAAGAAAAACTAGGTATTTTACATTTGTGGAACCAATATTTTTTACGTGCTAGTGGGTGTTGGGGAAACAGGTTTATTTTATTTATTTATTTTTTTTTTTTTTGTTGGGGCAGGGGGAAGGGCTTTTTTAGGGAGATATCGTATTGCTAAAATATGATTTTCTGGAGTTTGTACTGGGGAAATTAAAAAATGTTACCAGCTACCCACTACAGAAATTCTGAAAAGTCTCGAGTAGGGTGGCAATGAGACCATGAAGAGGGGAGGGGTGGTAAATACATGTGGTCTGATGAATGCAATATATTGTCAATTTTATGATATGACTTCCATGAAATTCAAAAACAATTATTGGAATATTTAAAACATAGACAATATGACAATATTTTCCAGACACAGATTGATGCGGATTTTTAAATGACCAATTGAGGATTTTTGCTAGTATTTCTGTTTTATACAAGGATATTTATTATTTTGTTTTAATTCTCAGCAACACAACTTAAATCGAATGCCACCTATGTGACTTAGCTACATGGGTGTATGAGATGGTGAGGGGGTTGAGGCACTCTCACCCCTTCACCAATAAGCAGTTAATTTTGCAGTTTTCATTGAAAGGGACTGGTATTTTCAGAACAGATTGTTCAGAGGGAGGGGGTATTTTTATAATTGTGGCAAATATCAGGGCAGTGGGAGGAGCATTTTTATAGGCAAATTCTAGGCAAGGGCCTGCATTTTCATTTGGAAACAAAAGTTCAGGGCAGTTTGATTGCTTAGCCCCCATCCCCAAGAAAATGTTCTCCAAAAGCCTATCACTTTAGCCACATTCTATCAGTCCTCTTTAAAACTACTTACTAAATGCAAATTCAGAGTACCAAATTCCAAATTTAAGACTGACAAGATATTGGAACAGACACATAAAAAATTATTTTGTTTTGAACCAGATACCAAGAAAAAAATGTTGACAGAAGCGTTCAGATAACAAACTGGTGAAGTATAGTACTACTAGTACAAAATAATGTAAACATTAATCAATCTGAAAAATATTATCAACCAAAATAAGTTGGAGCTTACTGGTGAGAACAACCCCTCCCCCCCCCCCTCCCCCCTTATTTCTCTTTCAGCCTCTGACTAAGACTGTTGGATACTCATTTCGTGAGCTTTCAGGAAAATGCTGTCAGGTTATAGATGGGTGGGAGGGGGGGGGGGGGGGGTTGTAAAAAAGGTGTATAAACTAAATTACTTGCGGAGACATGGCATTTTCGTGCAGTTATCATGCAATATATTTCTCCCTTTGTATATCTGTAGCATTATGTGGGCGACCTAAAGCTTTTATTTATAAGTAATATAAGTGCAGCCCATTTCAAACAAAGGTTGTCAAAACTTGAGGTAAAATAAAAAGAAGGCTAAATTTCAAGTCAGAAACTTTATAATGTTGAAAAATAAAGTGCAAACTTACCAAGACTGCAGAGTGAACTCACTCAGACTAGTCAGTCAGAATGGAATCTCAAACTGCCTCAGGCTCAGTTACTCCAAACGATCGAATGAATGCCCCGGAAGGTTAATTATTGCACAAAATGTCTTTTCTCGTCCAGTGTGTACGTTTGTTACAGTGCAGAACAGAAATGACCGATGTCCACATGCGATAGCCTTGTGGCATTAGTGCATGTATCGTCAAGCCGAGTTCAAACTTATACTTTTGTTTAGTTTCAGTTTAAAAAGCACGAAATTTAAACAGAGCGGCCAGTTCGCACCGTATTCAAATTAAAATCCTTGTACATTTTCCATCCTCCAGATATAATGATGCCAGCAAACACAATTTTGAAAACACATTTGAGACCTCATAATTTGTGACGTCTGATATGCTGAACGCAATCTTTTGAGTTTTGAGTGTTCGGATCGACATTTTTTGCGAATAAAATGAATCAACAGCGATTCAACAGGTGGCAAGGTCAAAGACTTAAGACTGGTTCTCTGACAAAATTGCCCGTTTATCTCAAAATTCTTTCAACCGTTCAAATTGTCGACTATTTAATTAAACTAGCGATTAATTACAGTGAATTCTTTTTCATGGTTGGGTGTGTAATAAATACAGAACCACACTTATGTTTGAATGGGTTAACGATTACTGGACTCGAGCGTGTGGCGCTGGGATAACCACTCGAGCCTACCGGCTCTCGTGGTATCCCTGCGCCACTCGCTCTCGTCCAGTAATCGTTAACCCATTCAAACATAAGTGTGGTTCTGTATATATATCATATATTGGTCAATAATACATTGCTACTGTAGTAATGAAATGAAGAGTATTTACTTTTCAACTTTCTGTCGAAGGTGAATTTCACTCCTGTGAAATATAATATTGAAGTTTTCTAAGAGCATTTCACCCATAACCTTGTGGTGACCTGATTTTATCAATTGTTTTCCCTACATACAGAAACTGAGAAGTGAAAAAATGATATTTAATAGCATTTTATTGATCGATTTTATTCAGAATCCATAAAAAATGTTACATAAAAACATTTTTGTGATTTTTCAGCTTGTTTCTAACACCCATGATTGTAGAAATAGGGGTGTTCTTTCTAGAAACGACAGCATTTTTGTTAAATTATTGATACATTATTTTCAATTTTAAAGTGTATATGTATACCAAAATTATTTCAAGAGCAATTTTGCCAAATTTAATCAATGTGCTTTTTTTAATCTAGTGCTCTGTATCACTTAGCCCCCATGTCATCACCAAATACAAAGATACCAAGATATTGTTCCTATTTTACAACTGACTATGGCACAAAAGCAGTCCAGCTGAAATTCCCTAAGGAGCACAGCTTGTTTACTGTGGTAGACATAACAGGGACCCATAATTAATGCCTTGGGTGTGAGTGCTCTAAAGTTGGCAACATATAATGAACATTTAGATACATTTGACATAATCCTTGTGTTGCCATAATATAACCCTGATGCCAAAAGTGGCCTTAACCCTTACCCCTTTACCAAATGCACAAATAGCAAAATAAGTTCTTTTTAAAAAAAAATTTCTTCAGTTTTTATGCTCTCTGAAAAAATTTCAGGGGAGCGTATAGTTGCTTCTTTGTCTGTCCATCTACAGCGATATCTCAGCAGTGAGTGGATGGATTTCAACAAAATATGGTTTGAGACAAGCTGCTCCTGTACATGTTATAAAAAAGTTGCCCACATATTTTTCACTAGAGTTACAGTCCTTGCATTTCAGAGACATGTTCCAAATTATTTCCCATAGCGGGGACCACAATTTTACGAATCTGCTTTTTAACTTAGTCGACTGTCAGGGAGCATCCATCAGTTTTACTGATTTTCTTGTTCAATTTTTTTTAACAAAACCATATCATGTGATCCCTCATTGGTCTCAGTTTTGTAAATTACATGAGCGGATGCAGCCAATTCATTAGATTAAAGGTTAAAGTCTGGAGATTTTTACCTTCTTCTTCACAAAGACAGTCCAGTAGCTTTATATCTGTCCCTAGGCAAGTCTTTACTGCCTTTTTGGCAGCCAAGACACACATGGAGAAAACCGCCAAGGTCCTTAGATTGTAACTTGTGAATTTACCCAAATACTGTATGTTGGAGCACCTGTTCTGTTGCTGTAAAAAGTGATCAAAGTTGGAATTAAGCTTTTAAGGGTTAGACCCCAATAAAGAACAGGTGAGCTAAATACCTAAATTCTGGAATTATTTTTGGTCTTGTTACAGTTATTCAGCTCAATATGTCTGTTTTTCAGGCAATTCACAACTTTTCATTAACATGACCGATGATATTTCGCTTCAAATTACCTCCCCTATTCACAGTGTATACATTTTCTGAAAGCTTTTTCCTGGAGAAAACAACACACAAAATCTTACTATACCTATCTAATACTCTCAACTGAATGACGCAGTTGATTGCTTGAAAAATGGGTCAGAAAAGACGTAATTTTCTCATTTGGGGGGATAAATTTCCAATTTTTGTGTATTGCTTGGCTTAAAACTGTGTTATAGGAATTCTTCCTTTCCCCATGGAGGATTTTAGTAATATAATTATTCTGACAAAGGAAACACATATGTGTATCTTATTTTTTTTTTAAAACTCAAAGGAAATTTACACAAACAGTCTGGGTAAGTAATTAAACACTCCCATGTGATCTTGACCTTCAAATGAAATGCACCTGACTGAACACAGTTTGAATTGAAAATCAACGGCAGATTATTTTGGCCATATCACCATTAATGAGCATTATTTACTAAATTCACACCATCACAAAATACAGTTATATCCTGGAATAGTCATTTAGCTGAGGATATCCAATGATCCCGGATATGATATTTAATAAGAAACAAGATCTCAGTATTTAGCTTTGCCTGACCGTCCACAGAGCTTTTCTGGTAATGATTTGTCACTTGTCCATCTGTCAACATTTTGTTTGTATGGGCCATATCTTCTTAACCAATGAATATTTTTTTATAAAACTTTCTAATAATATGTATTATCAAAAGACAGTGTGTTGTGAATTATAATATGGTATGTGCCCTTCAATATCAAGGACACAGACCCTATGTTAAGGTGACCGGAACACGGTGGCTCAGTGGTTATGGCATTGGGCTTCAAACAGACTAGTTCACAGTTTGATCCCCACCAGGATTAACTGCATTGCGTCCTTAGGCAAGGTACTTCATTCTGATTGCCCACATGGGGGCACAATGGCGCCACCCACTAAGGTATACTGCACACCGATAGTGTACTTGTATTCAACCAATGCTAACCCTACTTGTGTGGAGTTTAGTACATTGGGGAGTCTGACAGTTACTTGTCATTTCTTGGTGATTCTCTCTGGGCATTCCAGCTTCCACCACCCATAAATCTGTCCAACACAAGGTGACTTGGCTGTTGAAAGTGTCTTAAACCCCAATAAATGAATAATTGTTAACTGGCAGAGTGCTAAATAATTTTTTTATTGTCAAAGCTTGTTCACATGTCTGCCTTGTCACAATTTATAGGAAAGTGCCAACAGGCATTCTCCCATAAATTGTAACAATGTAAATCATTACAGACTAAATAATTCCACTTCAAAGATAATATGAAGCACATCCACCTAGTATGAAGCCTTCAAGTCATGGTACTTGCACAGAAGAATAAACTCCAAATATGGGCTTCTAGCACTCAACCAGTTAAGGTGACAGTAAGAAAAAACTTTGACTTTTCACTGTCACTTTTATCTGGTCCATATAGCTTGGTATGATTGACTGACCTTATTCATACTTGGTACTATTATTGCTTCTGACTCACAGGTGTGTTGCGACTTTGATCCAAGGTCATATCACAAGGTCAGGTCACAGACAGCAAAACTGTGATATTGTTGTACAGCCCTTGTTTGGTCTGTATAATTGAATCAGTGTGACAGATCTTGTTCATCCTTTACTCAATTGTTACCCGTAACCTAACATTGTGTCATGACCATAACCCATTGCAATATCATCAAGGTCAAGGTCACAAGCAGTAACACATGGATTCTTGAATACCAAACTTGTCCGGGTTGTTATTTTATTTACTTATATATTTATTTATTGGTGTTTAAGGTCACATATTTTTGCACAATGGCTAATCATGACCACAACATGAGTATCAACTCAAGACCAGGGGTGAGCGTTAATAAGCCATGTTGTCAATTTTAGAGAGGGTTTGCACCTCCCAAGCATTGGTGACTGGGTCCTATTTTTACCAGTAAAACAGAGCCTGTTTACCACAGTGAACAATCACTGCTTCACTTCCTGGGGTTCCCGTGGGGATATCCAGGTAGTGGAATTTGACGACTTTAGTCCGGTCCATATAACTTGCTATGATTGACAGATCTTATTCATACTTGGACTGATTATGGCTCATGACTCAAAAGTGTGACATGTCTTTGAGCAGTATCATATCATCAAGGTCAAGGTCAAAAACAAAAACTTCAACCTGGTTGGGGAAACTGAAAACAGGAGCATCCCATTTGAGCAAAATATATAATTTTTAACGTAACCAGCAAATGAAGATTAAATTTTGTTTGGCATTACTGCAGAAGACAGATTCTGAATCATTAATTTTTCATTTCAACATAGATTAATGAGTAGTGTCAACAATTTTAATATCAACCCATTAGAGCCTAATCATAAATAATGAAATGTCAAGGTAACCATTTCTGTTATATTTTCTAGGTCTTATATTTATCCTGTATATATCAGCCCTGAAAGTAGTGGCCCTAAGCGGAGCTATATAGGCTGAGAGGCCTCTTGTTTTACCTAAAAATAGAACTGAAGAAATTAGTTTAACCCTTTACCTAACATGAAAAGCAAACGACACTTGCAAAAAACATTCTTGAATAACTTATTTTTTTCATTTTTTTCATAGGAGTCATAACCTATGTTTTTGAGACAAAAATTGAAAAAAATAATGAAAATTAACTGGCGTTTTGAGAATAGTGCTGGCCGGTTTTGGCCATTACGTTGGGTAAAGGGTTAAACACTATTTTATTTCGTGCAAACATGTTACATGGACACATCATATGGATTTAGTGTTATTTATTTATTGGTGTTTACGGTCACATATTTCTGCACAATGGCTAATCATGACCATACCATGGAGATAAAGTCAAGTTTAATCAATTGTTTATACCCATGTTGTCCATTTTAGGGGAATTCCACTCCAAGCATTGGTGACTGGGGTCCTATTTTACCAGTAAACCAGAGCTTGTTTACCACAGTAAACAAGCACCATCATATGGAACTAATGAATGGAAAAATAAAATGATCCAAGTATGTTAATTGTGTACAAGGTAACCAGGACAACGGACAAAGACAGACTGTAAGGATGGGATTCGACAGTAACCTTGGAGCTTTTGAGAGTCGTCTCCCTTATGAAGTGATAATGTTTTTTGTGTTTTTTTTCATTTTCCAGGTTCAAGGAAGTTGGTAGCAACGATACAAGGTGCACCCAAATGACCTTGCTTATGAAAAAAAATACCAGTTGTTTGTTTATTGATAGTTTGTTATGGTTTTTTATCCAGGTGTGCTCTGCTTCTCAGAAGTATATTCTAGAAACTGTTTCCTTATTGATTTAGGCCTTGATAATGCCATTCCATTAATGAAAAGATTTTCAACTTGGAATTTCTGTATTTTGAAAAGAGTGAAATTTCAAGTTGAAAATGTTACATAATGCAACTCGGTATTTAACCAATTCAATCTTGAGCTCTGTCAAACAAGATTGAATTGGTCAAATTCCTAGTTGCATTATGGGAAACATTTACAGCTTGAAATGTTGATAGTTTGACATCAGTGTAGGGATTTAAGGCCGCAATAAAAAAATTACTAGATTTTCATCCAACGTTTTTTTCAAACTGGGGTGGGCTGGTGAATTTTATTATTTATTTTACCTGGAGACTGGATAATCTAGAACAGCCCAAGGATCTGGTGGGTAGGGGGCATGGGGGTGGAGGATATGGGTCTAAAACCTAAACAATAGATTTCTCGGCTAAATGGGATTAAAATTTGAGTAACAAGACTCCATGAATGGCTCCAAAATGTACTTGGGTCATATATACAGTACCAGCAGTAATAAGCTGTAGGATAACCACAAGAAAATTTTGATCACATTTCACTCAGTTGATAATTCCAACACTTGATATAATTTTTTGGGAAGCTTTCCCTTATGATGTCAAGAGTAGGAATTATCAACAAAGGGACAATTGTTATAAGAGTAATTTCTTATCAACCAACTCACAATTGTTTACTACAGGCTTGCACTACAGTGGAAGTCCCTAACTCGGATAAAATACTCTCTATTTTTGTCTTTCCCAAGCAAGTTGGGAAAGAAAAGTGGTGCAAAAGCACCAATAAAAATAAGCCAAAACTGGGTCGAGTGCAACCGGCGCAGACCCAGTACGGGACGCTCTCTCCCAAGTACAACTCCACGACTTCCGTTGCCAGTGCGCATATACCGTCTCTAAAGACTCATTCTTTTTGAAATCTGCTTCGTGTCGAGATGTTTTTGCACGCTTATCAGTGTTCCACCAGCTCGATGTTTGATGATTCCTGATTCATTATACCACAGTGTATCCTTTGTATTCTCAGGAACAGTGTTTTATATATTCTCTTTTCTATTATATGTCCATAATGTATTTTTATTTGCTCTCTCTCGAGTCGCTCGCGAATTTCACGTGCCACGCGGTTCGGACTTAGATTTTTTCACAATTATTGTTAATGCTTTTTTTGCAAAATTTTCAAATTGTGTTAGAGTTAGGTGTCAGCGGGGTACCACTCCTGCAGTGTTTCTTCTTTCTTTTGAGAGTGGTCTTCCTGTTGGGTGGTTCCCGGTCGACCTTCTGGGGTCTTTGTTTCTGTCACCTTTCTCTCTTCTTTGGGGGTGTTCTGTTTTCTCATCTCCACTTCTCTGCTCCTCTCACCTCTATCATGCCCAGGACAATTCCCTGTGGGCAATGTCTGCTGCCAAAGCATGTGGACAATGTACATTTGTCTTGTTCCTCCTGTAATGGGTGTGCAGCCGAGCGGCCGTGTGGTGTCTGTGGAACATGGTCTTCCACCTTCTGGGCATCAGTAAACCGTGTCGTTCGTTCTCGTGGCCGTGCCTCCCGCTCCCGCGGGAAAGGAGAACGTGGTCGTTCGGGGCCTCCCGAGTCGGCTTTGTCTGGTGAGAGTTATTCCTCCTCCGTGGGGGATGTGCAGTCTTTTCCTGTGGTGGATACTGCGGGAGCCGTTGAGTGTTCTGGTGTAGAGATGCCTGGTTCCGGGACTACGGTCCCCCTCCAGTCGACATCTGAGGCTGTCACTAGGGTTGTGACTCCTCCTTCGGAGCCGAGCCGGTGTGCTCTCTCCACTATTTCATCAGCCTCAACGACTCTCGACGTATCTACTACTGCTGCTGGCCCGTCTGCTTCGTTATCTGTTTCAGCCGGCCTCGGCTTTTCGCTGCAGGGGACTGCAGGACTGTCCGATACTGTAGACGTGGGATATCGGCCTCAGCCTTCCCTGACTTCAACTCGGCGAAGTCGGAAGGGGCTGCCGGCCGAACCCATCGCTGTGGTCTCTTCGCCGTCGAGCACCACAGTTGTGTCTTTGGATTCGGATGTTCGTAGTGGAAACACTATGAACTCTGTGGCGTTTCCGTCTACTCACTCTGGTCACACGACCAGTTTTGGGGGACCAACGCCTTTTGTGCAGCCTGGACCTTCTGCCCCGCAGAGGTCCGCGGTGACTCTCATGAGTTCTCGCAATATTGATCCTCGGGGTGCATCGTACCCCTATACACGTCTGCCTTCAGATGTTTCGGCTGCCGCCCGTCGTCCCGCGTCGGGTGTTTTGGAGGATCGTGACCCTTCGCTGGTTAAGAGGGTCAGAGGTGAAGCCACTTTGCCGGTTCGCTCCCCTGTCGAACCGGTCGGTACAGGCAGTGAGCTTAGGGAGGCCCTCTCCTTACTCACTCAGGTTCTTTCTAAGAGCCTTCCTGTTGCTTCCAGCGAGGCTATGGGTGGTTTCCAGGCGCCTCCTTTGGCGCCGCCTCCCGGGATTGGAAACAGGCCGGTTTCCGATTCCTCTGGTGTCCCGACACCATGGGAGGCGTCGGCTGGTTTGCCCATGATGGGCTATGTGTCTTCCGACTCTGGGGAGGAGTCCGACATGCTTGAGGTCGAGGGCCAGCAGTCTTCGGACTTGGGGGCGGCTCTTGACTTTGTGTTTGGGTTTCTGCCTGAGCTCAAACCTGCTAACCAGCCGACAGTGTCAGCCTGGCCGCGATCATCGGTCGCGCGCCAACAGCCTATGGAGCAACCTGCTTCTGGGCGCCTTCGACCGTGCCAGTCGGTACAGGTGGTTGAGGCTTTTTCAGCATTGGATGCCAAGCTGAATTCCAAGGCTTTGAAGACTTCGTTCTTCACCAGGGTTGACACCTTTTTGCCTCCTGTGCGTTATCGTTCCTACGATTCCGCCAATCCGTCAGTCTGCCAGACTTTGACGGTTCTGGATCAGGACTCCACTTCCCTCGGGCTTTCCAAGCCCAAGTCTGCCGTCATTCCAATGACGACTCTGGAGTCCACGTTGGGCTTATCTAGAGAGATGCTTGGCATGCTTTCTCTCTCAGATCACGTCGTCTCAGCTTTGGCTGCTTATCTGCCTCCAGATAAGTTTGACGAGGTACAGGCTCCTTTGCGTGTGCTGTCCAAGGCGCTTATGCACCTTACTCACACGCATGCCTGTAACACGGCCAATTTGGAATTAGTTCGAAGGGACGGTGTGCTGGACACAGGACGATCCCTTCCCGAGGAGCAGCGTGCTACTCTTCGATCTGCTTCTTTGGCAGGTCCGCAACTTTTCCATGGTTCCGTGTCGACGGTCCGGGATGACGTCCTACGTCATTCCAAAGATCAGCTGCTGTTTCGTCAGCTTGATCAGCCTTCTCGGGGAGGCAAGGGCCGTTCCAAGCCTAACAAGTACCCTTCTGCTTCCTCTGTGAAGCAAAAGGCTGGTCCTTCTGCCGCCGCCTCTACTTCTTACTCACGGGGTAAAGGTAGGGGTCGGCAGAATCGAGGGAAGTCTCAGGATTCTTCATTTAGCAGAGGAGGTGGTTTCTCCTCTCGCGGGCCTCGTCGGGGCTCGAAATGAAGGTCCTCACCTCGACTCGTCCCAGGTTGGAGGAAGGATAGCAGAGTTCTCAGACCATTGGACCACCATCACATCCGATCCATGGGTGTTAGATGTTGTTCGGTCCGGGCTGCGCATATCCTTCCGACGGCACCCCACTCTGTCAAGGGTGCCTCTTCCAACCACAGTTCCTTCAGATGTTTTACGTCGGGAACTTTTGTCCACGGAGATTGCCAATCTCCTGGCAAAGGGGGTGATCGAGGTCGTCAAGAACGTTCAGTCAGTGGGTTTCTATTCCCGCCTGTTCTTGGTGCCGAAGAAGGACGGCCGACTCCGACCGGTTATCGATCTGAGTATCCTGAACCAGTCTATCATTGCTCCCAAGTTCAGCATGGAGACTTTCAGGTCGGTCCGCCAATCCATTCACCAGGGAGATTTCGCAGCCAGCATCGACCTGCGAGACGCTTACTTCCACGTTCCGATGCATCGGGCGTCACGGAAGTATCTCAGGTTCGCTTTTCTGGGGCGAGTTTACCAGTTCAAGGTCATGCCTTTCGGCCTCAACCTGGCTCCTTGGGCGTTCACCAGACTGATGTCGCATGTGATAGCGTTCCATCGCACACAGTCCAGGGTGACTACTTCGGCATATCTGGACGATATCCTCCAGAGGCATTCCAATGCTGCCTTACTGGAATCGGATGTCGCCACTCTGTTGAGCTGGCTCACGTCGCTAGGATTCAGAGTCAACGAGGAGAAGTCGGACCTGGTCCCTTCTCAGTCGTTTTGTCATCTGGGGATGTCTTTCCAAACCAAATTCAATTTGGTGGCTGTTCCCCAGGCCAAGGCTGTGATTCTCTCAGCTTTTGCTCTGACTCTGTCCCAGTCCAGGTCCGCGACCGCTCGGAGTTTTCTCCGGCTGATCGGTCTCTGCGGTTCGGTGACGGATCTCATTCCTCTAGGTCGGCTGCGTGTCAGACCTCTCCAACACTTTCTGCTCAGTCGTTGGAGGCCGAATGTAGATTCTCTGGATCAGGTGCTTCCGTTTCCGGACTCTCTGTATCCTCACCTTCTTCCCTGGACAGATGTTCAGTGGATTACGCAGGGTGTTCCGCTGGACTTACCCACGTCCGATCGCGTTCTGACGGCAGATGCCAGCGATCTCGGATGGGGTGCGACGTTGGATCCTCTCGGTCTTTCCCTACACGGGATGTGGGACCAGGATCAAGCAGCTCTACACATCAACCAGAAGGAGCTTCTTGCTCTTCTTCTGAGTTTCAGGCAGTGGATCCCTCACCTGTCGAATCGCCAGGTCCTTCTACTATCCGACAATTCGACAGTGGTTGCTTACATTCGGAACCAGGGCGGCACGCACTCGCTTCCGATGTACGAGTTAGCTCGGGATCTTTTACTGCTCGCTCAGGATGTTCACGCCGGAGTGGTTGTTCGTCACATTCCCGGTCGTCTGAACGTCCTAGCCGACTCCCTGTCCCGACAGGGCCGGGTTATTTCCACCGAGTGGATGCTTCACAGGGCAGTGTTCCAGTCGCTTTGCGATCTCTGGGGACGTCCCCACATCGACCTCTTTGCGACTCGTTGGAACCATCAGGTGGACACTTTCGTGTCCCCGTGTCCAGATCCTCTGGCTTTTGCCGTGGACGCTCTGTCACTCGATTGGAACGGTCTAGTCGGCTACGCCTTCCCGCCGTTTCCGATTCTTCCTCAGGTTCTCGCCAAAATTCGAACCTGCAGTTGTCGAATCATTCTGATCGCTCCCCTGTCGCCTCAGCGGGTGTGGATCAATCAGCTCCGCTCGCTGATGGCGGCGGTTCCGGCACGTCTCCCGCTACATCGCGACCTTCTTTGTCAAGGTCGCCCGAGGAGGTTTCACGTCGACCCGACTTCATTGTGCCTTCACGCATATCTTTTGTCAGGTCCTGTCTCCTCCGTAGAGGTTTTTCGAGACGAGCAGTGGAGTGCATTTCTTCTTCAAGGAGGCACTCCACTGGTTTAGCTTATGCAGCTAAATGGAAGGTCTTCTGTCGATGGTGTGCTGATCACTCTGTTGATTATGCCAATCCTTCGATTTCACAGATTGCGGAGTTTCCGGTATATCTGTTTGATTCTCGGGGTCTCCAGCCTGTTACCATCAAGGGTTACAGGTCTATGCTTTCAGAGACTTTTTCTTATGTGGGGAAGCGTCGTATCGGCACTAATCCTTACCTCTCCAAGCTTGTTCGGCACTTTTCTTTGAAAAGGCCTCGGACTTTGCAGCTTACTCCACGATGGAATCTTTCGTGGGTGCTGCTTTGCTTGGGGGGGGGGGGGGGGGGGGGGGGGGCGCCGTTCGAACCTTTCTCCCAGGTGGATATGCATTTTCTCACATATAAGACGGCTTTTCTGATGGCATTTGCTTCGGCCAGACGGGTTAGTGAGCTTCACGCCCTCTCGGTTGACCCGGCCTTTTTTAGGAGCTCTCCTAACAGTGTTACTTTTACCACTGATTGCTCCTTTTTGGCTAAGAATCAGTTACCAGATACTACTCCTCCTCCTATCTGTATCAGGGCTCTTCCCTCTGTTGAGGGTACTCACCCTTTGCTCTGTCCGGTCCGTGCTATTCGCATTTATCTTGATCGGACACGCTTCATACGGAAAGGCAGAAAACGTTTTTTTCTGTCTCTCATTCCGGGTCGACAGAAGATCTCTCCTCAATCCATTTCTCGATGGATTTGTCTTGCTATTCGTACGGCTTATAGTCGTTTAGCAGCTGGCGATTGTATTACCAATCGTATTTCTGCCCACGAGGTGCGGGCACTGTCTACCACTTGGGCTTATTCTAACTCCGTCAAGTTGTCGGATGTTATGCAGGCAGCCTACTGGAGAAATGCTTCTACTTTCTCCACCTTTTATTTACGCCAGTTGCAGGAGCAGTCGGAGGACCTTTTTGCCCTGGGTCCTCTTTCTTCTGCTCAGGCTGTTGTCTGCCATAGCCATTAGGCTTCTTGAAGGTCAGTTTCAGCCTTGTGCTGTTACTGCCCTTTTTCTGTCTGTGCGTCACACAGGCTCATATGTCTCTTTTCATTGTCCTTTACCAATGATTGCGACATTATGGTTGATAAGCCTCGGGACCTCTTCCATCTACTTCACGGTTCCAGTGCACTAGGGTTATGTGGGGGTTGGTTATGCGATTCCCTCCAGCCTTTTGTCTATTCAGCCTGTAGTAAACAATTGTGAGTAGGTTGATAAGAAATCTAAATTTTATAGTAAATTTCCTTTCTTATTATACCTACCACAATTGTTTACATGGAGGCCCTCCCGTCTTCTTTACGGGTAAAGAATCTTTCCTCCCCGCTGATCACATAACTCTAACGTTTACGGATTCAAAAAAGAATGAGTCTTTAGAGACGGTATATGCGCACTGGCAACGGAAGTCGTGGAGTTGTACTTGGGAGAGAGCGTCCCGTACTGGGTCTGCGCCGGTTGCACTCGACCCAGTTTTGGCTTATTTTTATTGGTGCTTTTGCACCACTTTTCTTTCCCAACTTGCTTGGGAAAGACAAAAATAGAGAGTATTTTATCCGAGTTAGGGACTTCCACTGTAGTGCAAGCCTGTAGTAAACAATTGTGGTAGGTATAATAAGAAAGGAAATTTACTATAAAATTTAGATTTTCGAGCGGTTTTCTTAAAAGGAGACAATACGACAAATTTTTTTTTAAGATGCTAATAAAAAAATGGGGATGAGTTGAAGAAATAGGGGTGGGTGGGGATGAAAATCTAGGAATGTTTTTATTGTGGTTGAGTGCTAGAAGCCACTATTATGGCACTATTGAAAAGAGCTCAAAGCCTTTTCGGTGGCTTTACATTGTATCCATTAGCTTGATGTGTGCTCAGCAGTAGAAGCAAATATTTTTATATAAAATTGTTTGGTTGAAATTTATTGGACAGTGTCCATAGGCATTCCCCAATACATTATAACAAAACAATTATTTATGAAACAGAATCTTGCTAAACTACCCACGTTTCAAAAGCCACTGAAAAATAATTTAGCACTTAACCAGTTATGGCCTAAAAAAGTTAAAAATCTGTTTCACAGTCCCTCCCGCATGGTCCTTTTGGCTGCAACATGCTCTCTTTTTTTTTATAACCAATGGAAACTTAAAAAAATAAAAATTAAATGTTTTTTGTCTGATATGTTGCCCAAGTTAATAAAATTGATAAATTTGTCCCTTGAATGCAACAAGGCTGAAGCATTGCAAAGCCTTCTTGCAGTCAACGGAAGAAATATGCCCCCCCCCCCACCCCCATGCTATTCTGTAAATTATGAGGCCTAAAACATAAAACAAACCAAGCATGTGAACTTTTGATGGCAACGAAATAATTACAAAAATAAAAAATAAAATTAAAAAAAAATGCCTGCCCACGTGCAATTTTACAAAAAAAATGGCCTGAGAAACAGAAGATCTACTTTGTGGGGCCTAAATATTTCCTTTTTCATACATTATAATTATGCACTGCAGTGTAACAAATTACATATTACTATGAAGCTGACATGCCTTTGAAATACCTCAACATTATACAAAACTTGTTATTGGAATATTATTTGTATACTAGTCCACAGTTTTTAATCAGATCCGACAAACATAGAGTTTGAATAAATAGGCTATATGAAAACATATTGCAGTCTATTTTTTCTGTTCTTTTGCAGTTAATGCAAAACCTTACCATCACAAATACTTCATTTTGCTCCATATTTTAACCCAACATGATCTAAAGGGATGGTGTTATAGACAAGGGGTGTGGTAACGATGACTTATTTGAGGGAGAACGGGAGCTGAGGAGTGGGGAGGGGTGGGGTGTCTCGTAAACTTGATATGTCCCAACAATCATGATTCAAGTTCCGACTGAAGAAATATTACAACTGCATAATGAAGGCTAATGATGTAGTTAGATTTGCCACGGGGGATTATAGTTAACCCTTTACCCAATGTAACAGCGCCAGTGCTATTCACAAAAAATCGCCAATAAATTTTCATTATTTTTTCATTTTTATCTCAAAAACATAGGTTATGACCCATCCTTGGAATGAGCTCGTCAAGCTTGTTCCAATGAGAGGTCATAACTTATGTTTTAGAGACAAAAAAATGAAAAAAATGAGTTATTCAAGAATTTTGTTTGCAAATGTTGTCTGCTTTTCATGTTAGGTAAAGGGTTAAAAAATAGAAACTTGGGACATTTGTTTGTGGATAAATACATGTATTAGTCAAGATAAGCTATTACCATCATGTGTGCGGAAGTCTGTGAGTCTGTTTCACATTTTCTTTAGCACAGGCTACATCCAGTAGTTCTTGTCTGATCATCACTAAATTTCACATCAAGGTTCGAGGTCATGTCTACATGAGAAGGTATCATTTTGGTTGCAATCAGTCAACCATGACGGCTACGCAGGTTGGAAATCTATAAACCTAGCACAGTCTACAGGTCGTATTTATGAAGCGATTTCATTGTAAATTGGTAGGATGACTCGGTATGATGTCTAGATGAGACTGTCATATATTTTGGTCACGATTTATTAGCCGTTACACCGCTTGAGCATGTGACCTAGTTTCCTTCAGCACTGTCTACAGGTCGTATTTATGAAGGGATTTCATTGTATCTTGGGATGACCAGGTATGATGTCTAGATGAGATTGTCCTATTTTGGTCACAATTGGTTGGTTGTTACCACTGCTTGGGCACGTGACCTAGATTCCTTTAGCACTGTCTACAGGTTGTATTTTTGAAGGGATTTCATTGTAACTTGGTAGGATGACCCGGTATGATATCCAGATGAGAATATCCTATTTTGGTCATGATCGGTCAACTGTGAATGCCAGAGGGCACATGACCTAGATTCCTTTAGCAAAGTCTGTGTGTCATATTTATGAAGGGATTTCATTGTAACTTGGTAAGATGACTTGTTTTGGAATGATTTTTCTGTAACTTGGTAAATTGGGTTGACATACGTTAACTGTGAGGGTCACATCAACCCTGGCCTAAATTCTTGAGTGCAGTCTACACCTCACATTATTCTTGTTGAAAACATAGCATGTAGGGTACAGACCTTAACATATTCTCTATTATCACAATTCTTTCATAATCCTTTCATAAACATTGAACATTATCCTTTTCATCAAACACTACACACAGTCAAGTTAAGCTACAGTGTCATTGACACCTTCATCTTATTTAATTAGCACATATCAGATAAAAAAAAAAAATGGTCACGCTGGGATCCCAACATCCCCAATCAGTCCTAGACCTCCATTTGGATGAGACTGACTGCGTGTGTGTGACATAAGTCCAAGAATCAAATATAGTCCTGTAAAAAGTACACATTTGAGACTCCAATTCACATAAAAAAGTCCTGAATGGAAAACTATTGGGGAGGGGAGATGTCACACAACATATACCCCCCTCCCCCACCAGTTACACCCTGATTATAGGTAGATATACTTGGAAGTTTTGCAGTTATACTTTTGACACTTTACTGGGTGAGTGCTAGAAGCCACCATCATGGCTTTATTGAAAAGTACTGAAAGCCACTTTAGTAATTTACACTGCATAAGCTTGTCGTTCATGCAGCAGTAGATGAAAAATTGTTTGTTACAATTTATTGAAGAGTGCCAGAAAGGTACCCTCTAATAAATAGTAACAGAACAATTAATAGCACGCCTGACTTTCAGTCAGGGGAGCTATAGTGATCACTCACATCCGTCATCCGTCGCCTTCATCCATGAACATAGTGTTTGCATCTTCTCCTCCAAACCACTGAACCGATTTAAGTGAAATTTGAGATAATAGTTTGTTATGACATCGCATTTTGGTAGGGCCACGCCCAAAATGTGTGCTTAAATCTTTAAAAATCTTCTTCTCATGAACCAGTAGTAGCAGAGACTTGATATTTGGTGTGCAGTTTCCTTTTGAGGTGTAGATTCAGATTTGTTCAAGAGAAGTTCAAGGGGGCTATACTGGTATTTGCTGTCATTGTGGGAGGGGAAAGAATTTTTGCCCTGACCAAAATTTCTATTTTCCAAACCAAGAGGTTGATTTGAACCAAATTTGATATGAGGGCTTATTGGGTCATAAGTACTTAATTTATGCCCCCCCCCCCCCCCCCCCAAATTTCTAGTTCCCATGGGAACTGCAGGAGCTAAAAATAGAAAAAATTTAAAATGCCCATATCTCCAAAACTACATGGCACTGAGAATTCTTATTTGGTGTGAAGCTTCCTTAGGGCCAACAGAATGGAATGGTCAAATATGATTGCTATCGGTTTTGTCATAGGATACTTTTTCAGGGCTTTGAAAAAGTTCTAAGTCAGCATTTTTTAACACTGTGGGTAATGGGAAAAACATTTAAGACTACTCTTTTCCCAAACCACTGTTCCAAAAGCTTTCAAAATTCACATATAACATTTTTGGAAGATTGTTTCACATGTTTATTGAAATCAAATGCCTGGGTCCATATTTGGGCTCTATATGGGAGCCCAAATGTTCAAATTAGTGGAGTATGATGACTATTCTTTAAAAATCTTCTTCTTCAGATCTACCAACCAGAATCTTTTGATATTTGGTATGCAGCATCCTTAGGGGGGTGAGATTCAAGTGTGTTCAAGCCAACTCCCATGTTCATATTTGGGCTCATTGTGGGAGCCCAAATCATAACTTAGTTCAAAATGAGGAATTTTCTTTAAAAATCTTCTTCTTGAGACCCAGCGGTCAGATTGTTTTGATATTTGGTATACAGCATCCTTTGGGGGGTGAGATTCAAGTTTGTTCAAGCCAAGTTTCTGGGTTCATATTGGGGCTCACTGTGGAGGCCCGAATTATAACTTAGTTCAAAATGAGGAATTTTCTTCAAAAATCTTCTTCAGATCCAGCAGTCAGAATGTTTTGATATTTGGTATGCAGTATCCTTTGGGACGTGAGATTCAAGTTTGTTCAAGCAAAGTCTCTGGGTTCATATTTGGGCTCACTGTGGGAGCCTGAATTATAACTTAGTTCAAAATGAGGAATTTTCTTTAAAAATCTTCTTCAGATCCAGCAGTCGGAATGTTTTGTTATTTGGTATGCAGCATCCTTGGAGGGGGTGTGTGTGTGTGGGGGGGGGGGGGGGGGGGGGGGTGATGATATTCAAGTTTGTTCAAGCCAAGTCCCTGGGTTCATATTTGGGCTCACTGTGGGAGCCTGAAGTATAACTTAGTTCAAAATGAGGAATTTTCTTTAAAAATCTTCTTCTTCAGATCCAGCAGTCAGAATGTTTTGATATTTGGTATGCAGCATCATTAGGGGGTGAGATTCAAGTTTGTTTAAGCCAAGTCCCTGGGTTCATATCGGGGCTCCCTGTCGGAGCCCGAATTATAACTTAGTTCAATATGAGGAATATTCTTCAAAAATCTTCTTCACATCCACCAGTTAGAATCTTTTGATATTTGGTATACAGTATCCTTAGGTAGGGGAGATATAAGTTTGTTCAAGCCAAGTCCCTGGGTTCATATTTGGGCTTCCTGTGGGAGCCCGAATTGTACCAAAATTTCTGTTTTCCGACTGAGAATCCGATTTGAAGCAAATTTGATATGAGGGCTTATTGGGTCAAAAGTACCTAATTTATGCCAAAACAACTTTCCCATCGCTTCATGAGAACCGCAGGACCTAAAAATAGAAAAAATTTAAAACACCCATATCTTCAAAACTTCAAGGCACTGAGAAATTTTATTTTGTGCGAAGCTTCCTGAGGAGCAGCAAAAATTGCCATCGGTTTTATCATAGGGTACCTTTCCAGGACTTTGAAAAAGTGATGAGTCAGCATTTTTTAACACTGTGGGTAACATTACTGTGGGTAATGGAAAAGACATTTAAGAATCATCTTCTCCCAAACCACTGCTCCAAAAGCTTTCAAATTTCACATATAACATCTTTGGAAGATTGTTTAACATGTTTATTGAAATCAAATCCCTGGGTCCATATTTGGTCTCTCTATGGGAGTCCAAATGTTTAAATTAGTGCAGTATGAGGAATATTCTTTAAAAATCTTCTTCTTCAGATCCACCAATCAGAATCTTTTGATATTTGGTATGCAGCATGCTTTGGGGGGTGAGATTCTAGTTTGTTCAAGTCAAGTCCCTGGGTTCATATTTGGGCTCCCTTTGGGAGCCCGAATTATAACTTAGTTCAATATGAGGAATATTCTTAAAAAACTTCTTCTTTTTTTTTTTTTTTTTCCAATTTTTTTTATTCAGATGAAATAAAATACATATACAAATAGGTAAAAACATATAGACACACAATCAGTGTACAGCAAGTATATAATTTACACGATTACATATGTATACAAAAGTCTTCCTGTGTGAAGTTGTTTTCCATCACATTTCTGCTCTCTAACCAAGGTTATCATTTTTAGGTGTTTCGAGACAGAAATATACACTAATAACAGTTACTGTTGGTGACACAATGCCAAAATGTTGCCGCAGGCGAAGCCTTACTGTATGGGGACTACAAATAAAAAAATAAAAAAAAGGAAAGAGAAAGTCGAGGTCTATGATCCAGTAACGGACACATTTACTGAAGAAGGAGGATAAAACAGTCCTTTGAAAAGTTCCCATCTTGTTCTTATTAGTCGAGATTTTTTGGGTGAATACATGTGAAGGGAGTATAATTCCAATTCACAATATCGACGCAGAATTTCAGTTAGCCCTTGAAAGCTGGGCTGACACCTTCTCACCTTGCAGGAATAAATGAACTTCTTCTTCACATCCACCAGTCAGAATCTTTTGATATTTGGTATATGGTATCCTTAGGGAGGTGAGATATAAGTTTGTAAAAGCCAAGTCCCTGGGTTCATATTTGGGCTTCCTTTTGGAACTGAATTGTACCAAAATTTCCATTTTTCGAACTGACAGGCCGATTTGAACCAAATTTGATATGAGGGCTTATTGGGTAATAAGTACCTAATTTAAGCCAAAAACATTTTTCACATCGCTCCCGCAGCACCTAAAAATAGAAAAAATTTAACACGCCCATATCTCCAAAACTACACAGCACTGAGAATATTTATTTTGTGTGAAGCTCCCTTAGGAACAGCAGAAAGGAATGGTCCAAAAAAAATTGCCATCCTTTTATCATAGAGTACTTTTCCAGGACTTTGAAAAATTGCTGAGTCAGTATTTTTTAACACTGTGAGTAACTGGAAAAACATTAAAGAATCTGCTTCCCCCATACCACTGCTCCAAATGCTTTCATTTTTCACATATAACATCTTTGGAAGATTCATTCACGTTTGTTGAAATCAAATCCCAGGGTTCATATTTGGGCTCTCTATGGGAGCCCACATGTTCAGATTAGTGCAATATGAGGAGTATTCTTTAAAAATCTTCTTCCGATCCACCAACCAGATTCTTTTGATATCTGTTATGCAGCATCCTTGGGGTGGGGGGGGGGGGGGGGGTGGGGAGATTCAAGTTTGTTCAAGCCAAGTAAGTCCCTGAAATATTCTTTAAAAATATTTTTTCTTCAGATCCAGTAGTCAGAATCTTTTGATGGTATACAGCATCCTTACGGAGGTGAGATTCAAGTTTGTTAAAGCCAAGTCCCTGGATTCATATTTGAGCCTGAATTATTACTTAGTTCAATATGAGGAATATTCTTTTAAAAAAATTTTTTAGATCCACTGGTCAGAATCTTTGGATATTTGGTATGAGCTTTTCTTAGGAGGGGCAGATGCAACTTATTCAAATCAATTCCCTGGGTTGATATTTAGGTTACCATGTCAGGTGAGTGCCCCCTGGGGCCTCCTGTTTATGAACAAAATCTTGCTAAACTGAGGGTCCACTTGCTGGGAGCACAGTATGTTTGAAAAAAAAAATACTCATGTTTCAAATCATCTTTGAAAAGTAATTTAGCACTCTACCAATTAACACCAAACCTTTTTTATTCAAGTCTAAATTTCTAAAAACATTTCAGCAAGCCTTTGTATTCATACATCATATAGTATACTCAATTAGATACATGATAATTGAATGATCCTTAACCCTTTGAACCTCAGAGGCTGTTCTTCCGGCCGGGTCACAAACTATGTTATAATGTCATTAACCCTTTACCCAACGCAGACGATTTCAAAATTTATTAATTTAAATATCATTTTTTTAATTTTTTCAAAAAATTTCAAGAAAACCATATCATATGACCCCTTTTTGGAACGAGCTCGACGAGCTCGTTCCAAAGAGGGGTCAACTGATATGGTTTTGTTGAAATTGTCCGAAAAATAATATTTTTTCAGCTTCTGAATTTGCATATTACGCGGCCGGATGCGGGCAATTCGTTGGGTAAAGGGTTAAGTGGGATGGCTACAAGGTAAATGTGCAGTGTAGACCAATCAATATTTTCAACGTGCAGCCCTGCAAATAATGAATATGGACTCTTCCAACTGCTGTCATTGAACTGACATGGAAGATACCACCAGGGTTCAAAGGGTTAAAATGGCTTATTGATTAGAGCATTGGACTTGAGTTCAAAAGGTCAACAGCTCAATCCTGACATGCAGTTTCTACGTTGAATCCTTGGGCCAAGACACTTCAGCCCTCTTGCCTTTGTGTGGTGCTTTATACTTAGGCATAGGGCACGATGACACTTGCCTTCAACCGATGCTAACCCTGCTCATACCAGTTAATTAGTTGACAGTTACTCACCATTGCAGTCTGGTTCTCTCCACCCCTAAACAGTACAACATGATGTGACCCTGGCTTTTGAAAGTATTGTTAAGCCCCAATAAACAAACAAACAAACAATTGGATGACCCGGGTAGCTGCATATATTTTCCTGCACCAAATCATTTAGCATTGGTTCAGTACAAATTTTACCTTAAAAATCAAAGTACATGTTCCCTGCTTTTTATCTTTGTCTTTAGACTTCTGCATGTTGCGTCCTATTTAACCCTTCATCTCCAAGGATTAGAAGATGACAATCACATTTTCTGTTTTTCAATAACAGAAAAATGTAAATTTTCATATTTTGCTTGAAACCTTGGGTTATGACCTCTCACTGAAACAAGCTCAATGAGGGGCAATAAGCTTTGGATTCATTACAATGCTTGACGGAAAAATGTGCCCTTGGCCAAGGCACTTAACCCCGATTGTCCACATGGCGGCACAATGACGCTGTGTACTAAGGCACACTGCATTCGATGGTGTGCATGACTTCAACCAATCTATTCCTGCCTGTGCTGCAGTGCGGAGTTACGATGGTATTCAGTATCCTGATTCATGTTTATTCACACCAAGTTCCAGGTTTCATATTTGGGATTTTTGTGGGAGCCTGAATTTTAATTTAGTGAAATATGAGGAAAATTCTTCGAAAACCTTCAGAAGCACCAGTTAGAATCTTTTGATATATGGGATGTTCAAATCAAATATATATTTGGACTTCCTATGGGGGCCCAAATTTTAACCCTTTACCCAACATAACGGCCAAAACCGGCCAGCACTATTCATGAAAATCGCCAATCAATTTTCATTATTTTTTCATTTTTTGTCTCAAAAACATAGGTTATGACCCCTCATTGGAACGAGCTCGTTGAGCTCATTCCTATGTTTTTGAGACAAAAAATGAAAAAAATTAGTCATTCAAGAATTTTTTTTGCAAGTGTCGTCTGCTTTTCATGTTAGGTAAAGGGTTAACCGAGTGCAGTATGAGGAATCTTCTTGGAAATCTCCTTCAGATCCACCGGCCAGAATCTTTTGATATTTGGTACACAGCGTACCTGTGGGAGTCTGAATCAGATTTGTTCCAATCAAATCCTTGTGCTAATATTTGGGCTCCCTGTGGAACATAGTGCAATATGAGGTATCTACTTTCAAAATCTCCTTGAGATCCACCAATCAGAATCTTTTGATATTTGGTATTCGACATCCTTATAGGGCCCACATTCAAGTTTGTTCATATCAAGCTGTGAAGTTCATATTTGGACTTACAAGGGAGCCCAAATTTTAACTTACTGAAATATGAGGAAAATTCTTTGAAAACCTTCTTCTTCAGATCCACCAGTCTGAAACTTTTGATATTTGGTATACAGCATCCTCATGGGGCTCTGATTTAAGTTTGTTTAAAGCAAATGCCTAGGTTTATATTTGGGCTTTCTATGGGAGCCCAGATTTTAACTTAGTGCAATATGAAGAATCTTCTTTGAAAATCTTCTTAGAATCCATCATTCAGAATGTTTTGATATTTGGTATTCCTCAACATGGTCAGATTCAAGTTTTCAAGCCCCGAGTTTGACTAAGTGAAATATGGAAGAATATCCTTTAAAAATCTTTGTTCAGATACACTTATCAGAATCTCTTGATATCTGGTATTCAGCATCCTTAGGGGAGTGATGGAAAGATAGAAGTTAGTTCAAATCAGGTCCCCGGGTTTATAATTGGCTCTCTGTGGGAGCTCAAAGTTAGCGCAGTATGAAGCATATTCTTTAAACATCATCTTCTTCACATCCAGGTGTCAGAATTGTATGATTTTTTTTGTTTGGAGCATCATTAGGGGTTCAGATTCAAAGTTGTCAATCAAGTCCCTGGGTTCATTCATATTTGAGCTCCTTATGAGGCTATAAATGTTAATTTAGTGCAATAAGGGAAATATTCTTCAGAAATCTTCTTTGGATCCACTGGTCAGAATCTTTTCATATTTGGTATACAGCATCTTTATCCTTATGGGTGGCTGATTGAAGTTTGTTTATATCAAGTGTCCGGGTTCATATTTGGGCGCCTTATTGGTGCCGAGTTTTTTTAACTTAGTGCAACACATGAGTAAAATTCTTCAAAAATCTTCTTATTCATATCCAACAGTCACAATCTATTAATATTTGGTATTCAGCATCCAAAGGGCATCAGATTGATGTTTGTTCAAGGCATGTGCCTGGGTTCATATTTGGGCTCTGTAGTGTTAACTAGCCATAGATACTGATTGTGTCCTTCAATCCTTCTTTAAACAACTTTCACAGGTGAGCAATTAAGGCCCCTTGGTGCCACGTGTTAAGTGGTGGAGTGCAAAGTTATTTTTTAAACATGATTTGTAACATGGGTATTTTTGTTTTTAAGATACCATGCTACCAGAAAGGGAGCTTAAGTGTAGTTACATTTTGTTCACAAATAATTGTTTTGTCACAAATTATTGGAGAGTGCCAATTGAAACTTTCCAATAAATTGCAACAAAACAATATGAGATTAAAAATTGTTGTTCCACTGCTCAGAAAACAGAAAAGCTAATGCATTCAGTGTAAAGCCACTAAAATGGCTTTCAGCACTTTTCAATAGAGCCATGATAGTGGCTTCTAACACTCGACCAGTTAAATAAAGCCAAGAAATTCTCGCCTTCAGGTTAATTCATTTAATCAATATGAACGTGTTCCTCCAACTTATGCAACTTTGCATATTGTGATTCAGAAGTGACAAGATATATTTGGTTCTGACAGTGTTAAACCTTCTTTGAGTGATTCCAATGAAAGAAAAAAATATGCTTTTGTATTTAGTATATTTGGTCAATACATCACACCCAGTTATTCTCTCCACCTAAGAAAAGTATCAAGATCAAATACAAAAAAGTTTTGTTGTGCAACAACATTGAGAATGTCTTTATTACTCGTAGCACATTGTATAATGACATTATTGTTGGCATGCTGGATATTTACAAAGGGAACTCAACAGTGGTGGTACAGATTGCCAAGGATTTTATGATGCTAAAGCTTTGTTTTCTGCACTTCTGGACATAGTATTCCATTGACAATTCTTCACCCTGAACATGATAGTGTGCTTGTTGCAAAGAGTACTGTTTCAACCATACGTAACCCTCTGCACGCAGATGTTAAAATACCAATATTTCAAGCTGCAAATGTTTCCCAAAATCCAACTTGGAATTTAACCAATTCCATCTTGTTTGAATGAGATCTTTCACAAACAAGATTGAATTGGTTAACGGGTAGAGTGCTAAATTATTTTTGGTCATCAAAATTTGTCAACATATCTTTGTCTTGTAAATATTTATGGGAGAGTGGCCATTGTCAGAGAAGTGAGAAAGTGATGAATTTGAAGTTTTGGTCACAAACTTGGAGTCTGATGCGATGTCATTTTTTACACGGAGTTGTTACCAGGCATTTAACTAAAATGCGACAGAAACATAATTTTGTTCACATTTTAGAAAACATGGGGTGATATGCTCCAGGGTTAGGTAAGTGGGGTAGTGGGATTCTGCTTTTGAGGCTGCTGGGTGGGTGAAAATGACCGGTTTCGGCATTTTTCTTGCAATTTTCCAGGTTGAAGCCTTGCATTTGACAATAAATTATTTCACCCACATTCAGATTGTTTATTTCTACTTAGTCAGATAGTGTTATATGTTTTTAGTGGATTTGGAAAATGTAATACATGTTATGGGTTAGATAAGTAAGTTCAAGAAAAATTGCATTTGAAGAGAGTGTGTGACATGTCATTTTTGGAAATGCCTGGAAAATGTTGACCGGAACCAAATATTATTTTCTTGGAGTTGCTTCCCTTAGATTATCATGGTCTCCGAATTGCATCCCTTGCTCACTCAACGAAGTTATCAATGTTGCACGTATTGAATATCTTTCAGTTTTCGTTGTCTCTTATATCTGACTTCTGGTACATGAAACACCTGGTTGAAAAACAAATTGACAGTATTTATTACCACACGAAAAACAAAATTATTAACTCGCTGACAGAAATACTTTTCCGGACAGTATGTCCTTATTTCACAACAGGAACGGGCTGTTCAGTGAATCATTCAGAGCTGTCGCGAAGCATTGTTGATTGGGGGAGGGGGTGTGGGCAACATTTACCAGGTTTTCAGTTTACAATTACCTGATTTGTCAAGAATTCCAGAAGCCGGCTAGGCCAGGAAATTCGATAAAGGGGCACCATGTTAGTTGCCGCGAGAAGATGGGGTTGACATAATAACCTCTACACTATGATCTTACTAAATGACGAACACAAACGAACATAAACGAAAAGAAGTAAAAAATGGCAAAATATAGGCTAATAAACGTTTGAAAGGGTGTGTGTACGGGTATGTTTTACTCACGTGTGAAAGTTTATCCACTTCTGGCAGGGGGGGTTGGAAAAAATTTGCAAAACACTGATGCCGGGGTGGGTGGATGGTGAAGGAGGACAAAAAAAAAAAAAAAAAAAAAATCCGATGCTTGCAAATTTTTTCCTCAGACACTTTTGGGCAAAATTGTATTCCATAATCAGTGAAGTATCATTCAAGAACCAATAAAAAGACACCCAAGTTATCAGGGGGTACCTACCATGGGTTATATACGATTATAAAACTGTTATTGCAGCTGAGCTATGATTCGGCTTATAGTGATACAGTGTATGACATATTGAAAAATTCAAGTTAACATGCATCACCAATTGCAATTATCAATTAACACTGACCTCTAAGGATAAGTCATCTTGAGGGTGTTCCGTTTGATTAAATTTCTAATATGTTCACCCTGGTGAGATTGGCTGGCTTAGATGAGGAGCAAAGACAATTATGTGAAGTCAGGAACAGTTACAGATTTCAGCTGCAGGAACAATTCTGTACAACGATGTATCCAGACCTATTACGAAAACACCAATGACTCTTATTGCCATTGTAGGAAGTATGTAACACAAAAAATACTAAACATTGAACCGGATTTAACTGCTAATTTATTTCAGACACATCTGAGAACACAGGTGTCAACAAAATCATGTACCAGACCTTCTAGGGCTGGACTTAAAATAAGTAATAAATCCCCTCCCCAACCCAGCCATGCCCCACCCAAAACCTTCGTCAAAAAATTAAACAATTTGTATGATATTTTATACCATATATATTGTTGGTTTCTACAACATGTCTGAACACATGGATAGATAACTATAGGTAAAAAGTTAATGATATGACATTCAAGAGTCTTAATGAATTACAATAGAACATGCCTTAAGAGGCCGATGTCTTTGGAGACCATGTTTTTTTATGGACATACCTGGACATACCAGCTTTACTCTATATTTGATTTGTTATGGGAGACCATCTACCTTAAGAGACCACTTTGGTCTGATAAAACGGATGTTCTTTCAAGACCTGTCCTACTGTACAAGATCAATCACTCAGTACCGTATGATAAAAATGGTTATGGTGCAGTATGGTGGGAAGGATGATGCAGAAGCATGTATTTAGTTGGGGTGGGTGGTTCAGATAACCCCGGAAAAAATTGTAAAACTGGAAAAAAATTACATGGGGTGGGTGGGGGGGGGGGGGGGGAGGTCCTCCGACCGGTCAAAAACTCGGCATCGGTGTCTGTACATTTTTTCCTACCCCCCCCCCCCCCCCCTCCCCCACTCCTGCTTCTGGCGAGTATTTTGGTCATTAGGAGAATTTAAAATGTGTTAAGTGACGCAGAACTTGCGCTCGTTAATTTGTCGCAGTTGGCTCGCCCTACTAAATAACGAACACAAGAAACGACGGTGGATAATTAATTGGCTGTCCATATTGAATCGGATTACCGCTTGCATAAATGGCTTGGTTTAAAATTTACCGGGTTTTCAGTTTACAATTACCTGATTTGTCAAGAATTCCAGAAGCCGACTGGGCCGGGAAATTCGATAAAGGGGCCCCATGTAAGTAGCACCGAGAGGATGGGGTTGACCTAATGTCCTCTACTCTGGGTTGACGATGGTTCCACTTAGTGTGAGAAAATGTTTATTTTCCAGACGGAAAATATGCCCAATCCTTGCATCTGAGTCAGTGGCCGATGCCCCGAACCTGTTAATATCAATGGTATCAAACCCTCTGGGCTGACCAAGGTTAGGCCCCTTGGTAGAAAATTGTGATTTTCTGGACGAAATGGACGCCAAATCCTCGCATGTGCAGCATTTGTCGACGATCGGGGTAGCGCGTAATAACGAAAGAATTGAACGGGATGGTGCATAACCTACCATGCCGACCAAGGTTTGGCCATGTTGGAGAAAAGTTTGATTTTCCGGATAGAAAAGACGCAAAAATCCTCGCATCTGAGGCATTTGTCGACTCTTGGAATAGTGCGTATTTATGAATTACACTGGTGCAGAACTCACAGGGGCGGTCTAGCCCCTCCGCCGGGAAAACCTCCCCCTTTATTGTGGGCTTTTCGGAGAATATCCTAGCCCCCTTGTCAGGGTGCACGAGCCCCCTCCCCGTCGGGGAAATACTGGCCCCACCACTGTTTGGGTGCATCACGCAATTCGTTGGTGTTGTCGCCGTGGTCCGAGGGAATCCTCACAATGAGACCGCCTCTATCCCCCTTGTCATCGTGTGATTATATTTAGGATCACTTTGTGCAGTTGTATTGACAGGGTGGCAAATACAAAACACATCCTGATTCAAGACAACACATTACCTGTAACAATCTTCATATCCTGGTAATGGAATTCAAGTATTAGGCTACGACAGGAAGAAACAGAAGTTCGTGGCTATTGATGGTTGCGCACGTGAGCGGACATATTGTAATGTAAAAGTAGTTACTGCATGGCTCTATCACGGTAACCCACGTGAACGGCCACCTGACATCATCATCATCAAGTTGATGAGAAATGCGCAACACAAGACGTCAAGGAAATGCGTTTCAATAGTCCATCTTGTAAACTGTAATTCGCATTTTTCGCAGTTCTCAAAATTCATGAAACTAATGCATTATCCTGACGACACGTGCTAACCTGCAATCGCGCCACGTATCTCCATGATAATAATGTCACGACATGGCCGCTCAGCTCATTCGGGTTACCATGTCGAGACACGTGATTCCATTGTGCATGGCATTCTATGGCATCACACCATAGCCGTCCACCAAATGTACCATGATACAATGCGAAATGACGTTGTCCCATGTTCCGATTTTTGAAGTACCCGAATAAGAATGTCTAGAAACTATAAGGCTTCCTGTAGATAATGCAGGGCCAGATTAAGCTAGTGCGGGGCCTGCAGCATATGTTATAAAGGCAGTGGTTCCGCTAGGGGAAGATAAATGAGTCCGTAAAAGGGTGATTAAGAGTCGTCGCTACCACATGTTGACCATGGTTGGCCGGTGGTAGTAAAATTTTAATTTCCAGGGTCCAAAATCCCCATTTCCTTGCACCAGAGGGATATGTTGAGGTTTTTCATAGCTATTTTTTGTAGGTGTTCACATTCTGAGAGCCGGTAATGGTGAATAAGGACCAATGAGGAAAAATTCAGGTGAAAAATCATTCATATAGATTATAGTAATTATCAACAATACTGGTCCTTAATGATCCAGTTCAACAACGATTGCGTGTACGAAAGTAGCCGAAAAATATGCCCTGGAGAATGTAACATCACATCACGTCCTAGCATCGAACACTAATTCCTATCTATGTTGCCACAGTTGGTCGGGGTTTTGACCATTAAACTGCATGAGTAATAATTAGATCTGCAGGCCTTACTTGCTTACATTGTTATCAGTTTTCACACAGGACGAACTTGACAAAAAGACGGAGTCATCGATTTTTCCCGCCACGCACTTTTCGTCGTTTTGCTTTTCGGTCCGTTTCTTTTCAGCCTCATGTGTTAATGCTTTCAAGTTTCAAAAGCATCAACACTCTAGGTTTTAAAACGACGGATCAAAATGTGATGGGCCTGAAAGCCTTGTTGGTCGCATGGTATTTAGAGTGCGTTCATTCAAGCTGTTTTCAAGACATTTAATGACTGGAAAAAATTTGAATGTGAATTCCGAGAGTCTGTGATTTCCAATGTCAGGGGCCATTTCCAAATTACGCAAACAAAAAAAAGACTGAAATTCAATGAATGCAGATCTCTGAATCCATTTAAATTTCAACCCTTTCTTGTTTTTTTAACAATTAAATTTATTTCATATCCATTATTATCTCACACGGAGCCATACTGTGATAACAGATGGAAATTATCAATATTTTATCCCCCAATAACTACAAAATGAATTGGAATATCTATGCTATACTATAGCTTTGAAAGAATTATTTTGCAGTTACTTTTTGCACCAGCTGTTGCTTTGAAGTAAACAATTGCAAATTATTATGAATGGTGGAAGTCTCATCAATCCACTATAAAGTATTGCATAATTCCCACTCTTGTCCGCCAATTGACGACATAGCGACGATAGTGAACAGTGACAGATTGACCTGGTGACTAGAAGGACTATCGATGAGTCTGTCCGCTACATCCAAGGCATTGCCAAGGTCTTAGTAGCGATCTTGTTAACGAGACCGTCAATATGCATTTAACCCTTTACCCAACGAATCGGCCACATCCGCCCGCGTAATATGCAAATTCAACAGCAGAAAAAACATTATTTTTCAAAAAATTTCAACAAAACCATATCATGTGACCCCTCATGAAATGGTTTTGTTGAAATTTTGAAAAATTTAAAAAAAATGATTTTTAAAAAAATTTATTTTGATATCGTCTGCGTTGGGTAAAGGGTTAAAAACAAATAGTTTATGTAAATAAACGTGAATTTCAAGAAATAAAATGGTATGATTTGGCAAGCGGTAAGCCAAGACTATATCAACAGTTTATGTTACAAAATCTAAGTAGCGGTATCAACAAACAGGGGCCGCGGAACTGGGGGGGGGGGGGGGGGGGGGGCACTTTTTTGCCGAGCCATGTTTTCGGATCATTTTTAGCTTAACTTGACAAAGTCAAAGTCAAGATAAGCTGTTGCCATCACGCGTGCGGAAGTCTGTTAGTCTGTGAGTCTGTTCACATTTTCCTTTAGCACAGGCTACACCCCGTAGTTCTTATCTGATCGTCTCAAAATTTCATATGCAGGTTTGGGGTCATGTCTAGATGAGAACGTCCCCTTTTGGTCGCGATCGGTCAATCGGTATGGCTGCCCGAGCCCAAAACCCGAAAACCATTAGCACAGTCCACAGGTCGTATTTATGAAGGGATTTCATTGTAATTTGGTAGGATGCCTCTGTATAATGTCTAGATGAGAACGTCCCCTTTTGGTCATGTTCTATCAACCGTGATGGCTGCCCAAGCCCGAAACCCAAGAAACGTTTAGCACAGTCTGTAGGTCATACTTAATATGGAGGGATTTCATTGTAACTTGGTAGGATGACTCCTTATGATGTCTAGATGAGAACTTCCCGTTTGGTAGCGATCTGTCAACCGTGACAACTGCCCGAGCCCAAAATCCGAAAACCTTTAGCACAGTCTACAGGTCATATTTATGGAGGGATTTCATTGTAACTTGGTAGGTTGACTTCATATAATGTCTAGATGAGAATGTCCCCTTTTGGACGCAATTGGTCAACAGTGACGGCTACAGGGGCCCGAAGCCCGAAAACCTTTAGCACAGTCTACAGGTCATATTTATGAAGGGATTTCATTGTAACTTGGTAGGATGACTCCAAATAATGTCTAGATGAGAACATCCCCTTTTGGTCGCGATCATTCAGCAGTGATGGCTGCCCGAGCCCAAATCTCATCATCATTATCATAGTCTATAGGTCGTATTTATGGAAGGATTTCATTGTAACTTGTTAGGTTGACTCCATATAATGCCTAGATGATGACACCCCCTTTTGGTCATGATTGGTCAACTGTGACGGCTACAGGGGCCCGAAGTCCGAAAACCTTTAGCACGGTCTATACAGGTCATTTTTATGAAGGGATTTCATTGTAACTTGGTAGGATGACTCCAAATAATGTCTAGATGAGAACATCCCCTTTTGGTCGCGATCATTCAGCAGTGATGGCTGCCCGAGCCCAAATCTCATCATCATTATCATAGTCTATAGGTCGTATTTATGGAAGGATTTCATTGTAACTTGTTAGGTTGACTCCATATAATGCCTAGATGATGACACCCCCTTTTGGTCATGATTGGTCAACTGTGACGGCTACAGGGGCCCGAAGTCCGAAAACCTTTAGCACGGTCTATACAGGTCATTTTTATGAAGGGATTTCATTGTAACTTCGTAGGATCACTCCAGATAATGCCCAGATGAGAATGTCCCCTTTTGATCGCGATCATTCAACCATGATGGCTGCCCGAGCCCAAAACCCGAAAGTACAGACTACAGGTCGTATTTGTGAAGGGATTTCATAGTAACTTGGTAGAATGACTCAGTATAATGTCGAGATGATGACGTCCCCTATTAGTTGCAATCGGTGAACTGTGATAGCTGCACAGGTCTGAAGCCCGAAAACCTTTAGCACAGTCTACAGGCCATATTTATGAAGGGATTTCATTGTAACTTGATAGGATGACTCGTTTTGGAATAATTTCACTGTAACTTGGTAACTTTTGTTGACAAACGTTAACTGTGAGGGCCACATACATTACCTGTGTAGGCCACATTAACCCACCTCTCAGTTCTTTAGTACAGTCTACACCTCATATTATTTTTATTAAAAACATAGCATACAGGGAACAGAAATTAACATATTCCCAATTATCACAATTCTTGTCTCATTTCATAATTCTTTCATAAACATTGGACATTATCCTTTTTATGTCTGAATGAGAACGTCCCCTTTTGGTCGCGATCAGTCAACCGGTATGGCTGCCCGAGCCCAAAACCCGAAAACCATTAGAACAGTCTACAGGTCGTATTTATGAAGGGATTTCATTGTAATTTGGTAGGATGCCTCTGTATAATGTCTAGATGAGAACGTCCCCTTTTGGTCATGATCTGTCAACCGTGATGGCTGCCCAAGCCCGAAACCCAAAAACTTTTAGCACAGTCTGTAGGTCATATTTAATATGGAGAGATTTCATTGTAACTTGGTAGGATGACTCCGTATGATGTCGAGATGAGAACTTCCCAATTTGGTCGCGACCTGTCAACCGTGATAACTGCCCGAGCCCAAAATCCGAAAATCTTTAGCACAGTCTACAGGTCATATTTATGGGGGGATTTCATTGTAACTTGGTAGGTTGACTTCATATAATGTCTAGATGAGAACGTCCCCTTTTGGACGCAATTGGTCAACTGTGACCTGAAGCCCGAGAACCTTTAGCACAGTCTACAGGTCATATTTATGAAGGGATTTCATTGTAACTTGGTAGGATGACTCCAAATAATGTCTAGATGGGAACGTTCCCTTTTGGTCGCGATCATTCAGCCGTGGTGGCTGCCCGAGCCCAAAACCCGAAAACCTTTAGCATAGTCTATAGGTTGTATTTATGGAAGGATTTCTTTGTAACTTGTTAGGTTGACTCCATATAATGCCTAGATGATGACACCCCCTTTGGTCGTTATTGGTCAACTGTGACGGCTACAGGGGCCCGAAGCCCGAAAACCATTAGCACAGTCTACAGGTCATATTTATGAAGGGATTTCATTGTAACTTCGTTGGATCACTCCAGATAATGCCCAGATGAGAATGTCCCCTTTTGGTCGCGATCATTCAACCATGATGGCTGCCCGAGCCCAAACCCTGAAAGTACAGGCTACAGGTCGTATTTGTGAAGGGATTTCATTGTAACTTGGTAGAATGACTCAGTATAATGTCGAGATGATGACGTCCCCTTTTAGTTGCAATCGGTCAACTGTGATGGCTGCACAGGCCTGAAGCCCGAAAACTTTTAGCACAGTCAACAGGCCGTATTTATGAAGGGATTTCATTGTAACTTGATAGGATGACTCGTTTTGGAATAATTTCACTGTAACTTGGTAACTTTTGTTGACAAACGTTAACTGTGAGGGCCACATACATTACCTGTGTAGGCCACATTAACCCACCTCTCAGTTCTTTAGTACAGTCTACACCTCATATTATTTTTATTAAAAACATAGCATACAGGGAACAGAAATTAACATATTCCCAATTATCACAATTTTTGTCGTATTTCATAATCCTTTCATAAACATTGGACATTATCCTTTTCATCAAACACAACACACAGACAAGTTAAGCTACAGTGTCATTGACACTTTCATTTGCAGTGAGTGGCAGCAAACGCTAAAATGTATGCAGTCTGTTAAAAAATGGGTTAACTGAAATTGATCGTAATCTTACATACATACATACATGTACCAAATCCACCCCAAGACAAGATAATCCACAAACAGTATAATTGCTGTTAACGTCTGGTAAAGCATACAGGTGAGGTCTATTTATCAGCTTTGGCCATAACGACCGTTATGACCAAAGCTGATAATTAGACCTCACCTATATGCTTTACCGACGTTTTTTAACGACTCTCAAAGTGTGAAATCTTTCAAATACATCTCCTGAAAAATCTCAAAATATCCGCGCAGATGCATGGAAATGTTGTTTTGGGACCCTGGAATTTAAAATTTTCGTATGCCGGGCCGACCATGGTTAGGGTCGTCGTACGAAAATGTCCATCGTCCGATCCACCCCCCCCCCCCCTCCCACACACACTTTGAAAATCGTTCCGCCGCCCCTGACATAGACTAGTGAACAATGACAAATTTATGTGAGTGTTGCGGCTATGAGCGCGTGTGGATCACATGTACCCAACAACCAACTTATTCCAAAAGAGGTTCTATCACTAAACCTAATGTGCCAATGATAGAAACTATAGCCCTTACCGAATTGTTGCTTAGTGTATTACTTATTGTATTAATTATCGTACTAAACAAAAAAGTCGTATCCCTTGTCTACATCCTTGTAGAGTGGTGAGGGAGGACGCTACAGAGGTATCAGTGGTCAATTCTCCACCGACAAGTTTCTAATAACTGGCGAATATAGGCCACAGGAACTGGCGATGGGTTTTCTGTCGTGGGGTTGGTCTTATCCAACGGTTCGCGGACCGACGGCTCATCGGCGCTTTTTGTATGCCCACACGTACATTGGTAGCGTTTCTCTCACAAACTGTTTTCTATACCCCATAGTATCTTTCCAAGAAGAGGTTCCATCACTAAACCTAATGAGCCATCAACACAAATCTTGCTGTCATGAAAATACTTTTCGTCAAAAGGGAATGGCAGGAAGACAGCCTCTCAGGCTATGACATTTCCTTGCAGCGCATTCAACTATAACCTGTTTTATTGTTATCTTGTATATCCTTTTGCTGCAAAATAAATCAATCAATCAATCAAACTAACTAGGAACAGTGTTCTGAAAATTATCTGTTTAGTTACTTATTGAAACTTATTTCAGTTGGGATGTGCAGGTTGATCTGCACAGTCTTATCCGAACTCGAATGTTCCTGAGGTAGTTCGGACTATCGAAAATCAGAAAAAATGAGGAATCATGAGCTGGGTCGTACCACATAAAACTGTTGAAACATCCACCACATCTCACCACTAATCACACCCACGCCACTCTCTCACATCACACCACACTTTTACATAACGCTGATCAGTCTAGAGTACATATACTTAACTAACTCGGTAAAGTTAAATTTGAACGAAATTATTTATTTTTATCTAACAATCACACTGATGTTGGCTTGAAAACCAGGAAAAACAGTATGTATCACATAATGTGTTCCGATTCCGTATCATACAGTCGACTCATTCTGATTCCGTATCATACAGACGACTCGTTTCTGGTAACGCGACGGGCTATCATAACCGGCGCATCAATACATTCTATGTGCGACTCAGTGATCGACCCAACATTATGTTCCAAAACTATTTTAATAATTTACGATTTAATCTGTTTATGTCACAGAATTGTTAGATAAATGAATTATCATGATAATGTGCATGTTCTGTGATTTGCATCACATTCTCGGTGGTGTCCAAAAATTGGATCAGAACTAGCCGGCAAAGCCGGCTCGTTGAGATCCCATTCTGGAAACCACCTCGAATCTGATACACATCACAGGACAGGCAGTAATCATGATAATCTGTATGTATCATGTTATTAATGACGCCAGTAATGATTACGTACCATGCAACATGCAGCTCCCCCGACATGTAAACAACAGGGTTGCCAGATCGTGAGAATCCGATTTCACCAGAGTTCCCAGACAGCTTGCAAGCATTCAGTGCGGGGCCCTTGAAAATGCGGGGCCCGAAGCACATGCTACTTTGACTACAAGGTTCACAGTGGATAAGCGAACGAATCGCCTTTTCGGAAGTGGCGGAGCGCGAAGAGACGCATTTCTATTTTTAGACGCCAGTTTTATCGCACGTTGAATTTGTTTGAGTTTTTTTTTTTTGCTTTAAACCTTTACAAGAACACAAAATACATAAGCTAAAGATTTCATTTGATCAGTTGCTCGAGCGGTCATAACCAAGACAGCGTATTACGCCATCATTTTCGAAAACACTTTTCACGTGGACTGTATACTTCGAAGCGTTAGAATTGTTATTTTAGCAAGGTCTGTAGGAAGGAGCATCACCAACCCAAAGTAAGCCTAAACAAGACTACTAGAAGCAACATCTTGATTGAAATATGTCTAGTAATATCAAAATGCTATTTAATATCTTCTCCCCTTTTCTCAAATAGTGTCACTTCTCTGGCGTAATGAGGCTATTAAAAGCTAAATCTACCATTTCTAAAAAGCCTCCATACAGTAATAAAAATAGATATTTGTATCCTCCAGCAGTAGTTTACTATAACATAGACTGGAACTGTGCACACTGCATTCTAAAGAAGTTTTTTTCTATAGTTTAGGTAACATGCATAATACAAATTTCTCATATGATATGGCTCTGAAAAATACATAACATGCACCAATTAATATTTCAAAGCGTTATTAACTTTTAGTTGTATCACTGCATGTTAGGCCTATACACAAATCACAGAAATATATATTGAAATGCTAGTTTTTTTTGTAGATGTTCCGTGTGTTAAATACTAACTAAATAATTGGAAGATTAAATGAAAACCCGGGGCGCGGTGGCTCAGTAGGTAGAGGTGCAAGCTGCAAGCCGAGAGGTCCTCGGTTCGAATCCCACCTGCAGCAACCGCATTGTGTCCTTGGGCAAGACACTTCAACCCCATTGCCCACGTGGGGGCACGGTGGCGCTGTGTACTAATGCGTACTGCACGTCGATGGTGCACCTGTCTTCAACCAATGCTAACCCTGCTTGTGTGGAGTTGGTATGTTGGGGAGCTGACAGTTGCTCGCCGTTGCTCGGTGGTTCTCTCCGGGTACTCCGGTTTCCTCCACCCGTAAAACTGTCATGGTCATGATTAGCCATTGTGCAGAAATATGTGACCTTAAACACCAATAAAATAAATAAATGAAAACCCACATTTATCTACCATGCACGGCTAGACTGTTGGAACTAGTTTGTTGTATGGCGGTTAAACCATTCCACAGCGTCTGATTGGTGAATTTCTATTATGTCCTGAATTTCCAATATGCGGCTATATGCCTCATTTGAGCTCGGCAATATGGAACATCCCCAGACTCGTTTTTTAAGATCAACACTCTTAAAATATCCTATATTTATTACCATAAATATACCCGATTGCCTTTAAATTTTGGCCGCAGGCTGTAAATTTAATTTACGGGGCTGTGAATTTAATGTAGGCCATAAGTAGTAGGTGTAGGGCATAAGTAGATCAGATGCGATAGCTATCTTCAGATAGATATTCTGCAAATGGTATCCTCCAAAAGGTATCCTCAACTAGTACATCGCCATGTCATAGGTATCCTCAAATACACGTATGTGCCCATGTGCTGCATGTGTTGTGCGCACATTGTGCACTAGCACACAAGCACATATCGGCACATTCAGCGTGTGCCTATGTGCAGCATACGATGTGTACACATTGAGCACTAGCACACAAACACATCTAGGCCGGGAAGTCAGAATACTTTATAGGGAGGCTAGGGAAGTCAAAACATAGGTAGGACAGGTTTAGGAATGTTGGGTTAGAGTAGTCAGAATAGTAAGAACCCTGCGAAGTCACTTCCCCTCCCACATCCCCTCCCAACCGGGCTCGATCTCCACATCCTCTACTACTGGCGTAGCTCAAAAATTATGTTTACGGCTCTGACGTTATGTACAGTACAGGTTTCAGTGACATCAACTCAGACGACTGGTTTGACATTCTGCACCTCTCAGCGTACCGCTTGTTTACAGAATATTGCAAAGCATCCTTCAAATTTGTTTTTGGACGCTCTGATTTTTTCTACCTCGGGCGATTGGCTGCTTCGTATGTAGAGGTTGCAACACTTTCTGCGACGGATAGTTATTCACAAGTACGTCAGTGTATCAAACGTTGCTCTTAGCTACTTTGGCCAACGTTTTGACCTCCACCGCCAAGATGACGCCAAAATGAAAACAATGCAGTAAATCAGTGACGTCACGTAAATTAGAGCTTACACGTCAGAGCCGTAAATAGAATTTTCGAGCTGCGCCCTACACTAAATTTACGGCCCTGTATACCTAGATAGTTCGTTAAATTTTATAATTTACCCTAAATTTCACAGTCTCTTTGTTTGTGCATCTATGACATTGACTTTAAAAAATAACGGCCTACTTGCCTACCTACATACCCTAAACATTTGTTTATATGTGATGCGCGTACAATATCCCTGGTACCCCCCACCCCTCTGATGGTACCCCCGAGAGAGTTACCCCCGGAAAGACCCCCTCCGCGAGAAAAAAATCCGGTATATTATACCCCCGGAGCTTACCCTGGTGACCCCCCCCCCCCCCCCCCCCCCGCGACAATATCTATGGGCCCCACCCCGAGAGAGTAGTCCCGCGGATATTACCCCCTGGAGAATTCCCCATCAAACTCTTCTAACACTGAATGATACTGATCCATTAATATGGAAATAAATATATATACCTGGAACTTAATTAAGCACCCCCTGTTTTTTCGCAGTGGTATTAATAGAAATAGTCCTTACTTTCATGATATCTTTCAGATGGCCAAAAGAGGTTGTTTGCGGAAAGAATGGTATATGGACAAATGAAAGTCAACACACCGATGAAAATATGCAGTATTTTAAAGGCGCCAATTACATATATCTGACACTAATGTTTTTGATCGGAAAAATGTTCTCTCGACAAGTATGGTGCTGGAACGGTCCATGGTGAAATAATGCCGGTAATTACAGACAAAAAAATGTAACTTGTGATGTCCTGAACACATTAGCCGTGTCTGACGTCAGTAGAGAGCGTATTCCCACGTGCCCGGACGACAGCCTGGAACCTCCTCCTAATGATACCATTGAGCCTTCTGATACGGTCCAGAGGCAACTGCTGCCACTCCTCACGCAATGCAGCTTCCATATCGGCCAAATTCTGTACAGACAGATCTCTTGCTTGCACACGACGTCCAAGAAAGTCTCAGATGTGTTATAAGGGATTCAAATCGGGGCTCATTGCAAGCCAAGGTAGAATTGTTATAGCGTTGTTCTGAAGGAATGCTCTCACAGCATGGGCACGATGTGGCCTTGCACTGACCATGAATACAGGGCGAGTAACCAACGGATGGTTGTCAAAATGAGGCACGACAACCGGGCTAAGAATGTCCCGGATGTACTGATGTCTGGTGACCATTGAGATTCCCACGTACAGTCACCATATCAAGTTTAAACCACGAGAGAGGCATCCCCAGATCATTACTGATCCTCCACCATAAGGAATAGTAGGTCTGATGTTCCTGGGCACGTAAGCAGTATTTTATGCCTCCTCACTCTCTTGCGATCATCTGTGACATGAGGCAGGAACTTTCTCTCATCTGACCAATGGACTCTCCACGTCCTGAGATTCCAGTGTTGTCGTACATACACCACTCCAAACGTCGTCTTTGATGCTGATCAGACAGAGCTGGACACTTGATGACCCATCTGGATCTCATACACAGTGCTTTGAGACGGTTTCGGACAGTTCTGTTGCACAAACGCTTGTTTGGGAGCCAACAGCGTTTCAAAACCCTACTTGAAGCAAAGGGTTCACGCTTAGCGAGGCGTGCCAGACTTCGATCTTCCCGAGGAGAGGTCGTTTGGGGTTGTCCAGGCCTTTGTCGGTGCTTAACATCGTTGGTTTGTTGATGTTTTCGGACAAGTCTGCTAATGACAGAATGACTATAGTCAAGTTGCTTTCCAATAGCCTTGAATGACATGCCTGTTGCATGCATGCCAACGATTTGCCATCTGACAGTCTCCTCCTTGCCATGTCAACATTTATTGATAAAATAAGTGACATTTTTTCTTGTTTTATACCCAGATATTGCATGTGAATGATAGTGTTTGTTGTGACAATCGTTGGAAGCATGCTTCACGTAGATGTGGGGATGTGTTTTGGGGTCTCAACCAAAAACATCACGTTTCACTGGATGAAATGTACTGCAAGACATAACAATCATTAAAACATAATAATCAGTAACAGCAACTTCACTGTCATGAAACATCTCAGGGGTGCTTAATTAAGTTCCAGGTGTATATGATCCGTACCTTGGACGAATAATTAGATGTTAATTCTTTACAATATTCACAAGCTAATGCCAGATCGACACTATATGTACCTAATGACATCCGATAGTGGGTTCGGGCGGTGCCATACACAACCGATAGCGGGTGTCGTCACTCGTTGTGGATACCTTATTGGAATGTTCAAGTTGTAATTGCTCTAATGTCGTATCCCAAAGTCCAAATTGCTAATTATCCTTGTACGGTGTTTGCTTTTTTGCTTGGCACACATCGTGTCTGGACTATGACCAGCATGAGGCAGTGCCAGGGGAAAGGGAATCTCCGGGGAAATTCTAAGGGAGGAGAAGGGGGTAATACATTGGGGAAGGGGGAATTCTATTGGGGGATCTTGGTGGGAATTATCTCGAGGGGGAATTCTCCAGGGTACGTAATATCCCGAGAGTTCTCTCCTGGAAAACTGTCTCTTTGGACTATCAGTATCTCAGATCATTTGAAGCTTCAATGCTATTTTACGTAGGCGACACTCTTGGCCTTTTGTTATGCCCCCGTGCTATCTGAGTACACAATCCCTTCGTAATGTAGGAAATGATGGAAAAAGGTTCTTTGAGAACATGGTGCCAACACGCGCCTTTTTTATCCTTAAATTGTCACAAACTCCAATGTTGCATTTCGAGAATCCAGTGTTTGAGTAATATAGCCATCTGTGTCACAGGAGCTTGGGGCGCGCTCCACTATGCACACATTTGTGCAGTACAAAAACTTCGTCTGTAAATGAATGGCGGGCTGTACAAAACAATGGACGTTCTGACTGTACAAAACAATGGACGTTTGTGTAAATCGTCGGACAAAATATAAATGTGGCATCAGCCATTTTGATGTGAATGGGAGTATTTCTCTTTTTTAACACCTCGACAGAGATGAACTTTGAGCCCTTAGCGTGATACCTCATTGTCCGCACATATGAAAATTATGCATTATATATATTTTTATATATATACCAGGTAGTAGCCCTGCTCATTTACATTTTTTAAATTATGGACGCCAACTCGTGAAAAAGACTGTCGAACTCGATTGATATTGAGATGCAAGTATACCAAAAAAATTGAAATCAGTCAATGGTTGTTTCGGTTATTCTGGTCACAGGCTTACAATCGCGTTTGCAAATGAAATGGGTCTGCTGGTGTACTTATAGTTTCTGATTCCAAAGTAATGCTGTGGTCCATACAGGGCGCACTTAATATAATGACCGAATAATTGTATACAATATTTCACACGTTTAATCGTAGCAGGAGTCCATGATTCTTGGTTCAGCCCCCCCCCCCCCCCCCCCAAGTTCTGACTCCTGTTTCAACAGTTAAGAGGTGGGGGGGGGGGGGGGGGCTGTATTGCGAATGGAACTCTGCACTTGACTAACGGTTGTAATTTTGGACTGCATAAGTCTTGAAGTGATAACTCTATAGGTCACTGGGTACTCGATGATGAACTTGAGAATTTGAAGCATGCTGCTAAAAAACTTCATTTTTGACTGCCAAAAAATAACATGATTTTAATCCTTAAAACCGCCAGAAGTCTCCATTTAATAACTGATTTTAACATTTTCGGGGGGGGGGGGGGTTAACCCTCCAAATCCCCCTATCATCCCTCGCGTCTTCGGCATTTGCATCAATATCCCGACACTTTCGAAAGGTGACCTCAGCAGAATTTACCCTGGGGCCCGAATTTCCTCTCCCCTCCCTGCTCTTAACCTATTTTGTACCACAAGTTGCGTCAAATGTCCGACAGTCTATACTTTACTTCACCAAACAGGGGGGGGGGGGTGACCCCCCACCCCCTCCCCTATCATCCCTCGCGTCTTCGGCATCTGCATCAATATCCCGACACTATCGAAAGGTGACCTCCGCAGAATTTACCCTGGGGCCCGAATTTCCTCTCCCCTCTCTGCGCTTAACCTATTTTGTACCACAAGTTGCTTCAAAGGTCCGACATTCTATACATTACTTCACCAGACAGGAAATGTTTTGACCCCGCACCCCCCCCCCCCCCCCGCCCCTGATTTCATTCCCCGGGCTTAATGGGGGTTTTTATAGTATGGGCAGGCCATTTCACCTGAGCCGATCATGTTTGTTCCATGCATCATATAGTGTTCGATATTCGGTCAAATTTTATAATGAAGTCAAACGCAGGGCGAATTCTAATATACCCAGAGATTATAATTTGCATTCCGATATAGAAATTAACGCTGGACACGTTTTTATAGTCCAAAATGCTAGATATTGTCTTTCTATGTGATGAATCATTCGATAATTTCAGAGCACGTTATTGGACTTAAACAAGCATGTCGTTGTTCACAACTGGTCAAAATCCTCAACTGACCGGACAGATATGGCAACTGACCGGTCGGTGAGAGATCAGATAGTGTCTTCACAAATGGGCGTATTATTTCACTCCGAGTGAGTTAATAACATTCGTTCAACCTAAATTATTGTTAGTTATTCGTGTATCTTCAAATACGCCTATCGTTTGAAACTTAAGTGGTCGCCCAACTCAACTTTGGGCATTTTAAAAAAATTTCCACAGTGCCCTTGATACGAATTAAAGCGGCGAATAACGACATATTATATACCAAAATAATGACAAAAGTATACAAAACCCGAATTTATCCACTTTTTCGAATTTAAAATTTTTTTTTGGCTTTTGTTAACAAAGAAATTGCCAGCTGCATAAGTAACCATCAAAATTAACAAGGGATAGATCGGTAATTCGAATGTCTGAGTTGTAAATAAAAGACTCCACGCTCCATACTCGGAGAAAGCATAATTATCATTTCATCACCAACGTGATGAGAACGCTCAGGAGAAAATGATTGACCACAAACGCTTGATTCTGTTCGGGTGACAGGTTTGTTATGATCACGTGGGTTTTGGGCAAAGTTGGGAAATGATTAAATTTCCCACGATCTGAAATCTTCAAACATTTCACTGCTGTTTTTTTTTTTAATCTGGGAGGCGATGTATTGTACAACTCACGACACACTCATAGGAAAATATTCAACCGACAATGTGATAATTGCGAGATCAGTCCATAGTAGCGCTGATAAGATCAGAAACTGGACAATGTGACGCAATTGTCAGCAAGGGACTAATACGCCACCGATTCGAACTACTATTATTTGGTTGGTGACGATGATCAAAACATAAAAGTGGAAAATTATATTTGAAAACAAAAACATATTCACATCAACATCCATTACAGTCGTCACAATTATATATTTACGAAAAAATAATTTTGGTGTCGCCGAACTATATTAGTGACGTAAAGAAGGCTGGATGAAGTCTTCTACTAAAAAAGAAGACCAATGTCAAGGAGAATTATCAGAAAGGTTTCTTCCTGTTCACCAAATATAGCGAAATGTTGTACCATCGTAAATTTAAATATCTCCCTCGCACACCCGCATTGTGTATAAGACGGATCAACGTCGATTTTGAGCGCTGTTGGCACCAAAAGGTTGCGAAAATCTATCTGTGTTGACACTCTGTGGACAGAAATAGAAAAAATCCGCGAGGCGGACAAAAATTCACACGAATTACCGAAATGAGACCACAACGTGTCATAAGTGTTTAGATAAATGAATTTAATAACCAACACAATTCCGATATTGTTCAGGCCGGTAACCCTCCGCCAATAAAATTAGTATTCGTAAGCAGATCAGCTATTAATATTCTTAAATCTCACGAGAAAACAACAGTCAAGCCTCCCGAAACAGCAACCACGGAAGGCCGATAGTTCCAAAACAAATGAAGCATACCAAACCATGTACATAAATGAATTGGAGCCAAGATTTCTAACTAAGTGTAGCCGATTGATGAAAGTATTGTGCATGCGGGACAGGTCATTTTTGGTTGTTTTGGCCACATTTGAACATTCAGTGATACTCTTTGCAGCTGTCATTGCTCATGCAACCCCAGAAATGGACACATATAATACTAAATGAGGAAGTTTGGCAGTTTGCCCTTTTTGTGTATCAATCTCATCGTAATTTACCAATTTTGATACAGATCTCATGCAAAATGGAAAGGATTGTGTGTGTGGGGTGGGGGTGGGGTATGGTCACAGCAGACTCACAAAAGCCACATTGGAAATCTTCATTTTTCATTGATGCACTCTCTCACGACTCCATACTTGTTCTTCTGAACTGTGTGGATTTGACCAATCGTGAACTTCATAAATGATATACAAACACAAGAAAAATGGCAGCCCTTTTGAAATGTAGGCATCCTAAATTACAATTGGTCTCGTGGTCCGTTCCTTGCAAAAATGATAAAAAGATTTCTCCGAGTCTGTACTAGAAGGATTGCAGAATTTAACTATTCAATAAATTTAAGGTATTTTATTGTATAAAATCTGATCTCTTACTTATGCCATAGCAGACTTTCAGGCAGTGCTTTCTGCCACATGGTAATGGTTCCATGGCAAATATTAGTTTTCGCAAAATCTACGTTTCATTCCAAACAAATTGATATATAATTTATTTGGGTTATTCCATTCTGACTTTCTCTGGACTTTGGAGAAATGTACCTGTAATTTGACCAAATTTACGTTGGACGTCCCCTTAAAGCTGTTCGGAAATGTACATAAACGACATTTGAAGCCAAATTTTCTGGGCAAAAAGAATGTTTCCGGGGCAGATCGGGACATCGTTTTATGCATCTGAAACCAACGAGGGATATAATGCCTCGTTACTGGAACTGAAAATAAACTCGTTAGCATATTTACTTTCGTCATGTGTACGGTGATGTCTGTATTTTGTGTTTTTGTAAAGGTTTAAAGTAAAAAAAAAGCTCATACAAATTCAACGTGCGATAAAACTGGCGTCTGAAAACAGAAATGCGTCGCTTCGCGCTCCGCCACTTCCGAAAAATGCGATTCGTCCGCTTAACCACTGTGGGTTAATCCGGCAATGAGATAATGCGTTTCTAAAAATGATCATCCAACGTTGATCATACAGAAGCAGACAATAGCAAAAATGATCCTCCAATATTTACACTGGTATAAGGACAGTGTGAATGTGTGGCAGTGCCTTATTACGAGATTTGCTTATGGCAATCATTGCCTCGGTGAGAAAAACAAATTGATGAGGCTGATGGTTGGACAGGGGAGACTACTCTGCAATCTATATAAGGCTTAGTGAAAAAAGGATAGTATGAATGTTATCATAACTTATCAATGCAAGGGTCGTAGGACTGTGATCAATCACTAATCAGTAATAAAAGGTGGAATGTAAATGTGTTTAAACTTGCGCGAAAATGGTTAAAAGTCGATGAATATAGGCAAAAGTACAATTTGAGCAACCCGAAAAAATATTGTAATTTTTGTGAAAAATCGTCATTTTGGTCGTCACTTTTTCACACTACTGGTTAATTTTTCGACATTACGGATTTTTACATTACTGGTCGATTTTTTCGACATTACTGGTTAATTTTTTCGACATTACCGGTCGATTTCGACTTTACTGGTAAATTTATACACTACTGGTTGTAACAGACCCCCGCCCCTCCCTCTTTCGTTTGTTTGAGACAAGGTATGAGGGTATTTGCAACCAAGTAGCAACAAATGCCTCAGCTGTCAATGTGATAACTGCAGATATATGCTTTGAAATTCTTTCGACCGTCATCTATATTCACTCCGTCGTCTTGTACTATTTGTTGTTGAAAACCTGAATCATTGCGCACTTAAAAGATAACCTGAACCACTTGTAAAAAAAAATCACCGAATGTATAAAATCTGAATTATACACATAATATTAAGTAATATTCATAAAAAGTAAGCGGAATACTTCGAATAGTATCTGCATCAATACTTCTCAGATATCCCTGGTGAGCTTTGATGCGACGGGGGAGGGCGCATTAGTCGCGATGTCCAATAAAGCGGTTTTGAAGCCTTCCAACTTCGGCGCGCGTCACGGTACTATATTTTCTTCAAGATGGTTCCATTTAACTGCCGTACGGACGAAGAGAGAGTTTTTATGTTGATAAGTTCTATTTCGAATTTCCTCTGGTCTGCTGTTGTTTCTTGCAGATTGACAAATTTGGCGTTTTGGTTTTTGGAATTTTATAAAACTGTTAGATGGTATTGCTGGTATCTGCCCCTCAACCACTTTATAAAAGAATATAAGACGTTGTTTTTGTCCTATGGTTTGTACAGTTGGTAATTTTAAATCCTCCAGCATTTTCGTCATACAGCCGTAGACTAACTTCCCTTGATTTGTAGTCCTTGGTGATAAATCTCGCACCTCTTCTTTGGACGTTTTCTAGTTTAACTATTTCATTTTTAGTGTATGGGTCCCATATGATTGCCCAATATTCCATGATACATCTGACGAGTGCGGTGTATGCTGTATTGCCATATTCTCTTGGGCAGTGTTGGAGATTTCTGCGGAGAAACCCAAGGGTCGAACTGGCCATTTTGCAGATGTTGTTTATATGCTCTTTCCATTTTAGGTCCTCGGATATTTGTATACCTAGGTACGGGTTTGATGTTGCTAGTATATGGTTTTTAAGGGTATAGAACCTGTGGATTTTTTTCTTCAGCCATAGGATGTAGCATTTCTTTGCATTGAATCGCATGTCCCAGAATTTAGTTTTTTCAGTTGTTTAAGGTCTTTCACAGCGTGTCATGGCCTTTGCTTGTGTTTATATTCTCTATATGGCAGGAAGTCGTCTGCAAAGAGTCCAACTGTAAAGACTCTAACTGATGATGTTACTGTACTTGGAAGGTCGTTTATGTGGCATAGAAAGAGGATGGGTCCTAGGACTGTTCCTTGGGGGACTCCGGAATCTTCAGGCGCTTCCTCTGAGTATTCCCCTTCGAGTTGGACTTTCATTTTTCTTTCTGTTAGACAGGTGATGAGCCACTAGTGGATTTCTCCTCTTATCCTGTACTAATCGATTTTATGCAGGAGCCTACATGGGTTACTGTATCGAAAGCCTTTGAGAAGTCGAGGATCGCAATATCTACTTGTTTCTCTTTGTCTAAGGATTGGAGCATTCTTGCATGGTGATGGCGAGCTGGGTTTCACATGAGTATCCAGACCGTAATCCATGGTTTAGTGTAGTTAATACCTTATGTTTCTCAAGATGCTGCATATGTCTACGAATTATGTGCTCTAGGAGTTTGTAGGGTACTGAAGTTAAGGAGACTGGTCTATAAATTTCTGATGCGTGTTTATTGCCTTTTTTTTAAATTCACGATATATTCGCATTCAGCCAGTCCATGGGGAATTTGCCGCTATCGATAGAGCGTTGGAATATGATAGACACAGCGGGTGCTAGGTGTTCTGCATATTGCTTTAGGAGTCTGTTTGGTATGTTGTCTGGTCCTGGTGGCTTTGATGGGTTGATATTTTGAGTAGGTTCTTTACTCCTTCCTGTTTGATTTTGATGTGAGATATGGTCTCTTGCACTTTTAGGTGTATTTTTGGCATCTGTTCGACTTTTTCTCTTATGAAAACTGATGAACATTGTTTAAGCAGTAGTTGTGTCATCCTCTTGCTGTCGTTCACAAGTTGTCCTTTGTCTTTTAGGGGTGCTACACCTATGCTGTCCTGTTTTCTTGATTTTACGTATTTCCAGAATGGTTTCGGGTTGTTTTTCTCCATTCCCTCTAGTATTGCTGTGTTTATGTAGTTCCACTCAGCTCTCCGTATTTTTATTTTATATTCTTTCTGGAAGTGTCTGTAATTTGACCACTGTTTGGCTTTTTTGGCTTGGTTATAAAGGTTTTGCTTTTTCTTGAGCATTTTCTTGACTTTGTGGTTTGTCCATGGGAGATGGTTATTAGATTTAATGAGTTTGTATGGTACGTTCTTATCGAGTGAAGTGAAAAGATCTTGTTTGAATTTTGACCACATGTTATCTATTTCTGCGTTCAGTTTTTCCATTCTATCCATGTTTGATGTTATTGTGACCGGGTCGTTGTTTATCTCCGCCCAGTTTGCCTTCGGTCAAATAGAAGTTTTGCGATGTAGCTTTTGAGGTAGTATGATTTTATGTCGATTTCCGTGACTGCTATGGCATGATCCGAAATACCAGGTGTACTTGATGTTGATTGACTAGAGAAGGGTTTGTTGTAAATATCAGATCTAGTACTTTGTTTTCTCTAGTTGGGTCTTCATGCATTTTTGTGAGTCCAGCTTGAGATGTGATTTCTATTAGGAATCTTTGTACTTCTTTGTCTGTTAACTCTTGTCTGAGTGTCAGGGTATCCGATTTTATGTCAGGACAGTTGGAATCTCCTGCTAGGAAGATGTTATCGTTATTTTTTTTCTCAGATATGTTCTTCAGTGATTTACTTAGTTCTTCGATGTCATTCATGTTTCTATGTGGCATGCAAAAGGTTCCAATGAGTAGGCTTTTGGCCTCCATAAGTTTGATTTTTACCCAGTCAATTTCTCACGAGGTTACGTATTGTGGTTGTTCAGTGGCTATGTTGTTACTTTGTACCAATATGCAGACTCCCCCTCCAACTTTTGGGCTCTTTGTCTGATGGAGCACCACGCTCCACTGCTTGGAGTTTACATCCCTATTGAAGAACAGGAACTTTCAGCTTTCCCTGACCGCTCAGACAGAGCTCTCGGAATAATATTATGAGAAGAAAGTTAAAAAACGCAACTTCAAAGTAAATAACACAATAGAATACTTACAACATCAATAGCGTAGCTATGGTCTGCGCACCAGCATAAAACAGAAATACTGAACCATTGAATATGCCCAATGTCCATTCGTATACCAAATTTGCAAGAGTTCCACTAAGGAGGCTGGCGATTGTCTCTATAGCCATTACACCGGCAAACAATGAACCTTCAAGTATATACGGATGTGCATTTCAATTTAACGACATTTATCAAGAAGATAATCGCAGTATCTCGAAATGACTTATTTGTAAGCCATAACTGAACCTACTCCAACGAATTGATGACAATCAACAGAGCTAGCTGATGGGTGCTTACCCAACATGAACATGGTTGAAATAAGGTATATCAGTGGTCAATTGGGATCAAATCTTGGTTACTTTGGAATGATTGAAACGGGGGAGGCAGAAACAAAGGCATGCTTACAGGCAGTTGTGGAAGAGAGACTTTTTGCGAAGAGAGAGTTAGGATGTCTCAAGAGCTAGTCTTGTGGCTGCATGTTTACCACTGCACGTTTAGTGCGAGACATTCGGTGGGTCCGACATAGTGTGTATGTGGGTAGGGTGGTACCCCTCCAATACTCTTAGAGTATGCGGTCACGGCTCTCTGCACGCTGAGTATATGGGCAGAGAATTGTTATAGATTCTGGTCCATGTTTTGGACACTCATATGGGTGGACTTGCACCCATGGAGTTATATAACTTTTCACTGCTTATGAAAATGGATTGCGCTCCATCAGCTGTAGGCTGAGCATAGGTACGGGTTACTTATTTAGCGCATGATACAGCGTGTTGTTTGTGGTTTTTGAGTAACTGTTGCGTGTGAGAATACGTGTTTCACTAATTGGTTGCAATTCGAATATACTACGTGTACACTGTTTTATTTGTGAGATCGTATCAGTATTTGGTATGCGTGATGGTCGATGGCACTGGTGGAGGACCAAAGGTTGATGGCTTAGCTACCCGTTTCCTCCATTCACCCCTAGACCTCGCTCTAAGGCTCATCTATAATTGCATGCTATATTGTTGATTGCATGTGCTTTCCATGATACGACGCCGAGGCCGTCAGTGTTTCCAGTAAAATGATCTGGCCCTATTTTTAGCGTGTAAGGCCGTATCAGTGTCGGCGCGCAGTATTAAATATGGCCGTACCAAAAGGCTCATCAGAATGTGTGTGCTGTATTGTTGGGGGTAATGTGCTTTCCAACTATTAGGCTGAGTACATTGCCTGAGTAATTAATTGTCGACATTTCAAAGGATATTGTCGATAGACTGAGAGCAAGTGTGCAGTGTATGCTATTATTTGTCAGTTCGTGCCCTTTATTTGCACTTAATTTGTGCTGAAAAATCACGTGGGTGGATTTCCACTCATTGGGATTATATAACCCTTTATTGCCATTAAGAACAGATTAGGCTGTATCAGATGTCAGCACCCTTATTTAAGGGTTATTTATTTGACTATTGGCTGCTTTATCGAGGATCTTGGCTGCTTTGTCGACGAGCTTGATTGCGTAAGCGTAGCGTTTGGCTGTTTTATAGAAGAGCTTCGCTTATTCATAATTTGAACAGCTCACCTATCATATTTGGAAGAGTTTGATAGGTACCGGTATGAAGTCTATCATTCATACTATTTTATCGTTGTCAGAATGTTTAACAAGATAGGCTTGTGTATATACAGTTGTGTTTTGCTAACCGACCACTATATTTTGTATTTTCTCATTCAGTTGGTTCCGTAGAAGTCACTTGGAATCAACATGGAGATGTTGCCTTTCTCATAGTCAGTCGGATGGTTTTTGACCTAGCTCCCCTTGAGCATTTGGACTGAAGGAGTCCGGGGGAGGCATGTTTCTATGTTTGTCCATTACTGTGTGAGGCAGACTTTTGTATTTGTTTCAGTGAGTTAGAATGTAGAGCCCCGTGTTGGGGGAAAGGAAATCTCGTAGTATTTGCCCAGCAGAGCCGCTGGTATGACTATAGTTTCGACCGAAAGATCTTATCAAATAAACAAAAACATACGATTTCGTGTTTAGATTGTGTTTACATGGACCACTTGGAGTTATGTTGTGGTCAGTTATTATAGAGTGTATGCGCTTGAGAAATATTTCGACTGTTCTGTTGTTTGTAGTGGTAAGCAGCTTGTTGAAGCTGTACTGAAGTGCGATTTTACACTACAGAGGATGAGTGGTACTACAGAGCGTGGATTAGGCTCACTCAGTCATTATGTTTATAGAAGAGAATAGCCTTGTTTTTTTACTCTCTGCTAATCAATTCAGTCTCTAAGAAGACCGTGTACACGACTGGTATCAGTGTGTTAAGAATGGTGTATTATGTAGACTTTGAGGCTACGCTACGTATATAACTGATATGATTAGGTCAGCTTGTAAAATTCTCACGTACAGTGGATCGTCCAAACCGCTGTTATCAGCGTGTAGAGAAGTTGGTATAAACCGTAAGTTTTGTTTACACTGCGTGCAAGGCTGATGTGGGTATGATTTTATCAGCTATTAGTACTCGGGTGGGTACCCCGGAATTATGTTGAGGTATTGTTTTCTAAAGTTCATATCGCACAATAGTTGTGGAGGAATCGTTTCGCACAGTAGTTGCGGAGGAATCTCAACTCGCACATTAGTTGTGGAGGAATCGTCTCACGCAATACGTGGAAGTCACCTCGTGCTAAAAGCCGAGGATTTGTATCGGGTGGGTACCCTGGAATTATGTCGAGGTATTGTTTTCTAAATTTCATCTCGCACGATGGTTGTGGAGGAATCGTTTCGCACAGTAGTTGCGGAGGAATCTCAACTCGCACATTAGTTGTGGAGGAATAGTCTCGCGCAATACGTGGAAGTCACCTCGTGCTAAAAGCAGAGGATTTGCAATCATAGAAAACAGACTCGAGAAGTTGATTTTCTAAAATCAAAGTGGGTAGGATAAACTCACGCTGAAAAGAAATATCCGTTATAAAATCATTAATGTAAGCACGTGCAGATATAAAACGAAGCGACACCTATCTATTAATAAGCCAATTATAATGAATTAGCGAGATATTAGATGATTCCGTGTAATCAGTCTATCAGTTAGCAGTGGTGGCAAACGTGTTGTTCTCAGAAAATATTATTGTATGATCAGTTCTGGTACGAAGTTGTTCTCAGAAAATATTATTGTATGATCAGTTCTGGTACGAATAAGGTAGCAGACTTCCAGGGACCAGTGGTGCCTGCTATCAACTCTGTGAGTTGATAACATATGTGTTTTGTGTTCTATACATCTCAACCTTCATTTTGATGTATAATTTATGAATATTTAATTTGAATTTAAGGGATATCAAAGGAGGGAATTTCCAAATAAACAAAATTCTATTACTTATATAGCACCTTAACTGTCAAGATATCACCTCTCAAACCATTAAAATTTGCTTGGAAAGACTGTTTCAGATCTAAAATTAGTTTTTCTAAATCACTATTCGAAACTGATTTATCTTTGTTTGATGCTGATTGTGCAATATTAGACTCTCTCCATGCCGCTGACATTTTGACGACCTCTGTGATTACACCACAACACGAAAATACGTCAATCAAAGAATCAAATGTCAAATATATTCATGAAACCACCACACAACACCAACAGGTATAGGTATAGATCTAGCGCATCTCGATAAACCCGTCTACAGTTATTGTACACTCTGAAACTAGTTGCCCTCAAAAGCCAGCATCAAAACATAATATACCAATCGACGTTTTGCAGCTTCTCACCTGACCGCCATTATTTTTCCCTTCAAAGTGTCACCAATTTTTCCCTTCCACAATGCATTATGGTGTGAATGTGCATGTAGGAAGTATCTCTATAACGTTTTTTACTACAATCATACACTGTGATACTTTTATGTCCAGCAGTGAAATTTATTCGTTGTGGAATTAATTCTGAACCAGCTGAGTACTTTCAAGATGTTTTCGTCAAATCTAGTCATGGCTGCTATGAAGCAGCCATGGCTAAATTTGATGAAAAATTCATCTATATTTAACACAATGAATCAATCAATGGCCAAAACATCCATTCAATTTAGAGGGGTGAACTTTGAATAAATGTGCCCAAATTATACTTATTTCATTGGCAAGGGAAATAATGCCCCGGGCAGGAATATCTTCCAGCAGCATGCAAAGAGTTACAGGGAAAATAGCATATTGAACCATGCTGGATAGATTCATGCAACTAGAAATTGTGAGAAATTGTGAGATTTACCTGCATTAAGTCACAAAATACCCCCAAAACAAAAGGCAAGAAATACTCAAGAGTGTGATGGCAGAACTTCTACAGTGTAGTTTGGGTGAGAGTGGGCAGACAGACGAACTGACAAAGCAGCTGCTATCTACACACTCGAATATTTTCGGGGGGATTTAAATAGGCCATCAACTTCGCAAGACGCAAGTACAATTAGATAAGAAATGTAAACGATTCTTGTAAATTGTAAAGTTCACTGTAAAGTTCACTAGAGAATCCCAACGTGACTTAGACACTTGGGAAATAGTGTCTCTTGCACTCTAACCTTAAAACCTCAAATTAATTTTGCGATAATAACTATTGTATATATATGTAGGCCCACACAACTGCAGGTGACTTAAGAGTGTTATGGGGTGTATTGAACTGGGAATTACAACTCGCTTCATACGCCTGTATTGTGACTCGGGAAATCAATTAGCATGCCTGCAACCCTTTCCGAGGGCTTATGGTAGGCCTTGAGTATAGAAAATGAACGGTATGAGTAGCTATTCTACATGACTGAAGTGTGAAGCCGCAGCCATGGAAGAAACATTTATACCCTTAAGTCGTCCACTCAGCTTTAAACAAAGCAAACGTAAAATCCTGGCAACAGAGAAACCACAGTAAGCTTGCACAGCTTATTTACTCAAAGCGCCCTAATCACTTAATAACTGAGAGCTTGATTATGCAATGGCGTTCTCTGTAAGAGTTGAAGGTATTAATTTCAAACATAGGTTTCAAAGATGTTCAATCACCTGCCATGTTTAACCTATGACAACCTATACATCATTGTTGGCTGCCCGTATAAGCAGCCAACAATGATGTACAAGCACCGCCAAGGTAAATGCAGCCTACCGGCTGAGTTCTCAACGACAAATACACTCGGGGAATGCAGTGCAAAGGTGGCAGTTTGGGGACTTTAGGGTGAGTTAATACGTTGTCTGTTCTCTTCATATTCTACTTGGCAGTCTTTGCATTAGCGTCTCATACTTGCGTACAAATATTACCACCTGCTTGTTACAATCGGATATTACAAGTTGTGGTGGGAAATTGTTGAAAAGGATCCACAAAATGATAAATTTTCCTATGTAGATATGGGCAGATTTGGTTGAATCCTTAACCCCTAACCTAAAATGAAAAGCAGACGAGACTTGCAAACAAAATTATTGAATAACTTTTTTCCCCTTTTTTGCACCAACAACAGAGATTATGACCCTCATTGAAACGAGCTCAACGAAATGAAAATTGAATTGTTATGAGTAGTGCTGGCGGTTTTGACCGTTACGCTGGGTAAAGGGTTTACATACCTTGTTCTTCTGGTGAAGTAATGTTAGACATGATCCCTCTTACTGTCGAAAACAACATTGTTCCAAACATACTTAGGACTGGAACTGGAAAAGAAAACAGAACACTCCGATTATTTCGAAACCTGCAGAATTCAAATGGTTCTCTTCTTGGTACTCTCGCGTACCGCCATTTCAACTTCTGCGTTCTGATACGATGTGCCTCTGGCTCCTATAAGTCATCTTCCGGTGACAATTAAGGAGCCAGATATCAAATTAATCCGCTTTTCTGGTCAGGAACATGATACGTCATAACGTCATTAAATAGGATGGCTTTCAGTAAATATGTGGGGTAGAACAATCAATATTTTAAATATTGATTGGTCTACTCCAGATAATGAATATGGACTCTTCTAATTGCAGCCATTGAGCTGGCATGAAAGATACCACCACAGTTTAATGAGTTAACAATGACTGCATAACTGCTAGAGTGATATTAGACGCTGTTAGACAGCTCCAAAACAAAAGGTCATCGGCTGTATTTTACATTACGAGTGAATCATTAAATTTTTTTTTTCCAATTATCATAGATGATGTTGTCAAACTATTTAACCAAATATTATTATCAGGTCATTACCCTGTACGTTGGAGTCAGTCTATAATAAACAACTTTCTATAAGAAAGGCGATCGACATGATCCTAACAATTACAGACCGATTGCTCTGAGTAGCAATTTCGAAAAATTATTTAATAAAGTAATAAACTCGAGGCTGAATGCGTATTTAGAACTCAACAATTTAATAAGCGATAACCAATTTGGATTCAGGAAGAATCGTGGAACAATTGGCAGTGCATTCATTTTGCTCCCTTTGGAAAATAAATATAAAGAAGGGAAGAAGCCAATGTTCGCGGCCTTTGTTGATTTTAAGAAAGCATTTGATTCGGTTGATAGGTCGTTACTTTTTGAGAAAATGAAGTCGTTGCGTATCGATGGGAAAATCATCAATATTCTTAGCTCTCTTTAAGAGTCGTGTTATTATTCTATAAATATTTCTGTAGGATCGAGCGTACCTTTACTCTCCACATTGGGAGTTAGACAAGGATGTTCTATATCTACCACTCTTTGCAAAATTTTTATTGATGACCTTTGCGGGATATTTGATGAATCCTGTTCCCCAGTTAATGTGAATGGAAAACGACTCAATCCCCTACTTTATGCCGATGATCTGGTAATGTTATCAGAGCCCCCATCAGGATTGAATAAATGTGTTCAGAAGTTAGAACACAATGAGGATCAAAACAAACTTAGTGTCAATATTAATAAAACAAAATGCATGATTTTCAAAAATAGAAAAGATAAAAAAGATCCGACATTTTTATAGGAACAGCGAAATTAGATATCGTAAATCAATATAGATCCTTAGGTCTTGATTTCACACACAAGGGAAACACGAAACAAGTTCGAGAGAATTGAAGTACAAAAGCATCGAAAGCAATGCTTTTCCTTACAAATTCTCTCGAAAAGTCACTGACTTAACTCTTGACTTGAAACGTAAACTGTTTGATGAATTGATTAAACCTATTTTATTGTATGGTTGCGAGATATGGTCCCCTGACCTTAATACTCCTTTTGCGGACACCACAGCCCGTGAAAAAGTCCATTTGGAATTTGGTAAACAATTATTAATGTTAAATAGAAAAGCATCTAATCACGCAACACTGGGCAAGTTGGGTAGATATCCTATTGTGAGCGATGCCATCTTACATCTCTATAAATATGTCGATAAATTATCCAAAATTTCTGGCGATAACATTCTCTCCAAGGACTCAAGGAGTCGCTCAAGAGTAAACTGGCCAAAACTTGGATAACTCAGTTATCTCGTTATAATATTAGAGTTTCCGATGCTAATGCGTTAACTAATAGCAGTGGAATTGCCTGGAAGATGTACTAGAATCTCAGCATAGAGAAAGATTTACTAAAGATGTCAGTGTTTAATGATGACAAAATGAAAGACAGTAATAAGTTACGATCGTATCGATTAGTTAAAAATGAATGCAAGCTTGAACCTTATCTGAAGTTCTCCAGATCTCGACAGGCCCGTGAACTGTTTGCTACACTAAGGGTTAGTAACGATAATTTAGAAAAAGAAAAGGGAAGACATACACAACCTCCAACGCCCGTAATTAATAGAAAATGCCAGGTATGCGATACCGGTGAAATGGAGAGCGAAAAAATTTTTATTATGGATTATGAGGCATATGTCGAAATTAAAGAACCAGGGTTCGAAGAAATTATAAAAGAAAACAAAGCATTTAAACAAATGATTGATTCGGAGAAGTACTATTATATATTGAAAAACTATGATAGTAAATCGTTTAATATTATTTCTAACATAATCTGGCCATTCTTCTATAATTGAGATCACTTTGTTAAATAAAGAAGTCATTAGTACTTTATATTATTCATCATGTTTATTATATCTTCTTATTTGTTATTTTTGTATTGTGCAACTGCCATTATGCTGTAATGCTTTAAACTATTGATCTGTGCAATGGACTGTTTTTCCGTCGCGCGTGAGGGTCTTCCCGTCCTGGGATGGGTGGGACTGCTAGTGGAATATAAACGAAATGAGTTTCATTTTACAACAAAGCGGAAAATGTAGGACCCAATGCGTTTAAATTTATCCCTCTGTACACTGATGTCAAAATACCAATCATTGAAGGAGACACTATTTCCCATAATGCAACTCAGTAGGAATTTAATCTATTCAATCTTGTTTGACAGAGCTCAATGAGATCTGCCAAACAAGGTTGAATTGGTTAAATTCCTAGCTGCATTATGGGGAAAATTGCTGTATGAAATTTAGACTAACAGACGACACAGACTTGTCAAAACTTTCTTAATGAACTAAATATTTTCATTTTTTGCCTCAAAACATATAGCTTATACCCCATCATTGGGACGACCTCATTGTAACGTTGCAATGTCTTGACAACAACAAAAAAAGAAGAAAAACAATTATAAAATTCCATTAGCAATTTCTGTGAACAGCTCTGATTGGAGATGGTTGTTGTGTTAGTAAATAAGGCAAATCAGAAGCAAGGAGGTTGCGTCCTTTACTTTTAAACACCCATTTTCAAAATAATGAACAAAGGTGAGAGCCCTGTATTTTAATAAGGAGCATCGAAACGATAACATTGAAGGCCTCTCAAAAAAAAAACTTACACCACTGCGTGATCGTCGATCGGTTGATTTTTACTGTACCACTGTGGTCAAAGGGAAAGGGCTTTGGAATTTCGTTGCGATGTAAAAAAAAACTATATCGTGAAAGAAGCGCACCCTGGATGTTCGCGCATGGTTTACCCTCAATGCCCAGACCGTAAGTAGTCTATCTTAATGTATGTAGCTCTGATCTTCTGTCGTTACATGGAGGGACTCAAGGTATGCAACTGCCTGGAGATTGTTAAGTGTTAAAGGGCGGCAATAAGCCGCGAATCATATATCATTTGTAGAACGCGTTCGTATCAACCAAATAAATTAACTTGAAGGTGAGAATTCATTGGCTTTGTCAAAAAAGCAGGCAGCATTTTCCATCCCCATCTAGTTACCCGATCACTAACGGAAATTTCTATAACAGCGCAAAGTGGAATGCCATTTTCCATATTCATCCACATTAGCTCTCTCAGAAAGGTAAATGTGAAGTTTGTGTGTATGTGTTTCTATTTATAGCTTCAGCGTCCATGCAATCTATTTCGGTCGAAACACGGTCTGTGGAATTTACTGGAAGCAAAGCTGGGCTTTCTTTAAAATAATATTACGTTTTGATCTGATAATCCCCACTATTGCTGAATAATGCACAGATGTTGTTCGTGGCAATCAATCATTCGAAAAGCAGTGAAGGCACTTAAATTATTTTCACATGGATCGGAAATTATAGCACGTGGATGTGTTTACTTCTATGGAAGTCGGTAAGTGCCACTTATAAATATTTTTATGTCGCAATTACGACCCATTATGTCGTAATTACGACATCGCTAACTTGCATCTTTTGAAGCTCTGCAGAAAAATTATCGAGAGGTCCGTAAGTTAAAAAAAGCCATAGGCCAAAAGCATTATTATTTTATTATTATTATACATCTAATCTTTCAGTCATAGAATCACCAGAACGGCTTGGAATAGCGACACAGTTGGAACTGCTGGTAAAGACGGCACTGACAAGCTTGTAATAGTATCGAAGGCGAAGTGGTGGGCCGAAGCGTGATGTCATTTATGAAGCTATTGAGGGATATTCCTCACTATCATCAAGTCGATGGATATCAAGAAATATCTTTTCGATAATTTGCGACAATTCATAGGCTAGCATATATAGAGGATATGGAATGAGTGTTTTTCTCATATAATATTTATGAAACTAGTCTAAGAATGTTCCATTTCGGCGAGTCTCTGGCGAGCCCAAACGGGAAAATTCGGACGAGTTTCATAAATATTATATGAGAAAAACACTCATTTCATATTCTATTTATCATATGACACACACACGCACAAAGTAGCCACTTAGTATGACTTTTTAACCCATCACCTAACTTGAGTTGCAGACGGCACTTGGAAAAAACATCCTCGTATAACTAAAAATGTTCATTTTTTGCTTCCAAAACATAGGTTATGACCCCTCATTGGAACGAGCGCGACACGCTAGTTCCAATGAGGGGTCATAACCTATGTTTTGGAAGCAAAAAGTGAAAAAAAAATGAATGGCGTTTTTCTTGTATTGTGCGAGACGGTTTTTGCCGTTGCGTTAGGTAAAAAATTAATACAATATAACCCACCATAAGTAGGACAGATAACGTAAATTCTCAGTATTGAAATTATGCAAATGTGACCCACTTGTATTTTGTATTTTGTTTAACCAATCAAATTGTACAGTTTTGAAATTGACCAATAAAAGCTCACAACTCTAATTATGCAAATTATGAAAATGTGGCCAGTTGTATTTTGTTCAGCCAATCAAATTGTCTAGTTTTGAAATTGACCAATGAAATTGACGGAAGGCTTTATTTATCACTGATTAATATGAAAACAAAATATCAAATATTTTAAAGTGAACGAAACGGACGAGTCGTATGATAAAATAATTTAATATGTATATATTTTTTACGTTTCGTACAATGCTGATCATTTGTAAACATTATATAAATAAGAGAGCGCGGTGGATCTATGGTTAAGGAATTGGACTTCAAATCGAAAGGTCCACGGTTCGATCCCCAAAAGTGGTAACTACTTCGTGTCCTTGTGCAAGGCACTCAATCCCGATTGCACACGCGGGGACTCGGTGGCACTGTGTACTTACTAGTTACTACACGCAGATGGTGCACTTGTCTTCAAGCAATGCCAACCCTACTTGTGTGGAGTTAGTACGTTGGGGTGTCTGGCAGTTGCTCGCCGTTGCTGGCTGGTTCTCTACGGGTACTCCAGCTTCCTGCACTCGTAAAACTGTCCGACACGAGATGACCCTGGCTGTCGAAAGTGTCGTTAAATCTCAATAAATAAATAAATAAATAAATAAATAAATAAATAAATAAATAAATAAATAAATAAATAAATAACTTGTTTAAATAAAACTCAGTTCTGTTGAGTTGAGTCACATTTGTTAAGCGAGATCACGAGCAGTACATGACTATGGTATCATGTGATTAATAATGTAATCCAATTTACATGTTGCTTACGAGTACAATCGTTTTTATGCCCCCGAGAACCTCTCGGGGCCATTATGTTTTTACCATGTCCACCCGTCTGTCCATCCGTCCGTTAACTTTTGGTTTCCGTCCAATAACCAAAGAGCTGCTTATTTGACGATGGCGGCCATATTTCATTCAGTTACCGCCCAATAACTAATGAATGCTGACTCGAATCATTTTTGTTATGCATTGTTGGTGTCTGTTGTGGAAGCCCCCTTTCAATGTTGGACAGGTCAGCTGAACCAAGATGGCCGTCAGTGGCTAATTAAATTATGCCTTCCATGGTGGCCATCTTAAATTTGGTTTCCGTCCAATAACTAATGAATACTGACTCGAATCAATTTCACTTTTTTGGTTATGAATTATTGGTGTCAACATGAAGCTTCCTTTCGATTTTGGATTAGATAACCAATTCAATAAGGCCGTCATGGCGGCCATATTGAATTTGATTTCCATCCAATAACTTATGAATGCTGACTCGAATCAATTGTATTTTGTTGATTATGCATTGTTGGTGTCTAGAGAAAGCTTCCTTTCAATTTGGACCAGTCAGCTGAACCAAAATGGCCGCCAGTGACCAATTGATTATGGCTTCCATGGCTGCCATCTTGAATTTGGTTTCCGTCCACTAATTAATGCTGACTAAAATTAATTTTATTTTTTTGGGAGATGCATTGTTGGTGTCTAGAGGAAGCTTCCTTTTGATTTTGGTTATGCCCCAGAGAGACTTACCTACCCTTTTATGACACTGTCTGAGGCATATACCACGCTTTGCGTTGCTCTTGTTTTTAACTTTAAAATGGTACTGGAAATAGGGCGAACTTTATCTCTTCTCGTAATCTTGTTTACACACTAATACCAAGGGGTTAACCGATAAAATTCTCCGCTTAACTCAGTCTTATGATGTTTTTATTGGGGTTTAACGACACTTTCGACAGCCAGGGTCACCTCGTATCGGACAGTTTTATGGGTGGAGAAAACCGGAGTACCCGGAGAGAACCACCGAGCAGCATCGGCAACTGTCAACCTCGAACATACCAACTCCGCAAAAGCATGGTTAGCATTGGTTGAAGACAAGTGTGCTGTCGACGTGGAGTTTGCCTTAGTACACAGGGCCACCGTGCCACCACCCCACCTGGGCAGTCGGGGCTAAATGCCTTGCCCAAGGACACAATGCAGTTTCCCTCGACGGAGATCAAACCGTAGACCTTTCGGTTTGAAGTCCTATGCCATAACCACGAAGCCACCGCGCTTCCAGTCTTATGATGTTATAGTCGACATTATAGGGCCATGTAAAGCTTCGAAATTCGATTTGATTCGATATCATCCAAGTAAGTGAATTTCAGTCGCAGTGATTCGAAAATGTTGGAATCTTCGAGAAGTTCCCAAACTTCATCTGAATGTCTCCACTTCAACTCTTCTTCTATCATCAGTTGTCCTGTATAGGATGATAGAAGAAGAGGTCAAGGTGGTTCCGCATCTAAAACTACTTTGATTCCGTTCTGCAGTATTCCGCTTTTTGATTGATATGCTCAGATAGATGAGTCGCGGTGAATACAATATTTCAAGGTGGAAACGGACAATGTGTACGGATGTAAAAAAGAAGGTGCAATATCTTCAACATGGAGAGCGGTGAGATTCGATTCGATTCAAAAAAATCTGATTCGATTCTGGATTCGATACGACCAGAAATTGGAGGTTTGCAGGACCGTAGCTGACAGAATGTTGGGGGATTTGGGGGTGAAATAACCTCCTGGTGCTAGGTGGCATTAAAATTTGTGGCTTGGAACCAGTCTAGCCCTCAAACAGGAGCGAACTGGGCCAAGAAAAGTTACCGGGAAATGTATCCTCTCATAAGAAGACATTTCAGTGCCATTTTTTTCATTCGGCAAAAATGGTTCTACCGGAGGAGTATCCATCGGTAGAACCGTAGAACCGTAGTTCAGCCCAATGGGAGAAAATTTTGCTTTTACAAACTACATGTAAAAGAGCGCAGTTTCCTTGCATCTGAGCGATCAATGGCAGACTAGATTAAATCTAAAAATACCATAAACATTTTTGTCTGATGGTAGAAGAAGAGTTCTAGAGGAGACACTTGGGCTTTTGTGAACATCTCGATGATTCCAACATTTCTCAAAGAAGACTTTATTTGACCGAAATTTTAATTACTTTATCGAAACTAAGAGACATATTTCTAAATAAATAATTGCCACTCACGACATCTGTAGTTTTATAATTACGCCGTGTAGTCCTACGAATTGTGTTAATATCCAGATATTTTCAATGCGAATGGAATACTTTTATTGGAATATCTATAACAGGAACCGAAAAAATATCTGCATATCGTTGTGAGTGAAAGAAACGTTACATTAACGTAACCTTCTTCCATACTCTGAGATTCAAATTTTCAAATTTCATCGATTTTTTAACTGTCCGATTTCTACGTTTGGACTGGTTCTCAAAAAAATCACAAGAGAAATGGCCATGAGACTACTGTACATGGGGGAGAGGCTATACATGGCTGTACTTTATGCCCAATACTTTCAAGAGATGATTTAACAGATCATCTGAAAACCCACCAAGAAGGTGCTTTGAACTGTCAATTTTGTGTTTCAATAGCAAATTCAACAAAAGAGAGGAGTGTACATCATGCAGAAGGTGATGTCAAGATGTTCCTGTGGACGTTTTGTCTGAAATCCTATAGTAGGAAAGATACATTAGAAAAACATGGAGAAATGTCAAAACTCGACATTTAACTGCGCGACTTGCGGGTTTCAGCTGATTCAACTTAATCGTCGTCGCGCCACAAGTAGCAGAAATGCACAACTCGATTGACCGGTGAAGCCGCTCCTCATCAAATAAGGGGGGGGGGGGGGTCAAATAAGGTTAGGAGGAGGGGTGAAGGAGACAAGTGTGCGGTCATATGTTTTAAAGTTTAATAACCTTAATTGCTATGACGTAATCCCCCTAATAAATAGCGTATATTCATTTGATATAATATATTAATAATTTTCATTAAATAATTTTTTTTTTATTCCACACCCCTGTAACCCCTCACAATACCTAAAACTTTCATGAACTCCCCTCCTCCAGGTCATCCAATACCAAAAAACTTTTTGAAACCTCTCTCCCCGTCCCCCACCCCTCACAATAGATAAATTATCTCGAACCCCAGTCCAGTTCTCTAAATGTAATGGACATGTCAGGCCCCCGGATACGCCTTCCCCACAATTTTGAGTGATCAAATTACCCCAATTAGTCTCCTCTCATAACTTACCACCCTCTTAACCCGTATTTACTATGAGATTGTCCCCCTAATAAATAGCGTATGTTCATTTAATATAATATATTAATAATTTTCGTTAAATAATTCATTCCACAAGACACTTTTCGAAAAAAAAAAAATGGCGGATTAGTTTGACAGAAATACGCGTATCGGTTTATTCATGAGTGTCTGTCGAAGCCCAAAAACCTTGAGCACAGTCTACAGGTCATATTTATGAAGGGACTTCATTGTAACTTCATAAGATCACTCCAGATGATAATTTCCCTTTTGGTTGCGATCATTCAACCATGATGGGTGCCTGAGCCCGAAAACCTTTAGCACAGTCTACAGATCATATTTATGAAGGGATTACATTGTAACTTGGTAGGTTGACTTCATATATTGTCTAGATGAGAACGTCCCCTTTTGGATATGATTGGGCAACTGTGACGGCTGCAGGGGCCCGAAAACTTTTAGCACAGTCTACAGGTCATATTTATGAAGGGATTTCATTGTAGCTTGGTAGGATGACTCCAAATAATGTCTAGATGAGAACATCCCCTTTCGGTCGCAATCATTTAGCCTTGATGGCTGCCCGAGCCCAAAACCCCAAAACCTTTAGCATAGTCTATAGGTCGTATTTATGTAAGGATTTTATTGTAACTTGTTAGGTTAGGTTGACTCCATAAAATGCCTAGATGATGACATCCCCTTTTGGTCATGATTGGTCAACTGTGACGGTTTCAGGGGCCCGAAGCCCGAAAACCTTGAGCACAGTCTACATGTCATATTTATGAAGGGATTTCATTGTAGCTTGTAGGATCACTCCAGATGACAACGTCCCCTTTTGGTCGCGACCATTCAACCATGATGGCTTCCCGAGCCCAAAACCCGAAAAACTTTAGTACAGACTACAGGTCATATTTGTGAAGGGATTTCATTGTAACTTAGTAGAATGACTCAGTGTAATGTTGAGATGAGGACATCCCCTTTTAGTAGTAATCAGTCAACCGTCATGGCTACACAGGCCTGAAGCCCGAAAACCTTTAGCACAGTCTACAGGCCATATTTATGAAGGGATTTCAATGTACCTTGATAGGATGACTCATTTGGGAATAATTTCACTGTAACTTGGTAACTTTCGTTGACGTACATTAACTGTGAGGGCCACATACATTAACTGTGAGGTCATATTATCCCACCCCTCCACCCTTTATTACAGTGTACACCTCATATTATTTTTATTAAAAACATAGCATACAGGGAACAGAAATTAACATATTCTCAATTATCACAATTGAACATTATCCTTTTCATCAAACGCAACACACAGACAAGTTAAACTACAGTGTCATTGACACTTTCATTTTATTCTCGAGGAGATGGCGAGAACAAAGAAAAACCTCCACTCACACAAGTTTCATTGTTTTTTTCTGTCTGTCTGTCTGTCTGTCTGTCTGTCTGTCTGTCTGTCTGTCTGTCTGTCTGTCTTGGGAGTATTCTCTCAGGTAAAGGGTACTGTGCAGGGGACTCTCTCAGATGAAGGGGGCTACTATCCGGGGGTTATGCTTTGGGGTGGGGTGGGGTGGGGTGAGGGCACGACTTTGTATACATATATATGGCACTGTTGCACTACATGATGTACCACCATACAGATCATGTCAGGACCATGGTATAACAAACTTTAGCATGGTATACTTGGAACGTACAGCAGCATATTATGATATGCCATGATACCATGGATTGTATCATGCAGTAACATGATTTAATACTATGGTACACCATAGTTTAGTATAATACACTTCGGTTTATCATGCTTTTACTTTGGGTACCATGGTGTTTAATGTATAGCCATTGTATAATACGGTATAACACCACTGGTTGAAATTCACTGACTGACTACAAGATTTGTGTTTGGAATACTTTTTTTGCGAAATAACGCAAAGTTATTGCGAAATAATGCAATAGCTTTGCGAAATAATGCAATAGTTTTGTGAAATAAAGCAAAGTTATTGCGAAATAATGCAATAGTTTTGTGAAATAACACAATACTTTTGCGAAATGATGCAATACTTTTGCGCAAATAATGCAATACTTTTGCGAAATAATGCAATACTTTTCTGAAATCATGCAACAGTTATTGTGAAATAATGCAAAAGTTATTGCGAAATAATGCAAATGTTATTGTGAAATAACTCAATACTTTTGCGAAATAATGCAATACTTTTGCGAAATAACGCAATACTTTTGTGAAAAAATGCAATACGTTTGCAAAATAATGCAATGCTTTTACAAAATAATGCAAAAGTTATTGCGAAATAATGCAATACTTTTGCGAAATAATGCAATACTTTTGAGAAATAATGCAATAGTTTGTGAAATAATGCAATACATTTGCAAAATAATGCAAAAGTTATGGCGAAATAATGCAATACTTTTGCAAAATAATGCAAAAGTTATTGCAAAATAACGCAATACTTTTACAAAATAATGTAAAAGTTATTGCAAAATAATGAAATACTTTTGCGAAATAACACAATACTTTTGCAGAATAATGCTAAGATTTGCAAAATTATGCAAAGGTTTTGCGAAGTAATGCAAACATTCCCCGTTTAAGAAAAAGTTACTGTTCGCATTTGACCATAATGGGCTTCCGTACTTTTCAATATCTGCTGGTAAAAATAAACGAATGAGATTGCACCAGACAATCGGTGTTCTATTCAGTCACATTTTTATAGATACCTTCTAACAGATGTTCTCCACATGGTAAACACAGCTGTTTGTTAAAAATCAATAATTCGGTGCTAAACTCTCTCCCCTTTCTCGGTAGAAAATTCACACTACTGGAGAAAAATACGCATGCGATCATCCTCTGTCAGGGAATAACTGCGTAATTGGACACTGATTGTTTAGTGACTGGAAATATATAACATATGTTCAACAAACAGCATGTGATTATTACAGAGAAAATAACTTGGTAAGATAATTCAGCGTGTTGTCTTGAACTTATGGGGGAAAACGCTATTACATGTAGTTAACACTGATGTTGGGCAAAAAAAAACTTTGACTATTTAAGATTTCCCCCAGATTTTTTTACGACACAGTGTCAGTCTTTGCCCCCAAATTATTTTGGAGGCAAAGACTGATATTCTGGATCATCTTAGGGTGGCATTACTGAAATACTTCCATTCACCAGCGAAAAAAGCTAGTTTACTTTCATCTCCATTTTTTACAGAGTGGATGGGGGCGAAATTTAAAAAAAAATGATTGGTATTGTATTTTCGGAATGTGTGATTGTGATTTCTTTTTCTAAAAATATGGGAGCCTTGAAAAAGGCTGTTTTGATTTTTCAATAAATGAAAAATGTTAGCTTATTTCAATTCATCACTATCTGACAGCTCCTATTTCTCCAAGCCTTATCTGATAAGCTTGGGGGCTTTTCTCAATCTCTTTTGAACGCTGTACCATTTTACTGATTGCCATTCGAGGGTGCGGTGATTGTTCAGACTTTGTGTTTCTAATGTGCCATGTTTTTTTGGTATTTCTTTAGCTTCCAATTCCATCTTCTTGGAGGATTATTTGAAGCGATGTTGATTGCACATCATATAGCCATGCCCTGGCATCCATCTTTACGAGGTCATCAAAATTGATGGTTGAAATTTCCATGTTTTCTCTCAGTCAATAGATGATGAAATGTATCCATAAACCTCAAATCACGTTCTTTTTAATTGAAATGTGAGGATCCAAATTGCACCGAATAAGTATTTCCTGCGCTTTTTCTCCCATTTGTTAGATTTAGGCGGGTGAAAAATACTTGAAAAAAGTATAAAAGGGTGGAGCCAGCTGAGGGTGTCTCACACTTGCTTTTGGGTTATCAAGACCACAAGAAGTGTTTTCCAAAGTTAAAGATGAAAAAATCATTAGTAGACTACAGTGATTCAGACGGTAGCGGTACAGAAGATGTTTCAATCACCAAGAAACAGAGATTGACTGAATATGCTAAGAATACAAATTCTGTACATTCCGTACAAAAAATGTATTCTATTCATCCTCAGGTATTGTGTACATCCAGAACAATTCACTCAGAATCACATGTGTGTGAAGTGACTTTCAGCCAATTCAATGTCAACAATCCATTTAAGTTTCTAACTGAAATGTTTGATTCAATGCTGGAAGATGTAAAACAGAAATATGGTATTCAGCACATCGACCCATGAGAGTGTTGGTTAATCACCCAGGGCTTGAGGTAGGTATTTTTATTCCTTTCACCAAATCTTCATTGGTCAATGGCAGAACAGTATTAGATGGAATTGATAAAGTATTTCAGTCAAATGATAAGTTTACTATCCACGATGGTAAACTATCTTTAGAAATAATACACACTTCACTGCTACAAGAGATTTCATTTAGTGCTGTTGATAAAATGGTTGGTAAGAAGAAAGGTATTGTTGAAATAAAAAATGCCAATGATTCTATGTGTTTTGCACAGGTGGTTATGGTGGGAAAATGTCATGTTGATAAAGATAATTCAGAACTTTGGCAAAAGAAATGGGACAAAATGAAAAGATCTAATAGACCAACACAAGAGCAGGAAGCAAAGGCATTGATGAACAAAGCAGGCCTTGATTGCAATGAACCTTGTGGATATGAAGAATATTGTAAAATTCAAGACCTTCTCTCCCCACACTATGTGCTTAAAATTCACCCACAATTTGCCAAAGAAAGGTTCTTATTTGAACCACCACAAACTACAAAAGTTAGTAAAGTTATTCATATCTACCACCATGACCATCATTTCGACACCATCACTAAAATTACAGGGTTTTTAGGTTGTCACTACTATTGTGAATATTGCAAAGTAGGGTATAATAACAGAGAATGCCACAGATGCCCAAAAGGGTGTGTTTGCTATTCTCTACTACCATGTACACCTGAACATTCTGTTCATTGTTACTTGTAATAGGGACTTTGTAAGTTCATCTTGTTATAAAAATCACACAACCCAAACACAGGAGCAAGAAAAAACAATCTGTCAATTAGACAAGAAATGTCTATCATGTAAAATGCAAATATATTCAGGGGATGGAGAACACATTTGTGATGGTTTTAAGAAATGTAAATATTGCCATCAAATAGTCAAAACTGAACATTATTGTTTCATTCCAAAATACAAATCACCCAAGAATGCCAAAATGCCAAAAGTGCCATTTGTGTTTTATGATTTTGAAACAACTCAAGACTCAGGAGTCCACACCCAAATTACTGTGTTACACACCGTGCTTGTTGCATGTGCATTTGTAAATCTATTGATGAAATGTGTTCACAGTGTGAAAAACTTGGAAAAAGGAAATATATTTTTAAAGGGGAATCTACTTTGAGTGATTTTTGCTACAGCAATTGCTCATAATTGACGAGTGTTTGATGCACAATTTATCTTAAGACATCTCATTGAAACTGCTACAACAAAACCCAATGTCATCATGAATGGAAACAAAATTGTTTCTCTGAAAGCTTGTGGTGTTAGACTCATTGATTCATTAAGTTTTCTTTCTATGAGATTGACACAATTCTCTAAAACATTTGGTTTAAGTGAACTGGCAACAGGCTATTTTCCTCATTTGGCAAACACAAAGTCATAACAAAACTTCATTGGACCTTATTTAGATGCAAAATTGTACATGCCTGACTCTATGTCTCCTACAGTCAGAGAAGATTTTTATTAAATGGTACAATCAAAAATTTACTAGTAATGCTCCATTTTGCTAAAGAAATGGACATGTACTGTAAGTTTGATTTGGATATTTTATATAGAGGGTGTGGGGAATTCAGAAAACAATTTCTTGAATGAGATGGGGTTGATCCTTTCAGGGAAGCAGTGACTCGAGCTGATGCCTATAATAAAGCTTGGCACAAAAATTCAATGCCAGAAAACAAAATTGGCCTCATCTCAGATATAGGGTACCCCACTGCTGTTAGATATTCCATGAAAGCCATTAGATTCTTGTAGCTACTAGCACAAGATGAAGGCATACACATACAACATGCACTAAATGGTGGAGAAATTAAAATTGGAAATTATTATGTAGATGGTTTTCACAAAGTGACAAATACAATCTATGAATTTTATGGCTGTATGTGGCATGGATGTGAAACTTGCTATCCTGATAGATTTGAGAAAAATCTAATCAATTCACAATTCTATCAATCTCTGTACAACAAAACTCAAACACACATAAAACATTTCAAATCACTGGGATATAACATACAATCATGTGGTGTGGGAACATGAATAATTTGATCATCTTTGCAAAACAGATCCTGATGTTCAAACCTCTCTAGATACATTTTTCCCACACATAGGCCCAATTAAACCATGTGAAGCATTATTTGGCAGGAGAACAAATGCTATTAAATTACACTACAAAACTGACGAAAACACAGACACAGAAATCAAATACATAGACATCTGTTCACTCTACCCATATGTAAACAAACACAGGGAATATCCAGTGGGACATCCAAATATACTCACTCAAGAAAACAGACACTAACGAAATAAGCCAATACAGAGGTCTCATTAAATGTAAGGTTTTACCACCACAAAATCTTTTTTTGCCAGTTTTACCTATTCATTGTAATAAGAAATGACATTTACACTTTGTAAAATGTGTGCAGAACATGAATCAGATCACTGTGAATACACACCAGATAAACGTGCAATTGTAGGTACATGGACAACTGTCGAACTTTTCAAAGCAATGGAGCTTGGGTACACACTACTTGACACTTATCAGATTTGGCATTGCGATGAATGGTCTTCAGAGATTTACAAACATTAAAAATATTTTAAAATGAAACAAGAAGCTAGTGGGTTTCCAGATTGGGTGAAAACAGAAACAGACAAAACCACATTTAAAAAAGATTATGCAGACATTGAAAATATCTTTTTAGAAGATGTTGAAAAAAATCCAGGAAAAAGATCATTTGCCAAAACCATGTTAAATTGTCTATGGAGAAAAAATGCACAAAACAATATCAAAACTAAAACTAAATACATAAATGAACCATCAGAATATTTTGAAATAATACAAAGCAAAGACAAAATTGTGAAAAATGTAGAATTTTTTGATCATGATCAATTTGTTTTGGTAAACTACACTAATGGTGCAGATGTTTATACACCACACAATTCATCCAATGTTGTTGTAGCTTCATTTGTCACTGCTTATGCACATATGGAATTATACAAAGTTTTGGAACATTTAGGAACACAGGTTTATATTTTGACACAGACAGTTGTATTTACATACACAAACCAACCCTCTGGAATCCAGAAATTGTAAATAGTAGATTAGGTCAATGGACAGATGAACATCCAGGGGACAAAATCATAGAGTTTGTTCAGGTCCAAAAAATTATGGATACAAATATATTAAAGATGGAGAAATACACACCACATGTAAAGTTAACGGTATCACATTAGATTACATGACATGACAAAAAGTTAATTTTGAAAGCATGATTGAATGTGCACAACACAGAGAGAATTACAAATTAAACATTGAATATACACATAGAATTAAATGTAACAAAGATAGACAAGTCACAAGTGAAACACAAAGTAAAACATTCAGATCTGTTTACACAAAATGTTTTGTTGTCAACAAATACGACACACTACCCTATGGGTATAAGGTATAAATACTACTCAGATTTCTCATTTTGACTTTGAACAGGCAAGATGTCTCTACCGCTTGACTCCACATTCCCTAAGTATTTATCAGAAATAAGAAGAACTGCAAGTTTTAATGGGACTTCCTACCCAGTCTTACAATCCAAAAAGTAGAATTAGCTAAAGCTGGATTTTTCTGTGTTGGGAATGGTAAAGTAAAATGTTTTGTATGTGGACAAGGATTACATAATTGGGAAGAAAAAGATATTCTTTTACAACAACATTTTAAGTATTCTCCAAATTGTTCTTACCTTAAACTTATTAGAGGTTATCAGTTTTACAATCCACCATCATGTATGCAAACACCTCCTGATAAAATATTAGCAGTGATGGATAATGGATTCACTTTAAATCAAATATTTTCAACAATGAAAAAATATGATAAAACTCTGAATGATTTTCCAGATTCTAATTCTTTATTTGCACTCATGGTAATAGATAATGAAAGTACATCATTTAGTGCCATGATTGCAAGAAAAGCTGCAAGACAATTCAGAAATAAGTTAGACAAAATATTTATAGATGGTGTAGAAAATGATTTTCCTGCTGTCCTGATGTACAAAGTACATGGTGTAATGTGGCACCTGATGCACAAAGTACATCAGAACAGACAAAAGAATCATCAGTTTCTTTTCAACCATGGAACCAGTAAGACATATCTTAGACAACAAGATTACACATAAGGCATTATTATATGCATTTCAATTGATGTCTCCTGGTTATCTAACAATAACAAAAGATGTTATTCAAAATCAATTGGAAAAAGATGAAATGTATGGGGAATTCTGTAATGCATAACAAATCATGAATGCTTTTTACAAAGATAATGTACAAAATATTTGGATGAGAGTTGTATGGGGTAATATAATTTATGATAAAGAAATCATTAATTATTTGTATAGACAATGTGTACCACAAATAGATAGAAGAAGAGATTCTTCAGAAACTTTATTTGAGTTAAAAGTGTCCTTAAAACAAAAACCCACTCACAGATTTGAAAAAGCTATTGAAACAGAAAGTATGTAAGTTAGTGTTTTGACAACACTTTCACACAAAAATCATGGCATCAAGTGAATGTTTATTGTTTCAACACCCTTGTAATTTCGGGGCCTAGTGGTTCAGAAAAAAACAGAATTTGTCAAAAAGCTTATTGATATGAAACATGACTTATTTCAAATTCCGCCACAAAAAAATCATTTGATGTAATAAAGAATGGCAAAATACATATACTTTACTTAAAGAAAGTGAAGATATTAAATTCATAGAAGGCATCCCTGATGACGAATATGAAATTGTTGGTGGTGTCACTATTCCACATCTTGTAGTTTTCGATGATATGTTAGGAGATAAAGATGAAGTAAAAATTAAATTATGGTTCACCGAAAAGGGCATCATAGAAATGCAAGTGTCATTTACATTACACAAAATATTTTTCAACAATCTAAATCTAGTCGTACCATAAGTTTAAATGCACATTATATGATTTTATTTCAAAATACTAGAGATAAAGGACAAATTAAAGTATTGGCAAATGAAGTTCAATTACCACATTTAAAATGCATCTGATCAAGATGGAACAAGTACTGATCATGGTTATTTATTAATTGATTTTCATCCTAAAACTCCTGATTCTTTGAGGTTAAGAAGTGATATTTTTCATCCTTGGGTGACACAAAATGAACGTGGACCTATCATTTATAGAAAACTATAAAAACTGGTGCTCTAATGACTTTGTGTCAGTTGTTAAAAGTTTTTTCAACAAGTACACATCATGATGCTATCTTTCATTCATTCATTAGAACAATGGAGTCAGCAGACAAATCCATTTGCAAGAGAAAAATTACTTAAGAAAGGTTTCAGGAAAATTTTAAAATGGTCTATGTTAGCAAATAAAATCATACTTAATAAGAAAATTAAATTGCCAAATCAAACTTTAACGTATATGGATAAGCATAGAGATGATCTAGAACAACTTGCAATCCAAGAGTAGATCTTGCAACCAAACAAAACATTATTTTAAAACCAGGTGGTGGTGGTTTTTTGGTGGTGTTATTATTCATAATTTAATTTGGTGGGATGGTCATAAAACAAGTCAAAATTTTTATTCATCATTCAAAAAAAACCAAAAAACAAAAAGTAAGAAACGAAAATCACCTAAAAAGAAAATAAATGCTGGTAAAAAATACATGTTTGCCAATTTTTTAGTCACTCCTCAAAAAGAGACAAAAACACAATCAGTTTTAATGAGTAACCTTCGAAAACAATAAAAAAAGTACCGCCACTGAAGTTAACATGTAGATCAAACATGGGGAATAGAGTATCACATGATCCTATGGGTTCTAGACAAAATGTGGGACATATACCGCTAAAAGAAAATATTCCAACATCGGCACATTTCATGGCTTTGAATGTGCCTGAACGTGTTAAGGGGATGAGTTCTTATTTTCATTGAATAAAATGAATTGCAAATTTGCCTATCATATCATTTTATGAAGGCACTTTGTGAGAGCAAGATGGTAAAACAAAATAGGAAACAAAAAATTCCTCCAGTTAAAAAATATGGTGGAATGTTATTGGCACTAAGTCAAACACCTCCAGCATTTCAAAAACAAATTATGAAAAATGCACCTAAAGAATTAATTAATTGTGTATCAGAATGTTGTCATAATCTTTTAAAAGGAAACATATATCTATCTCCCACTCAGTAACAAAAATTGCAACCGAAGCGTGAACAACTAAGATCTATTGCTAGTAAATGGGTATCTCTTAAAAAGAAAAAACAAATTTTAAATCAAAAATGTGTTTTTTTACCATTACTTGGTTTACTTGGGCCTGCTATTGGAGTTGCAACAAATCTTGTAAATAAATTATTGAGTAAACTATGAAGAAAATGGCTATTATACCTTATCAAATGATGGAGGAAATGTAACATTATAGAAGTGAAAAATCTCAATGCCGAAGATTACCACCTGATCCTCAAATTAATAATACAGCACAGCTGCAGAATGAATTATCATCTGTGTTAGAAAATTCAGAGTTATCAGAAAGTGAGAAAAAATGAAAGTATGGTGAAAATTTACAAAAATTTCAATTGTCATATAAGCAGGAATTACAACTATCACTGGTTATGCCTGAGCCAGATTGAAAATCAATGTTTTCGTATTATAGAAAGTGTCCCTGTTACAATGAGATGTAAAGCAAATTCATTATTATCTGCTTTATCATCTCATCCACACATGAGGTGGGATGATCAGTGTGTTTCAAGTTATGATGTAGAACCCATAAAAGGTTCAAATATCATTGATTTAGTCAATGATGTTCTTAGACATCAAAAAGGTTTTAAACCGACCGGTTGGGAAATGTTCAATTGTGGTTTAAAAGCTATAAATATCCCTCAAGATTTTGTTGGAAATCATGAACGTTGGTTGTGGATGAATAGAGATCAGGTATCAAAAGCGAGTAAATATCAAAGTTCTCCAAAAGACAGTTGGTTAGAAACTTCTCAATCAATATCTCCAAAACGTAAAGTTCGTTGAGGTCAGAGAGTGCAGTGGGGGAAAGAAACACGAAAGTCAATCCCTAAGCATAAATTGACAAAGCATAGAATTTCTGAAAAATGAGACGCTTATTGAATGATTTATTAACTGAAATATATTACAATATAAATCATACTGCTGGTTATGGAGGTATACAAAAATTATACAAATCAGCTCACAGAAAAGATAATTCCATCACAGTTGATCAAGTGAAAAAATGGTTGAAGGATAAAGAACTTACACTTTACATAAGCCCATTCATAAAAAATTTGCAAGACGGAAGACAAAAGTGGGTGGAATTGATCATCAATGGCAAATTGATTTGGTGGATTTACAAAGTTTACAGTCTTACAATGACTGATTTCATTATTTAGTTTGTGTTGTCGATGTATTTTCAAAACATGCATGGGTTTTACCCATTCACAATAAATCAGGAGAAACATTAACAAAATCTTTTCAGAGAATTTTTAAAATTTTTGGACGTAAACCATTATCATTACAATCTGATAAAGGTTCTGAATTTAAAAATAAAGATGTGCAAAATTTTTTAAAGAAACAAAAAATTCATTTTTTCACAACAGAAAATCCTGAAACAAAAGCTAGTATTGTTGAACGTTTTCAACGTACATTTAAAATGTGAATGTGGAAATATTTTACACACAAATGTACATTAAGATATATTGATGTGCTACAAAATTTAGTTGATGGATACAATCATAGTTTCCATCATAGTTTTCAGAGAACTCCCACATCTGTATCAGTAGAAAATGAAATAAAAGTAAGTCAAAACTTATATGGTAAAAAATCTAAAGGGAAAAAAATAAAAATTAAAGTTGGCGATATAATACGCATTAACAAAACCAAACATACATTTGAAAAGGGGTATTTACCAAATTGGACAAAAGAATTACTTAAAATCATCCATGTAAAACATACAATACCACCCACTTATAAACTTGAAGATATGGGTGGTGAAAATATACAGGGAACATTTTATCCACAAGAAATTCAAAGTGTAAGAGATGATAAAAAATATATCATTGATTCGGTTCTTGAACAACGTTCAAGATGTGTGGGTAAGAAACTCATCAAGGAACTTAAAGTACATTGGGAAGGTCATCCCGTGGAATTTGTTGGATAGCAGAACAGATTTAGTATAAAAAGAATATGTCAGTAAATGAAAATGCATTGAGTGGTGAAAGTGCAAGTGTTGAAGTACAAAGTCAACAACCACAATTTAATTTTTGTGGGAGTCTTGTTGCAAAAAATCATGTTACTTATTTCACACAAATAATTGTCATTTATGCAATTATAATTACGGCTATCATTCATCTTAGTTTACAATCCCCAACAAAGAATTGTTGTTAGTGTTATTAAGTAGTTCTTTAGGATATATTCTTCCAAGTCCAGGTTTAAAATATTTGAAACCACACAATACGAAAAACGAATTCATTTTACGTAACACTACTGAGTGATAGTTCTATGGATATGTTTCCAAATAACACACAATGTTATTTTCAAACACAATTATCTAAACTGATTCATATTAATAAAGAACATTGAGAAGTGGGTGCAGATGAAGTAATTTTACCTTCTGAGGTAAAAAATATAACAGATGACGAAACAAAATTTAAAATCATTGTGTCAGAGCCGAAAATACCATCACGCATTAATAATATTAATAAATCGTTTTTCAAACATACAGTACTTAAGGGTGTTGCTGCTGTTGAGCTAAGTATTTTACCGGAGGCATAAGCAAATGGACATGTTGCGGAAGCAATAGAATCCAAAATTCAAGAAAAACTTGGGTATATTTTAAAAGAAGTTGGTGTGTCATTTCATCTGGGTTATTCATCTCGACATTCACGTGTAAAAATTTCGGGGAATAGTATTGGAACAATTGGACTTGAATTATCCGAAAATTTAGCACAAAAATTGGGATGTAAAGATGGTATGTTTTCGGTAATTTTTCCTAACACAGCAAAAGATGCATTTAAATATAACATGGATTTAAATATGGTTTTTAATCAACTCTTTATTTATACTGACATTCCAGAATATACATTTCTTGGTGATATAGAAGCACCTATTTTACCTGTAATACCTTTTGAAATGCATGACGAATCTCTGCACACTCATAAAGAATTTGATAATGTACATTTCGCACCAGTATCAAAATCTTCGTTTGATCAGATCAGTATAAATATGAAAGGGAACACTGGTAAAAACATTCAGTTTTCAATTGGTAAGAGTGTCATCAAGTTGCATTTCAAAGAACGTAACAAATTACATTTATAAAAAATGATGCCAGTGTATTGAGGTGTACCACGGCAATAAGGATATGGATTAGGGTCTATTTTTAGCTCAGCAATAAGATCAGCTGTACCATTAATAAAACCAATTGCAAAAAAATACATTTCAAATTTTAAAGACAAACAACCAAGTGGTTAGATCTTGCAGCATCTACACTTGAAATTCAGTTTAAAATTACAAAACAAGATTGGAGATACAAATATTACTCCTATCAATAATTTTTTTCACAGCATGTTCAGTAAAATTGATGTTACACTGAACGGTAGTCTGATAACCACCAATACAAACATGTATTCTTACTGAGGATTTTTTGAAAATCTGTTAAGCTATTCTAAAGATGTGAAAAACCCATCTGGCCGCTAGTGAGATGTGGTATGCAGATACTCACCTCACAGCAATAGCTAAAAATTCGAATACCAAAGGTTTGGTTGAGCATAACATATTAATTGCAGACAGTAAATCTGTACAATTAAGAGGAAAATTACATTTAGATCTATTTGTGCAAGACAAATATTTACCAAACAGTGTGGAAATGAGAATAAAAATTCATCGTTCTCCAACTAAATTTTGTCTGGTTGGTGATGAAAATGGAAAAATAGAAATTCAAAAAGCCATATTCTGAATACCAGCATTGGATTCAACTTCTAAATTTGCAAATGATCTTAATGCACAAATAGATCAAACAAATTATAAAATCCCCATAAGGCATGTAGAAATTAAAACATTTACTATTGGAAGTGGTCTTCAATCAAAAATAGAAGACCATCTGTTTCATAAACAGATGCCAAAACGATTAATTCTTGGTTTAATTTTGAATAAAGATATAAATGGAGATATTGGCACAACTCCATTTAATTTTCAACATTTCAATTTGAATAAGTTGGAAATCACAATAGATGGACATTCCATTAAATCACGCCCCTTCGAACCAAATTTCGAAGGTGGACTTTATCTAAATTCATATTTATCATTGTTTGAAGCAATGGGGTATTTTGGACAAAATCAAACATTTAATGTATGTATGCAGGATTATGCAAAAGAATATACCCTTTGGGGAATTGATTTGGCACCTTATCAGTCAAGTAGTGGACCATTAGCTCATCCTATAAAGTCTAGCAACTTTCGAATAGATCTTCAGTTTGCTCAAGCTTTTCCAGAAGTGATCAACGTTGTTGTCTTTGCAGAATTTGATAGTGAGATAGAAAATCAACAAATTCAGAGAGGTGATATTTGACTATTAATAATGAATAAATGTGAACATTGCAAGATGTGTGAAGAAAAAATACCAAACATTATTTCAAGAATGTGTGAACTGACAAAATCCATTAAACAGAAAATGAAAAATATCTGTGAAGAATGTTGAACCAACACAGCAACATTAATAGATATATACATTACAGAATGTTTACAGAAACTGTGTTCAGTGACTATACTATATAATCTACACAAGAGAGCAAGAAAAAATAAACTTATTACAATATTGTGCTGGTATAGACTTTGAAATAGACTGCCAAAAAGACATTCAAAAGTGGGCAGAATTAGTTGAAAGAGACTGGTCATATTATACAGCATATCTTGATTAACGACTTCATAACAGCCCTTTTCAGGGCTAAGAAGAGATGGAAACTACTCAACTACAATATATCCTTGATAATTCTCCAAGGTTATCACCCTTAAATGGAAAAGTGTGTTCTAGAGACTTATTACCAAAACAAAAGCTTAAACACAGAAAAGCTTATATTGTGAACACAGATTCATCAAGAGAACCAGGAGAACATTGGATAGCAATATATTTTAAAAGACAACCATTCTGCTATCTACTTTGATTCATATGGTTTACCACCAATGGATAGAGACATATACAATTTCATAGTGAAAAACACAGATTCATGGACTATTAACACAATGAGACTACAAAGTGCCCGTACTGTGGTGTGTGGTCTGTACTGTATATTTGCTTTAGATCATCTTGCAAGAGGATATGATTTAGAGACAGTTCTTAGAGACAGACATTCGATCCAAGAAATATTGAAATTAAGTGGCATCACTCAAAAAATCTCGATGTACAAGGTTTTCTTTAGATAGGCAACTCAGATCTCGGTGTATATATGCTTTTACTCACTTCATATATTAAATATTGGTATCTAAAATAAATCTTGTTGTTTGTTTAAAAGTAGTAGTGCCCACTATCCCTCCCCAACAGTAAGAAAGAGTTAAGAGATACTTCTCTTTTTCACAGTGTGGGTATTTTTTTCCGAGATGAGGATAAAAGTCGTAAGTGGGATTCCAAGCTCCTATATAGCTCCTGTACAGGTGGTCTTACCATCAGCTTCAGCTTTCTGCCCTATGGTTAGCTTCAACTGTAGTCCCCAACCCTATAGTCTTCTTTCTACCCTTATACCATTACTACTGACTTGTAGCACTACCGCAGGCTTGCTAACTGTCACAGATCACAACCTTTACCCTTGGCCAAGTCTTAGAATGTCAAAGGACCATCCATACTCTGATAGGAAACTAGAAATCAAGCATACAACACACAACACTGCATTATGTACTAATATCTGTGGAATAGCACATCGCCGTAGATGGATAGTGATTCCAAGGGTTGATATGGGACCTACAAGGGTATATACGGTCCATACTATACGACCGCACTAGACAGCCGGATATTACCCCCGCCCACAACAGAGCGTGGCCTAGCATTACATTCTAACTATACTAGTTATAGGATAATATGCAACATTAGGTCGATTAATAATAACAATGGCTAACACTGGACCAGCAGGGACACAAACAGCATATCCTATACTACCACTCTAGACAACCACAGTTTACTCCCACCCAACAATACTGCTTGGCCTAGCATTATGCACTACCTATACCATCTGTGGGCCAGCGCACCGCCCTATATGAATAATGGTACTACTACCGTTCTAAACTGTAGGCATTGCCCCCACCCCTCACAATACCGCTTGACCTACCATAACGTACTACCTATATCAGTCATAGGATAATACATATCAATCAGTTGGGTAATAGTACCAAGGACTAACAGGTGACCTACAGGGGTATAGACCACCCATACTATACTACCGTTCTAAACAACCAGGCATTATCCCAACCCACAATACCGCTTGGACAATGCAAAGCATTAGATGGATTAATAATACTAAGGGCTAACATGGGGCAATGGGAGGTGCAGAGCATACATCATATACTGCTACACTAAGCGGCCATGAATTACCCCCACCAACCCTACAATATCGCCTGGCCCAGCATTACATACTACCTATACCAGTCATAGGATAGTACAAAGCAATTGGTATGTTAACAAAACAAGGATTAAGATGGGCCTACAAGGGGTATATAACGCCTATACTATACTACCAATCCAAACCACCAAGGACTATCTCGCAATACAGCACTAGACGACGACCATGCATTACCCTCACCCCACAGTAATGGTCAGCTCAGCATTACATACTACCTATACCAGTCAAAGGATAATATGAAGGTCGGCCAGTCTTACCAAGGGCTAATAGTATACCTACAGGGGTATATACCACCCATACTATACTTCGATATCAGCCCAGTATGAGAAGCCTGGCATATCATGACCCAAATAACGTCATACCAGAAGGTGCAGTGGACAACATCGGCGGTCAACGTTTCTATGGTGTTACATGCGCATCACAACGTCATTATGTCAATAGCAACATCAACAGTTTCGAAGGGAAAACTTTCGAGAAACCCCACCTTCACCATTAATTTTTCATCACATACCCATACTATATACTCATATCCCTGTGTGTACATATATTACTATACATATCATAGCATACTATATATGCAGTACATACACCACTTGCAGGATCTAGCTGGATGGCACCGAAGTTTGCACAGAAAACGTTTGCTTCCCCAAAGGTCCAGTTTCTATGGGAATTTAACACCAGCTACTCCCCCCCCCCCCCCAAGTCCGGGTAATAGGGCACGATCGAGTACATGCTATACTATTTGACAATCATCGAATAGCTAGTTAATTTGTAAAAACACTCTTCTAATAATCTGTAAAAACAGTCTTCTAATAATCTGTAAATACGGATTTCTAATCTGTAAAAAACAGATTATTAATTTGTAAAAACAATCTTGTAATAATCTGTAAAAAGAGACATCTAATAAATTGTAAAAACAGTCTCCTAATAATCTGTAAATACAGTTTACTAATCTGTAAGAAAGGTTTATTAATCTGTAAAAACAGTCTTGTAATAATCTGTAAAACAGTTATCTCATAAATTGTAAAAACAGTCTTCTTATAATCTGTAAATACAGTTTACTAATCTGTAAAAAGAGTTTATTAATCTGTAAAACAGTCTTGTAATAATCTGTAAAAACAGTCATCTAATAAATTGTAAAACAGTCTCCTAATAATCTGTAAATACAGTTTACTAATCTGTAAAAACAGTTTGTTTATCTGTAAAAACAATATTACTAATATGTAAAAACAGGTCCTGACCCTAATGTGCCGCCATAGAGTTGTAACCAGGCAGGTAACTAAAATATGAGACGTGCGGCAGTGTGTTAGGGACCGCTACATTTTCATTTAATAATCTGTTTTTATAAATTAGTAAACTGTTTTTATGGATTAGTAATCTGTTTTTACAGATTAAGATTATTAGAAGACTGTTGGCCGCCCGCACGACAACGATGCCACAATTTTCATTGTGCAAAATTACCTTTAGGTTTCATTTATCTCGAAATTTATGTTATGGGAAGCAACTGAAATTCGCTGTCTGGATAATTTTCAATATATTTATACAGGCATTATCGAAAAAATATACAAAATGTTCGAGATGATATCTTCAAGGATGGAATTCTAAGAAAATAAACTGGACTTCGATAAACAGATATCAGATACGTACACAAAGGACGGAAAAACTAAGATAGAAGATGGTGGGTGAATGGTGATCTTCAAGAAAAAGTTCTGACAATAACACAGGAAAAGGAGAGATTATCAGAGACTATAGTTTAAATGTTGGCAAAATGGATTCAAGGAAAAAATGTTAGAGGATATTTATGAAGTTGGGGTGAAAAACAAAGGTAGGTGCTTGACACTAATAAGTTTGACAATTATATAAATGGAACTACAGATAAATACTGAGATTTAGAACTGTCAAAAGAGAAGGATGGGGTTATATGGGCATGCATTTAGGAAAAATCAATTGAAGAACTCCTTGTTGAAGACCAGCTTAGTATTTTTCACACAAAATCTAGCAAAGTGGAAATGCATATTTTCCGAACAACCAACAAACTCGTGATACAAGGGACCAAATCGAGTATTAAGTGGTGGATAGAGTGTGAATTACCAGATGTTTATGAAAGGGCATTCGGGAGTCAACTTGAAGACGACGTGAAATCAATCAGTGATAATATATTCTCACAGACATTCATGAAAACTGTTGTTTGAAATTCATCAACACCGATTATTAGCAAAGGTACTTTTGTCAACCACAAGGGAGTTTATTTTACCACTCCAAAAAAGGTTTATTGGAAGTCCTGGTCATAAAGTAATAAAGTCTTGATGTTTCCATCAACAAAAGCAACATTTTTATCTGCAATATCTACAAAACCTTCTGTGGATGACCTGAGCATTTGTGTCGAAGAGATGCATTTAACCCCAAAACAATACGAAAACACTATTGACCAAATTGTAAATGATTCTAAAGTTCAGATAAACAATTCAGTAAAGTGTACATCTGCAAAATTTGAACTCTAAGTTGGATGATGTTGTGCAGGAGAATAAGGCCATAAGAATAGAATTATGTAAACCACAAAAAGAGTTGTCGTCATAGGTATGGGAAACAAGAAAAGAAGTGTTGATGTTAAAAAACGAAAATATAATTATTTGAAATGAATTAATGGAGCTGAAATGTAAAATGTTTGGAATGGCTAGTTGTAACACAAAAGAAACAAATGAATGCGGAACAGAAACTAATAATGTGTTATCAGAGACAAACAAATGGAACATCGAGTCGGCGCCACGGACTGATAAATTGGGAAGTGATAGGAATGAGGTAGAAAATGAGAAAAATAAAAAGAACATCACAGAAAGTAATGAAAGAAAGGACGATTACTTCTCTTTGTCGTCAATTGAAATTGCGGAAAAGGTTAAAATAGAAAATGTTTTTCCAAAAACAGATGTTATGCCTTGACAAAATAGGAAGCTTAACACATACAGATGCGATCATCGAAAAGAGGAAGTGCACCTACCCTTACATCTGATCATGGGCGATTCCGTGGTGGGAGGTATTGATCCCAGAACGATGGCAAAATTAAATGAAAGGGTGACAATGATCACAACCACGGGACAACGCATTATCGAACTTGCAGAAAGGATGGAAGGGAACATTCAACTGGAGAATGTTTGGAAAGTTACAATTCACATAAGTGTAAATTCCTGTTGGAACTTGATCTCAATAAGTCACCAGAATTTATGCAAACTTGTGTCGACATTGAAATATAAATTCAGACAAGCTGAGATCAGGATTTCGTCAATTCTGCCTATGCTTCATTCCGATGAAGTCAAACGCTTGATATATGATACCTACTGTATGTATAATTATATGTGTGGAGAAAATGGGTTCCTGTTTGTTGAAAATGATGGCGGTTTTATTGTAGCCGATGATAACAGGGTCAAGAGTTAAATGTATAAAGATAAGTGGCATCCAAATAAAGCTGGTGCTAGTGTGTAAGCAAAGCATATTAAGCATGCATGAAAATGTCTGAAATTTAAAAGACAAATCAGAACAACGGAGTTCAGAGATGCAACACGTGCGAGGATATCAGCCCAATAAGCGAAGTAATCCAGTTCGTCAATCTTTTTAGTGATCAAATGAGTTGATCAAATCCATTAAACGTCTAAGAAATTCAAATGATAGTTATATTAAGCAGGGAGAAACTGCTGTTCAGATGAATGATCTTGACCTTTACAAACACCAATTTAGCAAGATTATGAGGTATATTAATACCAGATACCGTCGCACTAACTCGGTCATCTCGGATAGTAAATAATCCACCCATTCGTGTATAATGTTAAGATAGATGAAACCGCATATAGTACAATTTGAGAGTTATATAAAATGTTATTTGTCTAGCACTATATTGTAGTATGTGCTTACGAATAGTTTGGTTATATTGTTGGAGCTAAGGATCTAATATGATTAGATAAACTCAGTGTTATCCAGGTGAGTCTATTGATAGGTATTCCTGTAATTGGAAACACAAATGGAATTATTAATGACCTGTGAGAGATCAGAATCTACGTTTTCATCTATTCTTAATTGTTCTATACAATTGTGGATATGATATGTGTGGGAAATTGAATATTTGCATGTGCGTTAATTGAAAATGCTTTCTCATTTAATTATATATAGCTTTTAATATGGTATCGATTGTGTAAAATATTTGAAATACGACGATATAAGTGTAGATGAGTATATGTGTATGCCACAGTATCTTATGTATAGCTGCATTTTGTCTCTACTCAATTCCTTTGTTTAACCGATTGTCCAGTTTTTACTGCAGTTGTTAGATATGAATGAAAACATTCTTGTTTCAACAATAAGGAATACACTCTCGCGATGGAAAGTTGCATACACACCGTGGAATGCGCAAGGATTCGTTAATAAGGTTAGCAATTTGGAATGTTTGACATATCGAAAAATGGTTTCATAACGATAACTGAAACATGGCATAACAAAGAATCAGACATCCAGATTCCTGGTTATCAGTGTGTTGGATTGAGTTGTAGTCTCCATGGAAATTCGAAGGGAGGGGTGGCCTTTTATTATTGTTCGAAGTACTCTAAATGGTTACATAAGATCCATAAAATTAATGATTTTGCATTAGGTGTTCAATTTAAAGGTGAAATCTTCCATTTGAAACAATTGTCATTTTCATCTCCGTGTACCTTCCCTCAACGAATTCAATGTATTGGTGAGATAATGACAGAAAAGAAAATATTTTTACTGACAAAGAATGGATGGTTGGTAGCTCAACTAGAAAGCAATGTAATCATTATACTCGGTGGTGATTTCAATGCAAGAACTGGAGAATTAGTTGATTTTGTTGAAGATGATAGTGACGATCATTCTCCATTACCACAAATTTATAAATTTGACGATGTAACTCCCCGTGCAAGTCTGGATGTTCGCGTGAATTCGTTTGGTAGGCAATTGATTTCTATGTGCAAAACAACGTCATTTTGGGTAGTTCACAGTAGAACAACCGGGGGTAGGTTGGGAATTTTACTAGTCATCAGTATAATGATAATAACGTTGTTGACTATATCATCATATCAAACGGATATTTATCAGATATTACATATTTTTGTGTAAAGTCGCCAAATGAACTCTCAGACCATTGTCAATTAGCACTACATTTAGTATACGTATCACCGGAAGAGCACTACCTTTAGTATACGCATCACCGGAAGTTTCTAATAACAAAACAGAATACAAATATCACAAACTGCTATATACATAAAAACGGACAGCTGAAAGTTTTGTTAAAGCGACAACTGGAATTAAAAGCAATGATATTCAGAATAAAATAAGACAATTCAACATGGAATCCTTTCAGAATGACGATAAGGGAAGTGAGTGCGCAGCAGACAAACTAACATCTATTATAACTGCAGTAAATCACATGGCATCAAAACGAGTGAAATGTAATAACAAAATAATGAGAAGAAAACGGCAGTGGTTTGATGATAAATGTAAGGTACTAAAGAAAAAAATTGATAAGATAGAACGGAAATACGAAACTTTCCATTTGATAGATCTCTTGCTGTTAAGTGTTTTAAAGCCGAGAAGGAATACAAAAGAGAGTTAAAATTTAAACGAAAAACATTTTATGAGGATTTTGAATAAAAAAATAAACTCTTTAGAAACATCAGACCTAAGTGAGTATTGGAATATTATTAAAAACATGAGAGCCTGTAAAATGAAGGATTACGATGACCTCGATCCTGACACATCGGTAGATTTTTTCAATAATTTATACTGCAATGGCGGTCACAAAACGAGGCCCGCATATTGGCAAATGACAAGGCTCCAGCAATAAAATATAGTATCAAGGATAGTGACATTACCCCAGGCGAAGTTCTTTATGCATTAAATGAGATGAAAAATAATAAGTCTGCAGGCAAAGATAGAATAAGAAGAGAACTTCTTAAGGCAGTTGTACCGTTTATAGTCGATGAAGTAACACAAACTTTTAATATTTTATATAAATCATCACATTATCCTAAGGTATGGAGTGGATCAGTTCTTAAGCCCATCCACAAAAGGGGATCGTCATGGTCCAAATAACTACAGGGATATTGAATTGAGCAGCTCCCTTGGAAAACTATTCAATAAAATCCCCAATAAAAGCCTTATACGTTTCTTAGAAGAAAACGAGATAATAAGTGATAATCAATTTGGGTTTTCAAAAAATCGTAGTACCATTGATAGTGTTTTCATCCCATGAAATCATTGGTTAACAGATACAGGCACCAGAATAAACACCTATATGTGGCATTTGTCGACTTTCGTAAGGTGTTTGATTTGGTGAATCGATGTATGCTGCCCCAGAAACTAAAGAGAGTGGGGTAAGTGGGTCTATTTTGAAAACAATCCTATCATTGCATGAAGATAGTTCTTATGCTTCAAAAACGAGGGAGGAAATTGGATCAAAAATTGGTGTCAGACAAGGCTGTGAGATATCCCCTACGCTATTCAAAATTTTTATTGATGATATAAAAGAAGAATTCGATCGAAATTGCGAACCGGTATCCATTGATAATAAACTAGTAAATCATCTTCTATTTGCAGATGATTTGGCCATGGTATCTCAAACAAAAGAAGGTTTACAAAACTGCTTACACGCGTTACACGCGTATTCGCAGAAAAATAAACTGGCTATAAATACAGAAAAAGTATATGATCTTAAACACCAATAAATGAATAAATAATACAGAAAAAACTAAATGCATGGTTTTTCGCAGAGGATGTCCCAAAGCAACGCCCCCATTCACAATAGACGGTACCGGTGTTCCTGTCGTCAATTAATATCCTTACTTGGGTATAAAGGTTTCCGCGAATGGATCGTTCAAGAAGGCCCAAATGGAAATGGTCAGTAAAGGCTTGAAAGCATTATTTTCCTTTGTAAAATCTTTACTGGAACATTACATATCTTCGACTGAAACGTGGATAAAATTATTTGATAAACTAATCAAACTATCGTGTTGTATGGTAGCAAAATATGGGCTTCATCGATGAACTTAAACAGAACTGATAGCGTGCCATGTGAAACAGTACACCTTAAATTTTGTAAGGTGTAAATAAAAGGTCGTAGAATCATGCAGTGCGCGCGGAACTTGGTGGATATCCAGATGTAATTGAATCATTAACTTGCGCTGTTAAATAGACTTAATTTAATAACTTCATGCAACTAATAAAAAATCGTTAACATTCAAGGCTGCGGCATTATACAGTGATATTACCACCCCGAAGAAATTGTCAAATAAATTCGATATACCGATGATAAGTGAGATAATGAATAACGCTAATACATATTCTTTTATGGTAGATAGTATCATCAATAAACTGGAGAATAACTATATTTCTAATTTCATGGCTGACATATTTGATAACGATAGACCAAGTGGAAAGAACAAACTAAAAGCATATAGAGAATTTAAATCTTATTATGAATTAGAATCATATTTGAAAAAAAAATGTTAAAGATATGGACTTGAGAAAACTCTTCTGTGTATTACGAATTAATAGCCATTTATTGGAAATTGAGAAAGGGCGACACAAACAACCCAAACAGTGGCGGATCCAGGATTGAAAAAAGGGGGGTGGAAATTGAGTGGCGGAGCCACAAAACGAGCGCCGCAGGCGCGAGTGGGGGGGTGAGCTCGAGAGGGGGTTATCCCCCCTGTCGTACGGGGGATGGGGGGGGGGGGTCGGGCAATTTTTGAAATTTTGATCGCGGGAGACGCATTCTGGATGCATTTCCTTGTGTACTAGAGGCAATTTAATGCTTCGTAAATGACCGATTTTTACACTACATTTCTACGGATCGCAACATGATTCAAGTCAAATAGGTTGGACTTGATTTTATTTCTGTGTGACAGCCTGAAATACATCAATCTGAGTAGTGACACATAGGAATATACATGCAACTAACATCTGGCTAACATTCTTTGCGGTATACAGCCGACAAATGAATGCTGATTGCACTTGTAATGTAATTTTCGCGTGTCAGTTAGGCGAATGTTGATTTCCCCCAATGGCCATGCATGCTGTTTCGAATATTTGACATTGCTATGCACGAGTGACGTCAGCACTCGATATCACACTGTTCGAATCAGTGGACATTACAGAACAATGTCCACTGATTCGAACAGTATGATATCGAGTGCTGACGTCGGCGTATGACTAGCCAGTCATTATTCATCGCATGAACTCTTATGGTGATAATATTTCATCCAAAAAACATGTATCAGACTATTTTTGTTGATGAATCGACATTTATGTTGACTACGATTGGTACAATGTATATGGTCTGTAGTCTGTACCACACTGAGGTACAGACTACAGACCATACATTGTACCAATCGTTTACACGATGGTGTCTAGTCGCGAGAACTCCTCGTGTAAAGATAATTTCAATACAGGTTGAATTTGACTTTGAAAAAATGCTTGTTGTCTCCCCTTTCAAATATCAAAAGGGGGGGGGGGGGGTGGTGGAAATCCACCCTATCCACCCCCTCCCCCGTATCCGCCCATGTAGACTTACCTAAATATATTTGCCAAGCTGACTGACTGAATGCTTCCAGCAGCAAACCAGTTATGTTAGAAAGTAAAGAGAATAACGTCATCCTTTCATTGCTACAATACTTCTGCATGAGCATTATGCTTACAACAGAAATCGTCTCTCGAACTGCAAAACTCGCTTGGAATAGACTTATTTTTATAGACGAAAAACAAAATGGCTGATTTTCTAGATACAACGTTTCAACTGTTGTCCGAGACACTATTGGAAAGGGAGCCCAGAACATCATGGCCGCTAACAAAATATATGCACATCTTCTTGATTTCTCATCTTTAATAACATAAAATTTAAATGCCTTGGATAGAAATGTAGAAAATTTCGCGATGCGTTTATTACCAATGAAAGTCTCTTCGATCCCAAACGCTGCAATTAACACTGCAATTAACAATACCCCTGCACACATTATCGATGGATAAAAATAACCAGATTTGATAATAAAGATACCTAGAGACAGAGATCCACACAAACTGGCGATTGATATAGATATGTTTGCCAGTGCAAAGTATATTGTCCTATTCTTCCGAACGGGAATTATATCAGCAATTGATGAATACATGGATACGAGAAAAACTGAAAACGAGCCTCCGAGGCCATCCAACGAGTAGCCCACGAAGAGCCAATAAAGCGGCAAGTCCAGTTTCACGATGCAACAGAGGATTGATGCTTTCCCTAGAATTCCGAGTATAGATGTTATAAACAGAGGTTTTCTTCCGTAAGAATCTGACAGTGAACCATAGATTACAGAGACAAATATTGCAGGAACCATGGATGTTAGTGAACAATATAGAATCCACTGTGATGCTGACGACTGGGCTTTATTGCGCGCTTCCTCTCCTGTGTAATTATTTCTGCTGGTATTGTAGCAAGGATCGTGAGATATATTATCGACTGTCACGTTCGGAAGATTAAGTCTGAGCTTCCTGAAATAAACATACTGGTATGCCAGTGGGTCAACAGTTCTGAAACCCATTGTATAGAAGATAATTGTAACATTTATGACGAATAAATTTCTCAGTGAATGTGCTTTTAGGAATTCACCCGTTGGGGTCTTGTTTTTCTCTATTTTATCAGAATTAACACCCCGAGTGGTTATTTTTGGAAGAAGTTTATCCTTTTCACATTCAGAAGAATCCATGTTGTACAGAAACTCAAAAAGCTTATATTGTGCCGCAGCTAGGTCAATGAAAACTTTGATAGTGGTATATACTGGTTTATCAGTGTCTTTATCGGACAGTGTCACATGAAAGCTAGTAAACACCAGATAAGTCACTGTTTACCATAGCAATATCGAATTGCACGATAACCTTTAGTTTGATTTTATAAATAGATTTTCATTTTAGCATTTGTATCAAGCGCGAAGCCAGGATTCAATAATAGTGGCACCCTAGCCAGCTGGGGGTGGGGGAATGATATTTGAAAGACCGCCGTGTGGGGTTTCGGCGAGCCTCCCCACGTTCTAACTAAAAAGTCCCTCTGGTCGTTGCCCCTATCATAATTCCCTAAAGGGAAGTGGGTGGAGAGGCGTGAGGGTTCCAGTTAGGAGTAGCCCTAACCCCAGAAAAGTTTGCAAAATATAGGGTTCTAAGAGTGAATCTGAGACATTTGTAGCGGGTGTAGCACCTATACTATATTGGAGACCATTGTAGGGCAGCTTAATGTTGTAGGAAAGTTGCATTGGCCAATTTTTTTTTTTTGGGGGGGGGGGGGGGCAGTGAACGTTTAAGGGGTTTCCATGCCACCAGACACCCCCCCCCCCGTAGCTACGCCACTGATTTGTATTTTCTATGCATGAAGTTTATTTTCAGGGGCGTTATCACAGCCAGGAGTGTAGCTAGGATTTCCTATTGGGGGGGGGGGGGGGCATAATTATTTATTTTTTATTTTTTTTTTGGGGGGGGGGTGTAGGACGATATATGCCGCAGGCACATCCGTAGGCATGATGTGGGATGGGTATGGGAGGTGTATCCCCCCCCCCCATTGGTGGTGTGTGTGGGGGGGGGGGGGGTGATGGGGCCTTCCCCGAGAAAAGTTTGAAACTTCAATGCCCTGAGAGTGAATCTTTGGTGCTTTAATTTGAAATTTTTCAGGCGATCAGGTTCACCCATTATTCACACACAAATCATGAAATTCATGGAAATAAATACCGGTCTCAATATCACAGGTACAGAGGGTATAAGCGAACAGTCGGCTGAAACGGAAATTGTGAGCTGTCCAGCGAGACCCACCTAACTGAAACGTCGGAAACTGAAAAATTGCACGAGGGTTACCGATCATTTTTGCGATCATTTTTGTGAGAATGTGTTCATTTAGTGGATGTGTCCAGGAAATCCAGTCTATACACAGTAAGTAGAATAGTTTACTGCCATTTCTAGAACAAGCTGAGATCCGATGCTGTGTGATTTGTCTCTAAACGTAGAATTAGTTGACTTGACTCACGAAAATATTTGTAATTTTTGTGAATGAGACGGTGATAAATGATACCGAAATACAAGACCAGTGAAGTTTTAAATACATTTTACTCTCAGAGTGCTTAAAAGAGACACTTTTCACTTCATTGGGCCCTTCATACGGAAAATCTGTAACATTTGAAACGTAAATTGGGCTCATAACTGGGGCCACTGTCGTCTCACTGACTGTACGACTAACGACAATAACAGACTTTCTAACTGTACGATCAACTGCGTTTGCACTGTCCGACAAAGTGTTAACTGTTGTAAGAGAATTGAAAAGATGTATTGGAATAATATACAAGAACGCCTTATCATCCCTCGTAAATAGTCTTGTTACTTATGAGGCAAGTCGTACCAGACTAGTCGTACCCACAGTTTGACAACTCCTACCAATTTTTCGTCTGGATAACTCATACCCACGTTTGAATAAGTGAAATGGATACGAGTTGTCCAGCTGTGGGAACAAGTTGTGCAGCATTTGCCATTTGGGCTCTAGTTATCCAGACAAAAAAGGGTACGAGCTTTTTAACTGAACGGAAGTGGAAAGGTTTGCCTTTACTGTCAATGGCCACACGACGTATTACGCCTTCCTCCACCCACTCCATTGGCTCTTCTACAAACTCACCTATAGACCCAGCTCAGTAGATATGTTCCACCATATCGAACAGAATAACTCAACCCAGTGCCCCTTTTTGCTCACCTGACTGAAAGTCATGGGGAGCTTAAATGATCAATTTCTGTCTGTCGTCCGTCCGGCGCGAACTTTACATTATCGACTTCTCCCCACAAATCACAGGGCAAAATTAAACCAAATTTGATATGCATTTTCCTTATCATATATGTCAATTCAAGTTTATTCAAATAAAGTTGCCACGCTCCATGGGGAGGGGAGGGGAGGGGGAAAATGCTCCAATTTTTTTTTTAAATCTTCGATCATGAACCATTGGTTACAATGACTTGATATTTGGAATGCAGCTTCCTTTTGAAGTTCGTGGAGCAATATTCGCCTTTGTAATAGGAGGGAAAGATTTTTGGCCCTGCCCAAAGTTTCTATTTTCTGAACCGATAGTAGTCCGATTTGAACCAAATTTAGTATGTGGTATTATTGGGTCATACGTACTAATTCATACAAAAATTGTCCTGTGTTCCCGCGAGAACCCCAGAAGTTAAATAGAAAATCAAATATTTCCAAATGCCCACACCGAACAGAGAACTGTTATTTGCTATGAAGGATTCTTAGGACCAGTAGAATAGGATGGTAAAGAAATGGCATATCGATTGTGTCAGGGTGTTCTGCAGGGGGGGGGGGGGGGGGGGGGGGTAGTCGCCAAAATGCTGAATCAGCATATTTGCAGAAAATTTTAAAAAATTCTTCTCCAGAACCACAGATCAGTATCTACATATTTGGCATACAGCGTCCAATGGGAGGGGGGAGGGGAGGAGGGGGGGAGATACAAGTGTGTTGAAATTAAGCCCCCCCCCCCCCGGGTCATATTTAGGCTCAATACAGGAGCCCGAATCTTAACTTAGGACAATATAGGTTAACTTACCCCAAAAGGTGACAAATTTTAACTTCGTACAATATGGGGAAATTTCTTTAACCATCTTGGATTTGGCATATAAATTGTCATTCCATTAGCACACCCTACAGGCTACATATCTCACCCAATTTGTTTCAAATTTCTTATGTAGCTTTCGTATGATATCTACATGGGAGCTATTAAATTGTTCTGAATTTCTCCCAAAAGCATGCCCGCCAATCGGTCATCTTGAATTTGGCATATAAATTGTCAACAATTCCATTAATACACCCTACAAGTCGCATTCCCTCACCTGATCTTTTTGGGGTGTCATATTTAACTTTGGTGTGGTGTCTTTTCTGTAGAGACTTGATTGAATGACTTGGTATTGCTGGGTCTTTCTATTTAATTGAGTCTTTTCTTGGACAAGTTGAGCTGCAGTGTCCTTGACCATTTACAATACGTATATTCTCTATATCTCACTCAAAAACACAGTATTTAAAAAACAAGTCTCAGTTTCACTCTAACAATACTTTGAACAATATATACCTCGCAAGTTCTGAAAAAAATAACCCTCTACTATTTAAAACAGTAGTGTCTTTTACGTCCACATTCTTTTCTGACTGTAATTGATCACAACCCCCATAAATCCATCCATGGTAAATTAATCAGAAGTTACCTAATCTCTCTCTCTCTCTCTCTCTCTCTCTCTCTCTCCACGCCACCCCTATCTCTGTGCTTCTCTTCATCTCTGCATATCTCCAATATCTTCACCTCTCAATCTCAATGAACCACTAGGTGTCTGTAGTATTCAAAAAAAAGTAGGGGATATCCAAACTCATGTTGATATTTTGGGGAAATGGTATTGGATACGCGTGGTTGGACACATCAATATGTTACCAAGTTTAGTGTGGATCATGAATGTCACCGGCCCACTAAAACTTCGTGCAGGTTTTTCGCACGAGAGCCGCGTTAATGTCTGTGGGGTACGTTTTGAAATTTTCATTTGTACTGGACGGGATTTTCGGAGGTCTCGTCGTTCTTTTCTTGGTATAAACTCGTTCATCAAAAGTTTCTGGTCGAAATGTAACTTAGTTTAAAGAATATTTATTCAAAGAAAATGCTATATGTTACAAGACTGAACAACAACAAAAACGTAACAGCACAAGGCACCGCAGCTCACAATATAAAATATATTTAACACTAAAGAAATTGCTAATTGAAGGAGGGATTTGACAGAAAGCTTGGGAGCTTAACTTTTGAGGTATGCGAAGACTGACACGTGACGAACGTTTACGTGCCGTTGGCATGTTGAAGCTGGCAACAGACAGACTGCAGTTGCTCAAATTCTCAACGTTACTCCATCAGTGATCAGAAGGTTGTGGTCACGCTACCGTCAGACATACAATGTTGATGACAGACGTCGACCAGGCCGTCCAAGGGCGACAACTTCTATCCATGATCGTTTCATCCGAACCACAGCATTACGTAACCGCCATCAAAGTGCCTCAGAAATTGGACAGCAGCTGCACCGAGCGACAGATGTGCGAGTCAGTGGTCAGACTATCCGAAATCCTACACAGCTGGAATTTGTACGCTCGACGACCTCGAATAATTCCACGTTTGACTGAACGTCACATCGCAGGAAGGCGTAATTGGTGTGTGTGTGGAGCACGATAGCGCTGGGACAATCGTCGGTGAAACAACGTCATGTTTTCCGATGAATCAAGGTTCACTCGCGACTTCCACGACAGGCGAAACAGAGTGTGGCGGTTGTGGAACGAACGATACCATGACGTAACTGTTAGGCAGCACAATCGTTTGGTGGTGGATTGGTTATGGTGTGGGGAGGCATAACCATGACAAGCAGAACAGCATTACATGTCATCCAAGGTCGTGTCACAGGGCAGTACTACCTTGACAACATGTTAGCAGCTCATGTGGTGCTATTTGCGCGACGTCACGACCGTCGATTCATTTTCCAATGAAAGAAAGAGCACACAGTGCCCTCAGCCGCTACAGAGTTCCACCAGGTGCAGAACATCACTACACTGCCTTGACCAGAACTAAGTCCAGACCTTTTACCAATCGAGCACGTCTGGGTTATGCTTGGCAGGCGCGTACGACAACGCCAACAGCCCCCTACCAATATTCAGGAACTCGCCGCTACAGTGCAGGCAGAATGGAATAACATCAGTCAAGCTGATATTGGACGTTTGGTGAGGAGTATGTTACGTCGGATCCGCGCTTATCTCGCGAACCGAGGAGGATTTACAAGGTATTGAGGTCTTGGACTGACTGTGGTAAATTCTCTGACTGACTGTTCATGTCTTCTACAGCTCAGTGCGTGGAATGTATGCTTGCCAGACACCCAACTATCGCTGAAATCATGTCACAGTGCATTGCTTCAACTGTCTTTTTAATGAAAATTTAAATATATTTCTTCATACACCTCACTTTTATCAAATATCCCCTACTTGTTTTTAATAGCATACTACACACCAACATTTTCATCCAAAAATAGAAGAATGGAATGATTGGGTATATCCTTCTCATCGTATTCGTATATTTTCTTTTATTATTTTCATTTCAAGGGAATATGGATTAGGCCTGATGCTAATGAGACCGTTTTTTCCACCCACCCATGGCACCTGTGAAATCATTTAAATTTGGGAGGGGGTGTTCAAAATTGTATTTTTTTCTTCATTATTAGTCTGTGTAAAACATATGATTTTTGTATGGTTTGTTGTTGTTGTTGTTCTTCTTTTTTTCTTCTTCTTTTTCTTTTCTTCCTGTATTCTGTCTTCTATGCACTTCCTTGTCCGCACGATAACTGTAAAGCGAATTGTCTCGCCGATTTTTGGCGTAGTGAAAGACAGTCACAAGTACTCGGCCACCTACACCTTTTTCAGATTCCTGGGGCATTGGGGGTGTCCGTGTTGTGATTTGAAAGTGGGTCACGACCATATCTCAGGCTTGGTATGGCCTACGGACCTGGGATCAACACCAAATAGGTCGGCACTCAATGGAGGTTCAAAATATGAGTCAAGATCATCGAGGTCACCCAGGAGGCATTGAGTGCATTTTTCAGAATTGCTGGAAATCACATTGTTTCCCCCTAATGCATTCCCTAAGTTCATACATGCATTTTTTACAATAAAAAAGTGGGCGTCGCCAAACATTTTGAAATTAAGTCACGCTCATATCTGGTATGACCTATGGATCTGGGACCAACAATATATGAATTGAAATGCAAGGGAGGTTCAAATAATATGGATCAAGGTCAATGAGATCACCTAGGCGTCATTGAGTGCATTTTTCAGAATTGCTGGAAATCACATTTTTGACCCTTAATGCATTCCCAAAGTTCATAATGCATTTTTACAAGGCCACTGAGGTCACCAAAGGGCCATTGAGTGTATTTTTCAGATATGCCGGAAATCACATTTTATGACCCCAATGAGTTGAATCTCAATGGAGGTTCAAAGATCACTGAGGTCACCCATGAGTCATTGAGTGCATTTTTCAGAATTGCTGGAAATCACATTTTATGACCCCATAATGCATTGCCACAGTTCATACATGTATTTTGGAGCTATGGATGATTAATAGTATGTTTTAAGTATTTGCAGGATATCTAGTTTGTATTTGTGTAAAATGAATTAAATTTCATCTTGACTTCTAAACTAATTGAAACCTGGACCTCTTAATGAAAGCTTCTGTTTTAATTATTATCAAACAAAGAAGAAACAAACAAGAAACAAATAAATATTTATAAAACCAGAGATGGAAATGAATAATCCTTTTCAGTCGTTCGTCTTTCAAAATAAAGAAATGAGTAGGAGTATGTCAGAGCAAAGCCAGCCTAAATATAGGGGCAAGGGGCCTCATATATAAAGATATTGTAAGTTCAAAAGATATTCTGCATCAAGGCGAAAAACCTACGTGAATTGCACTTCTCTGTGAAGCTGGACATGGAAAAAACACACGTGGTGTATATCCAGTTTCAGCGCAGGGACCCAGGGAGAAACGGTATGTTAGATAAGGTCTAATCACATTTAAGTTATACAGTAGTCGCGAGTCTTACGAGACGCAATCGGTTGGTGGCAGGATATCTTCACGGCCAATTGAGAAACGAGATTCTAAAAGATAGAAATGTCTGTCGTGTCGTCACCTGATCATTAGTATAGCAATGAGTGGCAGGAACGAATCGGTTCTCACGACAAGTGAAATCACCGTTAAGTCACGCGCGAGATGACTTGTATTGATTCTGCCTCGATATACGTCATCTCCCACCGTTTTGGCAGATGGACAGATGAGCGTCTGTCCACCCAACAGTTTAGGGTAAAAAGTATATATACCTTGAAGAGCAGAGCATTAGACACACACTTGGGAGTCACACACACGTTGGTGAAGTCCAGGGCAGGCGGACTCTGTTTCCTGGCTTAGTGGTAACTTCGATCACAGGACCCTGAAACGGCTGGAATCGCCAGACAGGACATTCCACGATTGATTTAGCTTAAGGTTAATAGGCGGCTACAGTGCCAAATTCGTTGAGAAGGAAAACCCAAGGTGAAACGTTAAAGTTTAGATTGTCGAGTAGCAGGTATCAGCCTGCAATAGTCAGAAGTGTGGGTTAATTGTATTGTGCGTATTAACCCTTTGAAGCGTCAGACTGATTGCGTTGGGAGTAGTTTGTTTTGCCGTCGAAGCATCGTAATACCGACTGGAGATCGGTGTGAGTGACAATTTCGCCTTAGCACAAAAAGGGGCATTTGTGAATCGTGAATTCAAACAGGAACAGTGAACATTTCAATAGGACTTTCACGGAGGACTTTCAAAAGGCACATAAGGTATGAGTAGACAATATCTGACCCAAATCAGAAGTACGGTGGCTTTATATATGACAAACATTGCTGGTCGGAACCCTCCGACAGCCAGAGGTACAGTTACGCGCAGACGTTGACATTTGAGCCTAAGCGGGTGAAGCTCTTATGGCGAGTTCACGGTAATAACATTTCAGATTTGTGAAGCTCTTATGGCGAGCTCTCCGTAATATAATTTCAGATTTGTGAAGCTCTTATAGCGAGCTCACGGTAGTAACATTTCCAGTGTGTAGACTATAGTGCCAGTACAGGACTATAGAATGACTATATAATTGTTGAGAATTATTCAGCCCCAGCAACCCATTTTCTGTGAAAAGAATCGAATTGTTGATTGTTGAAATATTGAAACGGCTTTATTTTTATGTGTAAATAAAAGAATCGTTGTTACTTTAAATCATTCTTTCCATTACGCAGCCTGAAGTGATTAGGAATCACACCTAACAGAAATCGAACCTATTTCAGGTCAATTTGGCAGAGAAGGAATCACGGCGTCGGTCCAACTCAGCTCTCTGCGCCGAGTTCGCGACCCTTGGATTCCGACCCTCCACGTTGGTCTAATTTTCCCGCAATTTCATCAGCGGGACTAAACAACCCCACGTCAGCCCAGGCCTTACGGGGCCTCAGGTGTCCTGACAGAGTAATCCAGGTGCTCCCCTGTCACCACGCCTTCTCTATTACCCAATTGACGATTTGAACGACGGGGGAGAACTCAAAACAAAAATTCGGACAAAAAGTCATTTCTGATCGCAAGTTTTGTGAGTATTCAATCTAAAATCGACGAAAGTTGCAAATCGACTGACAAATTTTAATACCGAGACGCTATTTGCTCACTTGGGGTCTCGATTACCCCAAATCCCTTGACTCTGCTTATAATAGTGAACGGAATAAATAGATCATACAAATAAAGTCGAAATAAACCGTTTAATGAAGATGTTTTATGTGAAATAACTGCTGAACAACGAGTACATTCATTGTGTAGATTTATTTATGTATTTATTTTAACTACTGCATGTTAACCTTAGTGTTCTCATTTCAAATAGCATTAACCCTTTACCCAACGAATCGACGGAATCCGCCCGTGTAATATGCAAATTCAGCAGTTGAAAAAATAGTATTTTTCAAAATAATTTCAACAAAACCATATCATGTGACCCCTCGTTGGAACGAGCTCATCGAGCTCGTTCCAATGAGGGGTCACATGATATGGTTTTGTTGAAATGTTTTGAAAAAAATAAAAAATTGATATTTAAAATAATAAATTTTGATATCGTCTGCGTTGGGTAAAGGGTTAAGGAGATGTGGCCAACCAGTTCTGTTGCTATGGTCGATTTGCTCTTAGAACGAATTAGAAAAGATGGATTTTGTCTTTTGTAAATCGATTATCACTCTAAAATCAGTTGTGTTAAAAATATCAACCCAACCGGGTTCATATTCAATCAACTAAGTTGATTTGGGTTAATTTTTAACCAAACTGACTTTAGAGTGAATGTGCAAGTTTCTGTGAAGACCAGTTTTTCTCAAAGAATCATACAAGACGGAAACCCACGTCGACAGGAACTGGAGTTTCACTTAACAATAAGATAAAACACACCACAGCGTATCTTTTACGGGCTGTGCTGATGGGTATGCTTGTTTCAAACTCAACGGAGTGGTACACAGTGGCAGTAGTTAATGTATTAAGGTGCTATATAAGAGCAGCGGGGGGGGGGGGGGGGGGGGTGAATAGACTTTTTTGGATCTCCGGGGGGGGGGGGGGCAGCTCATCACCCCACCGACCGTACCTCGGGGGAGAGGCTGAGTACGCCACTTTTGGAACCTCGGTTGGGGGGGGGGGGCGGCCCGCCACTCTCGCCAGCCGAGAGGCCATCATACCACTTGGGGCACCAGCGTAGATCCACTTTCTACCCAACACCACGTAGATAAAGAATGGGCTACCCCAAACAGCCGCAGGGACTGCCCACACCCTCGCAGATCCAGGCCTCTCATAGATAAAAGCCCCCTTCCGGTGGTGAAGCCTATTGGACATATCCGTGATAATGGATATACCCGATCAGGTGCACAATCCGGATAGGTAAAAACATATGTCAGTGGCTTACTTTGAGCTCTACGGAGCTCTGTGGCCGGCGCTGTATGGGGGAGTACTGTGGGGAACATCTGGTCAAACTGCGAAATGGACCGAGTACAAAACCTTGCCGTGTTTGTGGCAAGGGGGTAACGAACCAATTATCGTTCTGCCTGAGGTGTGGTTATAAGAACGAACATATGAAATTACTGCACCGAGAGAGGAGGGCCACGGCAAAAGGAATTTACCCGGCTGTCGGCCGTCGAAATTTCCATCTAAAGATGTGGTGGCAACAGGCATGGTGATTCAGCATGGTAAGTATGGACGAATACATCGACCAACTGCTGGCTGAAATGCAAACACCAGAGCCTCTCCAAGATGTTGTCCAGAACATCCTGAATGAACCCATTCCAGAAGCAATAAAGAAGCGATTGCAGAGGCTTCTGCTTCCGGGTGCTGCACGACCTCCCCTCCACCTCGAAAGGCACGTGAGAGAAAAAAGAAGGTAATTGTTGAGGAGTTTAACCCAGCCAAACAACGGCGACAATTCGACTTAGATATCGAAGTGCCTCACCCAGTGAGACTGCCAGATGATGAATCATGGGTCGATCTTGTGAACGACGCGAAAGACGAGTTTGAAGTTGATGGCGCCTCCGCGGTCTTCTCTACATGGAGGGTAGAGGTAGAGGACACCCTTGAATTCGGCGTATTCGTGCCCGAACAGTCGCTCTGCCAGGGTACGGTTGAATCGCTCCACAATTCCCTGGTCCCGGTGAACATCCAAAAGCCACGCCGGGTTTCTGTCTCCTGTTTCGCCAGCAACTGTTTCACCACGCCCATGAACTTGCGCCCGGGATCGACTTGAAGGAGCTTGGGCAACCGCAGTGGTCCACGCTTGTATATCTTTTCTAGGGCGGCCGCGACCTCTTTGACCTCTTTTGTGGCCAGGAGCTCTGCCTCTTTATAGCGGGAGGCTACATCAACGGTTGTGAGGGCATACTTGTATATTTTGCGGACCACCCTGCCGTTTGGCAGAAAGAGCAAGTCGGCCTGGTAGACCTCATTTGGCGTCCGCACATCGAACTTGGGTCGTGGTATGTGTGTGCTTCGCATAGCTGGAAGGTATATCTGCCAGATGGCCTGCTTCTTAAGCCATGCCCGAGCCAAATCTTCAAAGACTTTGGCCGTGGAAGCAAGGTTTTTGGTGGCCGTGAGTCCCTTCCAGTACCCTTGGGGCTGTAGTAGATTGAAGCCAACTTTGTTGCAAGCTTGCTGTCCATTCGTGGGTATTCCAGCATCCTTTGGACCTCTAAAAGCCGTATTAGAGGAGTCTTATAATGATAATACTACTATGTACATGGCACTATCCGACGTTCAAACCGCAGACCAACCAAGGGCGCTCCCTGTCGGAGAGCAATTTGAGTGTGCCCTTGCTGAAGTAACCTACTACCCTCTTTGATACAACATTATAGCTCGGAGCTAGGCAACAATTATATTCGCGTTGTGGATGAGAAAAATGAGAAAAGTTGAGCGGAAGATAAAGATACCAGATGGCTATTACAATGTATGCGAGCTAAATGATGAGGTGTTTAGTCAGGTTGGGTCTACACTGTATCTTCACAAACCTTCGGGTCGTCTGCGACTCAAGACACTAATTCAAAGACTTGCACTTCCCCCAGTCGAGACAGGTCCACATATACGAGGGTGACGTCTGGGATGCCAACAGACAGGCCACCCAAAATGAGCCAATCGCTGTCTGGCTACTCGGAGGTGGCCAGGATAGACAGCTCAGCGTCGACCAGTTCGTCCTACAAGACGGCCGTGCCTTTAGGCCCACCAAACCCTCCAGAAGGCCTGAGGGGATGAATCTATTGCCAACAGGGTCTTCGGAGTGAACCACGCAGTCGGCATCGCCACAAAGGAAAGGAATGACTGGAAGCCGACCCCAGCATCTTTCCTGGATGATATCCAAATGGCCTGTGTCGAACATGGCCACGGTGTCCTCTGGAACGCAGAACGATATCACGTCAATGACATCATAAACATAGACATGAAGGCATGCTATCCCTCAAGCTTCCAAAGTCTGGGTGAGGCTCAGCCCTACTTCGAACGTTTCGGTCATCCAAAGGCCAACATGACCCGTGTAGCAATCAATCGTGCTTTGCCTAAAGACATAGATACTGGTTTCGCCCAAATAGGTAAGTGGGCTTTCGACCCAAGTGTCCACCCTATCATCCCTGCATGGTTCGGGAGGCATTTCAAGGAGCACGGCTGGGCTCCAACGGTCCTCCTCTTATATCTCATGGATTCCGGCATCCCAAGCGAATTAGAGGTAGGAGAAGCCATCATCGCTTTCGGAAAGAGTGTAGTATGGCTCTCCGAAGATAGAGATCAGGGCTGCAGCATCATAGGGAAGTTCACTCAGGGCGCAAAACACGATGGTAAACGATTGACTCGCGGCATGGTCACGGGTCATGGTGAACTAGATTGTCTTGTGAGAGATACTCGCCAAAGTGGCACTCTTGTCGGAGCCCCAGAACGGTGTCCCCTAGGTCATGTGCTAACTTACTATGATGGCAGCCAGCCCCAGTACGCCCACCTATATTAGCAAATGCCCATATTAACCTTCTCAGTATGTTACAGCGTTTCGACAAAGAAGAGGCGGTTCGGGTGGCGACAGACAGCATATATGTCAAGAAAACAATACTCTACAAACTCAACGGTATCCAAGCCTATGTACCACCAGAAGTCCATCCTGAATGCTATTGCACAAGGTGCTGCCGCTATCGCGACGAACCCACCCTACAACCCCCCGAAAAGTGTATTGTCCTGCCAGCTCAGTGACGTGACAAATGTGAGCAGCTATACATGCCACAGGAACACGCCGACTACCTCCCCAAGCCAGAGTAATGTAGCGCCACGAAAGACCTCCCTCCCAGCACTGCTACGAGGGATAATGCCCCACTAACGCACCATCGGCTGAGTTACCTCAACGGTGGAGGTAGTAGCGGCAAGACAACGAGAGCGGTCGAGCACTTCAGGGTGCGAGACCCACTTGTCTTTACCCCAACTCACCGTCTTGCCAAAGAGATGCGAGGTAGGGAGGTCAAGGCCCAGACGTACCATAGCTTCTTCCGGTGGAGCAGCCAGAACGACTGGACGCCAGACCGCATGGACCAGAAGTTAATCCCCCGTATCATCATCTGAGATGAGGTCTGCACTGTGCTCCGGCCTATCCTAGAAATGTTCTTGGACTGGCTGGGCAGCGTGGGGTCCAGGTTATCTGCTGTAGTGATCAAGGCTAGCCACCACCAATCGCAGGTGAGATGCCCCATGACTGGTTACGTCAAGCAGTGGATTATTAGCAAGAGGTCAAGGCAGACCACCGGGCAAAAATGATGCCCCCAAGGCCCTGAAAAGGCACATCCGCCTCCAGCTGACAAGGTCCAGTGTCAGGAGATGCGGAAGGCTCTCCCAGCTGTCTCGTATGGGAGCGTTTCATGGAGCAATGGAGGCCAGGTGACCTGATGCTCACTAGCCGGCAGAAGGTTCGCGACCGGATCAAGAGCTGTTGCTCCAAAGACACAAGGAGTACTTTCCAGACACCCCGATTCCGCTGCTATACCACCCCAAGGACAGCCGAAAACGGAATATTATGGTTCCCATCCCGGGCACAGACGCGAAGAAGAGCTCGTCCTCATTGACATCGTTGAAGTCATGATTGAGACCGCTGAACAGGCTATTAAGACCGATGATTGGCGCCTCGGGTATGCCCTCACAGTCCACTCAAGCCAGGGTCTCGCGATCCACAGAAGGTTTGGATCATAGACGACTTCATACAATGGTCCAACCTCGCCTACCTCGCCGTTTCCCGCGTGGAGTATAATGCAGCAGCTCGAACGGGTGACCTGTCCACCAGATGAGGGTACTGAGGTCAGGCAGCCCAAAGAGTCGGGGGTTCAATCTCAAGGTCGACTACATCCTGCGGCTCAGGGAAGACCAACGGAACCACTGTGCGACATGCAACATCGAGATGCTGTGGGCCTACCAGCCCAAAGATACACAGCAGTTCAGTGTCGACCGACTGGACAACAGTAGTGAGCACTGCCGGGGGGAACGTGCGATCGACCTGTTTAGAGTGTAACCGAAAAAGAGGAGTTGCAGCTGTGCCAGAGGCACAGCCAGAGGCACATCCGCCTTCAGGCTGACCTAGTGTCTAGTCCGAAGGACTACCCGTTCCACCGTCGGAACATCCGGAAGAACAACGGGAGGTAGCTGGGTGTCGGGAGGCACCACAAACAGCTCTTCCCGGACGAATCCACGGGTTGGTCCATCCAACAAATAGTAGAGGATAGGTTCGCCGGGCTTGATGACCGAGCGCCCAAGCCGGTACACTTGGAGGGACCGCACAGAGTCGGTTGCGCGACGGCGACCCCCTCAAGCTCACCTGCCTGGTAGAGATAGCGAACACCCACATTGGAAGGGAGCTTCTGCTCTTGAGGCCAACAGGGCGACCAGAAAACACGGAGGAGGTTTTTGTGTCACAACCTTGGTCTTGACGGCGTCAGATGGCCTCTTTTTAATTAAGCGAGTCACCTCACCATTCAGCGCCGCAACAACGGCGGGCAGCCGAGAGATCCATTCACTTGACCTCTCACCTGACGATAACCTCATCTCCTGGGCGTATTGGTGCCCGAACAGTCGCTCTGCTAGGGTACGGTTGAATCGCTCGCAATTCCCTGGTCCCGGTGGACATCCAAAAGCCACGCCGGGCTTCTGTCCCCTGTTTCGCCAGCAACTAATTCCCCGCGCCCATGAACTTGCGCCCGGGATCGACTTGCAGGAGCTTGGGCCACCGCAGTGGTCCACGCTTGAATATCTTTTCTAGGGCGGCCGCGACCTCTTTGGCCTCTTTTGTGGCCAGGAGCTCTGCCTCTTTATAGAGGGAGGCTACATCAACGGCTGTGAGGGCATACTTGTATATTTTGCGGGCCACCCGGTCGTGTGGCAGAAAGAGCAGGTCGGCCTGGTGGACCTCATTCGGCGTCCACACATCGAACTTGGGTCGTGGTATGAGTGTGCTTCGCACAGCTGGAAGGTATATCTGCCAGATGGCCTGCTTCTTATGCCATACCCGAGCCAAATCTTCAAAGACTTTGGCCGTGGAAGCAAGGTTTTTGGTGGCCGTGAGTCCCTTCCAGTACCCTTGGGGCTGTAGTAGATTGAAGCCAACTTTGTTGCAAGCTTGCTGTCCATTCGTGGGTATTCCAGCATCCTTTGGACCTCTAAAAGCCGTATTAGAGGAGTCTTATAATGATAATACTACTATGTACGTGGCACTATCCGACGTTCAAACCGCAGACCTACCAAGGGCGCTCCCTGTCGGAGAGCAATTTGAGTGTGCCCTTGCTGAAGTAACCTACTACCCTCTTTGGTACAGCATTATAGTTCGGAGCTAGGCAACAATTATATTCGCGTTGTGGATGAGAAAAATGACTCAGTTGAGCGGAAGATAAAGATACCAGATGGCCATTAGAATGTATGCGAGCTAAATGATGAGGTGTTTAGTCATGTTGGGGCTACACTGGATCTTCACAAACCTTCGGGTCGTCTGCGACTCAAGACAGATAAGTCTCTGAAACTGGGAAAGTTGGCACGCACCTTGGGATTTGCAGCATCCAAACCTCAGGGAAGGTAGCTGACGGGGTTTGAGTTACCTGAACTTGCGACCCACCGTGAGCTCTACGTTCATCTGTCCGAAATCAGCACCACGGACAATGTTTACAACGGGCTACCCAGCACACTTTACTCAGAACAGTACCTGTAGCAAATGAAACATGTGCCAGTGGCAGAACAGTAACTTTCTCTCATTTGCCATACAAAAGGCTTATCCCAGGCCCTATAGGCAATGTTGCAGTCCATGTTTTAGATAACAGGGGTAACCCTATTGAATTGTAGCACCTATCCGTAACATTACATATTCTAAATATACCTGTTCCTACGGAACAACAAAGACATGGTGAATAGCGGAGGACCAGGAGCACATGATGCATGACCCTTCAGCTGGCTGATCTCGGGGACACGCAGGGTTTTGGAGAACCAGGGCGACGGACAAATTGTATGTATTTTAACTCTCCGAGGGTCTATACAAGAGAAAAGAGCTGCCCGTTGTTGTTCCCGTTCTGAAGGAACAACCGCAACAAGCTACATTTACCGAGCTGCGTGATTTGAACCTAGGAGGCTCAGCCCCGTGGAGGAGCTACGAACTTATCCAGAATGACTTCAGTCAGTGGTCTCTGTGTAGGCACCCTGTTCGTGGTGGGTGGGAACTTGACTTCAGGGTCATCCAATCTCACATCCAACTGGGCTGCGGCCGCCACAGGCTCCGTAAACTCCAGAGCAGTGGCCGTGTGTTGGCTTCTTATATCCCGAAAGGTGCTATTTATGTTCACGAAAGCAATGTCGAGTATGTGCTGTGTGGGGCAAAAGGTGCGTTGATGAAGCTCATTTGGGAGTTTGGTCGTCTTACTGTTGGCAAGGATATTACCACAATTGCACATATCGTCCTGGGTACACCACCCAACGACTTCGTACCAGTGCTACATGGGCTTACCCTAAAATGGGGTCGGCGGCATAATGGCAAAGAACTTGTCATCATTATCCGTGGCAAAGATGTGTTGCTTTCGTTAAGTCAAGGTCACAGATGCTAAGTTTCCAACAAGCACATTCAATACCCTACATCTTGGCCCAGCTAAGTTCAAGCGTCTGTGGTTTACCAGACAGATACTGACGGACGACGATTTAAACGTATTAGAACGTGGTCTATAATACCAATAAGAATGGGCTTGTATCCAGAACTCAATACTAGCGACGCGAATACTTTCCGGATCCAGGAGATCAGTGATGTAAGAGCCCGTCTGTTTTTAACACTAGCCGGGCATGCTTGGTCTCCGCCAATGCCTGGCGAACTGCTACACGTTCTTCATTGGCTTCCAATCACATCATTCTCTCGCAGACAGTCCTCGAAGCTGTCTCTGTCCTTACAGTAGAACAGTCAAGCGCAGCGGGTCTGCTCGCGGACATCATTTAAAACAGAATTATACTTCTGAGTCAAAACCCAAACGCCCCGCTGCGCATGACGACCCGAGAAGGCTAGCTCAGACAGCATGTATTTCTTTAGTGTTTCATAGCCGAGCGATCAACGATACTGTACAAGGTTGGCTCTCCCTGGAACATCTGATAGAAGGCCCGTAGATAAGAGTGGAGGTGTTCACCAGGATTTGCTATGTACACATCGGGGTCATCCCAAATCCATGGACGGTCGTGGTATGTTTTGTTGTATTTGATTGTGGCACCACAATGTGCCGAAACACGCCCCGGTAAGGGCCCTCCAGCAGGTCCAAAGCGAAAACTGTCTTGCTACGCAAATAATGGCTGTATGGGGCTCCGTTTGGAAAAGGCCATTAATAAAGTGTGTTGGTGAACCAGCCATCTTCAATGTTAAGCTGCACATCCATGAGAACGTACAGATATACGTTCAACTCACCACTCGCCTCTGCTGTCTTTGTGATCTGGATAGTGATACCTTCACTGGCGTTTTCCACACGCCGGCCTCTACCGTGTAGCTCCCCATCATCCGTGGTCCGCATACTTGTTGGTCAAGAACTCTCCCAGTGTGACATCAGTCAGAGATAGCTCCTTTGCGATCAGAGCCACCTCAGGAACTCTTTTGCTGCTGGGGCAAGCTCCAAAGTGCCGATTGGCTTCATTCCATTTCTGGTAGGCACGCAGTCCCTGGGAGTACAGTTGGTTGGGTACCCCTTCGATGATAACCTCAACTTTGTTGATCTTGGGGTTATAAAAGACCTCGGGCTTCCTATCGAAAGCTGCACCCACCGTAGCAGGGTCTTCGAACAGTAGCGGGATCCATTTCAGGCTCCGTGTGGCAACGTTGAGGTTGATGTTCCACAGAGAGTCGCTCTTGTCTTTGGTCATTTTGCGATGGCGAAGGACGCGGTCGTATAGGATGGCGAGACGACTAACATACTGGCTGCGATCCATGCGAGCAAGCTGAAATTGGGTGACCATTTCACATTCCAGGCTGATATTATCAATGGTGTAACTGGCAGCTGCATCGCCTGTGGCCAGGACACTCGACTGGAATCACTGAATGTCAGCTCGTACTCGAACCGATCCGCAAGCGCACTTTGGTAGAAAAGCATATTAACCTCGAGGAGTTCAAAGTCCAGCGGGATACAGGACCAATTGCCATAGGCATCAGCGATAGCCTTGTCTACAACAGTGTCAACCTTGTCTTCTGCGCCGACCCGCAGCTTAGTAGCATTTCTTTTCGCGGAGGTATCAATGCCCTGGTAGTGCGCACTTTTGCGCTCGGAAGCTGTCTTCCAGAGGTCAAGGTAGCAGTGATACACGTCTGCATCGTCCACCGACATCACCTCGTTCCCGCTGATCTTGATTGCCATTTTCTTGACGATGACACGGCCAAGATTCTGAACGACTGACCTGCTAACATATGTTGAGCTCAGGGTGCCTGCAAAGGCTAGGCGCACTGTACCCGGTACGATAAGGTCGTGGGACCCAGGGTTTGGGAACCGGATATTGAGCTGTTGGTTCGGGCCAATCGTGCTAGGGTTGTGAGTTATCACAACCGACTGCCGAACTCCCTTTACCCCAAGAGGCTCCCGTAGTCTGCGTTATGGGTTAAGCTTGCGTTCATATTGGTTTGAAGACATGTTCAATATAATGAACATATCTCGGATCAATTTTCAATACATTGGCAGACTTTAGAAACGACGAGTTCGCAAGAAGACAGGACGATGATGATGTAACGGAGTTCCAAGATGAAACTAGCTTTATCCGGGGCCCTTCGGATGACCCTTTGGAACAGGAGACGGGCGTTAAAATACCTTCATTGCAGCATGAGCTCTTGGAGGACTCTGTCAATGGCTACTACCAGAATCTGTCTGAGAAAGGGATGGTGCCCTATCTATGTGACTATTCCAAGATTGAGCTCGACAAAAATGGGCAGCTGAAGCTGAAGGCCCATCCAAATATCGACATTGTTAGTAAATCGGGAGCACCCCATGCTCTCTCAGCAATTGCTGGAAAGCGTGGCGGTGGTGAGATCATCCGGAATGGGCTGGGTTTTACGGACTGGACTCGGGGGTAAGGCGCTTAAGCCTAGGGTGCTTGAAGTACTATGGGTCAGTGACAATGAATTGGGTGAAGTGGCTGCTAGGATCGGATCGGATACTACAGAACTGCGAGACTTGGGGCAGGTGGCTAATGCTGCATTAACTTCCACTCAAAACGTGGTGGAAAGTCTTACCGAGGAGGAAGAAACTGCTCTTAAAACCTTACATGACCCTCCACTTGATACCACGGGACTGGAGTACAGCATCAGAGAGCTCCGCGGACTCGACAACAAACAACCTGGCCAGACTGTCCGCTCTGGATGAGCACATTACTTTGGAAAAAAGAAAGCTCGATGAAACTCGAGATGATCAGTTTAGTAAGCGCCGGATAGTAGAACGCTTGCGCAACCTGGAAGATGAACGAGCTTCCCGCCTGGAGGCGTCCGCAACGAATAGAGAGGCTCTTCGATCTCAAATCAACCGAATCAGAGAGGCGATCAATCGGATCCTCAATGAGGACACGACGCTCGCTGAGCGCATTCGCACCCTCTTCCGAGAACAAGGGATTATGATCTTATCTATCCTCATTGCGATTGGGATGGCAATCTCGACTCCAGTTCTTGCGCTGACCGGCGGGGGTGGAAGTATCCCCACCCCCACTCCGCCACCATCTGATAAGGGTGGCCCCGAAGAGTGGATGAAAAAAGCACATACAGGCTCTTGTGTGCATCCTGGCCAAGCTAGCTGTGAAGGCGGCGGCTGAGCTACCTGGAATTATAGGCTCAATTGTTTCGTGGTTGTTCAAGCTACTCACAAAAACTGTAGGCTGGCTGGTCAAAAACCTGTGGGTCGTGGTCCTTGCTGTCGGGGGTCTGCTTCTTGTGGCGGCTCGTCAGTGGCTATCATCGAAGAAACCAAAGCGCGAGTAAGCCAACTATAACCCCACCCACAATAACTGCAGTTTTCTCGTCATCATCGCCGCAATTTCTGATGCCGCCGACTCGGCAGCTCCGCTACGAGTTCCCGCTTCCACAGTAGGCTCATCAATAGCCGTCAGGCCGGCCGACGGCTTGACCAATCCCGTCTCCCCGTAGACACGACGGGTGGGGATGGTGCAGTGTTTATGTTTGTATTTAGTCCAAGGGTCTGGGCGGTTGTGGCAATAACGATCTCGTTGTTATACCCCACGAGGCCGTGTGAAAGACCACCTAGTTCCATATCAGAAGGCGTCATGTAGAGGCCTCGACCGAATACATAATCTGTTTTTCGTGAGACAACACGCCTTGATAGCGTTTATTTCCACTCTCCAGATCCACTGGGCGGGCAATGGCATATTCCACATTCGCCTCAAACTGCTTTTGAACGTCGAACGCTGTACCCGTTGAACGGGCCTGAGCTTGGGACCCGATCTAACCCTGCTTGTGTGGAGTTAGTATGTTGGGGAGCTGACAGTTGCTCGCCGTTGCTCGGTGGTTCTCTCCGGGTACTCCGGCTTCCTCCACCCGTAAAACTGTCACGGTCCTGATTGGCCATTGTGCATAAATGTGTGACTTTAAACACCTCTAAATAAATAAATAAATAAATAAATAAATAAATAAATAAATAAATAAATAAATAAATAAATAATGGACTCATTGATTATTTCGACCCCTGCCCTTGTAAACACGTTTTCCTCGTCAACTATAAACGTAGTAAAATCTGCATGCTCTTGTCGGATAAAGTCTGCATGAGTATGCCCGTGCCCTGAGCGTTCGGTGAATGTGACCGTATGGTCGTATCTTCATATGTGAAGTACATTCGGCCACAAGCTGTTCTCGTGAAATACGAATACGGTAGCAGACTTCCAGGAACCAGTGGTGCCTGCTGTCAACCCTCTGAGTTAAATACATACATGTTTCGTATTCTATACTTCCCAACCTTCATTTTAATGTATAATTTGTGTATATTTAATTTGAATTTAAGGAATATTAGAGGTGGGAATTTCAAAATAAACAAAATTCTATTACTAAAATAGCACATTATTAATAAGCTTAAAATTTAAGGTGGCAGGCGCGCAACCAGAATTCTATAATAGGGGGGTGTCCAAACATTTTTTTTGGGGGGGGGGGGGTGTGGGGTTGGTTTATAAAATTCGGAGGGACATTGGGGTTCGGGGGCCTGTGACGAATATTTCAAGAGGTGTTGTAAAGGCCCATCTCAACCCTGGCTTCGTCACTGAAAGATGGGAATGACAGTTTGGCCATTCACAGTGTGTTTAAGGGCCTATATAAGTAATGGAATTTTGTTTATTTTGAAATTCTCACCTCTCGTATTCCTTAAATTCTGATTAAATATACACAAATTATACATCAGAATGAAGGTTGGGATGTATAGAACACGAAACACATATGTAATCAACTCATAGAGTCGACTGTAGGCACCACTGGTTCCTGGAAGTCTGCTACCGTATTCGCACCAGAACTGATAATTTAATAATATTTCACGAAAACAACTTGTGGCCAAATGTGCTTCATATATCCAAGAACAAAGCTAGGCATTCAAAACACTTTCGAATACAGCGGTAGGACTGCATTTTGGAAAAGGACAACACTGTCTGCATTTTTTATTGAAAATGGTTTCCATGCTCGACAGGCATGCGCAAATCACTCGTTACCACGAATTTCCATCCAAAAACAAAATCGTAATTCTAAGAAATTTCAGCAGGTATCATGATACCTTGCACTGAATATGGCAACTGTACAATCTCTATCTAATAACAGTATACTGCATGAAGGCGATCTTTTTCATTGTTTGATTTTAGACGGCGTTGTTTTTACATGCTTTTTCTGTCGGGTGACGTCAACCGGAAATCGAAAGTAGAATCATACGTAAACAAAAGCAAAGGCTTTGGAATTTTCCCCAATGTAGCTCTGTCGCCGCGTTTTGAAGAATTTTTATCCCCTAGCTTTGTTCTTGGATATATAAAGCACATTTGGCCACAAGTTGTTTTCGTGAAATATTATTAAATTATCAGTTCTGGTGCGAATACGGCAGCAGACTTCCAGGAACCAGTGGTGCCTACAGTCGACTCAATGAGTTGATTACGTATGTGTTTCGTGTTCTATACATCCCAACCTTCATTTTGATGTACATTTTGTGTATATTTAATTTGAATTGAAGGAATATCAGAGGTGACAATTTTCAAAATGAACAAAATTTCATTACTTATATAGGCCCTTAAATGCCATTGTTATTGACTCAGAACGATATAAATTATGATTGAATAGAATAATACTTCGTGGTCTAGTGGTATTTCAGTCCGGTCTTGATCGAAGAGTAGGGGCGCGGTGGCTCAGTTGGTAGAGGTGCAGGCTGCAAGCCAAGAGATCCTCGGTTCGAATCCCACCTGCGGCAACCGCGTTGTGTCCTTGGGCAAGACACTTCACCCCCATTGCCCACGTGGGGGCACGGTGATGTTGTGTACTAAGGCGTACTGCACGTCGATGGTTCACCTGTCTTCAACCAATGCTAACCCTGCTTGTGTGGAGTTGGTATGTTGGGGAGCTGACAGTTGCTCGCCGTTGCTCGGTGGTTCTCTCCGGGTACTCCGGCTTCCTCCACCCGTAAAACTGTCACGGTCATGGTTAGCCATTGTGCAGAAATATGTGACCTTAAACACCAATAAATAAATAAATAAATAAATAAATCGAAGAGTAGTGAGTTCGATTCCCCTTCATGATGTGCAAGATTATTCATTTTGTTATTTTCAAAAACATCTAACAAGTAAAGATGATTTCCTGATAGGTGGAGCTGAGTATTTCTTACAAATAATCTTGTTGAATTGGTTGTCGTTTAAACTCTGGCAAAACAATGATCACCGTCGCGAGCTGCCATTGTTGCTTTTTCAGATTGTTTCCAATAAAAGGTGTTTCAGTTGTATTGTTAATATTGTATAATGGTGGCTGATGGATTGTAGTGCTTCGTGAAAGGAATGGTTTCGTGCGCCGAAGGCGCGCAGGGGCGGTTTGGGGGACAAGCCCCTTTCGACCCTCAGTGACTGTAGATGGTTAATTTAATTTTCACATGTCTAGGCGTGTTGAAGGAGGAAAAGGAAGGAGGGAAGAGGTTTATCCCTTTCTGGCCTTCTTGCGGCTCTTCTTTTTGGGTGGAGGTTGGCTTGGTGATGCTGATGGTAATGAGGCTGCTAGTGTTGTAGAGGTGTGCCCGTTACGATCAAGGTATTCTCTTACTCTAGCCTGTGCTGCCTTGGATAACTCCATCTCTCTAAATACGGTCTCCACAGAGATTGGTGGCTGTATCGCTCCCGGGCTTTCCGGCAGTGAAGGAAGAGGAGAGTGAGGGGTAGGAGGTGGTGAAAAAGCAACTTCCAGTTCCACCTCAGTCTCCACCAGTCTCCACTGGACGTTCCTCATCCAACTTTACCGGCTCAGGAGCCGGCAGGTGATTGGGAGTATCAGTGGGACTAGGAGGGGAACTGGCGGCTGCCTCCAGAACCTCCACCCCCTCACTCAACTCTTTCTTCCTGTTCCGGAATGCCTCCAAGCGCCGGGCGTCCCTGCGCTTGGTTGATGGACTCTTCTTTTTCTTCTTCTCAGGGCCTCCGTGCCTCTTCGGGTGAGGACCAGTGGGAGAGGGGATCCTGTCTCCAAAGGTACTACCTCCCCCGAAGAGGGTGGTGTCTTGGTTGTTTCAATCTCGAACTCCAAGTTCAGGTGGACTCTCTTGCCTGTCTCCTGGACAGTCCAGGTCACAGGGCAAGAGATGCCCAGAGCTGAAATGGTCTTAATTAATCTATCTGGTAGCTCCAGCTTTTCCATGATTCTTGAATCAGGTCTTCACGCTCTGGATTCAGAAGTGTGAATGTGAATGGAAATGGTAGTGCTTCGCTTTACCTTTGCGAAGCGAAAATCAACTTGCTTTTTCTTTGTGAAATGTCTGACGAGTAAAAATAATTTCTTGGGACAAGTATCTGAAAAAACCGGGAAACTAAGATAGAAAGAGATAATTTTTATTTAGCTTTCTAAAAACTCATACATAACATCACATTAATTGTATAAAAATTTTCAATGAAATAACATAAAATGTACACAACAGGGAGGTGGGATAGCCAGATTGGCTGTCTTGCCTGCCAATATTATTCACTGAAGCAAACAATCATTGCAGCTGAATGAAAGGCTCCAATGACAGTTTGGCCATTCGCAATTTGTTTAAGGGCCTATATGAGTAATGAAATTTTGTTTATTTTGAAATCCTCACCTCTCATATTCCTTAAATTCGGATAAAATATACACAAATTATACATCAAAATGAAGGTTGGGATGTATAGAACACGAAACACATGTGTAATCAACTTATAGAGTCGATTGTAGGCACCACTGGTTCCTGGAAGTATGCTGCCGTATTCGCACCAGAACTGATAATAAAATAATATTTCATCAGAACAACTTGTGGCCAAATGTGCTTCATATATCCAAGAACAAAGCTAGGCATTCAAAACACTTTCGAATACAGCGATAGGACTGCATTTTGGACAAGGACAACACTGTCTGCATTTTTATTGAAGATGGTTTCCATGCTCGACAGACATGCGCAAATCACTCGTTACCAGGAATTTCCATCGAAAAACAAAATTCTAATTCTAAGAAATTTCAACATGTACCATGATACCCTGCATTGAATATGGCAACTATGCAATCTCTATCTAATAACAGTATACTGTATGAAGGCGATCTTTTTCATTATTTGATTTTAGACGGCGTTGTTTTTACATGTTTTTTCTGTCCGATGACGTCGTCCGGAAATGGAAAGTATACTCATACGTAAACAAAAGCAAAGGCTTTGGAATTTACCCCCATGTAGCTCTATCGCCGTGTTTTGAAGAATTTTTATCCCCTTTGTTCTTGGATATGTAAAGCACATTTGGCCACAAGTTGTTTTCGTGAAATATTATTAAATTATCAGTTCTGGTGCGAATACGGCAGCAGACTTCCAGGAACCAATGGTGCCTACAGTCGACTCTATGAGTTGATTACACATGTGTTCCATGTTCTATACATCCCAACCTTCATTTTGATGTATAATATGTGTATATTTAATCTGAATTTAAGGAATATGAGAGGTGAGAATTTTCAAAATAAACAAAATTTCATTACTTATATAGGCCCTTAAATGTAACTTAGCTATGACGTAATTATTGTTTAGCCAGATGTAATACTTCGTGGCTAAGAGGTATTTTAGTCCAGGCACCCGACGTATTATCGGGTTTTATCAATTTTAATAAAATATATATTATATTATCAATACTAAAAAAAGTAAAGGTATGACACTTCCCAGATCGAAATTTTCAACAATCTCTCAAATAGCGAATACCTAGTCGATCTCGCTCAAATAAACGACAAAATGTCGTGTAATTCGCAGAGCCACTCAGATTTCGAGCCCAAGATTGACGAAATTGGACTTTTATTCGCATTTATTTCACTTTTTATCGACTGAAACCACGGAGACGTCTATCCACCACCGTTCAACTCCGGTACACAAGCAAATTGGAGCAATGAATGCAACGCCGCGCGTTCATTGGTCAATATAAAATTCAACACATTATTTCTCACTCTAAATATAACTCCTAGTCAACAATGCAAAACGTGCTCATTAAGTCATTTTATACTGAAGTTCATTCGAAGATGTCGCTTTCAGAAATTGCAATTGCTGCTGAAAAAGGCCACAATATTATAATAACAGGACAGGCTGGAATGGGAAAACATTTTACCTGAATAAGATCAACATTGGACTGACACATATGAACAAAAACGTTTATACACTGGGTACAACAGGTATGGCAAGCACAAATTTGCCTCGCGGTTCAATGACTGTTCACAGATTTTTTGTTTTGGCGGACGACAGATTTTCTGACGCATTTTTAATACAGAAAATCAAGTTTGATGACAATTATCATGATGTAAAAGAGAGGATATTGTCCACAGATGTGATTATTATCGACGAAGTATCTATGCTTTCCCTGAAAGTATTTCGACAAATAGACACAATTTGTAAGGAGACAAGAGGGAATCACCGAAATGCTTTTTGATTTTATGTGGAGATTTCTTCCAGCTGCGACCGGTACCCAATGTGAATTTTAATGACCCAGGAGACTTCATCATATCTGCAAAGAACTTAGATTTCATGTGTTTAAGATGACCACTGTGCAGCGACAGTCCGAGGGAAAGTGAACAATTCAATTTGAAACATCGTGCAAAGGGTTTATTGAATATTATCTAAACCCCGAAGGAGTGGATTTTCTCAAAGAACCTAAGTCTCGACATTTTATGAGTAGAAAGAACAAAACACCTAAATTTCAGTTAATGGGCCCCTCCCCCTGTATCTATCAAGAGATCTGCAGAGAGCAGAAATTAAAATTGATAAACTGTGATAATACGTCGAGTGCCTGTGGCAGAGAGCAGTCTGAAAATTTGATTCAATTTGCAATTTTGGACAATAAATGTAAGATGCGCTGTCACTGATAAACAGTCTAATGCGCCTACACAATGTGGGATGTAAATGTTTCGTATGTATGTGTGTGTGGTGCCGTGGGGAGCGGTGTCTCAGTAGGTAGAGGTGCAGGCTGCAAGCCGAGAGGTCTTCGTTTCGAATCCCACCTGCGTAAATCGCTTTGTGGCAAGACACTTCACCCCCATTGCCAACGTGGGGCACGGTGACGCTGTGTAGTAAGGCGTACTGCACGTCGATGGTGCACCTGTCTTCAACCAATGCTAACCCTGCTTGGTTCATTCCCACTGGACCAATTCCCTTTAGACCAATTCCCAAAAGACTAATTCCCCTTAGACCAACTCATGCGTTCTACTTTTAAAATAATTCTATATCAATAATTTGATATATTTATAAATATTTATAAATGTATTCATTGTTATTGATATTCAAGCCTGAAAATAAGCAGTCTGTCAGTTGTAGAATGGGCTCCCCAGAGGGGGAATTTGCTGATGCTATTCCATACAGCGGGTCAGTTTATCCTCTGGGTACCTCTTTCTGTTTATGTTTGAGACCTTAATTCAGATTGAGGTTCACAGAGGGTAAATTTAGTGATGCTATCTTGCTGTGCAGGGTAGCATCACCAAATTCACCCTCTGGGAACCTAATTTTTCAGATGATAGTCTGCTTATTTTCTGACTTGTTGATACATGTATTTTATAAACTGAAATGTTATAAACCAATATTTTTTTGTTATGCGTATAAATATTTTTTTATCAAATAAAGTGCTTATCAGTAAATAAATGTTTTCTTAATTATCCTTAATCAACCCTTTATCAATAACTGTATGTAGTTGGTCTTTTGGGAATTGGTCTTTTGGGAATTGGCCTAAAGGGAATTGGTCTAAAGGGAAATGGTCTAGTGGGAAGACACCCCCTGCTTGTGTGGAGTTAGTATGTTGGGGAACTGACAGTTGCTCGGTGGTTCTCTCCGGGTACTCCGGCTTCCTCCACCCGTGAAACTGTCGAGGTCATGATTAGCCTTTGTGCAGAAATATGTGACCTTAAACACCAATAAATAAATAATAAATAAATATATGTGTGTGTGTGTGTGGTGGAAATTGGGGGGAGGTGTAGTATTTCCACCCACTAACTAATTATTGCTCTTCAAAAAAGACCAAGCAACTTTTCAGCTTATTAACCACAAGAAAATTTTCATTACATTTTTTCTTTGTTTATAATTCCAATCCTAGACAGCCTTTCGTGGGAAGCTCTTGAAGAGAGCTTCCAAAGAAATGATGTCACGGTTCAAATAATATTTGTAATAAGGAAAAAATGAGATCAAAATTTTTAATGTGGTTATCTATCCAGCATCTTATTTCCAGTTTTTCTGTTTCAAAATGTTCAGTTTACATGCTGTATAACAAAAGAAAAATCAAAAGTTTCATACTCATCATATAGTTTGTATACGGGAGGGGGATATACCAGCGGAGAGTTTTGCTGCGTGGGGATTGAATCTTTTTAATCTGCAGTCCTATCCTATCCATACCTAAAATCCTTTCTTGGAAAGCTTTACACAATTATTACAAGTTGTTCATATTAATTTGAATGAAAACACTGTTTAAAGTGTTCAGTTCCTTTTTCCAGCTGCTATAATTTGTGATTATATGATTCCATGGACATTTTTTCCAAGACTTGTATGTTCATGAACATTTTCTGGCTACCACTTAAAATAATTAATTATAAGCTATTGTGAATGATCTCTCTTTCTCTTAAATTCCAGATTATGCCACTAAATCTTGGTAAGTAATAAGTAAGAGCTTTCTGAGACTAACTGTCAGGGAATGGTGGTATTAATGAAGAGGAACCATATCAGAAAGATATTTCATACAAGGAATTCCACATGTTTGCATTTGCAACTAGTTTTGTAAGTTGCTGTACATGTATAGTGGAGTCCTTTGAGTCTGGTGTGGAATGAAATGTCTTTGATGTGGATTAATTGTCATTGGTGTGAATAGATTACATAAGCATTATAATTACTGGTGTCGACCTATATTTCAAAGATTTCTTCAAAAGTTTGAACAGTTTTGACCAAAATGTGTTTGTTTCTTGGGCCCCTCCCAATCAGTGGTGCTTGTAGAATACAGTCAGAAAAACATGAAATAATAAAACTGACTTAAAAATGCAACATGTGCTATTCATCATTCAAACATTAATATATTTTCAGTTTTTGTTTCATAAAAACAGTTCTTATTGTCCCTCTTTAGAAGGAGCTCATCAAGTTCTTTCCAATATTGGTCATAAGCCCTGATTTGAAAGCAAATAATGGAATTCTTCATTTATTCGGGAAAAGTGTGGAAAGAGTTATCCCTCTATCTCTTGAAAAAGGTAATGGCAGCACTCTATAAACTTTACATTTCTGTCAAAAGTCCACTTGAAAAAGGGGAGGGGGGGGGGGGGGGGGCCTTGGAAAAAATGTCTCACAGCACCAAAAATTCTATAAACCACAAAATCCCCATGACAAATTGACAAAAGATCAATTTATTTATTTGTGTTAGAAGTAAATTGTAGGGTGAAAATATCTCTTGGGTTCAGTTTTCTCTCTTTAGTGATAATAACTAATTCCAACCTTCACATCATTTTTGTGGAACTCTCGGAAAGAGCTTCCCAAGAAATGATGTGAAATGTAGAAATTATCTCATGCTGCAACCAGCTGTTTCCAATTTCCCTTTTATAATTTCTGAAAAAAGTATATCAGGGTTTTTTGCCTTGAGTTTTTTGTCCACATTGGTGTTGCGTTGGAGACTTTTGGCATGCAAACCTCATCCCTTATACACTGTAATAGGTATCTGAAAAAATGGCCCATACAACTGCCCATCCCTTTCAAAGATGTCAATCACACTACCAGCAAAAGAAGCCTTAGTTTAGTACGATATTGCTCATAAATAATTGTTTTGTTGCAATTTATTAGAAAGTGACTGTTGGTGCTCTCCAATGAACTGTAACAAAATATTTTCATATTAATAATTTTTTCTTCTGCTGAGACAGAAACAAATTAGTGCAAACATTATAAAGCCACAAAAGTGGCCTTCAATACTTTTCAATAGAGCCCTGATAGTGGCTTCTTGCACTCAATCAGTCAACTGGCTGAGTGCTGGACGCCACTAGATCATGGCCTTACTGAAAAGTGCTGAAAGTCACTATAGTGGCTTTGCAATCCCTGTGAGGTGTCGCTATTTTTCGGAAATAATAGAAAGTGTATTCGAATGAAATATTTTATTTTCCATCATTGGACAGTGCCAATGGACACTCTCCAATAAATGAAAAGAAACTATTTGAAATAATAAATATTTACAGAAAAAACGACATAATTGTTCGAGTGAACTTTTTCAGAGAAAAAAAATGTCATGTCTCAAAACATCATTTGAAATTGAAAAACACAGCACTGGACCAATTAAATAATTTTATCATGTGCAGGGGATAAAAAATTAAATTTAATCAAGTTTCATTATATCAGTCTAGACAAAATTTATCTATCTAAGTTTTTCTCTTGGTTTTTACTTTATTTTCAGAGGCATTTATAAAAACAATACATGAACTTAGGGTCAGATTTGTAAAGAGACTGAAGATTTACTTGTGAAGTTAAAAAGGCCACTGTCACCTGAATACCCCCCCCCCCCCCACCCCCCACCCCATCATTGCTTGTGATTTCAGCATCACCATGAATATCCAGGCACTTTGGAAAGGTGGCCCATCATAGAATAAGCCTTGGTACCCTAATTTCCTCTCTCTGGGCCCACTTTCATGAGGATCATACGGCTTCCCCAGGGAAATTTATTTTCCAATATGTCAAAGAATGCAGTTTGCTTAATTCTTGGGCAAGGGTAAAGTGTCCACCATCAATTGCTATTTGGTACAGATAACCACAGGCCATAATTATGTCCCGAGATAACATACCTTTGGAAAAAGATGCCCCTCCCCCCCCCCCCGCCAACTAGATCCACCACTCTAACATGCACATACAGTATCAGTTGAAATAAGTTGTAGGATAACTACAAGAGTATTTTTTGATCCCATTCTCCTGTGTTGATAATTCCAGTCCTTGATCTCATTGCTAGAGAATTATGTCAAATAATACAATAATCAACAAAGGAAAAATGTTACTAAAATTCTGTTGTGATTATCCGGCATTTTGATCTGCCCACTTTGTTCTGGTTTCTGATAATCTCTCTCCAAGAGTTTTAGAAATATCAGTGCCTGTGTTTGGGGTGGGAAGGGTGAAGGAGAACACTCCTCGCCCCCTCCCCCACTCCCTCCAAATTTTCACTTCCCATGTAAACTACATTTATTTATGGTGATAGTAACTATATCAATAGAAACTAAATGAATTTCTGATTCTGTCTATTGGATTCGATTGAGGATTTTTTGTAGTTTGCATGTGGATGACACACGACCATGCCCTCCCATCCCCACAACATCCAAATTAAAATATCAAAAGCATGACTAGTAATGTTAATTTTAAATAACTGCATATGTTATGTTACCATGACATCATCATTATGGGTTTTGACATTGTATTTCGATTGAATAAAATATATTGAATGAACTTATGTTGGTGTGTCGTCTTGTGTTGTATTGAGTGAAACAAAAACAGACTTTTAAATTTCCCGCAGTTGTGGCTATAAGTAGACGACCAATGAACGCGCGGCGTTGCATTCATTGCTTCAATTTGCTTGTGTACCGGAATTGAACGGTGGTGGATAGACGTCTCCGTTGTTTCAGTCGATAAAAAGTGAAATAAATGCGAATAAAAGTCCAATTTCGTCAATCTTGGGCTCGAAATCTGAGTGGCTCCGTGAATTACACGACATTTTGTCGTTTATTTGAGCGAGATCGACGAGGTATTCGCTATTTGAGAGATTGTTGAAAATTTCGATCTGGGAAGTGTCATACCTTTACTTTTTTTAGTTTTGATAATATAATATATATTTTATTAAAATTGATAAAACCCGATAATACGTCGGGTGCCTGTGTTTTAGTCTACCCGTGATCGAAAGTTACCGAGTTCGATTCCCCTTTATGATGTCCTAGATGACTTATTTTGTTTCCTTATAAAAAATCGCCCAAGTAAACATGTTTTCCTGGTCGCACGGAATCGAGTATTTGTTAGAAAAACTCTTGTTAAATCCGTTCTCTTGTAAACTCGGACCAAACTAGAGAAACAGAATTTACTGCACCCAGTAAATTCAAGTCTGTGTGAAAAGGGTTAAAGTATCAGGAATAAACTATACAGAAAGAGAATTTATGGAGGCTTATTTTCAGGAGTAAAATATTTTTAAACAAATCAGAAATGGGTTTTCGTTAACAGTATTTACAGATATTCATACTGGAATCAGAACAATTATTTATAAGAAACCAGAAAAGGCATACATGTGGCCAACATTCAAAGGGTTCGATACTCGAATCAGAAATGGACATTTTTGGCTCTGCCCACTAATTTGAGTGCTGAAATACGTTCATAAACTTTAGAAATTCATTAAGGTGTAATAAAATTCATTTCCCAGTATTTCTGAATAATACGCACTTGATGACTTTGGTGACCTCTTTCAGGCAGACCCTTAGGTGACCTGCGTGACCTTGATCCATATTTTGAATTTCCATCAAGTGTCGACTCATTTGGTGTTAGTTTCAGGTCCATTCATCATACCACGATTGAGATATGAGCATGACCCACTTTCAAAAATGTTGGCTACGCCCACTTTTTAACATAAAAATGCATGTATAGACCTCAGGAATGCTTTTTTTTTGGGGGGGAGGGGGGGGTCAAAAAATGTGATTTCCAGCAATTATGAAAAATGCACTTAATGACCCCTAGGTGATTTCCTTGACCCTGACCCATATTTTGAATCTCCATCAAGTGTCGACTCATTTGGTGTTAGTCCCAGGTCCATTCATCATACCATGCTTGAGATATGAGCGTGACCCACTTTCAATTTTTTTGGCCACGCCCACTTTTTTAACGTAAAAATGCTTGTATGAATCTCAGGAATGCTTTGGGGGCAAAAAATATGATTTCCAGCAATTATGAAAATGCACTCAATGACCCCTAGTTGACCTCCGTGACCTTGACCCATATTTTGAACCTCCATCGAGTGTCGACTCATTTGGTGTTGGTCCCAGGTCCGTAGGTCATACCACGCTTGAGATATGGACGTGACCCACTTTCAAAAAATGTGGCCACGCCCACTTTTTTTACATCAAAATGCATGTATGTACGCCAGGAATACTTTAGGGGATTAAAAAAATGTGATTTCCAGCAATTCTGAAAAATGCACTCAATGACCCCTAGTTGACCCCCGTGACCTTGACCCATATTTTGAATCTCCATCAAGTGTCGACTCATTTCGTGTTGGTCCCAGGTCCATACGTCATACCACGCCTGAGATATGGGCCTGACCCACTTTCAAAAATTTTGGCCACGCCCACTTTTTTACGTCAAAATGCATGTGTGTACGTCAGGAATACTTTAGGAGGTCAAAAAAGAATCCGTGCAAAAACAATACTCTGTGTGTTTCAGACAGACTAATAAAGATATTTCTTGGGAGCAGTGTCTGAAGAAACCCGTGTAACTGAAAGTATTATTCACTGACGCAAACTGTCATTATTATTGAATGAATAGCTTCAATAACATTTTGGCCATTCGCAAAGGTTTTAAATGTATAACTTAGAATGACATAATTAGTACACGCTGGCTTAATGCTTCGTGGTCTAGTGGTATTCTAGTTTGCCTGTGATCGAAAGGTACTGAGTTCGATTCCCGTTTATGATATGCAAGATGATTTATTTTGTTCCCTTCTGAAACATCTCTAAAGAAAACATTTTTTCCTTATCGCATGGAGCCGAATATTTGTTACAAATACTCTTGCTAAATCCGTTCTCTTGTAAACTCAAGCAAAACAATAATCACTAACGCAAGCTGTCAATTGTCGCTTTTTCAAATTGTTTCCAATAAAATATGTTTCAGTTGTAAAGTTAAATTTGTATAATTTCGATTAATGGACTGTAGAGCTTCGTGAGTAGTATAGCAGGAGGTTTTCGTGCCTTATTACCCGGAGCTTTGCCAGAGCAGCTAGTGTTAAATTCCCATAGGAACCAGAGCCGTTCGCCGGAGCAACTTTTTCCTTTGGAAAAGTACGGCTCGTTGCAGCTAGTTCCGGCAAGCAGTGTACGTACTGTATATATAGTATGCTATGGTATGTATAGTGATATATGTACGCATGGAGCTATGGGTATATATTATGGGTAAGTGGTGGAAAGATGATGGGAAAATTGGGTTTTCTTGAAAGTTTTTTCCGCGAAACGGTTGACGTTGCTATTGACGTCGTGACGTCATGATACGCGCGCGACGTCATAGAGATGCTGACCACTGTTATTGTCTAGTATACAATCTGACATAACGTTTTTCGGGTCGGGGGGTGTCGGCCTTCTCGTTTGGGTAGAGGGGGTGATATGGTAGTAGTGGTATATATGCATGTAGGTTCCAAGTTAGCCCTTAATACTATTAATCCACCTTATGCTTCATATTATCCTATGTCTGATATAGCTAGGTCAAGCAGTACTGTAGGAATGTGGGTAATGCATGGTCGTCCGGTGTGGTTTTGGCGAGATAGTCCTTGGTGGTTCAGATTGGCAGTATAGGATGAATGGTCTGTTGGCCTATTACCCCTAATACTATTTACCTACCGAATCCTTTGTATTATCTTATGGCTGGTATTGGTAGTTCGTAATGCTATGTCAGGCAGTATTATAATCGTTTGTTTAGAAGTGGGGCTTAGGAGGCATTGAATGTACCGCTGTAGGTCCCTGTTAGTCCTCGGTATTGTTAATCCACCTGATGCTTCATGTTATCCTATGACTGGTATAGGTAGTATGTTATAGCAGGTCAAGTGGAATTTTGGAGTGGGGGTGGGGGAAATGCCTGGCAGTATAGAACAGCAGTATAGTATGGACGATATATACCTCTGTGGTTCCCCCGAAAGTCATTGATACTACTAATCGACTTAATGCTTTATGTTATCCCATGACTAATATAGGTAGTATGCAATGCTAGGCCAAGAGGTACTGTGGGTAAGGGTAATGCCCGATGTAAAAACGCGGAATCCAAATTTTACGGAATGCCTTATATGTATACAGGGGAAATCTGATTCGACCTTGATCAATGTTATAGTCGAGACTGAGATAGGTAGAGCTAGGAAGTAATGGATGATATATGGGGCAGAATAACAGAAGTACACAGATGTAAGGTTTCGACAACAGGTATCCTCCAACAATACCAGACCATAGGTATCCTCAATTTAGTATCCTCGATAGGTATCCTCAAATAATACAATACCTGGGCCATAGGTATCCTCAAATACTGAAATGAGTCGAAGAGTCGTTCGAGGAGTCACTCGAACGAGCAATTGCTCGTTGGCTCATTTGCTCGCTGGGATTCGAGTCGTTCGAGCAATATGTCGAGTCACTCGATCGAGCAATTACTCTAAAGCTCATTTGCTCGATGGGATTCGAGTCATTCGAGCAAATGAGCCAACGAGCAATTGCTCGATCGAGTGACTCCTCGAACGACTCTTAGACTCATTTCAGTATTTGAGGATACCTATAACATGGCTACGTATCAGTTGAGGATACCTTTTGAGGATACTAAATTGAGGATACCTATGATCTGGTATTGTTGGAGGATACCTGTTGTGGAAACCTTACATCTGTGTACTTCTGTTATTCTGCCCCATATATGATCCATTACTTCCTAGCTCTACCTATCTCAGTCTCGACTATAACATTGATCAAGGTCGAATCAGATTTCCCCTGTATACATATCAAGCATTCCGCAAAATTTGGATTCCGTGTTTTTACATCGGGCATTACCCTTACCCACAGTACCTCTTGGCCTAGCATTGCATACTACCTATATTAGTCATGGGATAACATAAAGCATTAAGTCGATTAGTAGTATCAATGACTTTCGGGGGGACCCACAGAGGTATATATCGTCCATACTATACTGATGTTCTATACTGCCAGGCATTACCCCCACCCCCACTCCAAAATTCCACTTGACCTGCCATAACATACTACCTATACCAGTCATAGGATAACATGAAGCATCAGGTGGATTAACAATACCGAGGACTAACAGGGACATACAGCGGTACATTCAATGCCTCCTAAGCCCCACTTCTAAACAAACGATTATAATACTGCCTGACATAGCATTACGAACTACCAATACCAGCCATAAGATAATACAAAGGATTCGGTAGGTAAATAGTATTAGGGGTAATAGGCCAACAGACCATTCATCCTATACTGCCAATCTAAACCACCAAGGACTATCTCGCCAAAACCACACCGGACGACCATGCATTACCCCCATTCCTACAGTACTGCTTGACCTAGCTATATCAGACATAGGATAATATGAAGCATAAGGTGGATTAATAGTATTAAGGGCTAACTTGGGACCTACATGCATATATACCACTATAACCATATCACCCCCTCTCCCAAACGAGAAGCCCGACACCCCCTGACCCGAAAAACGTTATGTCAGATTGTATACTGGACAATAACAGTGGTCAGCATCTCTATGACGTCACGCGCGTATCATGACGTCACGACGTCAGTAGCAACGTCAACCGTTTCGCGGGAAAAACTTTCAAGAAAACCCAATTTTCCCGTCATCTTTTCACCACTTACCCATAATATATACCTATAGCTCCATGCGTACATATATCACTATACATACCATAGCATACTATATATACAGTACGTACACTGCTTGCCGGAACTAGCTGCAAGGAGCCGTACTTTTCCAAAGGAAAAAGTTGCTTCGGCGAACGGCTCCGGTTCCTATGGGAATTTAACACTAGCTGCTCCGGCAAAGCTCCGGGTAATAAGGCACGAAAACCTCCTGCTATACTACTTTCGTGGTCTAGTAGTAATTCAATATATTCAATCACAGACCTGTTACAGTTTTCTGACAGTGTTATTTATTTATTTATTTATTTATTTATTTATTTATTTATTTATTTATTTATTTATTTATTGGTGTTTAAGGTCATATACTTATGCACAATGGCAAATCGTGACCGTGAGAGTTCTACGGGTGGAGGAAGCCGGAGTACCAGGAGAGAACCACCGAGAATCGACGAGCAACTGTCAGCTCCTCAACATTCTAACTCTGTTAAAGCTCCACTCAAGCAGGGTAACAGCGGTTGAAGACATGTGCACCATCGACGTGCAGTACGCCTTAGTACACGGCGTCTTCGTGCTCCCATTGAGGCAACGGTATATTGTTTCTGATTCTTTTCACCAAGTCCGAAAATTCCTTTTCTCCTACTCCTAGTTCAGCTATCCCATCGTCCCGGCTTCCCCATCCTATCCCTAGTTCAGCTATCTCCACTGGGGAAGCCGGGACGTTCGGATAGCTGAACTACCTTTTCTCCAACTTCAACATATCTCCGCTTACGTCCCTTTAGTTTGCGATGTATTTTCTGTACAACTCTCCACATTCTTCTATTCATCCACCAAACCATCCCTTTTTGCCGTCATTAGACCCCCATCATAGGTCGAAGTCTGATGTGACGTTACGGAAGGGTGATATCTCGGCCGATATGAAACTAGCAAAGTAATAACCTCTTTATTTATTAAACCAAAACAAATAATTACAAAATATCTCAGATCTGTTACAGTTTTCTGACAGTGTTATTGTTTATCGTTCTTTTCATAATATTATTATTTATTTATTTATTGGTATTTAAGGTGACATACTTATGCACAATGGCTAATCACGACCGTGACAGTTTTACGGGTGGAGGAAGCCGGAGTACCCGGAGAGAACCACCGAGCAACGACCAGCAGCTGCCAGCTCCCCAGCATCGTAACTCCGCACTGCAGCACAGGCAGGGTTAGTTTGGATGAAGACATGCACATCATCGACGTGCAGTACGCCTTAGTACACGGCGTCATCGTGCACCCATGTGGACATTTGGGGTTAAGTGTCTTGCCCAAGGACACAACGCGGGAGTCCGAATCGATCGCTCACACGGTCACCCATCCGAGAACTAACCGGGCTCGACGTTGCTGAACTTCGGTGATCTGACGAGAACTATTTTTCTTTTCATAAAGTCTCAAGAAGTTTTCTTTTCTCCTACTTCCAGTTGCGCCATCCGAACGTCTCGGCATCCTGACTGGCCGGGGAAGCCGAGGCATTTGAATAGCTGAACCTCCTCTTCTCTCACTTCGACGTGTCTTCGCTTTCGATTCTGAATCTTAGTTTGCGAAGAATTTTCTGTACAACTCTCTTTTTTCTTCTCTTCATCCACCTAATCAGAGGCGGCGGAACCAGAAGGGCACAGGGGACACGTGCCCCTCCACTTTTTCCACAGACATGTTGCGCGGTTACACAATGATTTAAAATGGGCGCAACCAAACGTGCCAATACACAGACATTCCTGGAATTTATTATTTGCAAATCCAAGCAACATTTGGCAAAACAATCCCACTTGCGGTCCGTTTCTTCTACTTCGCCCATCTTGCAACCCGAAGGCTGATTGAAGTAGAAGAAATGGACAAGACAGTGACGGTGGGTGACCACACCGCGGTATCTAAACGAGAGACTACAGTATGTCATTGAACATTTACTGAAATGTGATTGTAACTTTTCTCCCACTGGTCCGATCTATGATAGCCTTGAAAAGTTGTGCCCCTCCATTTTTATCGACCTTCCCCTCCCTCTTCAGGGGGAGCGAAGCTCGATAAACGTGGGGAGGGCGGGGGCACAACTTTTCATCATTTACTACCATTATTACTTCCTCATCACACAAAACTCAGCTTCAAACCTGTCAACCAGACCTGATAACACCAATTATCCTGATGACATTCGACGAGCTACTGTGAACGTTTCGATGCAAACAAATTCGAGGTCTCCATTTGTTACATTAAACCGGTATCGCAGTTGGATGAGGTGTTCGTTATTTTAATAGCAGCACTGAGACAAACTCCTTTGTTGCCATGGGTTCGCGTCTTGTCTGGTCGTTTGAGTGAAGAAAACAATTTCCCGTTTTATGTTGCCTTCAAGTGCTCAGTACAATGTTTATGCGGAAAGTGTGACTTATCCAAGAAAAGCTGTAGATGTTGAATTACTTTTTTCTTGTTTTTCTTCATTGTTGTTTTACAGTTGCTTTTCCAGCTTGATGAAACATATGACCGAATACTGATGTAATCGCGGTGGCGCAATCGATAGCGATGCAGACTCAGAGTCTGGCGATCCGGGTTCAAACCTCACTAGCGGCAACTTAATAATATAAAACATACTGAACACTAAAATCAAACGACATCAAGTTAGTTAAACCTAAATAAACATGAATGTGGTGAGTGAGCTTGAGATAAATAGATCTCTCGAAAGAAGGTAGTGCCTGAATGAATGAATCTGAAAAAGGTGTTATTCTTTCTTACAACATTTTTTCTAAATTTTTTTTAAAAATTTTTTTCAAGCTGCGTGCTTAATTTATTCCGCCTTGTAGCTTTCTCGCTATAGGATGCACCACACTGTTTGTCAGCGTCCTTCAGATTGCGGCATGTGGAATTCGAACCCACGACTTCCAGATTTGGAATCTGACACGTTACCGCTGCGCCAACCGTTCTCTTGCTATGAATACATTTGAACTTGTATTTAAATGTTTATTATTGTAGAGATGGGGAATAAACCGGACGACAACTCCTTTCTAAAATCTGCTTATTCCTTACACAATCTGTCAACTGGATTTGATCTCAGGACCTCTCGCTTGTGAGTCTGACACTTTACCTCTGCACTAACCGTTCACTTACGAATAAACGTTTGAAACTTGTATTTTAGGTTTTAGCATATTTGACCATGGGATTAAGAGCGAAAACAGATAAATGTTTGTGCCAAATCGAAATTTTGAATTAAGTTCTGCTGGTCAGTGCCTTTCGTATTTCATGAGGGCATTTTTTTTCTCTCTTATATATATATTTTTGAAAACTTTGTTGGCTTTGTTTTATTATTAGGCCTACTGTTGTTCGACGTGGGTTTCCATTCCAGAATCAATGTTGTCAACACTTCCACTTCAAAAAAAACAACAACAACAACAACAAAAACCAAAAGAAAACTTATATCAGTCACATTTTCAGTATTACGAACAATAACCCAAGTGTTGGCTGTTATACACTGGCGCGATGTGAATGCTGTGGCAAATTTACATCTTCTGATTTCTTACCCCGTTTGTGATTTGGAAACAGTAAATCTAAGCCTTGCAGCCGAACAAAGACATGAGAACCAGTTAAATTCAGTCCAATGTGTGGGGTGGAACAAATGGGAAATATACCAATACTTTCAATATATTTTCGAACACAAACATTTCGTATTATTCTTCCAAACCATTGATGACGATACTTCACTGAAACGATCTCATCGAATTCGTTCCAATGAAGGGTCAAGAATCAAGATCGAATTATATCAGCCGAAATGTTAGGAAGTTAAAAGTTTAAAAAATAAAAGCTCTTTGGGTGGTAAGGAAAAGGTTAACCTCCTCTAATTTAGAGTAGAATGCATCGAAAAAATGCAGAGATTAGAATCCTCAATTACATTCTCAGCACAAACAATTTCGCCCTTTGTCGAGTTTTTATTTATTTCAAATGATGTGTAAAAAAGAGGGAAAGTGATGTCACCTACACGTCGTTGATGGCGAGGGGATGGGGCATCATTGATGAGTCATACGAATTGCTCCCAGTCGAGGAAGGGCACCAAAGCAGGCTGATGTTCCTATGCCAACCTTCTCACCAACAAATTAACTATTTACCTTACACAAGCTATAAGACGACACTTGCAAACATGTTCTTGAAGAAATAAAAAAAATCATTGTTGCAAAAAAAAGTCATACGAATTGCTCCCAGTCGAGGAAGGGCACCAAAGCAGGCTGATGTTCCTATGCCAATCTTCTCACCAACAAATTAACTATTTACCGTACACAAGCTATAAGACGACACTTGCAAACATGTTCTTGAAGAAATAAAAAAAAATCATTGTTGCATCAAAAACCTAGTTTCTGACATATCGATGAGCTCGTTCCAATGTAGAGTCAAAAGGTGTTTTGAGGCAAAAAAAAAAATAAATAAATAATAATAAAATTTGAATTGCGATTTTGTGCCCTATAACCTAATACGGGGTTGCGAATGTGACTTAGTCATAGGTACTGGAAGTGACATTAACTGGTGGAGTGCAAAATTATTTTTGGTCGCCAAAATTTGTTCGCATGTCTCTGCCTTGTTACAATTTTTGGGAGAGTGTCACTACTCTCCTATAAATTATAACAAGGCAAATCCATACAGCCTGCATAAATTCAGTTCAAAGATAATATGAAGCTTTGTGTGGGGCCTTGACATTGTCATTTCTTCAAAAACACAGAATTGATAGCCCGCTCTTGGTGACTTTGATTGTGGTGATCTTATACCCGATGTTCTTGAATGGAATCCAGCGGTAAATTGTTGTTTGTCGGGATTTAACTGGTGGAGTGCTGGAAGCCCATATTTAGGCTTTACTCTAAAGTGCAGGTACCACCTCTCAAAGGCTTCATATTCAGTGGATAGAATGCTCAAAAGATAACTGTAACATCAAAAGGGCAAGTCGGGGTGCTTGAACAATAAACACGATCTGTTCCCTACTAGAAATATAAACCTGGCTCTTTTCAACAAAACATACCCCCATAAATTGGAGTGGTCACCTTATTATTGATTTCTTGGAGCCTAGCCTTATTAATCAATTCTTCAAATGGAGTCAAGTCTGCTATAAAGTAGCCATGACTTGATTTTATAAGAAATTGATGAAAGACACAAAAAAGGTTAGATTTAAAAAAAACAAACTTTGAATGGTTTGGTGGTTGATTCCCCACGTAACATTCCTGAGTTGTGCCCACCAACTTTATCGAAGCAATAATTTACAATAAGCAATAAAAGATTGCAGTGTGTTTTTGTTTACAATTCCTACCAAGAATGGGCACCGTTTTTTTTTAAATTCCGTAACGCGAGAACTGAAACAACTGAACATTAAAACAGCTCACTTCCAGAAAATACCACAGCTCTTGAATTATAAACTCCTATGAATTCAACACACTGTAGCAATATAAAACACCCCCACACACTTGGCCGATAAACAGATTAGAGATATGTCTGCTGAGTGTGAGCTAAATTATAATTTCTGTGCAAATAATTTTATGCCAGCAAACGATGCACGTGCTTTCCGTGCTTCAGCAAAAAAAAAATCCCTTGTTTTCTGATACAAAACAGCTTTGAGATTAAGGTGTTGTTGTTGAGGTGTGATGGCGCGGTTGGATCAACTGCAGCTTATTGTAATTCATTCTTGACTTCATACACAACTCGGTATTCTGTCCGCGTGAGTTCGAATCCCGCATGATAATTTGTTTAACCTTTTTTTTTTTTATTATCTTTCAACAATTCCTTTTTTCTCAAATTTAAGCCTTCCAAATGCAATTTAAGCTATTGATTTATCTTCTTGTCGTATTTGTTAAGGAAGTACAAACATTCGGTGGTGTTCTTAAACAATACGTCTCATTTGGCCCTTGCGGCTTGGTTAAAAATGCCGTAAGTCGGTGGCGCAGTTAGTAATTCACCAACTATTTTTAACAGCAACACATTGCTGACCTGGATTCACACGGGGTTGATTCCTAATATTATAATTAAGAACTTACTGGTCACATGTCATTTATGTTATATAAAGTGAGAATACTAAGATAAACGTAATTAAAATAAAATCATAAATGAATCCACGCAACGAATACATTCGTTGTTCATTAGTTCTTCACATACAATATCTTCGTTAAATGGTTTATTTCGACTGTATCTGTACGATCTATTTATTCCGTTCACGACTGTAAACAGAGACAAAGGATTTGGGGGAATCGAGACCCCGAGTGAGCAAATAGCGTCTCGGTATCATAATTTTGCAGCCAATTTGCAAGCTGTTTTCGATTTTAGGCTGAATACTCTCTAAACTTGCGATCAGAAATGTCTTTTTGTCCGAATTTTTGTTTTGAGTTTTCTCCCTTAGTTCAAGTCGTGACTTGGGTGATCGAGACTACTTGTGACAGGGAAGCGCCTGGACAACCCCTAATAATTTCTTCACTCTAAAAGACGAGCGACTGAAAAGGATTATTCATTAAAATCTTTGGTTTTATAGTTATTTATTTGTTTATACTAATAACAATTACGTAAAACAGAAGCTTTCATCAAGAGTTTGAGGTTTAAATTAGTTTGACAAGCAAGATGAAATTGAATTCATTTTTCACAAACAAACTAGAATCACGTAAAACTTCAAAAATGCTTTCAACCATCAAAGGCTTTTAAATACTGGAAGCTCTAATATTTATAGGCTGTTTGTTATTTCCCAGTCAACATTTTTTTGTCACGAGCATTGAACTTCATCAAGCGCAAAGTGCTTCGCCGGGGAATCGAACCCAGGACCCCCAAGATTAAAACACAAACATTTCAAATTACCACTGAGCCAATACAACGCGCATAAAATTATTTTTAAAATATAGCGTGGTCAATATATTTCATAGCAAGCAAGCACAACAAAATGCAATCATAGTTTGCGTCAGTGGGTCATATTTTGAGTTTCTCGTTTTATACAGACACTTGTTCCAAAAAAAATCATTTTTACTCGTCAGATATTAAATTTAAAAAAGAAAAAGCAATTCCACTTCCTTTTCGCAAAGGGGAATCGAACAAGGAACCTTTCAGTCGTGGTTATATTGAAGTACCACTAGACCACGAAGCTCTACAGTCCATTAATCGAAATTATACAATGTTAACTATACAACTGAAACATATTTTATTGGAAACAATTTGAAAAAGAAATAATGACAGCTTGCGTCAGTGATTATTGTTTTGCTGGAGTTTACAAGAGAACGGATTTAACAAGAGTATTTATAACAAATACTCGGCTCCATGCGATAAGGAAAAAATGTTTTCTTGGGAGATGTTTCAGAAGGGAACAAAATAAATTAACTTGCACATCATAAACGGGAATCGAACTCGGAACCTTCCGAACACAGGCAAACTAGAATACCACTAGACCACGAAGTATTACATCCAGCATATACTAATTATGTCATTCTAAGTTATACATTTAAAAAATATTGCGAATGGCCAAAATGTTATTGAAGCTTTTCGTTCAGTAATAATGACAATTTGCGCCAGGGAATATTATTTTCAGTTTCAAGGGTTTCTTCAGACCCTGCTCCCAAGAAATATCTTTATTCGTCACACATTTCACAAAGAAAATGCAAGTCAACTTTCTCTTCGCAAAGGTGAAGCGAACGCCGAATCTTTCGGTCGTGATTTTATCAAATTACCACTGGGCCACGAAGCACAACAAGCCTCTAACAGCAATTATACAACAGTAACAATACAGCAGAAACACATTTTATTGGAAACAACCTGAAAAAGCAACAACGGCAGCTTGCGTCGGCAATTCGTATTGTTTTGCCTGAGTGAAAACGAGAACGAATTTAACTAGAGAAACAGAATTTACTGCATCCAGTAAATTCAGGTCTGTGTGGAAAGGGTTAAAGTATCAGGAATACACTCTACAGAAAGAGAATTTATGGTGGCTTATTTTCTGGTGTAAAATATTTTTTAACAAATCAGAAATGGGTTTTTGTTAACAGTATTTACAGATATTCATACAGGAATCAGAACAATTTTTATAAGAAACCAGAAAAGGCATTTGTGTGACCAGCATTCAAAGGGTTCGATACACGAATCAGAAATGGACAATGAACGCAACCCACATTGAAATAATGGCTCCACCAACTTCAGATCTGTCATCTGTCATTCAGATGGAACGGGTGAAAAAAACATAGATGAGTGCAAACTGGTTATTGTTAACCTGCATGCCAAAATGCATCGAGATAGGACGATCCGTATTTGAGTTGTCGCGCTGACAAAGGGTGCATAGACTCTATATCGGAGATATTGTCATAAAAACCTTAAAAACCCCAAGAGCTCATTTGAAGGTCTACTCTTAAAAGGGCATCTAGTGACCTAAACAAGGCATACATAAAACTAGAACTTCTCTAATAAATTAATTTTAAACAGTCATAGCACTAACACAGTTAACAGTACAGTCAGCTATGTCAGTATTGCATATTTTACCGGCATCCTGACAGTATTGTGATAGGTTTCAATAACAAATCTTCAGTGTAGTTTTACAATTACATGTACACCGGAATTCTTCATGATCAAGTTGTTTGTTTTTATATTAACTTGGTTGGGGAATTAATTCTGTACAATGAGATTAAATAAATAGATCATGTTATTGTATGTGGCAGTCACAGCTTACTCCCTAACTGCTTTTTGTGAAATTCTTTCACGGAGAAAATATTCATACAGGAATCAGAACAATTTTTCTAAGAAACCCGAAAAGGCATATATGTGCACATCATTTATAGGGTTCGATCAAGGAATCAGAAATTGACATTACTACCGCTGCCATCTGAATAATGAGATACATGTATAATCTTCAGAATTGCATTAATTGGTATAAAATGAAATTCCTAATAGGTCGCAAAAATATGCATTTAATGACCTTTCTTGACCGTATAGAGGTGGACCACATTTTGAACCTCCAGCAAGTTTCAACTCATTTGGTGTAGGTGCTATTTCTATAGGTCACACCAAGCCTGAAGTATGAGCAAAAACTACTTTGTAACCAGAGAAACCCCGGCTTTGGTGTGTGGCACATCCTCCCATGGTCCTTTATAATTGTGTGAAGTTTGATGACTGTGGCCCTAACAGTCTTCGAGTTATTGGCTCGGGCACACACACGCGGACGGACACACGCACACTTCAATCACTATATGCCACCCGACTTTAGTCGGGGAGGGGGGGGGGGACATAAACAGAAATCTTTGAGTCCCAGAGTGGGTCTGACTGAACCCACAAATATTTGTTCTCATAGCACAGTGATAACAAAGGCATCCAAAAATAGACAAAACGGCATTCGCGTTCGAACTGTCATTTTTTACCACACGGGATTGATTTGGGCGGAGGGATAATATTGAACGAGAAGCCGAACGCGTATACTGTTCTGTATTTATTGCACGCCTACAGTTTACTAAAAAAATATTGATCGATTTTGGCGGAGGGATAATACTGAACGAGAAGCCTTCGGTCTTTGGCAAATTATTGCCAACAATAACAAAAACGTAAAAAAAGAAATAAATAGTCCACGCACGTGACCCGCTTTGTTCAAGGACAATACAAAACATATGTATCGTTCGCTTCGATTTTTGCAGAAAAAGCGTGTATTTTATGAAAATAAATGCATATGCGTGCAATACAGGCTGTTAGGTCACGTGTCAATATAAAGCCACCTACCTGGGGTCATTTGGACAGGTAGGGGCTGTTTTCCACGAACTAAGACTCGGCGAATCATGATTCTTGCTTGAATCGAATACGACAAAACAATTCACACTGAATCGGATTGTATTCCAAATATTGGCTTCTGTGGTACTGGCCATCGGGAGGCTGTATCTCCCCTGGACCTATAAATCAGGCTGTACTTATTACGGTATAAGAGTGTGTAGTAGTCTACTAGAGCTGCAACGATTAATCGTGATACGTTTGAATCGCGATACATTGCTGTTCACTGTGTATCGAAATACAATAAATATAAACAATATCATGAAAAACAACTTCTTGAATTTTTTAAACAGAGAAACCCTGTTTTTTTGCTTACCAACAATGATAGTGATAAATATGCCATTAAAGGAATTAATCGGTTAACCAAAATTTGGTGAATCTAGTAATATCTAGGGGGCATATAGAATATGATTCGCTGCATCATCCGAGCACTGCAGCTACAAGATGTGGGCGATCACCAGAGGGGATGCCCCTCTCTCATTGGAGGGGGGTCTGGGGCCTTTCGCCGGGAAAAATTTTGAAATTCGAGACAAAAAAATTTCCTTTACTTTGAGTCCGTTTGTGTCCATAATTTATGAGTTGTGAAAGGCATCGATCAATAATAAGGCCACAATGTGGACTAACAAGTTTTGAAAGGCATCAATAATAAGGCCACAATGTGGACCAAAAAGTTCTGAAAGGAATCAATAATTAGGGCCTAATTATTGATGTCTTTCACAACTTATAAATTATGGACACAAACGGACTCAGAATCAAGTAAATTAGATATTAAAATTTCTTGCCTAATGTTCCCTATATGGGTGAACATGGGAGGGGAGCACGGCAGAAATTGCGTCCAAGTCATCCTGGATCCGTTGTGTTTTGAACATTTATTCTCCTCCACGCCCTCCAAACCGAAATTCAAATGAGCTTCCGTCCTCTCTGCCAAATAGCGGGGATTAACAATAATACACTTGTCGCTTAATCGAGAAGGGGAGACATTCTCAGCCCTCTATCCCGGTTAAAGAGAGCCATTTTAAGGTTTGTGGTTCCTGGGTTACTGAAGACGAGTTTCACTTTGTTATGGAATGTATCGCGGACGACAAAATGCGAAAAGTTCTCTTAAAAGAAATAAATGAGGAGATTGAAAACTTTCAATATATGGATATAAAAGGAAAATTTAACCTGATTGTCAGGACACCTGAGGCCCCGTAAGGCCTGGGCTGACGTGGGGTTATTTAGTCCCGCTGATGAAATTGCGGGAAAATTAGACCGACGTGGAGAGTCGGAATCCTGGTGCCGCGAACTCGGCGCTGGGAGCTGAGTTCGACCGGCGCTGTGATTTCTCCTCTGGCAAATTGGCCTAAGATAGGTTCGATTTCCGTTAGGTGTGATTCCTAATCACTTCAGGCTGCGTAATGGAAAGAATGATTTAAAGTAACAACGATTCTTTTATTTACACATAAAAATAAAGCCGTTTCAATATTTCAACAATCAACAATTCGATTCTTTTCACAGAAAATTGGTTGCTAGGGTTAAAAAATTCCCAACAATTATATAGTCATTCTATAGCCCTGTACTGGCACTATAGTCTAAACACTGGAAATGTTACTACCGTGAGCTCACCATAAGAGCTTCACAAATCAGAAATTATGTTACGGAGAGCTCGCCATAAGAGCTTCACAAATCTGAAATGTTATTACCGTGAGCTCGCCATAAGAGCTTCATCCGCTTAGGCTCAAATGTCAACGTCTGCGCGTAACTGTACCTCTGGCTGTCGGAGGGTTCCGACCAGCAATGTTCGTCATCTATAAAGCCACCGTACTTCTGATTTGGGTCAGATATTGTCTACTCATACCTTATGTGCCTTTTGAAAGTCCTATTGAAATGTTCACTGTTCCTGGTTGAATTCACGATTCACAAATGCCCCTTTTTGTGCTAGGGCGAAATTGTCACTCACACCGATCTTCAGTCGGTATTACGATGCTTCGACAGCAAAACAAACTACTCCCAACGCAATCAGTCTGACGCTTCAAAGGGTTAATACGCACAATACAATTAACCTACACTTCTGACTATTGCAGGCTGATACCTGCTACTCGACAATCTAAACTTTAACGTTTCACCTTGGGTTTTCCTTCTCAACGAATTTGGCACTGTAGCCGCCTATCAACCTTAAGCTAATCAATCGTGGAATGCCCTGTCTGGCGATTCCAGCCGTTTCAGGGTCCTGTGATCAAAGGTACCCCTATGCCAGGAAACAGAGTCCGCCTGCCCTGGACTTCACCAACGTGTGTGTGACCCCAAGTGTGTGTCTAATGCTCTGCTCTTCAAGGTATATATACTTTTTACCCTAAACTGTCAGGTGGACAGACGCTCATCTGTCCATCTGCCAAAACGGTGGGAGATGAGTATATCGAGGCAGAATCAATACAAGTCATCTCGCGCGTGACTTAACGGTGATTTCACTTGTCGAGAGAACCGATTCGTTCCTGCCAGTCATTGCTGTACTAATGATCAGGTGACGACACGATAGACATTTCTATCTTTTAGAATCTCGTTTCTCAATTGGCCGTGACGATATCCTGCCACCAACCGATTACGTCTCGTAAGACTCGCGACTACTGTAAAAATTAAATGAGATTAGACCTTATCTAACATACCGTTTCTCCCCTGGGTCCCTGCCCTGAAGCTGGATATACACCACGTGTGTTTTTTCCATGTCCAGCTTCACAGAGAAGTGCAATTCACGTAGGTTTTTCGCCTTGATGCGGAATATCTTTTGAACTTACAATATCTCTATATATGAGGCCCCTTGCCCCTATATTTAGGCTGGCTTTGCTCTGACACTGATAATGCGAAACAATATTCTCCGGCTAGGTAATCCCATCTGTAACCCGATCCGTTGCATCTTTCAGCATTGGAGAGTTGAGCTCACAAAATAAAAAAAAAAAATCGAAAATCAATGGTTTCGCGCTCCGGTATGGGAAAACCCCTTTCGACCCTCGTTAGCAGTATATTGTATACGCCTGGAACTTAATTAACCCTTTACCCAACGTAACGGCAAAAACCGGCCAGCGCTATTCTCAAAAATCGTCAATTAATTTTCAATATTTTTTTCATTTTTTGTCTCAAAAACATAGGTTATGACCCCTCGTTGGAACGAACTCGACGAGCTCGTTCCAACGAGGGGTCCAACGAGGGGTCATAACCTATGTTTTTGAGACAAAAAATTAAAAAAATTAGTTATTCAAGAATTTGTTTTGCAAGTGTCGTCTGCTTTTCATGTTAAGTAAAGGGTTAAGCACCACCTGAAATGTTTCATGACAGTGAAGTTGTAGTTACTGATTATCATGTTTTGGTGATTGCTATGTTTTGCAGTACATTTCATCTAGTGAAACATGATATTTCTGGTTGATAGCGTACCCCAAACACATTCCACGTCCACGTGAAGCATGCTTCCCACGAATGTCACAAAAAACTATCATCCACATGCAATATCTGGGTATAAAACAAGAAAATTTGTCACTTCTTTTATCAATAAATGTTGACATGGCAAGGAGGAGACTGTCAGAAGCACTAAGATGGCAAATCGTTGGCATGCATGCAGATTGCAGCCCGCATGTTATTCAAAGCTGTTTGGAAGACAACTTGGCTATAGCCATTCTAACATCTGTCCGAAAATATCAACAAACCAACGATGTTAAAGGCCGGCCAAGGCCTCGACAACCCTAAAATACCTCTCCTCGGAAAGATCGAAGTCCAGAAGGGTTATCAAGCGTCCAGCTATGTTCGAACAGCATCAAAGACGACGTTTGGAGTGGTGTATGGCACGACAACATTGGAATCTCAGGAAGTGGAGAAGAGTCCATTGGTCAGATGAGAGTAGGTTCCTGCTTCGCGTCACAGGTGGTCGCGTGAGAGTGTGGAGACATTGAAATACTGCTTACGTACCAGGAACATCAGACATACTATTCCCTATGGTGGAGGATCAGTAATGATCTGGGGATGCCTCTCTCATGATTGTAAACTTGATATGGTGACTGTACGTGGGAATTTCAAAGGTCATAAGTACATCCGAGACATTCTCAGTCCGGTTGTCATGCCTCATTTTGACAACCACCCGTTAGCTACTCTCCGTGTATTCATGAACGACAATGTAAGGCCACGTCGTTCCTATGCTGAGAGCACTCCTTTCAGAACAACGCTATTACAACACTACCTTGGCCTGCAATGATCCCCCATTTGAATTCCTTAGAACACGTCTGGGACCTTCTTGGACGTCGTGTTCAAGCATGGGATCCGCCTGTACAGCGTTTGGCCGATTTGGAAGCTGCATTGCATGAGGAGTGGCAGCAGTTGCCTCTGGGTCATATCAGGAGGCTCACTGGTAGCATTAGGGGGGTTCAGGCTGTCATCCGGGCACGTGGTGAATACACTCGCTATTGACGTCAGGCACTGCTATTGGGTTCAGGAGAACACAAGTTACATTTTTTGTCAGTTATTACCGGCATTGTTTCATCATGGACCGTTCCAGCATCGTACTTGTCGAGAAAACATTTTTCCATCAAAAATATTAGTGACAGATATGTGTAATTAGCGCCATTAAAATTTCCATCATCGTGTTGTCTTTAATTTGACAATAGACCATTCTTTCCGCAAACAATCACTTTTGGCCATCTGAAAGATAGCATGAAAGTAATGACAGTTTCTAATAACACCATTGCGAAAAAAAACATGGGGTGCTTAATTAAGTTCCAAGTGTATATATTTAACATGCCCGGGCGTGGAAAAGTGACAAGGTATTTAGCGACGCTTGTATCTTCTGCGGTTTTTCTTTGGGAGAGAAGGTTGGGTCGGAGAAACTGTTGCAGTTGGTGTTGTAGGAGGAGTGCCAAGTGTTGACCTGGTTTATGCGGTCTTGTCCTTGAACCTTCAGGTGTGTTTGTGGTTGTTGGGTTTCGATTGTCATGCATCTTGCCCATTTCGTGGGTGGGTATTTGGGTGAGTTCCAGGGATTTGGTTGTTTCTTGTTTGATCCCTAGCCATGTGAGTGTTTGAAGTTGTTGCAGATGTGATCGCAACTCCTTATCGTAGACCTCCTTTCCCAAGAACACCTCCACGAATTCTGCGGTGCTCGCCTCCCGTTCAGGGTTCCGGCCTGGAAAAGATGAAGGAGTAAGAGTTGGAGGTTTGTATGAATCGTCGTCCGAATCAACTGCATGCTCCAAAGACTGATCGCCCTCCTCATATCTCCTTCTCTGACGAGGATGGAGCTGATTCAGCGATAGACCTCACGCCTAGCGATCCTGTGTCCTCCAGACTCCCCCCCTGTAAGATGGGTACTTGGTTGGACGTGTCAGGTATCGACCTTTCGACACCATCGCTTTCCACCTTCTCTTCCTTCTCCCTCTTTTTCCTTTCCAGGATGGTGGGTATAACGTTGTCTGTCGGAGGGTCTCTTATTCCTTTTCTTTTTCCTCTTCTTTCCCTCATCTGTCGGATCCCGAAATATCATCCAACAAATCCGAGTCACTTGGAGGGTAATCCTTGCGGGAGGAGATTCCCCTAGGAAAGGTACTACACCTCTCCAAAGACTCTGGATCTTGTGTTCTTTCAAAATCCACTGCGAAGTACTTGGATAAGTGGCAACAAGAGCGGCCTTCGGGCTTATCAGTGTCTCTTGAATTGCAGTTGGTAATTCCATCTGAGTCTCCGATGTGTACTGCTCGGAATCCAATGTGCAAGTAAAAAAAAAAATAATTCAGAATCAAAATAAATAGCTTTTGCGCGCAGAGACGGTGTGGGGCAAGCCCATTGCGACCCTCATTGGCTGTATAATTGTAATGTTGTATCATGTCTTAGCGCGGAAAAGATGGAAAGTGGCGGAGTGTTTAGCGGCGCTTGTGTCTTCTGTGGCTCTTCTTTGGAGAAGGTGGCTGGGTTGGAGAGACCGTGGCAGTCGTTGTAGGACTATTGTTGGGCTAACATTGACGGTATAATCCTGGCCGCGTCAGGTGTTTTTAGTTGTGGCGTTGTTCCATGATCTCCATTGCTAATCTGGTTCTTTCTTTGGGAAGTACTCTGGTTTGGAGGAGACGGTTCTGTAGGAGTTGGAAGGGTTTGAGTGACAACGTCCGGAACCACATCCTGAACCAAGGATAGGTCTCCCTCCTCCATCTCATTTTCCGAAGAAAGATGAGTTGGGCTGGAGATTTACCTGTTCCCTAGGGACCCCCCCCCCCCCCCCCGTAAGGAATGTGCCGGGCTAGACATGGACCGTTCAGGGGTACATAGTATGGCCCTTCTGAACCCCCCCCCCCCCCTCTGCCTCTTCTCTTTCCGTGTTTTTCCCCTCGACAAACTCCGACGGTCGATGGGCACCACAGCGTCTGGTCCCTTCCTTCTCTTCTTCTTTCCCCTGTTTACGGCTTTCGGTGGTTAAATTGACGTCCAGCAAGTCCGAGTCACTTGGAGAGTAACCACCGCATGCAGAAATCCCCCTACGAAAAGTACTATACCTCCCCAATGGCTCTGGTTCGGTTATTCTCGAAAATCCACTGATAGGGGAATGTTTGCCTTTGCGCACTAGGATACTCCAAGTGGTGGCAAAGCCAGCCTTCAGGTCTACCAGTGGTTTTTTTTTTTTGTTTTTTTTTTGGATCTCAGTGGGTACTTCCACATGAGCAGCTGATGGTGTAAACACGGTGCGAGAGTGGGATGATGATGATGAATGAGATCAAATGGTTTTAGCGCGCCGAAGGCGCGCAGGGACGGTGTGGGGCAAACCCCTTTCGATACTCTTTAGCTGTGTGATAAAGTCTTGTCTGGCAGTGGCAAATGTGGAGGAGTTGAGGCGTTTAGCGTCGTTTGTGCTTCTTCGGAGGTGAGTTGGCTGGTGTTTCCTTCGCTGTTGTTTCCCTCTTAAGTTTTTCTCTATACCATTCGTGAAAGAGAGGGTGCGGATCTTGAATGCCTCTGGTCGGCTGTGATACATTGATCTGAAGTCTTTTTTGGTTTGTTCATCGTATCCTTTTTATCTGATTTTGTTGAATTCTAAGAAGTCATCGACTGTCCCCTCAAAGTTTAGCTTCAGTTCTCCAAACTTTTGTATGATCATCCTATCTATCCGGTCGATAAAGTCCCCAAGTGATTCTAGCTTTGGTTGTGGTGATTTGGTTGCTGGTTCCTGGGCCTGACTTCCGAGTACCGAAGAGAGAGGTGAGTGGGTGTCGGAAAGCAGCGAGAGAGCAGCTTCCATTTCCTCCTCAGTCTCCACAGGACTTTCCTCATTCATTGATACCGACTAGGGAGCCGGCAACTGATTGGGTTTGTCTGTGGGAGGGGAAAAGGCGACCGTCTCTGGCTCTTTCCTTACCTCACTCTTCTCTTTCTTCGTCTCCAAGAAAGCCTCCAGGCGTCGGGCATCCCTCCGTCTGGTGCATTGACTCTTCTTCTTTTTCATCTCGCTCTTCTCGCTCTTTCCAGGGCCTCCAGACTTCTTCGGGTGAGGATCAGTGTGAGAGGGATTCCTCTTCACAAGGGTACTACCTCTCCCCGAAGAAGGCGGTGTGATCTTCTGTGTCTTCTCTGTCTCGAATTCCAATGTCATCTGGACATTCATTCCTACCATCTGGATAATCCATTTGATAGGACAAGAAATGTCCAGAGCTGTCAAGGCTTTCTTTCCTGAACTGTCTTGGTGGTATTGCCAAGTTTTCCATAATTAGTAGCTGGTTTTCACACGTCTTCACACTCTGAAGTCAAGAGTGAATGAAAAAATGATTTTCACATGTCTTCACACTCTGAAATCAAGAGTGAATGAAAAATGATGTTATGTGACTGATGGATGATGAACAAGAAACTACAAATATCAACATAAAGGAACGACAATTGTTCCTTTATGTTGATATTTGTAGTTTCTTGTTATGTACTTTTAACGCCTTTTTCTGTTGAATGTTTCCTTCTATTATTGCTAGTGTTTTGTCTTCGCAATCTGCCTCACTATAGGTGTTAATGGCTTGAATAAATCCTAAAATCTTATGTCATCTAAAAGTACTGAAAGCCGTTAGTAAAAGTACCAGGATTTACGAAATGATCACCCTTATCCCAATGGCGCCATTATAGGTACCATATTTTCTATGGGAATTCCAATAGGAAACTCGAGTTATTATAGCCTCAAGGTCGTTGCTTATAGGTACTAGTACCCACAATACCATTAACATCGGGGGGGGGGGGGGGGTGGTTATAGGTACCAGAAGTCCTTTGGGAATTCCGGGAAGACATTTCGCAATAGACTGCAAGATCAAGGGAAACAAGTGTTTGACCACCGAGGTGGTATTAGTCCCCTACGGCGCTTTTGTGACATAAGGTGTTTTTGTCACAGAAGACACTAGAGTATATAAGCATCTTGGATTTTAAAAAAAAAATATTGAGCGTGCATAATCCCCTCACAACCCTTTATCCATGTACCATATATGAAAGGCGTAGCTTGAACCATGTTGGAGGGAGGGGTGGTAACATAAAATAGAGAAAAAAGCTTAAAAAAACACAACAAAAATGGCCGCCATTCTGCCATCTTGGATTTTGAAAAATAAATATTGACTGTGCATCATCCCCTCAGAACCATTTATCCATGTACCAAATATGAAAGGTGTAGCTTGAAGCATATTAGAGGGAGAGGTGGTAAAAACAGACAGACAGACAGACGAACAGACAGACAGGTGTTAGATTTTGAAAAAAAAATATTGAGCGTGCATAATCCCCTCACAACATCCTTATTCCATGTACCATATATGAAAAGTGCACCTTGAACCATGTTGGAGGGAGTAGTGGTAACATAAAATAGAGAAAAAAGCTTAAAAAACACAACAGAAATGGTTGCCATGGCGCCATCATGACTTTTGAAAAAAAAATATTGAACGTGCAACATCCCATTACAACCCTCTATTCATGTGCCAGATATAAAAAGTGTAGCTTGAACCATGTTGGAGTGAGGGGTGGTAACATAAAATGGAGAAAAAAAGCTTAAAAAACACAACAAAAATGGCCGCCATGCCACCATCTTGGATTTTGAAGAAAAAAAATATTGAACGTGCATCATCCCCTCCCAACCCTCTATCCATGTGCCAAATATGCAAAGTGTAGCTTGAACCATGTTGGTGGGAGGGGTGGTAACATGAAAATAGAGAAAAAAAAGCTTAAAAAACACAACAAAAATGGCCGCCATTCCGCCATCTTGGATTTTGAAAAAAAATTTTTGAGCGTGCATCATCCCCTCAGAACCATTTATCCATGTACCAAATATGAAAGGTGTAGCTTGAACCATGTTGGTGGGAGGGGTTGGTAACATCAAAATAGAGAAAAAAAGCTTAAAAAACACAACAAAAATGGCCGCCATTCCGCCATCTTGGATTTTGAAAAAAAAATTTTGAGCGTGCATCATCCCCTCAGAACCATTTATCCATGTACCAAATATGAAAGGTGTAGCTTGAACCATGTTGGTGGGAGGGGTGGTAACATCAAAATAGAGAAAAAAAGCTTAAAAAACACAACAAAAATGGCCGCCAATCCGCCATCTTGAATTTTGAAAAAAAAATTTTGAGCGTGCATCATCCCCTCAGAACCATTTATCTATGTACCAAATATGAAAGGTGTAGCTTGAACCATGTTGGTGGGAGGGGTGGTAACATCAAAATAGAGAAAAAAAGCTTAAAAAACACAACAAAAATGGCCGCCATTCCGCCATCTTGGATTTAGAAAAAAAAATTTTGAGCGTGCATCATCCCCTCAGAACCATTTATCTACCGAACCAGTCGCTGAAATGGTCACCCATCCAACTACTAACCGCGCTCGACGTTGCTTAACTTCGATGATCTGACGAGAAACGGTAACCGCTACGCCACCGCGCCCCCAACTATATTCTCTATATATGCGACCATTATAACCTTCGTGAGAAAAAAATATGATCATATCACTTTAATTTTGGCATTCAGATTTCTTTTCCGTTATCTTTGGTTAAAATTTCCAAAATTCTCGCACCAATCCAAATCATGATTGTGCGCTCAGAAATTGTTAGTTTGGCCTTCGCTTTACCCAACACGAACAGCAGACGACACTTACAACATTTCTTGAATAACTGAAAATTTCTCAACGAGCTCATTCCAATAAGGGTCCATAAGAGTGTTTTGGGGACAGAAAATGAAATCGCAATAAAACTTGAATCGCGATTTTGTGAATGATTCTCCGGGGGGTGGGGGGGGGGGGTGGGGGGGGGGGGAGTTAACCCTTTCAACACTGGCGCCCTGGAAGATATCACTTCAGGCAATACTGTCAACGGCGAAATGTCGAGCTGTTGGATTGAATTATTACAGACCCTTGCTTCAGATGTTTGGCACCACATATCGCCTGCTCGTCCACTACCATTTTTTTCTTCTCGCACTAATTTATGCACACCGAGTTGAAAGGGTTAAGTCTGATTTGTCCTGATTGTGATGACCCAAGTCCCGGCTGACTAATATTCCAACCACATCACCACACCATCAAGGTACATGCATGTAGTAATCGTAACACAACTTCTTATTTAATTAACATACACCCAGCCGAAACTCCAAATTGGTCCCGACAGCTTCAGTCGATAACAGACTTCCATTTGTATGACCGAGAAGGGGGCGCAGTGGCGTTGCGGTAACCGGTTCTCGTCAAATCACCGAAGTTAAGCAACGTTGAGCCCGGTTAGTCGGTGGATGGGTGACCGTCTGAGCGATCGATTCGCACTCCCGCGTTGTGTCCTTGGGCAAAGCACTTAACCCCGATTGTCCACATGGGGACACGATGACGCCGTGTACTAAGACGTACTGCACGTCGATGGTGCGCATGTCTTCAACCAATCTACCCTGCCTGTGCTGCAGCACGGAGTTACGATGTTGGGGAGCTGGCAGTTGCTCGTCGTAGCTCGATGGTTCTCTCCGGGTACTCCGGCTTCCTCCACCCGTAAAACTGTCAACGACACGATATGACCTTGGCTGTTGAAGTGTCGTTAAACCTAAATAAATAAGTATGACCGAGAGTGTGTGTGTTTGACACAAGTCCAAGTATTAAATCTAGTTTTTCAAGAATATACATTATTACAAGAAAGAGAGAGTCGATATCTTAGACTCCAATCCAGGCGACAATGTCGTGCCTGGGAATTTGGGTTTTGTTTTTTGTTTTTTAGGGAGTGGGTCACACCCCTCTAACCTCCCCTCCATCCTTAGCGCTGCCTCAGAGTGTAGCCCCCTATTTGTGTGAGGTAAAGGGTAAAAATATGTGAGAGACCAAAAAAGGGGGAAGTGATCAGACAAAGTTTCACTACTATAATCGTTGGACTACTATTCCTAGAAATGTTAGACCTGGGACTATAATTCCGCGGAATAATAGTCCAGAGGGACTAACGTTCCTACGGACTTCCATTCCTTTTACACCGGCATTCTTTATTCTCGATACTGTCCGCCACTCTATCCCCCCACCCCCCCCCCCCACCCCCCCCCCCCAAAAAAAAAAGAAAGAAAAAGTAAAGTAAAAGTCGCTTCTAACTACATATCTTGCTGAACAACTTTTTTATACTCAAGCTTGATACAATGAACTACTACTTTGCATTGTGTTGTCATTAATTCTTCCGATCAGAGGTGTGGATGACATTCGATCTTCCCTGTTGAGCGGTCAGTGGAAATAACTTCAACTGATCTTTTGATCGAACCGAATTGTAATAAGGGTGGATAACTCCAAATTTAAGTTTCAACCAACAGTTCCACTTGCTCAGTCATGATCGGGGAAATGACAAGATTAAGAGAATCACCCAATGGGTCCTCTTTTGTCTTTTGCATACTATCGAACTTCCTGAAGATAGGAGTGTATCCATGGGCTAAAATGAATCATAATTCACTCCTATGTTGATCCACAAGCTACATTTTAAAGGCAAAAAAATGAATTTGTTTTTAATTAATAAAAAATTGTTTTCCCAAGTGTCGTCCTCTGTTTGTGTTACGTTGACAAGGGCGCCGGAAGCATCCAAGGGCAAAGGAGGCAGGGGGGTTTATAACCCTACCCCGCCAATTTTATAACTTCTTTGTTTGGTGATAATCGACCAAACTCCGCCATTATATCTTATACCACCCCCCCCCCCCCCCCCCCCATCCCCAATTGGCACAAGCACACGAAAAATACGTTAGAAGCGAATACTCGAGAATTTCTCAGTACAGATAATTCTCAGAAAGCGAAGTCTTTTCCACCAGTGCACTTCTGAAGAAAAGGGATTCGCGCTGCCCCCTGGCCCAGCCCACTCCCCCTGCTTCCCGGGCCCTTGGTTAAGTAAATGTCAAATAAATGTGAGACAAGATAAATACCAGTTTGGAGATACGAGGTCATCCTCACCCAGGGACTTGAAAAGTATAATATACGTCAGTGAATCGAATAGAATGGAATCCTCAGAACGATATCAAATCTAAGCGAATCACAAAACTCGCTTGGACTACATTATGACTGGACAAGTCTCGTTATGTAGTTTAGAGATGGGCAATATACTGAAAAACCAAACCGATACTGATATAATGGAGGTACCGAAAAACCGAATCGAACCAATCGTTGAACACCGATACTGTCTGAATTTTCAAATTTTCCTACATTCGCTTTTTATAAGCCCCTGTTGAAGCTTGATAACAGTTGAAAGGTTCATTTTCATTGCAGAAGTGACTGATTTTCTTTACAGTTTTGTAACTCTCAATGGACAAGGCAAATGTCTTGAATTCCAACTAGACTATAACCTGTGCATGTCCAATTGCTTAGCAGTGATTTCAAGTAAGGTTTTGCCTGCCTGTTAGGTCAGTCAAGAAATGGCTAGAAATCGTTGCCCACTTGTTTTGTCTATTGTCAGCAGGACCTCCTATAGGCGGCATGGTCAGGCACATTCTCTGGGATCGCAAAAGCTTAAAATGGGTCTTTAACCCTTTACCTAACGAATCGCCCGCATTCGCCCGCGTAATATCCAAATTCAGCAGTTGAAAAAATATTATTTTTCAAAAAAGTTTCAACAAAACCATATCATGTGACCCTTCGTTGGAACGAGCTCGCCGAGCTCGTTCATCGAGGGGTCACATGATATGGTTTTGTTGAAATTTTTTGATTATAATAAAATTTTGTATCGTCTGCGTTGGGTAAAGGTTAAACATTAAGGTGCACCTAGAACAAGTCAAAGAAGTACTGTAGATATGGTTTGTGGTCGTAAAAGAATGCCACTGTTGAGCTCATTGGCAGTGTGATTTATAGCATTGTGGTAGAATGCTACAACAACAACTTTTTCTGTTTCTCCTGATGTGAATTCCTCTTTGGTACTATCAGCAAATCTCTTGTCAAGTTTAATACCGAATACCGAACCGATACCGAGGTATACCCCCTAAAAATACCGAAACCGATTACTAACTCAAAATTCCAATACCGTCCATCTCTAATGGAGTTGTGTTGTTCTTTTATGTGTCTTTGTTACGGTCGGTTGAATTCTTTTTCCGGCACATGAAGCATCTGTAAAAGAAATGAAAAAATTACTGTATAACACTCTTTTGAGGCAATTTTATATGAACCAATAAGTACAAAATATGATGTTGACTAGAGCTCCAAACTCCAAGTAGTTGTCTCCTTTCGTAAACTAAATAGACCATTGCCGTAAGTTACCAAACTATGTTTATCTAAATCTTGATTCACAGTATTGACCGCCACAGTAGAACCGGAAACGGTGATGTAAAAATGTACACGTGTGCAACAGAGACACAAACGAAATCAACAGTGGTGAAACGCTTTATTTTTCATGTTTTCAAACGAGTGTTACAACATATTTCATATTAAACCGACCGGGCGCAAAAAAAGAGAAAACGTTCAACAAAAGCTGACTTAGTTGTTGGGAAAGAAGTGACGAATAGAATCTTGTTGAATGATGCTTCGATATGCAGAAGCACGTTAACTCGGGTTCTTCAACCAGAGCAATTTACAATTTGTTCAGCGCAAACGCAAGAACTAATACCACGCCGTTTATAAAGGCCCACAGGAGACCCGCACATGAGCTATTGCTGTAGTATACACGAGGAAGTGGACGTCGGTGTGTTTTCGTACATAATACCCAGTGGCGTAGATAAAGGGGGAGGGGGGCGGGGGCGGAGCCCCCCCCCCCCCACCAGAAGTTTTGTCGGAATTTTTTGGGGACCATTTTTAGGCGAATTTATGCCTAATAACATTAAAATGCTGGCTTGGGGATAAAAAACATGCCATTTTGGGTAAATGTGGGGTAAAAAAGACCAATTTTCAGTACATTTACAGTAAACAACAGATTCTTTCTGTTTGTTTGGATTTTTGTTGTTGTTACACTGTCGGAAAATTTTCGGTCTGTCGGAAAATTTTGGGCTTGCCCCTCCGCCAGCGTTAAGCTATCTACGCCACTGATAATACCCTGTTTTCAGGTCTCGGTACTTGCAAAAAAATGAGTTACAAAAGTGTGGGTAGGGGGGGGTGGCGGGGGGGGGGGGAGGGGAGCCTTCCCGGATCAACCCATTTTATGAGAACAGGTGATATGGATATTGCTGTGAGATTGGACCTGGATCGCTGAAATGTTACTAAACATAATAAACATCCAATCTTTTTGTTGTTACCTCCTAAACCCACATCGGGGAACTGAGGGTTGGGTTTTAAAAAAACTGATAGAAATAATATGCGTTCATGGATGGGATATGGGTGGGTTTCGAAGTTGGCAAAAATGGGAGTACACCTTGTGCCTGCATTTTTTCCATTAACTTCTTACCCCTCCCCTCCCCTCTCCAAGCCGCCCCCCCCCCCCCCACAACAATAGAATGAACAGTTAGGAACACTTTCGTCAAGGATATCGCGGTGCGCAACCTAAGACACTCAATGGCATCACTGTTATTCGATTGTTGTGATACAAACAAACAAAAACAACAACAACAACAGCAAACAACAACAACAACAACAAACAACAACATATGACGGCATTCGATAAGGATTGATGGGTGTTTAGGTCTTACTTTGTGCTCTCCGACTAAAACAATTCTGAAAACAACTGACGTAATTTGTCGTTTAAACCTGAATCTTGTCTTTCCAAAACTATTTCCAGGCCGCTATACTTACAACATCATCACAACAGCTAACACCTGTGTTCCAGCGAGAAACAGGAAAACGGTACCATTAAAAAAACTCAATGTAGACCCATACACCGAGTTGGCTACAAATCCACTTGTGAAACCAGCCGCTGCTTCTATGGCTAAAACACCAGCAAACAAGGAACCTTAAAAAAGAAATAATAAGTGATCAAAAAGACGGGGGGGGGGGGGGGGGGGGGGGGGGGGCTGTGTCCTTGTTTTAGGCTAGAATACAGGCCCGAAGTTAGGACCTCAAAATGTCTGACACGGTGGGACGAGAGCTAACTTTTTCGACCGTATTTCAAAGTCCTTTACCACTGGTACGAACTTGAACGCTAACTTACAAGACCGCCGTGGACTGATGACTTTCCATAGGTGGGCAATTTTTCCACGGACGCAATAATATTAGATTCCAAACACTAATTATAGGAATAATCATCAAAAATTTAATCTATGAAGCACCGGGTCCAACCCGGTGCTTCATTAATAAAAAAAATGCTGATGACGATTTTTATTACCTCGTAAACGCATGCGAGGACATCACTGCCCACGCTTGAGTTACGACCAGACCACAGCACTGTAATATACTTCTTTTAAACAATACTAAACGAAACATGTCGGGAACGTTCATTTATTATCATTATTTCAAAGAATTACTTTCGTTTAACGAAAGTAATTCTTTAAAATAATAATAATACACCCTTTTTTGTGTACCTGACTGCTCGACTGTCATATACAAACGCATTAACACAAACTATACATGAGAGACGCTTTGATACAAAATGTACATGTATGAAATAGAAGGGTATTTTTTCCGTATTGAAAATTGTACTTTCGCCAAATGGTCACAATTTTTCAAATAAGCGGCTTTTCAGGAAAACTGAAACGGACTCGGAGAAGCCGTATTTTGGGTTTATAAGAATGGCACGAAGTGCTACAAGACGCGATCCTTTGTATAAGAGTAGTTTTCTGGTTCGGATTCCTACAGAATCCTTAGATAGAATTACCACCAACAACCCGATAAGTTGTACTTGTTCGAATTCTTTCAAAATCCTCGGTTTCTGCGCATAAGCTATGCTATTTGTCTATTCATCCCTGTTCGTTTGTAGCGAAGAAGAACCCATCAGTTGGAAAAGTTTTGCTTATTGTTACTATCGTTAACTTTTCTGGCCTGTTCAGGCTAGTTCTAACCTTTTCCGAGTACTCTTGTTCTTGTTTCGTTTCGTTTATCCAGACCATCCAATCAGTTCACTTTACTGCAGCTAATTAACCAATCAGATTGCTTGATTTTTCATAATCTGTACCTAAACATACATAGTTATCTCCCTTGTGTACAACGAAGGCCTCTCAATGATTCTCAAACCCAAAGGACAATCGAGCAGTAACTGGAACATGTATTGCTCGAACGACTCGAACCCCATCGACCAAATGAGCTATAGAGCAATTACACGACCGAGTGACTCCACATACGGCTCTCCGACTCATTTCGGAAAAAAAGGATTCCATAACCACAGTCGTTTTCAAAACAGATTCGAAAGTGGAATACCTAGAAAGGGTTGATGATTTCCTCTAATAAGCTATCGAGCAATTACTGAAAAGTCGTTGCTCAAGCGACACGAATCCATCGTTCTACTAGTTCGATTATTTAAGAATACCCTGCCCTGCTTCTATCTGTGTATCTATAACCCTTTGCAATAGTTTCTATTTATCAAACCCTATTCGTTTGTTTTGTAATATACTCCAGTAGAGTGGAAGAGCTTCTCAGTTGAAACAGTTTTGTTTATTGGTACTACATTTATATTTTCTGGTCTGTTCTGGATAGTTCTAACCCTATTCGGGGCACTCCTGTTCCGAACAGCGTAAGCCATGTTTCATTTAACCAGATCATCCAATCAGTTCACTTTACAGCAACTACCTAACCAACCAGATCATTCCATTCATCTAAACCCCATCCACTGTCACATCGTTATATACCTGACCCCACCATTCATGGTCCTATTCTACCTATGTTATGAGCTCTATTTGCTTTAGACTGAGTATTCTGACTTTCCTAGATGTGTTTGTGTGATAGTGCACAAAGTGTTCACATCACATGTAGCACATAGGCACATGCTGGATGTGCCGATATGTGGTTGTGTGATTATGCACAAAGTGCGCACATCACATGCTGTACATAAGCACATATGTGTATTTGAATATACCTGTGGCATGGCTCCAATACAGATCATAGCTCGTATACAGCTCCTAGCGCTATTCAGCTCCTGGGTTCTAGACCATCCCCCACACCCTTCATAGCTCCAAGGCCCCACTGCTGACTTGTCCACAGTCACTACGGTATGTGGGTCGATCCAACACTATTATATACTACTCAAAGTTTGCTAAGCATCAAGTATAATATAGTTGAAATATTGTAATGAAAAGTGTATATATTTTTTATTTAATTATATCTTTAATGATTTAAGTACAGAAATTAATATTTTATTTGTGTTTGACATTATTTTTTAGCTTTTGAATACGATAACCATGGAAATGGATATTATGGGTAAATGAGGAAATTTTTCAATTTGCCAAAAAGTTGACGGAGCGACTGGTATGGGTTCAATATCGAGTATGAGACACATTACTGTTAATTACAGCTTGACAACGCCTTCTCATGCTCCCAGTCAGGTTCCTGGTGGTCCTTTGTGGGATGTTGTTCCATTCTTGGACCAGCATGGCATCAAGCTCCTGGACACTTCTTGGCTAGACTGGACGGGCTGAAATTGCAAGCTGCAACTCATTCCAGACATGTTCGATTGGATTGAGGTCAGTGGATCTTGCTGGCCAGTCCATACGCTCTATCCCCTCCCTCTGTCGGTACTCCTCGACAACATAGGCAACATGAGGACTGGCATTATCGTCCATCAGAATGAATCTATCACCCACTGCACCTGCATACAATCTGACGTAAACATCCAGGATCTCATCAATATAATATACCGCTGTGTAGTCAATGTACCACGTTCAAGGACACAGAGCTCTGTACGTCCATCCCTGCTGATGCCGCCCCGGACCATGATAGACCCTCCACCAGAGCGGTCATGCTCAGCAATGTTGGCTGCATGGAATCGCTCTCCTGGTCCTCTCCATACCCTAGAACGCCTATATGTGTAGTCTGGGCAGTACCTTGACTCGTATGTAAAAGGGACAGGTCGCCAGTCTTCTCTGGTCCACCCAACGTGGTCCATGGCCCATTCATATCGTGCCTGGCGATGGTTCTGGGACAGCAGAATGGGAATACATGGACTTCTCGATCGGAGACCACCTTCGTGAAACCTTGCCCGGATAGTCTGCATCGAAACATTTACCCCGAATGCATTCTGAAGGTCACTGCGAAGCTGGTTTGCTGTGGCAAAGCGGTTCCTACGGGCGTGAATGATCAAAAACCGGTCTTCAGCTGCAGATGCTGTCCTGTCTCTGCCACCACCATGCCGTCTTACTGGTGTGCCATACTGCTGAAATCTTGCCCAGGGTCTGGTGATCACCGTATGGTGCACACCAAGGGCTTCACCAACTTGACGATGGGTAGCCCCTTTCTCCACCATCCCTACATTTAGCCCGCCACATTTCTGCTTCAGACAAATGTCTTCTTACATTTGCACTTGCCATATTCAATCACTAAATCACAAGGGTTTGTGTTGAAATGAAGACTGAATACCCTTAACATGTCATGTACATGTAGGCAGTACACGAAAACATCATGAAAATCAAGGGGTACATGCTTTCCATGACTGTCACGGAAAGTCTGCCTGTTGAGAGAGCTAATGTAAACACTGGGGACCATCTCAATTCATTCCTCAATCATATCCACCAAAAATATCGCAAATATGTCACAAGCAAATTTCACAATGATGTGTCAAATATTTGTGCTTAGCAAACTTTGAGTAGTATATTTACTCAATACTATAATCTTCTATCACCCTCGCAGTCCATTACTGCTTTGTACTATTACTATTAGCTACCAGTAGTCTGTTCTGTGCTAGAGTGTCTCACCATTACTGACTTGTAGCACTGTTACGCTACAGGCTTGCTAGCTATGTTTGACCCTCTTCCAATCTCTGCCCTTGGCCAAATCTTTAATAGGCTCAATCATATCACCCCATTCATATAAGTCTGTATCGGTCTATACAATGCCTAGACCTAGTGCAAGCTAGGGTATCTTACGTATAAGGATCTGTGTGTTAATCGTATCGAGATGTGCTTATGTGCAGGCACGATGCGCCAATATGTGCTTGTGTTCTAATGCACAATGTGTACACAACAGATGCTGCAGAGGGTCACGTGCAAAAACGCTCACCTGGCTCAAGCTGTCAAAAGAGATGAGTGTGTCAGCAAGTGACGGGCAACAAGAGCAATTTTTTGATTTGCTATAACATAATCAAGGCACGTTTTTTACAATTCATATCTGCTGGTCCTAGGAAAGCTTCCTAGGCAAAAACAAAGCTCTGTTCTGTCAAGTCAAAAAAAATTGCCCGAAACGAAATCCTGTATTTCTCTCAGCCCCGCTCCACCCCCACCCCCACCACCAAAGAAAATAAAAAAAGTCTGGTATAAATCAAGTACTTATGACCCAGTTATACGACATGACAAAAATTTGGTTCAAAATCAGCCTACTGGACATACAAATAGAAATTCTGAGTGGAGCGAACCCAAATTTTGAGCTACTGAGCCCCTTTGATAAAAAGTGAATTTGCATCACTAAAGTAAGTTCTATACCAGAAATCTAAGCATTATTGCGAGTGGCTTATGAGAAGATGATTCTTAAAGCATTTTAAACTTATGGAGCATTAACCAAGCCCCAAGGGGTATAGTAACTTTTGGGGGAAAAAATCAGAAGAGTAAACTCCACCAGCCCGAAGATGGTAGCAGCTTCATTTGAACAAAGTTGAAATGGTATACTCTAAAGATGGTCTGTGCCGTATATGAATGAATTTGGCCCAGTGGTTTTAAAGAAGACAAGTTTCAAATTAGCTGATTGAGTACAAGAAAGGTGATAACTTAGCATTTTCCCATTGTCAACATTGTTACGAAAATGGGCATCCTCATACGGCCCCATAACAAAACTGATACAATTTTTTTTGGTCCCATCTGGTTCCAGTGGACCTGAGGAAGCTGCATATCAAAAAACTATATTCTTGTCCGTGAAGTTTTTTGAAATAATAATAATGCACTAAGTTAAACTTTGGGCTCCAGTAGAGAGCTCACATATTAAGCCAGGGACTTGATTTGAACAAATTTGAATCCGACACCCCTAGAGATGTCATATACCAAATATGAAAGGATTCTGACTGGTGATCTGAAGAAGATTTTTAAAGAAATTTTCTCATATTGTAGTAAGGTAAACTTTGGGCTCCAATAAAGAGCCCAAATATTAACTCAGGGACCCGATTTGAACAAACTTGAATCTGACCCACAAGAGATGTTATAGACCATATATCAAAAGAATCCGACTGGTGGATCTGAAGAAGAAGATTTTTTACGAAATTTTTTCATAATGCACTAAATAAAGAGCCCATACATTAATCCAAGGACTCGATTTGAACAAACTTGAATCTACCCCCCCCCCCCCCCCCCCCCGAGATGTATACCAAATATCAAAAAAGCTAACTGAAGAAGATTAAAAAAAAAAAATTCTCAGGGAGTCGATTTGAACAAACTTGAATCTGTCCCCCACACACGCTAGAGATGTTGTATATCAAATATCAAAAAATTCTCACTGGTGAATCTGAAGAAGAAGATTTTTAAAGATCATTCCACATATTGCACTAGGTTAAAATTCGGGCCCCCATAGCAATCCCAAATATTAACTGAAGGACTTGATTTGAACAAACTTGAATCTGACCCTCGTAACAAGCAGGTATACCAAATATTAAAAGATTCTGGCTGGTGGTTCAGGAGAAGATTTTTAAAGCTTATTCCTCATATTGCCCCAAGTTAAGATTCGGGCTTCTGTATTGAACCGAACATGAACCGAGGGGGGGGGGGGGGGGCTTAATTTGAACAAACTTGTATCTGAGCCGCCCCCCATGGATGCTGTATACCAAATATCAAAAGATTCTGATCAGTGGTGCTGGAGAAGAATTTTTTTAAATTTCTGCAAATATGCTGACTCAGCATTTTATCGCTGGGTATCGCTGGGATTCTGGAAGTATAGGGAGTAGGGTAGGATAGAATGGGATTCCGCGGAACTTAGGACTGGTGTTTGGTGGAATGCACACAAGCACATATCGACACATCCAACATGCGCCTATGTACTACAAGTCATGTGTCCACATTGGGATCCAGGGGTGTTCTCCAGTCGGAAAGAAAATGAAAAGGTGCTATCAAATCGAGTCATACGGACTCATACCAACCGGTAGTAGTTAGTCCAAGAACGACAACTCACTTTCCGATCGACGCTATACAATTTACCGTTAACAGTTATTTACGTAAGAATGCACATACCTTGATCTTCTGGTTTGGTGAGTCCTGACATGAGGCCCCTCATAGTGGGAAAAAGCATTATACCAAAAATGCCAACAGCTGGAACTGGAATAAGAAAATTAAAAAAAAATGCTCTGGGGTCCCACTCAGCTGAAATATCTATATATGATTGGAACTTTCGTTCATTAGTTTGTTCCACAAAATGAATTCTGGAGCTCGTCTTTACTTTCTTCACATAAATTGAAAACCAACCACCCCATAAAACGCGAGCATATGAGGAATAAGGCAATACGTTACACACACGTTTTCTAGAACGCAGTAAATGATTCTTTGATTATTGGGCCGTAGCGACTCTAACGACACATTAATAGCCAGGATCACATACGTGTCCGACAGATTTATGAGTGTAGAAAGCCAGAGTACTCGGAGAGAACGCCGGTCCGCAGCGAGCAACTTTCAGACTCCCCCAACTTACCAACTCTGCACAAGCAGGGCTAGAAGCGGTTAAAGGCAAGTGCACCATTCACGTGTAGTACGCCATAGTTCACAGCTCCCATGTAGGCAATTGGAATTAAGTGTCTTGCCCAAGGATACAACGCAGTTGTAGCTGGTCAGGATCAAACTGTCGACCGTTTGGTTTGCAATTCAATGCTCCTACCACTCAGCCACAGTACTACCCAGCAAATGATTGAGAGTGACCTAAAATGAAATTCTTCAATGAAAAACAGACGTCACAAAAATTAAGTTTCGACAAATTACAACCATACCCTGCTTTGTTGTCAAATTACCTGTCCGATCGGCTGCAAATATAAGGAACTTATAAATCGTCCCCTGGGTTCCAGTGTGTTCTATGTGCCTGCTGGCACATAACACACTGGAACTCAAGGGACGAAATGTCCAAAACGTTGTTGCAACGTGTGGTTTAAGTTGAAATAGGTCTATCACAATAGTCAAAGACGTACCCTCAGTATAACTCTTCCCAATATTATGGCCTCCCAAACCAAATGTCGGGTCAAATTGAATCAAGTAGAGGATTTTGAATCAAATCTCGAATCCAAGCCAGGAAATAAGTCGTCTGTCAATTGCAGAATGAGGTCCCAAGAGAGTGAATTTTCTGATACTATCTTATACAGTGGGCTAGAATCCCCCAATTTATCCTCTGGGTATCTCTTTCTGTTTTGGCCTGAGAGCTTGATTCAGATTGAGGTTCACAGAGGGTAAATTTAGTAATGCTACCCTGCTATGCAGGGTAGCATCACCAAATTCACCCTCTGTGGACCTCATTCTGCAGATGATAGCATACTTATTTCCAGGCTTGCTCGAATCGAATCGAATCGAATCTCATGGTTTTTCAAATTGGAATTTTTACACCTTCCTACAACCGTAAATATTGCCAGTCTCTATATTATATTCAACATTGACTCGTCTGCTTGGACAAGTCAGTCATAAAAACGAAATATTCCAGGGCGGAATCAAAGTAGTTTCGGAACCATCATTCTGTCGCCAGGTAGCCAGTACAGGAGACATGATAACAGAAGATGCGTTCAAGAAGAGACACTGGGCGCGGTGGCTCAGTGGTAGACTGTTGGACTTCTGTGCTAGAGGTTCCGAGTTTGATCCCCGCCCGGGACGACCCGCGTTGTGTCCTTGAAGAAAGCACTTTATCCCGGTTGCCTACATGGGAGGGGGGGGGGGGGGGTACGATGACGCCGTGTACTAAGGCGTACTGCACGTCGATGGTGCACATGTCTTCAGCCGCTGTAACCCTGCTTGAGCGGAGCTTGAACAGAGTTAGAATGTTGAGGAACTGATAGTTGCTCGTCGATGCTCGGTGGTTCTCTCCGGGTACTCCGGCTTCCTCCACCCGTAAAACTGTCACGTTCACGATTAGCCATTGTGCATAAGTATGTTAATCTAAATACTAATAAAAATAAATAGAAGATAAACTTGGGCGTTTTTGAGAACATATAGACGATTCGAAAATTTCCGGATCAGTTCGGTGCCAACCGAATCGAATAATCGAGATGCTCTCGAATCAATTCGAATTTCGAATCTTCGCACAACTCTCCCTAGCATAATCTGTGTAGGCTATAGCCCTCCCCTCCCACCGTGACCTGCAGATGAAGATGTCTTGGGCAACTAACTGACTGAACTATGTACACAAGATTGAATCAGAATAAAAATCAAATGATTGTTATGTATTCTTATATGGTTTCTTTCCTAACTATCCATGAAAATAACCGGATGTAACAGTCTCTTTGCCGGCACTTACAGCTGAACATAAAGTCTTGGATGTTCGAGTCACAAGCTTCTATGATCATGAGCCTCAGATATTTATAGTAAATCACCACGCCCAATTATTTTCAAATATTCAGGTGAGTCTAAGAGTCTTGCGAGCATTTGCTCATAGGTGCAATTGCTCCCATTGATCTTTGACGGGCGCTACAACCGTTACTTATTCCCAGTTCTTTATGCGACACTCGTTATCAACCAAAAGGTTGATAACGAATGTGGAATAAGGAATTGAGAATGAGGAACGGTTGTCACTATTCGACATTCGTCATCAACCGAAAGGTTGATAACGAATGTGGAATGAGGAACAGGGAATAAGTTACGGTTGTCATGTCCCCGATCTTTAGCTCATTTGTCTAAATTATCATTCACATTTCACTACTCCAAGCTCTCAGCCCACCAGTCTAATTCATGGGCTGTTTATTTAACCAGTTTTTTGTGGAAATTCGCGGGCAGACGACCATTGATGTAATGTGTTGTGCCTTTGCTTAAAAAGATATGCAGGTATCATTTCCTACCCTAGTCACAAGTATTTTATTCCCCTTGAAAACACCAAGAAACTACCAATGCTGTCATAAAAACCACGGTTGTGGCAAGTCTTCATTTCTGATTGTATCGACATCAAAATATCAGTAAAATCAAGTCTTGACTGATCAACATTTCGAGCTTCTATTCACTGAAAATGGATGTTTATAAATCTTTTCGGTCTGAATCGTCCAGACTGTATAAGGTGGCGAAAAAGCTAACCATAGGTTCGTTTTTCCAACCAACTGAAATTTTTTAGACGAGTGAATCTGATTTTAGGCGATGAGCCATTTGAGAGGGAAATCTGGTGTGGTATTGCTGTGTAAATGTTCATATCCAGGTAAAGGGAGCTAACCCCATTTTCTCCTCCTGTACCGTTCTGAAAAAAAACACAAAGACGTCAGATTTGGTTTGTCACGTTGTTTCAGAAATAAATCATACAATTTCTGTCTTTGTTTATATTTTCAAGATTTGGCACAACAATCAGCCCACACATTGTCCAGATACAATATAATGGCGACGAACAGGATGAAAACTACTTTCACTCATCTTTCTACAGATCTGTAAGATTTATGTAAAGCAAATCTTGAATTTTAAATGCCGAAAATGAACATTCCATTCCCAACATTTTTTTGCCTGCTCCGGGCAAACTGACTTACTCCTACGAAAGCTGAAAACGCATTTTCGAAAATGATTTACTTGCGTCAAATTCCCTGACACGTAATTTACTTCTTCATTACTTAGGTCACGAAGGACAATCAATTGTCTACACATTATCCCGCTTGGATGATTCTTTTGAAAATGCCATGGAAAAGTTTGATAAACATTTTTCTCCTGTTATTAACGTGAGTACCGAACGTTACCGTTTACGTTTCTGCAAACAATAGCCTGGTGAAATTGTAAAATGTTTTGCTGAACAGAATCGTGATTTCCCAGTTACTGATGCGTCTGCACAGGCTCACATATCCAATCCTGGTGATGTTAATAAGATAAACTTTCGTCAGAAACAGAGATTCAGATCTCTCTAAAATAAACACCCTCCACAAAACTCCACAAATTTTCAACTCAAGGAAACTTTTCCAGTATCTGACAATTTTCACTGTTATCGCTACAGGAAGCAAGTAACACAAAGCTAATTACAACAAATGTCCAGCCCAGAACAAGATCTGCATTTCATGTTCGAAGCGTGGCCATTTAGAGTGGATATGCAATTCGAAAACACGAGTACATCAGCTCGACGAGAACCTTACAATTCTATCAGTGTCAAATGACAGAAAAAAATTCCACACGTCCCGGTTTGAAACGACTTACTGTCCAGATTTTCAAACATTTCTGTTCACATGCAAGTGGACACAAGTTCTCCTATATCCATCATTAGTCATGATGTGTGCCAAAGACATTTTTCAAAATGTAATCTTCAAAAGATTGGCACCATTCTCCGAACTTACGACACAAGTGCAATTTGTGCAATTTAGGGGCAAGGAACAGTACTTTTACGGATTCAGTTTAAAGGCAGAATTCTACAATGAAATTTTTATGTTGTAAACAAAGGAACTCCACTTATGGCCCTATATTTGATCACATCACTACAACTTACAATCGGTACGCATTCCTCTTCTCGAGAGGCCAGTCCATCATGCCAAGATTCAGAGTCTGTTTCAGTCAATCGAATTACAACATTTCAACCGTTACGCGCGAAGTGCCAAAAGTGTTTAGCGGCCTGGGCTCAGCAAATAAATTTCAACATAGATTTCTCCTGGTCGACAACTGCATACCAAGTGCTCAGAAAGCAAGACCAATTTCTTTCACTTTACTGAATAGGTCAAAGATGAAATCAACAGTTTGCTTGATAACAATATCAGAGAAAAAGTAGAACAGGCCCAATGGGTCAGTCCAGTAGTTATTACCCAACGTAAAAGGGGGAAAACTCGTCAGTGCATCGACTTTCGAGTTGTAAATCAAAATTTTCTACTCACAGTTTCCTCAGCAACAAGTGTCTTCTTACATTTGCATTTGCCATATTCAATCATTAAATCACAAGGGTTTGTGTTGAAATGAAGGTTGAATACCCCACACATGCCGTGTACATGTAGACAGTACACGAAAACATCATGAAAATCAAGGGGTACATGCTTTCCATGACTATCACGAAAAGTCTGCCTGTCAAGAGAGCTAATGAAAACACTGGGGACTATCTCAATATATTCTTCAATCATATCCACCAAAATATCGCAAATATGTCACGAGCAAATTTCACAATGATGTGTCAAATATTTGGTGCTTAGCAAACTTTGAGAAGTATATTATACCTGGAAGATATTCTCTTCCAAATATAGAAACACTTTCTGCATTTATTCAAAATGCTAAATGGATTACAAAACTTGATATGAATCCAGCATACCATCAGCTTCCTCTGCATCCTGCTTCAATGGAACTCACAAATTTTGCAACACCGTCTGGATTCAAGCCTAGTCCCTAAGGGCTAGCTGACTTGCCAGGAGGCTTCCAACGAATGATGGATAGCATTTGTACTGAAACATTCAGTCTCTCTTCTTGATGACATTATCGTTGTGAGAAAAGATGAAAAGGGACATGATGAAAACTTGAGAGCAGTTATGAAATGGCTTTCAGACAAGAACCTCAGTCAAAGTGACTCCAAATGTTTGTTAAAGCAACCTAAAGTTGAATGGTTAGGGTTTATCATTTCTGATAAAGGAATTGAAATATCACCAGAAAATATTAAGACTGCCACAGGGTTGGTTACACCTACCTCTGCTTGGGAAATTCAGCAAGTGCTAGGATTATTCAACCATTATTCTAATTTTTTTCCTAACTTAACAGAAATTACCGAACCCCTTCGAAATCTTACTAGAAAAGGTCAAGAATGTCAATGGGGTGAAAACCAAGATAAAGCTTTTCAAGACCTTGAGAGATTGCTCACAAAGTCCCCTGTTTTAGCTCTTTGTAGACATAATTTGCCAACAGTTGTGCCCTGTGACGCTTCAAACTGCGCTCTTGGGGCTCAAGTGTCACAATTTGATGAAAATGGGATACTGCACACTGTATGAAAAAAATCATCAAGCGTGTGTTTGGGCAGTTCGTAAACGGGATAGATATTTACAGGGCAGATACTTAACACGTCAGACTGATAATAATGCCCTAGTTACTTTGCTTCAATCTTCGCAGGATACTTGCCATATGCCCGCGGGAATTCTAGATGGGCTTCTATCTTGTTGGAATATGATTTTAAAATGCAGTATCAAAAAGGCACGTTAACCCTTTACCCAACGCAGACGATTTCAAATTTTTTTCTTTTAAATATAATTTTTTAAATTTTTAAAAAAAATTTCAACAAACCTTATCATGTGACCCCTCTTTGGAACGAGCTCGTCGAGCTCGTTCCAAAGAGAGGTCACATGATATGGTTTTTGTTGAAATGTTTCAAAAAATAATATTTTTTCAGCTGCTGAATTTGCATACTACGCGGGCGGATGCGGACGATTCGTTGGGCTAAAGGGTTAAATGTAATAGCAGATGCCTTGTTCCGTTGAAAAACGTCAAAAGATAGCGATCATTCTCATTTTCATGATTTGCTTTGCTGTGGATGAGGAGGCTGTTTGTTCTGTTCTTACTGAACCCACATCTATCTCACTCTAAGTTTTGCAGTCTGAGACTCAAAGTCATCCAGTTTTGAAGGAGATTACCAACGGCTTGAATACTCATTGGCCAGAAAATAAAAAATTCCAATTAAATTCCTACACTACTGCAAAATAAATGATAATTTCTTTACATTTGGGACTCATTCCATAGATTATGCTAACCGTGCAGCCGTGTCTGCAAGTTTACGCAGTATTGTTATGAAATGTGCTCATCAAGCCCACTTAGATATCGTTAAAACCAAGCAGCGACTCCGCGATTCTTCATTTTGGCCAGGCAAGGTATGAGTTGAGATATAGGAACATTTGTTCGGAAACGTGTGTATTGTGCAGATAGTGATAAAGGGCAAAATCATCTACTCCACCTCTCAGTTCAAGGCAGATTCCTGCAAAGCCTTGGCAACATTTAGCAATGGATATTCGAGGGTCATTGGAGTTAGCGCCACGTGGTATGCATTCTCTTGTGAATGTAGTATGTTTGTTCAGTAAGTGGCCTGAAATATTCTTTACTAACAGTATTATATTCAGCAAAATTCTCGACTTTTTGAAAGCAAATTTTCAGTGTGGGGATTACCAGAATCCATACTTACGGAAAATGGGACTCAATTTACTAGTCACGAGTTTACAAATTTTCTTCAGTCTTGTGTAATAAAACATATTAGAACATCAAACTACCATCCCATGGCCAATGGCTGTATCGAAAGACCCTTTTTATTCAGATAAACAGACAGTATTATATACAAGAAGAAAAATGGCAGGCAGTGTATATGACAATGCACAAATAATGTGATTAACAAAAAAACTATTATATTACAACGGAAAATATATAGACGGGTATGTATTCTCTTCATCCAAGATCGATTTTCTTATTTCCTTTTTCAGTAAATAATATTATTACGACATGGACACCTTACAGAAAGAATTGTAATTTTGCTTCTACGTGTAAGAAAAGAAAAGAGCCCCCACTGTGGGTTAATTTGATATAGAGGGTAACTGTATTGGAAGACTTAATAGGACAATTAAATCCCTATTGCAAACCAACATCAAAGATACCGCTTCTTGGACAGAGTCACTCGGATGCATACTGATGACTCTTCGTTCTGCCTCTCATTCCACAACTAACACCATCCCACATTTTGTAATGACTGGGAGAGAGATGAGAAAAAAAACATATCTTATTCAAACATAGTTTGGCTGGAAGATCTGAAATTTCTGATACCAAAACTTATCAAACTATTATTGACAGAGAGTTAACCCTTTACCTAGCATGAAAAGCAGACGACACCTGCAAAAAAAATCTTGAATAACTATTTTTTTTCATTTTTTGTCTCTAAAACATAGGTTATGACCCCTCATTGGAACGAGCTCGATGAGCTCGTTCCAATGAGGGGTCATAACCTATGTTTTTGAGACAAAAAATGAAAAAAATAATGAAAATTAATTGGCGATTTTGAAGAATCGCGCTGGCCGGTTTTGGCCGTTACGTTGGGTAAAGGGTTAAAAAGGAAAAAGAAATAAGATTTGGACAATAAGGTTGAAAAGCATAAATTTCACGTTGGTGATTTACTTAGAATTAAACTTGGTATGATTAGGCATGGACACAAATAAAGTTCAGTGTCTTCTGAACCAACCAAGATTATTTATATCGAAAACAATATTGTGTCTGTTAGTAATGGTAAAACGTAGCACACCAATAGACTAGTCAAATATTTAATAAGCAAAGAAAATGGTATCCATCCGTCCAAAGTCTATTCTGAGAGCGAGAGTAATTTTGATACTTTGAACTTGTCCCAATCTTGGAATATCCAACGTAATACGCAAAACTCAGCAGTATCTGGGTCAAGGTATCCATCACGCAAGACACAACCCCCTTGTTCATTCGAAAGCCTTTGTTTGCAGTAACTCATTTATATGCATTTAATATATTGTTCTTAACATTTATTTAATTTGGAGAAATAATGTTCATATCCAGTTAAAAAGAGCTAACTCTATTTTCTCTTGCTGTGTTGTTCTCCCGAAAAAAAGAACACAGAAGTTATATTAGGTGTGTCACGTTGTTTCAGAAATAAATCATGCAATTTCAAGCATTGGGTACAACAATCAGCTACAACTCGTACAGATCAGATGCAGCAACTTGTTCAAGGCGATAACAGCATCAACTTTCTTGCAAAATTAGATTGGCGGTCTGAGAGCTTGGCAGCACCCCTATGTTACAACATACTGGACGTCGTCAAACCGTTTTCCGAGATTAGTTGAAGAGTCAAAGAACATTTACTACAAGGAATAGTTGCTCTCATTGTGCCTTAGCTATTTTGACGAATTCATCATTCACGTCCCGAGGTACCCCCGTGCTGTAACCAGGATGTCAGCACTCCGCCCCTATCACTGACGGAAAGAGACAGTCGAACAGTCAGTATTCAGCTGCTAATAGTGTTCATCATAGAGCCAGATGTTGCTGAGGCTGGTGGTGTTAGTACTAGTAGTGGTGGAAGCCAAGCACAAGTATGATACTAATGATAGTGATGTTGAACCGGGGACCGTAGGTAACGGCAGTAGCTGGTAGTGCAGCGAGAGGAGACAGTAGTACTGGGAGCCGACCAAGGGGCCAACGCTGTTGATCTAGTGGAAGACTGAAGTACCGGTCGAAGACGACACGAGCTTCCTTTTTTTACATATTTAACTCATTGATCAATATCAACAGTGGCACACATGCTGTCAATATGCAACGCAGCTAAAGTGTATTTTTCGAGACCTTCGATTTAGAAATTTTAGACAGGAAATTCCCTCTATTTTTTAGATAGCTCACTGATTTCTGAGTGGACATAAGATTTTGAGTTATAATCCGAGAAAACTGGTCTCTCAGGTGGAGTTGAGTCATCCGTCTATGAAGCGCGATCCTTGTAGATCTTTGGTAGTATGCACTTGTCTTCAACCTGCGATCAACCTGCTTGTGTGGAGTTGATACTTTGGGGAGTCTGGCAGCTGATCACCGCTGCTGGATGGTCCTCCCCGGATACATCGGGTTCCTCCGCCCGTAAAACTATCCGACAAAAGCTGACCCTGGCTGTCAAAAATTTCGTAAAACCCCAATGAATAAATAAGTAGGATGTAAAATTGTCTCGTTTGAGCACTGATCTAAGCTGTTAAATATCTTAATTGCGTTTTGTTTATATCTTATTAAATTGTTTAACATTGCGAAGCCAAATAAGAGAATTTATTTTCTTATAAAGTTCGGTGTTACCCAGTTGTCTCATTGCTTCCTTTATATAATTATCTCAAGACAGAGACGGCGGATCGATAAAAGTGGAGAGACACAAATTTGCAAGGCTACCATGGTTTGGCTCAGTGGCAGAAAAAGTTACAATCGTATTTTAGTATATGTACCATGACACAGTCACTATAGACTCTAGTTTAGACGACATGCGCCCATTTTAACTCATTATGTCTGTGAAAACAGTGGAGCAGCACCTGTCCCCTGTGCCCCCTGGCTTTGCCGCCTCTGTCCCAAGAGCATGATCACTGTCCCTTCTTTTTCTGTTGGTTTAATAACTAATTTCTTATTTTTCGAAGTTTCGTGAGAGCTGTCCGTTCACCACCCTTTAAATTGTTTCTATCGAAGAGTATGTTTATGCTGAACACTTTTGGGGGGGGGGGGGGGGGGGATTCGATTGTTAGTCGCAATAATTTCGGGATCGACTTCATTACCTGGAGGTGACCAACCAGGCCAACTGTGAAAGCAAGTTTCCAACCGCCTGGAGTTTTCAAAGTTGTCGGCTAATTTCATTTGTCTAAGATAATTACAAGTTTTTGGTGGTAAATTTACCCTATTACACTTAAATCTATATAATCTATATAATTCATCCAGTGAACGAACATAATATTGGTGGTAGTCCTATAGTCCAGTATATAAAATCGTGAACGACATCAAATTTGGCATCAACAATTTTTAGAATTACTTTAAGTGGTCGTGCAACAAAACTTTGGGATTTTTTAAAAAATTTTCACCAGTGTCCCAAATACTGATAAACGCTCGACTGTCCCAGCGATGGCAATGCTGAAACACAAAATAGTCTGAGCCATTTTTTGTTAACCGTTTACCTAACGAATCTGCCATATCTGCACTCGTGATATACAAAAATTGCTATTAAAAAAAAGTTCTGCATGTAGTCACTCTAAATACATCAAAATGCATCTTGAAGCAAAGAAAATGAAAGTGTCACTGACACTGTAGCTCAACTTGTTTAAGATGTGTACATGTATAGTATGTGACACAGCAATGACAAACATCTAGATAATGACCTGATAACAAAGGTACATGTAAAGTATTGTAACGATCTGTACATAAATGCTGACCGTAGCCTGTAACAAATATATAGGTAAAGTATTGTAAAGGTGGGGTGACAGTTAGATGCTAAACTAGAAAAGAAATCTTTGAGTCCCAGAGTGGGTCTGACTGAACCCCAAAATATTTGTTCTCATAGCATAGTGATAACAAAGGCACCCAAAAACACTCGTTCCTGTCACAAGTTGATAACAAAGGTACCCCAAGAAGTTTCGTGAAGATCGGTTCATAAATACAGACTCTAGCCCGAGCCGTATTGACATGTGCACTTACTGTGTATAAGTAGCACTGAACAAATCAAAGTTTGCATCTAATTTGCATAATTTTTGCAAGAGAAAAAACCCGTATTATATGTGATGTATTCCATGTTACTAAACATTCCTACAAAAATTTATTCAAATCAGAACTTTCATACAGAAGTTCTGTACAAAAAACTGATTGCACTAATTTTGGTACAAAATGGCTTCTGGCGGCCATCTTGAATTTTGGACCGCACCAAAAAACACTCGTTCTCGTTCCACGGTGATAACAAAGGTACCCAAGAAGTTTCGTAAAGATCGGTTCATAAATACGGCCTCTAGTCTGAGCCGTATAGAAGTTGTGTACAAAAAATGATTGGACCTAATTTCGGTACAAAATGGCCACTGGCAGCCATCTTGAATTTCGGACCGCTCCCAAAAACACTCGTCCCAAGGTGATAACAAAGGCACCCAAGAAGTTTCGTGAAGATCGGTTCATAAATACAGCCTCCAGCTCTAGCCGTATTGACATGTGCACTTACATTGTATACGTAGCACTGAATAAATCAAAGTTCATCTAATTTGTATAATTTCTGCACGAGGAAAAAAACCCGTATTGTTTGTGATGTATTCCATGTTACTAAACATTCACACAAAACGTTATTCAAATCAGAACTTGCATACAGAAGTTCTGTACAAAAAACTGATTGCACTAATTTTGGTACAAAATGGCTGCTGGTGGCCATCTTAAATTTCGGACTGCATCCAAAAACACTCGTTCTCGTCCCACGGTGATAATAAAGGTACCCAGGAAGTTTTGTAAAGATCGGTTCATAAATACAGCTTCTAGCCTGAGCCGTATAGAAGTTGTGTACAAAAAACTGATTGGACCTAATTTCGGTACAAAATGGCCACTGGCAGCCATCTCGAATTTTCGACCGCACCCAGAAACACTCGTTCTCGTCCCAAGGTGATAACAAAGGTACCAAAGAAGTTTCGTGATGATCGGTTCATAAATACAGACTCTAGCCCGAGCCGTATTGACATGTACGCTTACTGTGTATAAGTAGCACTGAATAAATCAAAGTTCATCTAATTTGCATAATTTCTGCACGAGAAAAAAACCCGTATTATATGTGATGTATTCCATGTTACCAAACATTCATTCAAAAATTTATTCAAATCAGAACTTTCATACAGAAGTTCTGTACAAAAAACTGATTGCATAACTAAAGTACAAAATGGCTGCTGGTGGCCATCTTGAATTTCAGACCGCACCCAAAACCACTCGTTCTCGTCCCACGGTGATAACAAAGGTACTCAAGAAGTTTCGTAAAGATCGGTTCATAAATACGGCCTCTAGCCCGAGCCGTATTGGCATTTGCAGTTACAGTGCTGAAAGTAACACTAAATAGATTAAAGTTAGTCTAATTGGCATAATTTAGGCACGAGAAAAAAAACCCGTATTATATGTGATGTATCCCATGGTACTAAACATTCACACAAAAAAATTATTCAAATCAGCGCTTTCATATGGAAGTTCTGCGCAAAAATCTGATTGCACCTAAATTTGTACAAAATGGCTGCCAGCGGCCATCTTCAATTTCAGACCGGCCCCAAAAACACTCGTTCTCGTCCCACGGTGATAATAAAAGTACCCAAGAAATTTCGTAAAGATCGGTTCATAAATACGGCCTCTAGCCCGAGCCGTATTGGCATTTGCACTTACTGTGCTGAAAGTAACACTAAATAAATCAAAGTTAGTCTAATTTGCATAATTTACGCACGAGAAAAAAACCCGTATTATATGTGATGTATCCCATGGAACTAAACATTCATACAAACAAATATTCAAATCAGAGCTTTCATATTGAAGTTCTGCGCAAAAATCTGATTGCACCTAATTTTGTACAAAATGGCTGCCAGCGGCCGTCTTGAATTTCGGACCGAACCCAAAAACACTCGTTCTCGTCTCACGGTGATAACAAAGGTACCCAAGAAGTTTCGTAAAGATCGGTTCATAAATACGGCCTCTAGGCCGAGCCGTGTTGACGGCGAGACGGGCGGACGGACGGACGGACGGACGGACGGACGACGGGCCATGGCAATACCTCAAATTTGGCTTCGCCAAAGTTGAGCTAAAAATGCCTTATTTTCGGGGGGGGGGGGGGGGGCAAGGCAATAACTTCAACAATTTTCATTGGATAATGGTGGTCATCCAACTTGACATAGAAATTGCTGCTGTAGAGACATGTCCTGAAAAGAATTGAAATCCGTTAACTTTTGTTCAAGTTATGCCATAAACAAAGTTCGGACGGACGGACGGACGGACGGACATCCTAACAAATTGGTAGTTATGTGGCTATTTTTATGGGACTACAATAAAATGCATGTCCATTATATTAAAACAAGTGATTTTGGGGAATATTTTTGGGGTGGTAGCAAACCCTGACCCTACCCTTTACTGACCCTAAACCTACTCCCCCCACTCCCAATTCTAAACCCCACCCTAGACTAATGAAAATTCAATATATTCCTAGTCTATTTTAACTAAAATGCATGTCCATTGTATTAAAACAACTTTTTGAGTGAAAAATTTTTGGGGTGGTAGCAAACCCTAACCCTACCCTTTACTGACCCTAACCCCACCCCACCCCAACTCTAAACCTCACCCTAGAATAATGACATTTAACTATGTGACTAGTCACATAAATTGCAGTAGTCACCTAACCCCCATTTCTACCAACAAATAGCCACCTAAACCCCCATATGTCTGCCCGGACGGACGGACGGACGGACGGACGGACGGACGGACGGACGGACGGACGGACGGACGGACGGACGGACGGACAGACAGACAGACAGACAGACAGACAGACAGACAGACAGACGGAGCTCTATGCTATATCCCTCCCTTCTGGGGGGATAAAAAGTAACAAAGAGTAAGTGGCAGAAGCCTAATTTGAAATTTAGAGAAGCTAAGTTTGAAAACCGTTTTGAAAAGGGTTAAAATAATGCCAAAATTATTTGAAACCACTGTATACAAGTTCAGTAGACCTTCTCCCAAATAAAAAACAATGACGTTGTAACACAGTGTTTGAAGAATGAAAGGTAAAACCTTGAAAAGCAAAACTTTAATCCGAAACATTAAGCTGGGAATACTAAGTAAAACTGACTATCCAAAAAGGGTTAAATATTTCCTACAACCGATAAAAGAAATCACTGATGTAAATGCAATCATTAAGTTGTATTGAATATGCAAGAATTAAAGTAAGAAAGTATGTGGCAAAGCCTAATTTCAAATACAAAGAAACTAAGTCATAAACATATTTAAAAGGGGTTAAAATCATGCCAATATTAATGAAAATCACTGTAGAAAGGTTCAATAGACAGTAGAAATTGTCCCAAATGTGAAACAGTGACATTACACTAAACTGTTTGAAGAATTAAAGGTGTAAGTTTGTAAACAAAAAAACTTTAACAAAAAACGTTAACCTGGAAGTTGTTAGTTAAATTGCCATACAAAAAGGGTTACATATTTCCTCAAACAACATGAAACATAATGAGAATGATACAATCAATATTAATTAATATTAATTTAAAAGAAAAAAAACTTTAACCTTGACTAAAAAACTTTAACCACGAACTTTAACCAAAACTCTAAATGTTAACAGACGGGCAGACGGACAGACGGGCGGACAGAAGTCATGATTATAGCCCAGACTGTAAACAGTCGGGCTGATAATGACCAGAGTACAAGGAATAGAATATATTCACTTTTTCACGAAAAAAAAAAAATTTTTCGATTTTGACGACAGACAAGTTTTCAATTGAATAAGTAACGAATTGCAAAAATCACGAATAGATCGGTAATTCCAATTACTAGGTTTCAAATAAATGACTTCGAACTCGGAGAAAGCATACTTTACCATTTCGTCTCCGATGTGTTACAAACGCCCCAAAGAAAAATGCCCCAAAAAGAAATAAGCTTCCATTTGAAAACCAGAGGGGGGGAGGGGGGCGGGCGTGGGGGGGGGGGGGGGCGGTCACATGGCGGCTTGCAACCATATAAGGCAAATCGCGAATTTGGGCAAACTATTGTTTTCAAGGATCTGAGAACTGGAGAAACCGCCACACTTTTCTCAAATCTGCAAGGCGATGGAATTGAAAACGCTCAACACATTCACGTGTGAAAGTTACATTGACAATCTCATTAATGCGAGATAAAATCGAAATTGCAGGACAACTTTTCAATTTCCTTATCCGGGAATGCCATTTTTAAAAATGGACCACGCCTCTGTTTCGTAATATTATAAGTTGGTTGTTGTCGAAACGTAAAATATTAAACTGGATAAATTTATTTATTTATTTATTCTGTTTAAGGTCAAATATTTCTGCACAATGGCTAATCATGACCATGACAGTTTTATGGGTGGAGGAAGCCGTAGTACCCGGAGAGAACCACTGAGCAACGGCGAGCAGCTGCCAGCTCCCCAACATCGTAACTCCGCACTGCAGCACGGGCAGGGTTAGATTGGTTGACGACATGCGCACCATCGACATGCAGTACACCTTAGTACACGCCATCGTGCCCCCATGTGGACAATCGGGGTTAATCCTTTACCTAACATGAAAAGCAGTCGACAATTGCAAACAAAATTCTTGAATAAATTTTTTTTTCATTTTTTGTCTCAAAAACATAGGTTATGACCCCTCGTTGGAACGAGTTCGACAAGCTCGTTCCAAAGAGGGGTCATAACCTATGTTTTTGAGACAAAAAATGAAAATATAATGAAAATTAATTGGCGATTTTTGAGAATAAGGCTGGCCGGTTTTAGCCGTTACGTTGGGTAAAGGGTTAAGTGTCTTGTCCAAGGACACAACGCGGGAGTCCGAATCGATCGCTCAGACGGCAACCCATCCAAGGAATAACCGGACTCGACGTTGCTTAACTTCGGTGATCGACGAGAACCGGTTACCGTAACGCCACCGCGCCCCCAACTGATAAATAGGTTTCAAAACAAAAATATCTGCACACAAACATTAATTGCAATCGTCATATTTGTGTTTGTACGAAAATATCATTTGATTGAAGGCTGTATTTATCACAACTTCCTGTTCCCATTTCCATGATTGTCTGGAACCCAAATGATTTCAAAATAAGACAACAACAACGCTTTTAGGTGTCCATCTTCAGTGAAATTTGGGAACATCGTGACGTTATCTTTCTTTGCCAAACAATTATATTCAGTGTCAACTCGATCTACACCCATCTTTTCGTTTAAGCCTTGCAATATGAAATCGGTGCCACCGAAATCGCAGGCCAAGATTGTATCCACAACATTAAAACTCCCTCGTGGTTAGATTACCGAAATGAGTCCCGAACGCTAATGAAACTAGATGGTGCCATTTGTGTGCGAAGCACACTATAGTATATCCCCGCATTTGCACTTTCCTTTTTGGTTTGTGCAGGATACAGACTTGGATAAAAAGGCTTCACGCATGTGTGTGATTTAAAATGATAAAACAGTATTTAATTTCCTTCTGAAGACTCACATGTGAAACTACTTCAATATTTAAAACAAGATACTTCACCCAACATGATGTATAAAGGGTAGTGTTCTGATCACATCATTGTCACATGATTGAAAAACCACTTGGACCCAAATCAAAATTCCAAAACCTTCATGCACATCTACAGATGCTATCTGAACATGTTAACATGGTTTAAACGTTTCGAATTCAATACCCTAAGAGCCTTTGAGCGGACAAAGATTTTCTGAGGGTAAAAGTGGTTCCACTGGAACCACTTGGACCCAAATGAAAATTCCAAAACCTTCATGCACATCTACAGATGCTATCTGAACATGTTAACATGGTTTAAACATTTCGAATTCAATACCCTAAGAGCCTTTGAGCGGACAAAGATTTTGTAAGGATAAAAGTGGTTCCACTGGAACCACTTGGACCCAAATCAAAATTCCGAAACCTTCATGCACATCTACAGATGCTATCTGAACATGTTAACATGGTTTAAACGTTTCGAATTCAATACCCTAAGAACCTTTGAGCGGACAAAGATTTTCTAAGGATAAAAGTGGTTCCACTGGAACCACCTGGAACAAAATCAAAATTCCGAAACCTTCATGCACATCTACAGATGCTATCTGAACATGTTAACATGGTTTAAATGTTTCGAATTCAATACCCTAAGAGCCTTTGAGCGGACAAAGATTTTCTGAGGGTAAAAGTGGTTCCACTGGAACCACTTGGACCCAAATCAAAATTCCGAAACCTTCATGCACATCTACAGATGCTATCTGAACATGTTAACATGGTTTAAAAGTTTCGAATTCAATACCCTAAGAGCCTTTGAGCGGACAAAGATTTTCTAAGGATAAAAGTGGTTCCACTGGAACCACTTGGACCCAAATCAAAATTCCGAAACCTTCATGCACATCTACAGATGCTATCTGAACATGTTAACATGGTTTAAACGTATCGAATTCAATACCCTAAGAACCTTTGAGCGGACAAAGATTTTCTAAGGATAAAAATGGTTCCACTGGAACCACTTGGAACCAAATCAAAATCCCGAAACCTTCATGCACATGTACTGGTGATACCTGAACACATTAGCATAGTTTAAACATTAATGCAAGTGAATGTAACACCGGACGGACGTACGGACGGACGTACGTATGTACGTACGGACGGAGATAACGACAATATCCCCGACGAAAGCGGGGATAATTACACATAAATGAGATCATTAACCGAAATAATCGTGGTTTTGTTCACGCTTTCATGGACTGCCAATCAAATTGGATTCAATCAACAAATAAGCTATTATTGTTATAAAATCGGACGGTTCTAATAACAGTCCACCTTCCCAGAAACGTAATACACGAGGACGACAGTTTCAAAACAGATTATGCAAAGTAAAATAAAGAATGAACAACCAGAATACTCTAAACCAAATCAGTTGGTCCATACAATTTTTTTAATGCCGAACTGTTAATATTGATGGTTGTTGCCGTAAGATGATTTGTTACCGCAGTTCACATTATTTGTGCATTTAAATGCCAGTAATGTGTTGTCATAACTAAGCACCAGAAATGACAACCTAGCATGATACCAAATAAATAAATTAGGGTACTTTTTTAGTTTATCAATGAAATCGTTTTTCGTAAATTTGCCAAGAATATTAAACCATCTTCAACAGAATTATAAGGTATAATTACCACAAAATGTTCACATTGCAGAGTTTTCATTTTTCATTGATGAAGTCACTTGTGCCTCCATATATACATGCTGTTCTGAACCGTATGGAGTTGACCCCTGCTGAACTTTCTTCATCAAAACATAAACAAAATGGCATCATCTGGGAATTGTAGATACCGTGGATTGGAATTAGTATTACTGCTCATTCTTCTCATGAATGACAAAAAGATTTCTCCGAGGCTGTACTAGAAGAATTGCAAAATACAACCATTCAGTTATTTTAAGGTAGTTTATTGTCAAAATATTGGTCTCTTACTTATGCCACAGCAGACTTTCGGATATAATAGTGCTCTCAACCACACGACAAAGTTCCATAGCAAATTTCAGTTTCCACATGTTCTATATGTTTCTTTCCAAACATTTTGGTATATAATTTACTGTATTTATAAACTTTATTTCTTTCTAGTCACTTTTGGACATTGGGGAAAATTTCCGGAAATTTGACTAAAGTTTGGTTGGACGACCCTTAATGCAGTTCACTTTACGAATTGCTTGAGTGTCGTCATTCACCCGCCTTCACCCCCCCCCCCGCCCCCTCCCCAATCAGTGGGAGTTTGGGAGAGAAGTTTGAATCTGCAAAACAAATTTTTACACTCCTACACTGCACCCATATCGCTAAGCATATTGCATATTCCGCAATTATCGTTTCGTGAGAGTGTGAGGTGTGGGTAAGGGTGTGTGTGTCGTGTGAGGAAGGGTGAGGGAGGGTGTTTGAGAAAATAGTGTATGTGGGTGAGTGTGTGTGTGGGGTGGATGGGTGGGGCATTGCAGGCCTGGCAATCTAGAAAATCAAGGAGTGCAAAACAGTTGCCCTCCTCAGATTGCTTGGGAGTGCAGTTGCACCTGAAATTTTCAATGCAAAAACTTGTATGAAAAACTTGTATGCTATTTTGGTTCTATTCACTTCAAGGTATTAATATCGTGACTGAAAAATTGTACTACATTCAGCTGCATAGTGGAAAAACTGGCACACACATCTTCTCATTATACAAAATGTTGTATTCAATTCTTATGTGACTGTCTTCTACATTCAAAATGTATCGAAATGCGACACAGAATGGGTCATGAATTATTGCGAATTAATGCAACGTTGACAAATCGTGCCCTGAGTTTCAATGTGTTCATTGGAATTCAGGGCACGAAATGATAATAGATTTAAAGGCAGTCCCAAACAGGTCTGGCATTCCAGAAAGTCAAGGGGTGCAAAAAAAGGCCCTCATTTTTTTTTTCTAGGCGTGTAGTAGGCGTGCAGAACTCCTGCCCTCCAAAAGAATGCCAGGCCGGGGATTGGGAAAAGGCGATGACAGGGGTGGCAAATGTGTAATTTGTGAGTAATGGATGCCATGTAGCACTATATTCACTCTGTGTAATAATGAAATGGGATGGTAAAATGAAGGACACATGGTTATTGGGTGATAAAAAGGAGAGGATCGCTGAATTGGGAAGAAAGAAGTACAAGCTAACACTAAACAGTTTGTTATTGTTGGGAGGAGTGAAGGGACGGGGTGGGGGTGCAGCATTTGGGAGCACAATGGTAATCAAGGTCTCGTCATATGAGTATCATGAAAAATCAGTGGCTGGTCGAAGTGTTATTATTATTGTTGTTTTCAGCACGTGTTGGGTGTTTGGATATCAGTTTTGAAGTGCAACATGACATGATATTACGTAAGAGCCAAGAAGAACAAAGTCAATTTTGATAAAGATATATGAAAGCTCAATGTGCAAAACACGAACGTTACATGCACATGGTCTCCGCCAGTAAACTGTCAGACATGATATGCCCTTAGGTGTTTAAAGTGTCGCCACCCCCCCCCCCCCCCCCCTCCAACAGAAAAAAAAACACAGAACAATAAATTTATTTGGAAAGCAATAATTTTGTAATTCCAGAATTTCGTGACACAGTTTATCCAGATAATGTAAGTAGTATAGCAGGAGGTTTTCGACCCCCATTACCCGGATTTTTGCCGGTGCAGCTAGTGTTAAATTTCCATAGGAACCGGATTTTTGCCGGTGCAAAATGTTGGCACCATACATCTAGATCCGGTAAATGGTGTACGTACTGCATATATAATGTGCTATGGTATGTATTGTGATAAAGGGAAACACAGGGTTCTTGGTATATAGTATGGATGTGTGATGGAAAATTAATGGGAAAGGTGAGTTTTCTTGAAAGTCTTTTTTCCGCGAAACGGTTGACGTTGCTATTGACGTCGTAACGTTATGATGCGCACGCGATGTCATAGAGATGTTGACCACTGTTGTTGTCCACCATACAATCTGACACAACGTTATTCGGACCAGGGTATGGCGGGCTTCTCGTATGGGGTGGCGGTGATATGGTAGTAGCAGTATATATCCATGCAGGTCCCCTGTTAGCCATTGGTAGGCCTACTACTAATCGAACTTCATATTATCCTTTGTCTGCTATAGCTAGGTCAAGCAGTATTGTGGGGCTGTGGTAGTGCGGTATTGCGATATAGTCCTTGGCGATTTAGATTGGCAGTACAGGATAAATGGTCTGTTGGTCTATTACCTACTTAGTACTATTAACCTACCGAATCCTTTGTATTATCTTATGGCAGGTATTGGTAGTTCTTAATGTCGGGTCAGGCAGTATTATAATCGTTTGTTTAGAACGAGGGCATGGGATGCACGGTATATACCCCATGTACTTTGTAGGTCCCCTTTTAGACCTCGGCATTATTAACCAACCGATTGTTTTGTTTTATTCTATGACTACTGGTATAGGTAATACATTATGGCAGGTCAAGTGGTATTGTGGGGTGGGATGGGGGTAAGGCCTGGTAGTATAGAACGGCAGTATAGTATGGGCGATATATACCTCGGTACCCCCCCCCCCCCCCCCGAAAGCCATTAGTACTACTAATCGACTTAATGCTTTATGCCATCCCATGACTAGTATAGGTAGTATGTAATGCGGGGGCAGGTGTTATTGTGGGGTGGGTGAGTGTAATGCATGGTCGCCTAATATGGAAGTATAGGATGTGCGCGTTGTACCCTTACAGGTTCCATGTTAGCCCTTGGTACTATTAATCCACCTAATGTTTCATGTTATGCTATGACTGGTTTAGGTAGTACGTTATGGCAGGTCAAGTGGTATTGTGGGGTGGGGTGGGGGTAATGCCTGGTAGTGTAGAACAGCAGTATAGTATGGGCGATATATACCACTGTGCCCCCCCCCCCCCCCACCCCCACCCCCGAAAGCCATTCGTACTACTAATCGACTTAATGCTTTATGTCATCCCATGACTAATATAGGTAGTATGTAATGCGGGGCCACACGTTATTGTGGGGTGTAATGCATGGTCACCTAGTTTGGTAGTATAGGATGTACGCGTTCTCCTCCTACAGGTCCCATGTTAGCGCTTAGTACAATTAATCCACCTAATGCTTCATGTTATCCTATGTCTTGTATATGTAGTATGTAATGCTAGGCCCAGAGGTACTGTGGGTAGGGGTAATGCCTGGTAGTTTAGAGCGGAAGTATAGAATGGACCGTATTTACCCCAGTAAGCCCCCTGTTAGTTCTTGGTACTATTAACCAAGCGATTGCTTTGTTTTATTATATGGTTGGAATAGGTGGTACGTTATGGTAGGTCAAGTGGTATTGTGGGGGTGGGGGGTAAATCTTGGTAGTTTAGAGCGGTAATATAGCATAGGCTATTTATACCTCTGTAGGTCTCTTGTTAGCACTTGGTACTACTAATCCACCAGATGCTTCATATTATCAAGCGGTATTGTGGTATAGGGGTTAATGCCTGGTAGTACAGAACGGCAGCGGAGTATGATTGGTATTTGCCCCTGAAGGTCCCATCTTAACCATTGATAGTATTAACCTATCGAATGCTTTGTATCGTCCTGTTACGGGTTAGATGGTACGTAATCCCAGTAGTTTCTACCCTATTCCGAATGCACTTGTCATTGTTTCGTCTATAGAGATTATCCAATCAGGTCACTTAATCATCAAACTTGTCTTCGGCACCCCTTTTTGTGAAATTTCGTTTGAGGCCATGAGGGCCATACAAAATCCCTCATTGAGGGATTTTTTCATGGCCCTCATGGCCTCAAACTAAATGAGGCCATGAGGGCCATGAGAAAATCCCTCACTGAGGGGTTTTCTCATGGCTCTCATGGCCTCCTTTCAGAAAAAAGGGATTCCATAGCCACAGACGTTTTTCAAAAAAGGGATTCCATGGGGCATGAATCCCCTTTTTCCTGAAACGAGGCCATGAGGGCCATGAAAAATCCCCCATTGGGGTATTTTTATGGCCCTCGTGGCCTCAAACGAAATGAGGCCATCAGGCCGTGAGAAAATCCCTCATTGATGGATTTTCTCATGGCCAGCATGGCCTCATTTCAGAAAAAAGGGATCCCATAGCCACAGACGTTTTCCAAAAAAGGGATTCCATGGGACATGATTCCCCTTTTCCTGAAATGAGGCCATGAGTGCCATGAGAAAATCCCTCTTTGGGGGATTTTTTGGCCCTCATGGTCTCATTTCGTTTGAGGCCATGAGGTTCATGAACAAATCCCCCATTGAGGGATTTTCTCATGGCCCTCATGGCCTCATTTCAGAAAAAGGGGATTCCATAGCCACAGACGTTTTCCAAAAAGGGATTCCATGGGACATGAATCCCCTTTTTCATGAAATGAGGCCATGAGTGCCATGAGAAAATCCCTCGTTGAGGGATTTTCTCATGGCCTCATTTCGTTTGAGGCCATGAAAAAATCCCTCGTTGAGAGATTTTCTCATGGCCCTATTGGCCTCATTTCAGAAAAAGGGGTGCCGAAGACAAGTTGTGATGATTAAGTGACCTGATTGGATGACCTCGATAGACGAAACAAGGACAAGTGCACTCGGAATAGGGTAGGAACTATTGGGTTTACGTACCACTTAACTCGTAACAGGATGATACAAAGCATTCGATAGGTAAATACTATCAACGATTAAGATGGGACCTTCAGGAGCATGTACCAACCATACTTCGCCGCCGTCCTGTACTACCAGGCATTAATCCTCATACCACAATACCGCTTGATAATATGAAACATCTGGTGGATTAGTAGTACCAAGTGCTAACAAGAGACCTACAAAGGTATAAATAACCCATGCTATATTACCGCTCTAAACTACACGCATTGCCCCACCCCCACAATTCCACTTGACCTACCATAACGTACTACCTATTCCAACCATATAATAAAACAAAGCAATAGCTTGGTTAATAGTACCAAGATTTAACAGGGGGCCTACTGGGGTATATACGGTCCATTCTATACTTACTTCCGTTCTAAACTACCAGGCATTACCCCTACCCACAGTACCTCTTGGCCTAGCATTACATAGTACCTATACAAGACATAGGATAACATGAAGCATTAGGCGGATTAATAGTACTAAGCGCTAACATGGGACCTGTAGGAGGAGAACGCGTACATCCTATACTACCACACTAGGTGACCATGCATTACACCCCACAATAACATGTGGCCCCGCATTACATACTACCTATACTAGTCACGGGATGACATAAAGCATAAAGTCGATTAGTAGTACCAATGGCGTTCGGGGGGGGGGAGGGGGGGGGGGGGTTCACAGAGGTATATATCACTCATACTATACTGCTATTCTACACTACCAGGCATTACTCCCACCCCTTCCCCCACTATACCACTTGACCTGCCATAACGTACTACCTATACCAGTCATAGGATAACATGAAACATTAGGTGGATTAATAGTATTAAGAGCTAACATGGAACCTGTAGGGGTACAACGCGCACATCCTATACTTCCACATTAGGCGACCATGCATTACACCCACCCACCTCACAATAACGCCTGCCCCTCATTACATACTACCTATAGTAGTCATGGGATGACAAACAGCATTAAGTCGATTAGTAGTACCAATGCCTTTCGGGTGGGGGGGGGGGGGGGGGCGGCACCGAGGTATATATCGCCCATACTATACTGCCGTTCTATACTACCAGACATTACCCCCACCCCCACCCCACAATACCACTTGACCTGCCATAATGTATTACCTATACCAGTCATAGAACAATACAAAACAATCGGTTGGTTAATAATACCGAGGTCTAAAAGGGGACCTACATGGGGTATATACTGTGCATCCAATGCTCCCGTTCTAAACAAACGATTATAATACTGCCTGACCTGACATTAAGAACTACCAATGCCAGCCATAAGATAATACAAAGGATTCGGTACGTTAATAGTACTAAGTGGATAATAGACCAACACACCATTCATCCTGTACTGCCCAATCTAAATCACCAAGGACTATATCGCAATACCGCACTACCCCCAGTCCCACAATACTGCAGACAAAGGATAATTATGAAGTTCGATTAGTAGTAGGCCTACCAAAGACTAACAGGGGACCTACATGGATATATACCGCTACTACCATATCACCGCCACCCCATACGAGAAGCCCGCCATACCCTGATCCGAATAACGTATGTGTCAGATTGTATTGTGGACAACAACAGTGGTCAAAGTCTCTATGACGTCGCGCGCGCATCATGACGTCACGACGTCAATAGCAACGTCAACCGTTTCGCGGAAAAAAAAAACTTTCAAGAAAACTCACCTTTCCCATTAATTTTCCATCACACATCCATACTAAATACCCAGAGCCCTGAATTTACCTATATCACTATACATGCCATAGCATACTATATATGCAGTACGTACACCATTTACCGGATCTAGATGTATGGTGCCGACATTTTACACCGACAAAAGTTGCACCGGCGAAAATCCGGTTCCTTTGGGAATTTAACACTAGCTGCACCGGCACAAATATCGGTAATGGGGGTAGAAAACCTGCTGCTATACTACTAATGTACATAGTGAATTTGTACTTCACGCACAATCATGTTTCCATCTTTAAAAATATCAACTCCCCCGCCCCATATTTATTGCGTTAAGAGCTATTAAGAGCCTATTAACCCGACAAATATTCAATATTCACAGTTTATATAAAACAAACCCCACCAGAAGAACTACCAAACGGACGCATCTGATGGCCTGAGAAGTCTGTTTGTTTTTCGCGGGAATCATTAGAGGCAGATTGGCCATAAAAAGACGACTGAAGGAGAACCCACATTAGATTTCTTTAAGCCCCTCACCTTTTTGGCCAACAATGCCCAAACTATTTGACAATAGAAAACAAAATGAGCTTAATTGCTTGTTATTCTATCTATTCCGTTATACCATAGAACTTACTTTTGAGTCGGCGATTATCCGAGTTGGGGTCGGTGGCGGAGTAGTGACTATCCCACTAGCGTGTCAGAGTACACAATGCAGGCCTGTTGTGAGGTCTGGGATTTAGTGGATTACCTGCAACGAATGGGTGCCAGTAGTCCACTAATTCTTTAAATATAACTGTCAAGATTATCAGTTGTTATATAAACCTTAGTTTTTTATGGCTCCTTGACAATCAGAGGCGGACTGGTCGTATGGTCCACCGAGAAAATTACCGGTAGCCCCCACACACACCCCGTTGGGTGCCCCGGGGCCCCCAAAATTGATGTAGTCCAACACCCGTTGGTGCATGAAATTTCCTGAAATGGATCTGATTGCAATACCGAAATGTTCTCTATGTGGACTGCCAATGGCAGTCCACATACAGGACATTTTGATATACCAGCAGTCATCGCCACGATATAGCCTTCGATGCTGATGTGGCGTTAATAATTACCAGCAGTCTAGTCTGCCATTGATCGCTCAGATGCAAGGATACAGCGTTCTTTTAATTTGTAGAATCAAATTTTTTTCCCATTGAGTCGAACTCTGGTTCTAGCAATGGGTACTCCTCCGGTCCAACCATTTTTGCCGAATGAGCGATGAAGATGAAACAAAAATGCCACTGAAATGTCTTCTATGTGGACTGCCATTGGTCGCCGAGAATGCAAGGAAGCTGCCTTCGTTCAGTTCGAAAAATCAAAATTTTCGCCGGGCCCCTAGATGCATTTCCCGATAACGTTCTTGCCCAGTCCGCCCCTATCTATACCTATATCATTCTACGCCTCCTATGATTTTCACATCATTACTTGTGCCCTACTACACAATGTGTACACCACACTTTCAACATGTGCGGATACTTGGGGATAACAAGGAACCAGTGTTCCGAGACCTCACTTTAGGGTGTACTGTTTGTGGTCCACTGTTTTGGACTCATGATCTTATGAAGATCCAAGATTACATTGTCGTGGGATTACTGTGTGAATAAACATTGTTTTGGTGACCTATGTTTATACTGGCGATAGTAGGTTGGAACCACTATCGGAAATTATACTGTCGGATTACATGTTGTACTATCTGAGGAACACTGATAAATGCTACTGTTGTCTGTCAACACTTCTCTGGTGTTTTACCACTGAACTTACTACAGTAGGCCACAATCACTACCCTTTCTGTCATAATGAATTATGTAGTCCCTCGAAGGTGGCAGAGGTATCCTCGATTGTGTTCATCAATTAATGGCCTCAAAACAGTAGTCTCTAGCAGAGTGGTATAAGAGTGGTTTCCAGAAATCAGCAAATATATGTATATGCTGCTTCGAGGCACATTGCTCTCTAGAACGAAAGCACATCTGGGAAAGTCATAGAAGCCGGATATGGTCTTCCAGTTGTGATCTTTGAACAATACTTTGTTAAGTGTTCCTCCACTTCCCCGACGTGTGCTTCATGCTCTGTATACATATTGTACACTTCCATACAGGCGCTTATGAAAACAATTACAGGAGGTGTAGGTTCCGATAGGGAGACGAGTGTTGGCTTGGAAGAAGCTGAGGGTTGTATTATATTGGAGCCAGTGACCTTGACGGCATCGATAGACTGCCAACGGCAGTGGTAATAGTAATAGCGAGGGGTTTGTACTACTATCTTTAACCCTTTACCCAACCTAACGGCCAAAACCGGCCAGCGCTATTCTCAAAAATCGCCAATTAATTTTCATTATTTTTTTCATTTTTCGTCTCAAAAACATAGGTTATGACCCTTCGTTGGAACGAGCTCGTCGAGCTCGTTCCAACGAGGGGTCATAACCTATGTTTTTGAGACAAAAAATGAAAAAAAATAGTTATTCAAGAATTATTTTTGCAAGTGTCGTCTGCTTTTCAGGTTAGGTAAAGAAAGGGTTAACTAGCAATGGCTTTTTATTTGAGTAGATGACAGCAGCGGCGATAATTGTAGAAGCCAGAAGTTTACCGTTTTGCGAAAGTTTCTCCTCAGACAGCTCAATTGTTGTCTTAAAATAAAAGCCAGTGCTAATATTAATATCTGGAAAGGGAAAACTTACCTAAATAAATTTGCCATGTTGTGAAACTAAACGACTCCAGAATTAAACCAGCTATACATGAAACTAAGAAGAATAAAGTCATCTGTTCACTGGTCCAACATTTCTCTAGCAGCATTATGCTCACAACAGATACTGCTCCCTGGAGCGCCTGGATACCTTGAAATACACTTATTCTCACAGATGAAAAACAAAATGGCTTGTTTTCTAAATATAACGTCTCTACGATTGGTCGTGACGTGCTCGGAACTGTAATTAAAAACATAATAGCGGCCAACATTACATACGACCACCTGTCGTATAGTCCGTCATTACCAATGTAAAATTTAAATGCCTTTGACATTTCACATGCTGTCCGGATGTTTTCTTCTCTTTTTAAAGTCTCTTCAACTCCTAAAAATGCAATCAACGCAGCGATGACCATAATACCAGCAAACAAAATCGCTGAGTAAAGGTAACCCATTTTTTCAATGAATATACCAAGAGATAAAAACCCACCAAAAAGAGCTATAGAGTAAAGTACCTGACTAATGGCGAAATATTTTGTCCTTTGCCTGCTGTTAGGTACTATGTCTGCAATTTCTGAAAATGTAGCCACGAGGATAACACCCATAGAGCCTCCAAAACCTTCCATTAAATTTCCAACAAGTAGCCAATATAGATGAAGGCCCCATTTTATGGTGAGACATACTATCACTGTCTTCCCAAAACTACCTAGAATTGGTATTATAAATAAAGATCGTCGTCCGTATGAATCCGACAATGAGCCATAAATTATAGAAACTAACATTGAAGGTATAACCATCAACAAAGTGCAATACATAATCCACTGAGAGGATGACGACTGCGCTCTTTTGCGCATTTCTTGATTTGTGTCGTTGATAGTGGCGTTGATACAAGGATCGTGTGAAACGATGCCGGCTGTAACATTTGGTAAATATTTTTCAAGCTCTCTGTAATAGATATACTGATTTGTCAAAGAACCAATTGTACTGGAGCCAACCACATATAACATCAGAGTCGTCAAATGGCAAATAAGTTTTTAAAAGAGTGCCAACTTGGTATATCACCGTTCGAAATTTTACGTGAGAGTGTTCCGTTGAGATTTAAATTTGATGATGATATTTTTGGAAGAAGAGGATCCGTTTCGCACTTGTCAAAGTTCATGTTGACAAACAAAAAGTTACCCATTCCAATATGATGGTCGATGAAACAGAAAGTGAAGTATATCCGTTAAAAGACTTCAGAATACTGTCACCAATGTCGGCCGCTTCCCGTCGTTCCAATAGAACACATAACAAAACATATGACATAAATCAGTAATGTATATGTCAATAACAGCGAGAGAAATCTGATGGTTTAAAGTTAGCGATATATATATCATAAAAATAGAATAACCACTCACCAGTTGCACAGCCGTGACCGATAACCAAATTGAGGTCAGTAAACGGCCAGTGAGGCAAAAATGATTACTTGCTTTATTGCTGTGGTCTACCACCGACATTTCATACCGATAAACTATGTGTGATTCTCTACGAGACTGAAATTTGTATTCGTGGCGGAGGGGGGGGGGGGGGGGGGGCACTAAACATTTGCAAGACGTGACGTCCTATTTTTTATTCGGCTCCTTTTTCCAAAATAAACTTATAAACTTAGCAGGTACAGCTGTCTTTAGGGGTTTTTCATAATGTTCTTAAACTGGTACCACCAATTTAAACCTCTGTGGGCTGCTGTGGGCCCCAATCTACAAATGACAAGCTGTTCATTATCAGGCTTGGCCAGAGCAGGTGTACATATACGGGAACAAATTTTCATTTGAATTGTTCCCAAAATATTGTCTGCACATTTTCTACATTTCGAACAAGACACCCACCCCCTACTAACGTGTGACATTTTCCCAGATTAAGCCGGATTAAGCCCAATATTCTCACATATAAAGCCTCCTGATGTTGTATTTATGTTAAGAGTGTGATGTACAACATCATCTTTAAGGTTTGAAACACAAATGATGGTATATATTAGCTGATATATTGATATATTTTTAAAAAATTAAAAAACTTGCACAAGTTGGAAATGCACATTTTTGGCGCACTCAAGAGACCCACCCACCCCACGTCACGTCTTGACGTCTTGCAAATTTCTGGTGCCCCCCCCCCCCCCCCCCCCAATGTTCGTGGCGTAAAATTTTCGCTCCATCCAAAACATTGGCCCAATGCAAGTTTCACATAACAAAGAGCCACAAACAGGGGCGTCAGGGCTATTTTCAAAGTGAGGGGGCTGGATCGGGCGATGGATGGTCGTCGGTACGAAATTTTTAAATTCCAGGGTCCCAAAACCCCAATTACCATGCATCTGAGCGGATAATTTGAGATTTTTCAGATGTATTTGAAAGATTTCACACTTTGAGAGCCGCTAAAAAACGTCGGTAAAGCATACATATGAGGTCTATTTATCAGCCTTGGTCTTCACGACCAAAGCTGATAAATAGACCTCACCTGTATGCTTTACCAGACGTTAACAGCAATTATACTGTCTGTGGATAATCTTGTCTGGGGTGGATTTGGTACTTGTATGTCTGTAAGATTACGATCTATTAAAGTTAACCGATTTTTTAACAGACTGTATAAATGTCTGCAAAAAATGATTCGAAATCCATCGAAACTGAACCAGTACGAGAGAAACACAGCTGGCGAAAATACGAGAGAGGCTCTGGATCCGCCCCTTGTTTCATCAGTAATTGGCTGTGTTAATATAGGCATACAAATAAACATGGCCCGGCAAAAAAGTGGTGGGGCTGAAGCCCCCAGCCCCACCCTCCCCCCTCCCCGGTTCCGCGGCCCGTGCCAAAATAGCCTTACACAAGCTATAAATGCCTCAGATTCGCTCTTAGCGCACAGAAAAAAAAACAAATTTGGGAAGCCCAGTCCAAACCACAGGAACTCGACGTTTTATCAGATTTTATCAATTTTAATAAAATATATATTATATTATCAATACTAAATAAAGTAAAGGTAAGATAAGATAAATTTAATTTCAATAAAACATCCACATGGACAGATTGCATAAGAACGATGAACATATACATAATTATAGAAAAGAACATACGTATATATGAATTATAATTCAAATACGTGACGGGTAAATCTCAATGTGCAAACGATTATAAAGTATGACACCTCCCAGATCGAAATTTTCAACAATCTCTAAAATAGCAAATACCTCATCGATCTCGCTCAAATAAACGACAAAATGTCGTGCAATTCGCGGTGCCACTGAGATTTCGAGCCCAAGATTGACGAAATTTGACTTTTATTCGCATTTTTTCACTTTTTATCGTCTGTATCGGGCGAGTCGGCTGCCCACGCCAGCTGTTAAGCTGTTATCCGGTAACCGAACAATGAATGCCAGTGGCGTAGATAAAGGGGGGGGGGGGGGGGGGGGGGCTGAGCCCCCCCCCCCCCGAAGTTTTGTCGGAAATTTTTTGGGACCATTTTAGGCGAATTTATGCCTAATAAAATTAAAATGCTGGCTTTAAGGATAAAAACATGCCTTTATGGGTAAAAAAGAACAATTTTCAGTACATTTGCAGTTAACAACAGATTCTTTCTGTTTGTTTGGGTTTTTGTTGTTGTTACACTGTCGGAAAATTTTCGGTCTGTCGGAAAATTTTGGGCTTGCCCCTCCGCCAGCGAAAAGCTATCTACGCCACTGAATGCCACGCCGCGCGTTCATTGGTCGTCCATTTACAGACACAAATGCGGAAAATTCAAAAGTCTGTTTATGCTTAACTTCAATAAAAACATTTTAATCGATCGAAAAACGATGTCAAAAGCAACAATGATGGTGCCATGGTAGCATGTCATGTACAGATACTTAAAATTAACATGGCTAGTCATGCTATTGATATTTTAACTTGAAGTTTGCGGGGAGGGGAGTGGGTGGGCGTGTGTCATCAACACGCAAACAACAAAAAACTCTCAAGTTAATCTGATACCCCGAATGAGAAATTCATCCAGTTTCTTAGTTTCTATTGCCATAGTTACCATCATTACACCATTAATACATGTAGTTTACGGGGGAAGAAAAAAATTGGAGGGGGCAGCGAGAAGTTTTCTCCCTTAACCCCCCCCCCCCCCTCCCACCCCACCCACCCCTCCTGTATCAAATTAGTACAGTGATACTTCTGAAACTCTTGGAGAGAGATCACCAGAGATTATCTAGTGGATATCCTACAACTTATTTCAGCTAGTACTGTATTTCTTGGATGTTGTGAGTTTTACATGCTCACTTTTAGTATGTGACCTTAAGCACCAATAAATAAATAAAAAAAATCAATTGAATTATATTTTTTTATATTTACCATTGATCTCTTGTCATTTTTACCATGGGGATTTTTTTTTTCTATGGAATTTTTGGTGCTGTGGGGCATTTTGTGCTGTGGGGCATTTTGTACTATGGACATCTGTCCATGGGGCATTTTTTTTCGTCCCCCCCCCCTTTGTCAGGTGGGCTTCGACAGGAATGAAACCCTTATAGAGTGCTGTCATGATCCTTTACCTAATATAAGGGAGAGAGGGACAAATCTTGCCATATTTTTCCTGAATAAGTGAAGAATTCCATTATTTGCTTTCAAATCAGAGCTTATGACCAATACTGGAAAGAACTTGATGTGCCCCTTCCAATGAGGGACCATGCATAAGGACTGTTTTATGAAACAAAAACTGAAAATATATAAAAATTCGAATGATGCATTTTTAAGTCAATTTTATTGTTTCATATTTTTCTGCATGTATTCTACAAGCATCATTGTTTTGAAAGGGTCCAAGAAAGAAATATTTTGACTAAAACTGTTCCAATCTGTGGAGAAATCTCTGAAATATAAGCTGACACCAGTTGTTATAACGCTTATGTAATTTATTCACACCAATGACAATTCATCCACACCAAAGGCATTTTATTCTACACTAGACTCAAAGGAACTCACCCTGACATCTACATGTACAGCAATTTACAAGACTAGTTGCAAATGCAAACATGTGGAATTCCTTCTATGAAATGTCTTTCTGATATGGTTCCTCATTAATGGCACCATTCCCTAACACTTAATCTTAGAAAGCTCTTACTTATTACTTACCAAGGTTTATTGTCATAATCTGGTACTTAAGAGAGATCATTCTCAATATCTTATAATTAATTATTTTAAGTGGTAGCCAGAAAAATGTTCATGAACATTCAAGTCCGGGAATTTGGCGGGAAACATGTTCATGGGTATAATGTCTATTAAAATAATAGCTGTGAATCATATAATCAAAAATTATAACAGCTGGAAAAAATGAAGTGAACACTTTAAACAGTGTTTTCATTCAAATTGATATGAACAGCTTTTATTATTTGTGTAAAGCTTTCTAAGAAAGGCTTTTAGGTATGGATAGATTAGGCCTACAGATTAAAAAGACCCCCCTCCCCCTCATGGCAAAACTCTCTGCTGCAGGGCTCAAAATAAGCGATGTCGCGTCGCTTTTTGCTATGAAAAACTTGCAAAAAGCTACACATTGTTCAATTATGTATAGCATTTTGCGATACAAGATAATCAACTGCAGCCTAATAGGCTGCAGTTGATTATCTTGTATCGCAAAATGTAAATGAAAATTTGCAAACAAATTTGAAAACTAGTTCACTGATGCTTTACTTCTGATTGTGGAACATTCCAGGCATAACTCAGATTAACTCTCCATCAAGCATCATTAGCGACTTCATATGTAAGATGAATTCTATTGGTTTAAATTCTTCCTGTTTTTACAACATTTTGCATAAAATGTCTATTAAAAATAATTTCAAGCCCATCAAATTAAAAATCCCAACTTCCATTTTGAGAACTCTATTGAACAACTAAGACGCCATTTGAAAATATCCAAGTCCATGCAACCCGTAAAGGCAGTTCAGTTTAAAAAACAAGAAATGTTTCATGTGTTGCAGATCATTTGGAAATGCCCAGAAATGGATGGAAACTATTCTATCTACTTAGAAGAATTCAACACAAAACAGCATAACATAACTCTGGTATATAAAAATGGCTATGTAATTTTTACAAAATGCTATTCATTTTTTGGAAATGTGTAGCATTTTGCTACGCAAAGAAAAAAAGTTATTTTGAGCACTGCTCTGCTGACATATACCACTCCTGTGCACACAATATAGGATGAGTATGAAACTATTAATTTTTCCTTTGTTACACAGCATGTAAACTGAACATTTTGGAACAGAATAAGTGGAAATAAGATACTGGATAGATAATCATTAACCCTTTACCCAACGAATCGCCTGCATCCGTCTGCGTAATATGAACATTCAGCAGTTGAAAACTATTATTTTTCAAAAAATTTCAACAAAACCATATCACATGACCCCTCGTTGGAACGGGCTTGTTGAGCTCGTTCTGACGAGGGGTCACATGATATGGTTTTGTGGAAATTTTTTGAAACATTTGAAAAAATTATATTTAAAATAATAAATTTTGATATCGTCTGCGTTGGGTAAAGGGATAAAAATTTTGATCTCATTTTCTCCCTATTACTACAATGTAATAACATTTGAACCTTGACATCATTTCTGTGGAAGCTCTCCCTGAGAGCTTCTCGGGAAATGATGTCAAGGATTTGGAATTATCAACAAGGTAAAAATGTAATGGAAATTTTCTTGTGGTTATCCCACAAATTATTTCAGATGGTACTTATGCAGAGGGCAGATGTCTACCAAATAACAGTGGAGTGTATTACCTGTCAGTTGATTATTCACAATTTCAGGACGACACAGCACAAGCAAATTTCAGCTCACGGACCCATGGGTGTTCAATAAGCTGAAAAGTTGCTTGGTCTTTTCTGAAGAGCAATAATTAGTTGGCGGGTGGAAAAACTTCCCTACCATGATTTAGTACAAATCCACTCTTCAAATATTCTATACACTCATCAAATAACCTGTGTGCTTATATATTGAATAAGTAATAATGAGAATAATTCTTTGGCCTTCCGCTGATTTATCGCGGTCCTCTAACGAAGAGGCCTACATTAACCCAGTTCCCAGTCAGGATATTCCTCCTCCACACCTCCTCTTAATCTCCCAGCATTCAATCAAAACCTGGGTTTTTTGTAACTAGTAACATGTTCAACATGTATGTATTGAGTATTAACTTGTGCCCATTGTGGTTAATTAACTGAATGTGGTCACTTTGATCTTCCTTTACTTTCATTCTCCTGCCCATACAACCAATTTCCTTACAAAAACCTCAGTTCTTTGATTGCCACTTTGTTTCAGAATAAATGGCTAAACTTCATAATACTACTCTGAAAAAGCTTTTAAATTTGAACTTAAATTTTCAACTTTATGTTTATATTTTTTTATATTGTGGGGAAGTGAATGCATCTTTGAATATGGAACTGAACTAAATTAGAAATTTCAAAAAATGATTAATTATATGGTTTATGAACATTATGTCTATGGACATTTCGCTCATGGGTATTTTTTGTGCATATTTTCTCTGGCTACCTTAGTGATTACCAGTTACTAATACCCCCCCCCCCCCCCCAGCAATTGCCACCACACACACATATGTACAAAACATTTACATCCTACATTGTGTAGGTCCATCACACTGTTTATCAGTGACAGTGCATCTTACATTTATTGCCCAAATTGAATCAAACTTTCAGTCTGCTCTCTGCAGACCTCTTGATAGATACAAGGGGTGGGGAACATTAGCTAAAATTTAGGTGTTTTGTTCTTTATAAAATGTCGAGACTTAGGCTCTTTGAGAAAATCCACTCCTTCAGTGTTTAGATAATATTCAGTAAATCCTTTGCAGTATGTTTCAATTTGAATTGTTCACTTTCCTTCAGAATGTCGATGCACAGTGGTCAGCTTAAACACATGAAATATAAGTTCTGCGGATATGACGAAGTCTCCTGGGCCATTGAAATTCACATTAGGTACCGGTCGCAGCTGAAAGAAATCTCCACATAAAATCATCTGGATGCCTTCAAAAACATTTCAGTGATCCCCTCTTATCTCCTTACAAAGTGTGTCTGTTTGTGGAAAAAGTTTTAGGGAAAGCATAGATACTTCGTCAACAATAACAACATCTGTTGATAACATCCTCTCTTTTACATCATGATTGTCATCAAACTTGATTTTCTGTTTCAGAAATTCGTTCGAAAATCTGCCATCCGCGAAGATGGAAGATTTTATTGAGGTAAAATGTTTTCCCCACACCAGCCTATCCAGTTATTATAATGTTATGGCCTTTTTCAGTAGCAGTTTCGATTTCTGAAAGCTACATCTTCGAATGAACTTCAGTTAACAGTTAATTACACTGGCCACGTTTTCATTGTTGACTCTGAGTTATATTTAGAGTGAAAAACAATGTGTTGAATTTATATTGACAAATGAACGCGCGGCGTGGCATTCATTGCTCGGTTACCGGATAACAGCTAGCGTGGATAGCCGACTCTCTCGATTCAATCGATAAAACGAGAAAAACTGCGAATAAAAGTCAAATTTCGTCAATTCTGGGCTCGAAATCTCAATGGCTCCGCGAATTGCACGACATTTTGTCGTTTATTTTAGCGAGATCAATGAGGTATTCGCTATTTTCGAGATTATTCAAAATTTCGATCTGGGAATTGTCATACCTTTACTTTTTTAGTATTGATAATATAATATATATTTTATTAAAATTGATATAATCTGATAATACGTCGAGTGCCTGTGGTCTAACTAGAACTCACCAGGAGGGATAACGACAGGAGGGTCCCAGTTCGGACTAGGAGAGGCCCCGAACCTCTCTCCACAACGGCCTTCCGAATGCCATGTTTGCCCCCCCCCCCCGAAAAAAAACAACAACAACAAACAAACAACAACAAAAAACCAACAACAACAAACAAACGAAAAAACTGGCTTGGGCAGCCCCTATTATAGAATCCTGGCTACGTGCCTGATTTGCAATGTGAATTAAGTGTCAGCCATCGTGTGCATTGAACGTCGTCACACATTCACTGCTAGCGAATCTAGAGAATCTGTTCAATTTATTAAACTTATGACACTGTGGAAAAAATAACAGTTTTCACCGAATTTTACGAGTCTTGAAAATATACTCTAATATCTTAAAATTAAAATCAGAAATACTATCCGTTTAGGATAACCCAAGTTAATTATATATTTCCGTGTTTCTGTGTCTCACGTTATTTTCTCTCTTGAAAAACGTGCTCGATAATTTCATAAAGTCTGCAGTCAACACCTTTATCAGCGTGGGAGGGATGACATGGGGTTGTTTAGTCTCGCCGTTCAAAATATTGGGGGACGAGCCAACAAGGAGGATCGGAATCCGGGCACGGGCCAAACTCGGCTCGCAGAGCTGAGTTGGGAGCGCACTATGATTTTCTTCCCAGCCAAGTGAACTCGAAATAGGTTCGTTCTTCGTTAGGTGTGATTCCTAATCACTTCAGACTGCGTAAAGGAAACAATGATTAATGTAACAACGATTCTTTTATTTACGTTTAAAATAAACTAATTTCCATATTTAACACATTCAACAAATTCATCAACATGGCAGAAGATTTATCACATGGGTTAAGTGGGTTTTCATCAATTTCAATTTATCTATTGCCCTGTACTGTCGTTATAGTACACTTTGCAAATGTCACTGTCGCAGGCTCGCAACAGGGGCTTTATACACTGAGTCTTAACCTCCACATATGTTCGTGTCTGCAGCCCTGACGTGGGATCCCGACTAGCAATGTTAATTACTTTGAAGTAGCATAGTTCTGATTCGGTTCATCCACTCGGTCTCCTAGCTTAGCAGGTCTACTTCACATACCTTATACATGTGTCATTTCATAGAACTCTCCTCGAATGTTCCTGTCCTTTTGAAACTCACACAGTTCATGACAGAACTCATAACTTCAAAATGCGCTTTCGTGCTCGCGCGAATTGTCACTGATCGACTTTGAGTCGATATTTACAACACTCTGAGACTAAAACAGGCTCCTATGCTATCAATCAACCTCTGCGTTCATAAGGGCTAATACCACAATACAATAGCCTACACTTTGAGGCAGGTACGAGTCGATCCTTGCTAACGACATTTAAAATAAGCCTTTACTTGGGTTCGTAATCTATTTATGAATTCGGGCCTGTAGATCTCCTACGTCCACCTAATCTGAGAATAGCGGCGTAAAACGGCGTTTCGTGGGTTACCCAGCAATCCCACTTGCACGAGACCCTATTATGGCGTCTCCAAAACGGCCGAAACTCAAGTCTCTTGAACTAGCTTGTTCTCCAAACTTTATACCTTGTCTTGAGATGTCAGATAACAATATTTCAAGATGCTTAAACATGGCACGCTGAAGATAAAATCAACGTGCACTAGTGGATGTGGTATCAAGCGTATCTCGAGAAATAATATACTTGATAGCCATGTCGACTGTAATGAATCTATAACTGCTAGTCACTGCTAGATTAATTGACCGACGATAACGCGGTGACTGGTAGTATGCCAATGGTGCATCCCACTGTGATTTGCCTCTGGCTAATTATCTAATTAAAACATGTGTGCTTACAACACAGAGAGAAGAAATATACATACATATATATAATATATATATCAGAAGTTTATAAACAAATCCTTGTGCTGGTAGTTATAAGAAAAAAATGTATTAAAGTTCAAAACAAATACAACGACATCATTGACTATATAGTCAGTGATGTCGTTGTATTTGTTTTGAACTTTAATACATTTTTTTTCTTATAATATATATATATATACATATCTGAACTTGAAAGTTGGGGGAGGGGGTCTCCTCCCTTCTAGACTGGCTTTACCCTGACAGAATGTCGGTCAACCGTGATTTTGTAGTAAGTTATCTGTATTGAACTATTTCGAGAATCTAGGAATTTTATGTTAAAAAAAATAACAACAACAACAACAACGCAACAAAGAATGAACAGTCTGTGGAAGAAGTATTTTAGCAAAGTGTATCTTCCTAACTGCAGTAACAGTTCAGAGAAGATAGATTACCACTAAATGCTACGTGGCACCTGACGAACATTTGGGTTTTCCGAGTTTTTTTTTAAACAAAACATAAAATCTTCAGCAAACTTTCAGCTGATGGAACATAATGTGGTACCTAGTGGTCCATGAGCTGAAAATTTGACAATGCTGTTTTTTTACATTTCGAAAAATTTAATATAATTGTTGCGTGAAAAATCCACAAAAATTAACACTGATTGAATGGGGAATTTTTATATTTCTTAAAATTATATAAAACCTATAAAAGTTATATTCGCTGTGCGCATCAATCCTTTAAGAACAATATATATGCTCTCAGATGGTGATATTATCGAACGATTTCATTCGACCAATTTTTTCCCACGTTGATTTAAAATGCTACTGTTATTTCCTGTATAATTCCATGTAAAATGATAGAAAATTGCATTTTCGTCAACTTTTAGCGGTTGATATATTTATTTTGCTTCATATTAGCAATGCCGTGCGCATACCGGCATATAATACAGATATAGTCCTATCTAACCATATAAAAATATACAAGCTTACATTTGCCCATTTTTTCCCCTTTGATGTTAAAACCAAGGAAAAGTTTATAGTAAAAACATTTAAAACCGCAGTCCACAATATCAGATAGGTTTCCGCGTGAGTACAAATGAAAAGGTGGGATAACCCCTAAGCGTCTTAATTCATTTCTGGTCAACCAGTAAAAAAAAAATCCTCAAATAACTGAAAATTCATTTTTTTGGCTTCCTAAACATAGGTTATGACCCCCTCATTGGAACGAGCACGACGCGCTCGTTCCAATGAGTGGTCATAACCTATGTTTTGGAAGCAAAAAATAGAAATATAAAAAAATTAATGCCGATTTTCGTGTATAGCGCTGGCCGGTTCATTCAGCTGATTTCTCCGCTTCCGACAACTGTTCCCTGGCGATCAGGATGTTATTCACGCCTTTCAGAGGTTCAATGTTGATTGGATTACAGCTAGACTCCAATATTTACAAGGGGAGATAACTTTCCCAAGAGTCAATATCTATGACTATAAAAGTTGAGGATGGCGACTTCAAATTCAACAGTTTTTATCAGCAAACAACGGATGGAAAATAAATGACTTTCGAAAGATCACTGTACAATTGATCAGTGACCTCTCAGTGCAAACAGCGTCCTATCTGAGCTGTCAGTCAACCTCTCGGTGTAAATCGACGTTTTGAGATGATATTTTTTTTAAACATATTTTTATTTGCCACAACTATTGAGCAAAAAGGGATAGGAGGACAATTGCTTTCCACTTAGTAAAAACCTCCGCTCCCATAACATGAATACAGAAAATGTTACAATGGCGAAACAAGCAAGTTTTTGAAATTCATAAATGTAAAATAAACTATTTGAATGGGTTTATATATATGTGTGTGTATATGTGTATAAATAAATATGAATATGTAGCACTAAACAAAGACAGAAAAAAGGAAGAAAGAAAGAAAGAAAAGCTGTTGATGTCTCTTTTGCATTCTGTCTCTCTCTCTCGATTTGAATCAGTTAATATTCAAAGCCAAAGGCCGCTTGGGCGCTGTTCTGATTAGGATGTGTTAAAATAAAAAAAATAAAAATAATAGTAATAATAATATAATAATAATAATAATATAATAATAATAATAATAATAATAATAATAATAATAATAATAATAATAATAATCATCATTTCTTCGCCTTCTGTACTACAGCTAAGGGGCGTGTCTCCTAAGATCCATGCTGATTCACACAAAAGGTAGGGAAAACGCCGCGTTAGCGACTCAGGCCACAAACAGCGCAACCGTGACTATCGTCGTGACTGCACAATCTGTGTACCGATGCGCTGGCTCAAGGGCACCCCGATGACGCGTCCATTCCGTGACCCCTCCATGCGTATTCTATATTGAAGTGGATACCTTGAGTCAGCATTGTTTACAAATATTACAAGATAGGAAACTCGTTGTAGAACCTCCCAGTGCTACAAATAAATTGTTGCACAAATTTAAAAAACAAAGTGTTAGTTTGGGTTTCTAACACCGGATCACCGTACAATAGATTATCCACCGAATTCAGAGTAATATTAAGATTTGATAAATTACCAATAAGAGCGTTACGAGCGTTTGAATAAGATGGGCAGACAAGGAAATAATGTTCTGCGTCCTTAACAACAGTTATACAATGTGGACAATATGGACATTCAGAGATGTAATTGAGCAATTTATCACTTTTCAGATCACTACAACAGGTTCTAATTCTACTGTGAATGATATTGTGTTTTCTAGAACCATGCGAGAAATATGCAGGTGGTCTGCATACGGGGGGCGATATGAGTTTTTTGAATTCAGTAAGCGATGAGAAATTTCGCACTGATTGGGATAAATTGTTCCACGTTTCCGTGCAAGACGGAAAGAATGATCATTTAAATAGCTCAGTTTGCATGCTGTAAGGCATAAAATTTGACGAATTGCGAAGGTTATAAGACGATGTGTCACAAACTCGTGGTGGTAGAAGTTCATAGAGAAAATCTGGCGCATCGTTGTGTATGATTTTGTAAAAGATACACATCTTTTGAACGTGTCTTCTTGTTTCTTTATTCCACCCAACTTCTAACAAGATGCGACCGCGTGATACTGATCGTGTCAGGCCCGATACGATTCGTGCGGCATCGCAGTGTATATCCTCAAGGCGCTTCATTAAATGTTGCGGAGCACCGCACCAAACAGGACTACCGTACTCTAATATTGGTAGTACGAAAGCATTATACATCTTTCCCAGGATCTGTCGGTTAAAAATGTGCTTCAATTTTCTCAACTGAGAACTAAAGTCTTGCACAAGCTTGTTTACAGATATCATCAATATGGGCTTCCCAACTTAAGTTGGATTGGATAGATAACACCAAATGTTTGTGGACAGCAACAAAATCTAATGTTTCGCTGTTGAAAACAATATTTGGAAATATAACATCCCTGATGAGTGTAAATAGTATAACGTTAGTTTTTTTTAGCATTAAATGTGACCAACCACGTGTCAGCCCATTTGTTAATTTTTTGGAGTTCGGTGTTCATTTTAGACTGAATTCTATGAGTATCAGTAGTTGACTCTGTCAGACAAATATCATCAGCGAACAGTCGAACAACAGACTCGATATAGTCGGCTATGTCGTTGATGTACACGAGAAATAAAAAAAAGGCCAAGAACGGAACCTTGCGGGACTCCAGCTTCTATATCTTTATAATCCGATTTGCAGCCGTTAATTTTCACTCTTTGCCTTCAGTTTGTAAGATAACTATGAAACCATGGTAGGAGTGGACCAGAAACACCATACTGCTTTAGTTTAAAAATTAATCCTTTGTGCCATACCCTGACAAAAGCCTTGGAAATATCACAGAAAACGATGAGATGATATTGGGTGGCATGTTAGCATCATGTTATAACTGAATAATCAGAAAGTCAAAATAGAGAGGCATGTATCAACAGATGGATTATCCAGCGAGGTCGAGTTCGTCTGGCGGCTGCATTGCTCGTGTCTAAAGTGGAAAAATAGCGTGCATAAACCCAGAGGGATCGCTCGCATTCACCTGCGTAACGTACAAATTCAGCAGTTGAAAACAAAAAAAAAAAATTCTCATAAATTCAACAAAACTATATCTTGTGAACCCTCATTGGAACGAGCTCCATGAGCTCGTTCCAATGAGGTGTCACATGCTATGGGCTTGTTGAATTTTTTTGAAAAATTTGAAAACATAATATTTAAAATAATAAATTATGACATCGTCTGCGTTGGGTAAAGGGTGATAAGGAAATCCTGAGGGGCATTTACTTAATTTGTGGGAAAAGAATGTTGAATTTTCGTTAATGTGGAATGTATCGGGAACAAAAACAAATAGAAAGGTGTGCCCATGAAAAGTTTGAGACTGGGCAAAAAGCCAACAAGAGTAGTGGTGGTGCACAAGAAAAATTAAAACAGCGGAATTGCTATGCGCCACATTGAGGCCTCTCGGTACAGCTCTGTTGTGCACCGCTCATACTTGTGATTTGTGTTTTTCTCCGATACATTCTGCTCCCGTTATATCAGTGAAAATTCTACATGCCCACAAAATGGGTAAAAACCCTCCAGATTGTCCATAAGACGAAAATTCGACTCTTCCCTCTGAGTTTGTGCAAGACATTCATCAAATTGAAACACGGGCAATACAGCTGTCATGGATCTCGCGTTTAACACCTCTAACTGATATATGAAAATCTGTTGATACATACCTCTCTCTTCCTTTTGACTTCTGGGGCAATTAATGTGAAACAACAGCCAAGGGCCCTCTTTGGAAAACGCAGATTCGCACCCTAAATGTAGACTTTGACCCCATCCCCCATTCACCACACACACTCCCATCCACATCCACACACACAAACACCCCCACACCTACCCTATCACCCTCTGTCTTACACACCCTCTTTACTTTAATTTATTTGACTTCGAAAATGAAAAAGCGCGAATGCTCGCGCATCTTCATTTTCGACGTCAAAAAAGAAAACAACAACAAAAAATGGAGATTTACCCCAAAAGTCACAAGAAGGCTTCAGTTGAAAAGTACAATTCATTTTTTTTCTTTTTGACGCAATCGTGCTAGTTTATTTTTCGACGTCCATAAAAAGTGGAGATTTACCCCAAATGTCTCCAGAAGGCTTCATTTGAAAGCACAATTCAATTTTTTTTTTTGGGGGGGGGGGGTGGGGGGGGGGGGGGGGGGGGAGAACACCAACCCAACCCCTGAAAAAACCCAAACAAACCTCCTACGATTCTTCGTGCCTTAGGAACTTTCGCAGATGTCTTCGATATATCTGAATGCAATGCTTTGATGATATGATTCTAAAAGTCCTCTTGCAGACTGCCCCCTTTCGTGTGGAACCTGTACCCTACTTTCCGGATATCGTCATTGAGAATAAGAGAAGAGAGATAAATAATGTATACTGGTTGACCTGGCAGTCCCCTCTCATAAAGACGTTTGAGTCAGAAAAGATCTCAAACTTTACAACAGACGGAAAAAAGAAACTCAAGTGCAGTTTTTGGTAATATAATTTGTTTTATCCGTTGATCAAATGTAGTAAAATTTGACACATAGCCACCTCAGTGTACTGTCTAAATAAAGAGTATTTGGTTAAAATTTACTCAACCATGACCACATGCGACGCTGCATGCATGCTTTCAACATTTTTTTTTTTTTGACAAAGCGTGCAACTGGAGCACCCCCACGTGCTATGGGCTTGAAAACCATACCAAATCGAAGTTTTGAACAGCACACATCGATTGCACAACATTTCATTTCAACTCGATTGAAAGCAAAGTGCCGTAATGTCCGAAGTTGATAGGGGTAGGGCTATTGCTCTAATTATGCAGGGCCAATCGAAACGTCTCGTCGCCCGTAAATTTGGGATCCACGAGTCAACGATAGCTCATTTGGTTGGGCGTCTTGGTGCCACAGGGAGATTAGCTGACCGTCCCAGGAGCGGGCGTCGGCACGTTACCCACGTCAAGATGGAGGCACGCGTCTCTCATGCCCCCGTAACCGATTTCAGACGGCGACGGAGGCGGCGAGTCAGGTTGCAGTACAGTACTCATGGTCGTCGAGTGTGTCCAAAAACAGTTAGAAATCGGTTGCGGGAGTTCAATTTGAGACCACAACGTCCCTATGTTGGGCCGCAACTTACACCCAGGCGATTTCAACGTCGATTGCAATGGCTGCGGGCACATGCACCAAATCCGTTTCACTTGGCCCACTGGAGACGTGTGTTGTTCCCTGACGAGTCTCGGTTCACGCTTTCAGGTCAGATGGATAATAACGCTGCTATCGACGTCGAGGTGAGCGATATTCTGACGCGTGCGTTAAGGAAAACGACAGATTCGGGGGAGGGTCTGTTATGGTTTGAGGGGGGGGGGGGATTTCTCATGGCGTGAAAACACCTCTTTTGGTCACCAAGGGAAATCTTACAGTCGTGAGATATCGGAAACAGGTCTGCGTGCCTCACGTCCTTCCACTCATCCATGCGCGTAATCTTACGTTGCAGCAGGATAATGCGAGGCCGAACTTGGCTAGGCTTTGTCGTGACTTCCTCAACCAAAACAATGTCCCAGTTCTCGATTGGCCACCCTACAGCCCAAATTTGTCCTCGATGGAGCATTGGTGGGACGAGCTCGACAGAGGGTCAGGAAGCGCGTAAACGTCCCGTACAACATGGCTGAGCTCACGCAGGCCCTTCTTCGGGATTGAAATAACATCCCACAAAGGACCATAAACAACTTGATGGGGTCAATGGTAAGGAGAGTTAAAGCAGTGACTGAAGCCCGGGGTGGGCACGCCCGAGTTTTGTTGTCTTAACACAGACGGCGTTTGCATGGATAACGTTCAAACGTGGGTATCCTACGCCTTTTCCTGGTCAAAATCAATCGATATAGGAACCTAGCTGCGCGCCTGGGCAAGGCTGTCTTAAGCAGGCCATGGGAGCACGAGGGCTCAGTGGTTGCGACATTGAACTTCAAACCGAAAGGTCCGGGATTCGATCCACACTGGAGGTAACTGCGTTGTGTCCTTGGGCAAGGCACGTAAACCCGATTGCCCACATTGGGCGCGGTGGCGCTGTGTACTACGGCATACTATACGTCGATGGTGCACTTGTCTTCAACCAATGCTAACTCTGCTTGTGCGGAGTTAGTACGTAGGGAGTCTGGCAGTTGGCTTTCATCACCCGTAAAACTGTCTGACACAAGATGACCCTGGCTGTCGAAAGTGTCGTTAAACCCCAATAAACAACAATAAACAATAAACAACATTAAGCAGGCCATGGATATTTATGCGGGTACGGAACACGAGAATACTGGTCGATTATCCCCGGCTCGTACAGAATCTCAAACAGGCTTCAGTGGTAATAGTGACCCGATGAAAAACTTTTCGACAGTTCAGAGCAGATATGAACATTGAAATATCCATCGGGTGTATACTAAGTTTATTTCATTTTATAAGATTGAGATTCATATTGTACATATTTATTACCACAAAAGTTTTAATAAAACTTGATTACATATCTTTTCTAGCATTACAGGTACGAGTGGAAGTCCCCTCCTCTCAGAATATCGTCTGTGTGAATTGGGAAATTTTTTAACTTTTATAAAAGAATTGAAATGAATTATCTGGCGCTTTATCGGGGTATGAATGTGGGGTGGGCGTGTTAAGTTGTATGAAGTGCACAGCACTTCATACAAAACTTAACACGCCTATCCCTCATTCGTATTCCAATAAAGCGACAGACAATTCATTCAATTGTTATAATTTAATTTATAATATCATTGTAGCCAAAACAAATTTTGTGCACACGACAGTTTTATTATTTTCAAAATATGCCGATATACGCGGTCTCGTGTAACCAAGAGAAAAACTAGCGTGAAAAGCCCACGCCAATACTAACTAACAGACCATCCACAGCAATTACAGGTAAATTATTTTATTTATTTATTTATTGGTGTTTAAGGTCACATACTTATGCACAATGGCTAAGCATGACCGTGACAGTTTTATGGATGGAGGAAGCCGGAGTACCCGGAGAGAACCACCGAGAAACGACGAGCAGCTGCCAGCTCCCCAACATCGTAATTCCGCACTGCAGCACATGCAGGGTTGGTTGAAGACATGCGCCACCATCGACGTGCAGTACGCCTTAGTACACGGCGTCGTCGTGCCCCCCATGTGGACAATCGGGATTAAGAGCCTTGCCCAAGGACACAACGCGGGAGTCCGAATCGATCGCTCAGACGGTCACCCATCCGAAGACTAACCGGACTCGACGTTGCTTTACTTCGGTGATCTGACGAGAACCGGTTACCGCAACGCCACCGCGCTCTCTGCAGTTAAATAGCACCGTTGGATACGCCCCATGTTTTTGATTTCACCACAAAGCAAAAATATTCAAACGAAAGAAATAATAATCATTCAGTTATGAAAAACTAACTCAACCAATCATTTACAAGCAAATCGGATATCATTAAAGAAAATTAAATTATATTTTGTTGAGCGCGACAGTCTTATTTATGAAACTTCGGAACATCTACGCCATTAGTAATCATCGAGGAAGAAAAAAAAAGTACTAGATTTTTTATTTGGTAGGTTTAGTAACTACTTCAATTTGGAAGATCGGCTATTAGTACAAAAGTTAGAAACTTTGTAAATGTCGGAACAACTGACGTGAAAAAGTGGAAATCACGATTCATCCAGAAAGGATCGTGAGAGCTGTTTTGGGATGAGAATCATCACATACACGAAGCATTCTTATACACAGTGTGAGAGGACATGTAGAGGTAATCCTCGTGTCCGGTATCGGATTAAAGATCAGTTCTGTTGTGAATGTGACTCAGGGAAGTGACTAGAGGGTCTTGGTTCGGAGGGGGGGGGGGGGTACTTTCCTCTGAATTTCCAACTGTAATCCCCCCACCCACCCAACCCCACCCCGTCCCCACCTCTTGGCAAACATCCAACTTTTGAAAAAAAACATTTGCACTCGAATGAGAATTTTGAAACTGCTAACTTTGACTTTCCAACTTCCAACAGCTTAACCCTTTACCCAACGTAACGCCCAAAACCGGCCAGCGCTATTCTCAAAAATCGACAATTAATTTTCATTATTTTTTCATTTTTTGTCTCAAAAACATAGGTTATGACCCCTCGTTGGAACGAGCTCGTCGAGCTCGTTCCAATGAGGAGTCATAACCTATGTTTTTGCGACAAAAAATGAAAAAAAAATGAGTTATTCAAGAATTTTTTTTGCAAGTGTCGTCTGCTTTTCATGTTAGGTAAAGGGTTAACAGATAAAATTCACCCTCCTCTCCCCTTGTGTTCGATGTTCGAGATGTATGATCTTTGGGTTCTAGCACTGGAAATCGTCTCCTGGGCGCTCTGGGGCGCTCTGGGGCGCCATCTACAGTGCTTTAGCATTGCAGGTGGCGCCTTTTTCACTCAAGGGATGAAATATTGACTACAAGATCCGATAAAATAAGATTTAAAAATCACTAAATTATAAAATACGTCATACATGTAGCTAAGATAAAATGCCACGAAATCTGCTACAATTGGGCATGAAATGTTTTGGAGAAATTCTGATTGTGGTATGAAACTTAAATTTTCTAACCGTTGGGAGGTTTTGGCGGGAAGGCGTGTGGGGGTGCATCTGCTTCAGAAATAAATTACCCCTGTGCTGCTTCATGGGCAGTTCGATAAATGTTTGCATGAAAGTCACTTCAGTGGACGTGAACAGTACGAAAAATGGGAGTTATCTCTCTTCCTTTAAAAATCTTTGAATGAACGTTGTCAAAATATGAACTTCCACTCGACCAGGGACAGGAAATAATCTCTGATGGTCAAGCTACATTGCTACAACAATTTAATTTAACCTGATAGAATTCCCTCACTGATTAATCGCATTTCTTTGGGTTTGGTAAACTTCTAGAGAACATCTTGTTACGCGACGACCTCTCGGCACTCTCAAGCCAAAGAAAATCGTCATGAAGAACTTTGCTCATTATAACAGCTTTATTATGACAAATATTAATGACAGTTATCCAATTTGGATCCAAAGAGAGCGTATTTTGCACAAAAATGTTCATTTAAAAATTGATAAAGTACCATGCAAGTAAGATTGTGATTAGGTGTAAGTAATGAATTTGCAATGCTTATTGTTTTTCAGGAAAAAGGTTAAAATTTGAATTGCGTTTTTTTGTGAATAGCGGTAGTCGGGTTTTCACGTTACAGTAGGTGAAGGGTCAACAACAAGTACGGTAAAAAAGAGGTATATCTACTTATCTCTGTACAACTGGATTGCTGGAACGCCAGCGAAAAACGTCGCCACCCAACAAACTGTCCCCCCCCCCCCCCCCCCCATCTCCCTGGCGTCAAGTCAATCAACGTAATAACTGTTACGCTTTCACTTCATCAAACGCCACGTGGAATTTCATAGGCGGGGGGGGGGGGGGGGGGGGGGCACAGGGGAGGGTGGGCACAGATATCCTTCGCAGTTACACAATGAGTTAAAATGGGCGCATGCAAACGTGTCTATATACAGGCATTCCTGTAACATTATTTGCAAATCCAAACCATATTTAGCCAAAGAATCCCACTTTCGGTCGCTTCGGTCCGTTTCTTCCACTTCAACTATCTTCCAACCCGAAGGCTAGCCTTCGGGTTGGAAGATGGTTGAAGTAGACGAAACGGTCAGGATAGTGACCACACAGTGGCATATTCATCTAAACGAGACACTCTAGCGAGTCATGGTACATTTACCGATGTACGATGGTAACCTTTCTCAAACTAGGTCGAACCATGCTGACAATGTAAATTTGTGCCCATCCACTTTTATCGAGCTTCCACCGGCCCCATGGCATTTTCCGTACATGAAAACTAATAGCATTATATCAAATCTCCAATCTCGGCACTTGTTCTTTGTCAATAATAAATAAAATATGTTGAAACTATTCAGTTTGCATTGCCACAAAAAATTCGAACATCATCAACATTTTCATTTAACGCATACATCAAAGTATAGTCCTATATTCTTGGAGACACTTTTCAGTATGTAGCCAATGAGCATTCCAGTAATCCAGTTATATAGAAATTAGCGGGTATATCAGGGGGGGGGGGGGGGGGGGGCACTAAAAATTTGCAAGACGTGACGTCCTTTTTTTATTCGGCTCCTTTTTACACCCACCCACCCACTACGTGCAAATTTTCTACTACCGTTCTCAGACACCCACCCCCACGCTCCCATTAAAATCCAAAATAAGCTTATAAACTTAGTAGGCACAGCTGTCTTTAAGGGTTTTTCATAATGTTCTTAACCCTTTTCCCAACGTAACGGCTAAATCCGGCCAGCGCTATTCTCAAAAATCGCCAATTAATTTTTATTATTTTTTCATTTTTTGTCTCAAAAACATAGGTTATGACCCCTCATTGGAACGAGCTCGTCGAGCTCGTTCCAATGAGGGGTCATAACCTATGTTTTTGAGACAAAAAATGAAAAAAATTAGTTATTCAATCATTTTTTGGCAAGTGTCGTCTGCTTTTCATGTTAGGTAAAGGGTTAAACTGGTACCACCAATTTAAACCTCTGTGGGCTGCTGTGGACCCCAATCTACAAATGACAAGCTGTTCATTATCAGGCTTGGCCATAGCAGGTGTACATATACGGGAACAAATTTTCATTTGAATTGTTCCCAAAATAATGTCTGGACATTTTCTACATTTCGAACAAGACACCTACCCCCTACTAACGTGTGACATTTTCCCAGTTTAAGCCCAATATTCTCACATATGAAGCCTCCTGATGTTGTATTTATGTTAAGAGTGTGATGTACAACATCATCTTTAAGGTTTGAAACACAAATGATGGTATATATTAGCTGATATATTGATATATTTTTAAAAAATTCAAAAAATTTCACAAGTCGGAAATGCACATTTTTGGCGCACTCAAGAGACCCACCCACCCCCACGTCACGTCTTGCAAATTGTTGGTGGCCTCCCCCTGGGTATATCACATTATCACTGACAAATAGCTCATCGCGGAAGTCTCATTCGTTACACGTCTAATAAACTCGTCACGCCAGAAGTCGACGTCGTAACACTATGAGTGAGTAGGTTTCGGAGGTAAAATTGAATTAATATTCTCTTATATTTCAGCAACACTACTGCTTACCCACAGGAGCCCGTTACAAAATATGATTTAATAATAAAAATAATATTAGACAAGCATAACTGGATACCCCTCATTATAAATACTATATAATACATGGTAACACGTGTTATATAGTATTTATAATAGGGGTGGGGATGGGGTGGGTATCATCTTGGCAATGATGTCACAATTATAAATACTATATAATAGAACGCGTGTTATATTAAATAGTATTTATGATGGGGGAGGGGTGGGGGTGGGGGGCTATCCAGTTATGCTTGCCTAATATTATTTTTATTATTAAATCATAGTTCGTAACGAGCCCCTGTGGCTTATGTATTACGAACAGCAGACGGTATGTGCGAAAATCATTTCCTGAATTACTTGCCTCGGAAGCATAGCTTATGACCCTCATTGGGAGAATGTTTCAAAAGTTTGTTGAAACAATATATTTTCCCAAGGCTGTCTATTTTTAGAGATTGCATCATTTCCGAGCGTAACATTTCAAGGCGGGAAGACGTGTGACTGTAATATTTAGTTCAGCGATACCATATAGCAAGTTCGATACGCCGCCATGCAACCATTTTTTACACAAGGAGCACGTTCACAGAAATAGTCTGCAGGATTATCAATGGCGTGGCGAAGATGACAGATTAGAGGGATGTAAACCTGATTTGTGCCGACTATAATGAAGGTATAGCTTGCTGCTGATCTTATTAGAATATTAATCAGTCGGGGTATATATACTATTCAAAAAAAGTAATGGATATCCAAACCAATGTTGATATTTTCGGAAAATGGTATTGGATACGTGCAATTGGGCACATCAATATGTTACCAAGTTTAGTGTGGATCATGAATGTCACCACCGGCCCACGAAAACTTCGTGCAGGTTTTTCGCACGAGCGTCGCGTTAATGTCTGTGGGGTACGTTTTGAAATTTTCATTTGTACTGGACGGGCTTTTTTCGGACGTCTCATCGTTCTTTTCTTGGTATAAACTCGTTTATCAATAGTTTCTGGTCGAAACGTAACTTTTGAGGTATACGAAGACTGGCACGTGACGAACGTTTACATGCCGTTGGAATGTTGGAAGCTGGCAACAGAGAGACTGCAGTGGCTCAAATTCCCAACGTTAATCAATCGGCGATTAGCAGGTTGTGGTCACGCTACCGTCAGACAGGCAATGTTGATGGCAGACGTCGGTCAGGTCGTCCAAGGGCGACAACTGCTAACCAGGGTCGTTTCATCCGAACCGCAGCATTACGTAACTGCCATTAAAGTGCCTCAGAAATTGGACAGCAGCTGCACCAAGCGACAGATGTGCGAGTCAGTGGTCAGCCTATCCGAAATCTCCCACACAGCTGGAATGTGTACTATCGACGACCTCGGATAATTCCACGTTTGACTGAACGTCACATAGGAGCAAGACGTAATTGTTGTGGAGCACGACAGCGCTGGGACAATCGTCGGTGTGGCTACGTCATTTTTTTCCGATAAATCGAGGTTCCCTCTCGACTTCGACTTCCACGACAGGCGAAACAGAGTGTGGCGGCGGCGGAACGAACGATACGATACCATGACGTAGCACTGAGGCAATAGTAGTACAATCGTTTTGATGGTGGATCGGTTATGGTGTGGGGAGGCATAACCATGACAAGCAGAACAGCATTACATGTCATCCAAGGGCGTGTCACAGGGCAGTTCTACCGTCACAACATGTTAGCAGCTCATGTGGTGCCATTTCGTGACTTAACGACCGTCGATTCCTTTTCCAAGATGACAATGCAAGAGCACACAGGGCCCGAGTCGCTACAGAGTTCCTCCAGGAGCAGAAAATCACTACATTGCCTTGGCCAGCACTAAGTTCAGACCTTTCACCAATCGAGCACGTTTGGGATATGCTTGGCAGGCGCCTACAACAACGCCAACAGCCCCCTTACCAATGTCCAGGAACTCGCCGCTGCACCGAAGAATGGAATAACATCAGTCAAGCTGATACTTGACGTTTGGTGAGGAGTATGCCACGTCGGGTCTCGCGAACCGAGGAGGATTTACAAGGTATTGAGCTCTTGGACAGAATATGGTAAATTCTCTGACTGGCCGTCCACGTCTTCTACAGTTCGGTACTTGGAATGTGTGCTTGTCAGACACCCAACTATGGCTGAAATCATTCACCAGATGTCACATGCAATGCCTCAACTGTCTTTTTGATGAAAATATAAATATATTTCTTCATACATCTCATTTTTATCAAATATCCCCTACTTTTTTTTAATAGTATATATACCACTTGTTAAATAACACCCCAACTCATCGACATATTTGTACATAAAAAGTAAATGAGTATTTTTATGTTTGTTTATTGGAGTTTAACCCTTTACCTATTATGAAAAGCAGACGACACTTGCAAAAAAAAATTCTTGAATAACTATTTTTTTCATTTTTTGTCTTAAAAACATAGGTTATAACCCCTCGCTGGAACGAGCTTAACGAGCTCGTTCCAACGAGGGGTCATAACCTATGTTTTTGAGACAAAAAATGAAAAAAATATTGAAAATTAATTGACGATTTTTGAGAATAGCGCTGGCCAGTTTTGGCCGTTACGTTGGGTAAAGGGTTAACCCATTGAACCCTGGAAGCCCTTTTCCGGTCCAGGATCGTGGTACGACCTGAATTAATAAACTAGATAGCTGCTCAGTGAATTTGTGTTGTAGACCAATCAAGCTTTTCAACGTGCAGCCCAATGCTGCACGTTGAAAATATTGATTGATCTTCCCCCAAATAACGAATATAGACTCTTCCAGCCGATGACACTAAACTGACGTGGAAGATACCATCAGTGTTCAAAAGGTTAACAACACCTTCAACAATCTGTGTCATATCATATCGGACAAGTTTACGGGTGGAGAAGGTCGGAGTACCCAGAGTGAACTACTGAGCAGCTGTGAGTAACAATCGGTCTCTCCAGTTAACTACAGTACAGCCGCCGTGGACTGGTCCCTTTCCACGGGTGGGCAATATTTCCACGGACGCAGTGATATTATATTAGAAACACTGATTATAGGAATAATGCTCAAAAATATAATCTATGAAGCATAGTGTACAACACTAATGCTAATTAAAATTTTGCTGATATTGATTTTTATCTTACAATCAACATGTATTTTGTCTGTATTAACTCCGCAACTGTCGTGTATCCGCACCCCTGATACAGATGTTTGTATCAGAGCGTCGAATACAAGCACGTTCCTTTCGCGTGAGTTCCATTTTTTTCTTTTTGTTCATCCGTACGAATAAATAGTTCGTTATATGTTCGTCTACATTCTTGACTTATCCCCAATATATTGTAAGATAAAATGATTATTATCATTATGTGGATGTACAAAATATGTATCCGAGTCTCGATCCGGGTTCTAAGGGTAGATCACGACTCGTCTTCGACTCGTCGTGATCTACCCTTAGAACCCGGAGCTCGACTCGGATACATATTTTGTACATCTACGTAATGGTAATAATCTCTATTTATTACTCGGTGAACGCATGAGTGGGCATCACTGCGCACGCGTGAATTACGACCAATCCACGGCGGCTGTACTGTACAATGCATGGTTGTAGTTAACCCTGTACTTAACATAAAAAGTAGACGACACCTGCAAAAGACATTGTTGAATAACTATTTTTTTCATTTTTTGTCTCAAAAACGTAGGTTACGGCGAGGGTCATAACCTATGTTTTTGAGACAAAAAATGAAAACATAATGAAAATTAATTGGCGATTTTTGAGAATAGCGCTGGCCGGTTTTAGCCGTTACGTTGGGTAAAGGGTTGACTTGGGAGAGTGGTGGTCGAGTGGATAAGTGCGCTGGTCGCGGGATCGATCCCGGTCGGGAAAGTTCTCGAGGTGTCCGAACACTCTCTGTCAGCATCAATTGTGGGGTTGATGCTGTCACAGCGTGCCGTCCTATCGGATGGGGACGTAAAATGGCTATCCTCTGTGTGGAGAGAGACACAGTCCGTGCAAGCTAAAGATCCCTTCGTAGTATTCGAGAAGAGAGAGGCCGCGAAGTTGCCGCAACGAATGTCATCCCACACACCTGCGCCATTGGGCCAAAGAGAGGCGTTAATATAAGTTGTATAACTAGTTCGCCAATCCTAGTGAAACAAATAAGATTAAATAAAATGCACAGTTAGAGTTAAGCATTGGTTGAACGAACCTGTACCGTGCACGCACATCTCGTTGCCCATAGGTGTACATCAACACCACACAAAGGCCTTTAACAAATGCTAACCCTGTTTGGACCGGGATGGTAAATGAGAGAGTCCGACAGTTACTCACCGTTGTTCAGTGGCTCTCTTCTGTACTCCGGCTTTCTCCAACCGTAAACGTGTCCGATATGATTGATTAGGGTTTAATCCTGGGAATGGGAATATTCTGGTTCTCATTTTTGAAAGTCGGTCACGATACACTGCGATACCGTGAATTGTACGGATCTCGTTTGTGGATATCATACCAATAGTCGGGGAATTCGTAAAACATAACCGGGAATCAAAGTTTGCTTGCCGCAACCTTTGATTCCCTATTCTAGTCTATGAATTTCCCGGGCATTAGAACTGATTGTCGGAAGCGGTAACCAGGGAATTCCCGTTCGCTAGATTAAACCATCGCTCCAATGGCGATGCTGGTATTGGAAGAAATTGATATTCGCCGTGATCTCATAAACTATATAATTCGCAATCATTTGATACCATGGTCTATGAATTTCCCGGGTATGGTGATTGCCTTTTAGAACTGGAAGCAGCAGAGCCGTGAATTTCCCGTTCCGACTGTCTCGACCCGTAAAGCTATTTGACGTGAAACACGAATGAACAAATAAACAAACATAAAAATGTATACATTTGCCTTTTATGTACAAATATGTGGATGGGTAGGAGTGGTCCATACATTGGCGTCATGCCAACGGTGCATGGGGGGGGGGGGGGGGGCGGGCCCTGGGGCGCCCCCCCCCCAAAAAAAAATATTTTCTGTGAAGGCTTGGGAAGTGCCATTTCTGGCAATCTGGGAGGCATTTTTTGCCAAAATTTTGGGGCACGCTACGCGTCAACCGATGGTGGCGCTCCGCTTAGATGGTGTTACCGATCCGGGCCCCCAGATTTTTCCCTAGCATGACGCCCCTAGGTCCATAGAAGATTTTGAGTCGAATAGTTCAACTCAGAGTTGTTGAAAATTTATTTGTAGATAAATAAATGCAGTAATAGTGATGTATGGGATCCTAAGCTCTTTATTTAATCAACACGTATCATATTCCAAATTGGTAACGGTGAAGCTGGGACCCCAACAGCCTGAATCTGACCGACTGTGCGTCTAGCAAACGTCAAAGTATCGGATCTCGTCCAGTCTCGTCCCGAAAGAAAGTACTTTATTATTTGCAAGAGCGAATCGATATCTTGAGTCTAATCCAGACGAAATTGACCCGAATGGGATAAATATTGGGTGGGGCATTGCAGGCCCGCCAAGTAGTGGATGGGTGGGGTGTGATAGTCACCTCTATACCCCCCCCCCCCCCCCCCCATTCATGCCACTGGGGATTATACTGTAAATCGAAGAAAAAAACCCAGTTCCCGGGGCAGGACAGGGAGCTATAGTTACTCACCTGCAAACGTCAAACTTACGTCACAGTGTGTATAGATCGTGGTTATGATATTAAAACACTCATGAAGTGTGTTTACTGCGTTGTTAACTATCAAACTGCACAAAAAAGAAACTGGCTTCAGTTTCGAGGTACATTATACCTGAAATTTGATTGTACAGTACTTCATTGCCTTTCTCATAGAACTTGTTTTATTTTCTGGGTGGAATCTCCACTCTGTAGGCGTTTTAATGATGATCCCCCGATCATCGTATTGTGAACAGACATGTCATGATGAGGCAATGTTTAGCCCTTCCCATATGTTAGGGAGTCTAACTGTTGTTCGCCGTTGCTCGGTGGTTCTCTCCGGGTACTCCGGCTTCCTCTACACGTTAAACTGTCCGACACGAGGTGACCCTGGCATTTGAAGGTGTCGGTAAACTCCAGTAAAAAAGAACCCCTTTCCATACGGACCGGACAGATTTGGTAGTTGAGACACGTGATCTGTATGACAGAAGCTTCCCCTCCCATTATCCCAACATATTTAGAAACTTAGGAAATAAACATTTTCAAAATAATAGCTTTCAATGAATTTGATTCGAATTTCCAACCCCAAAAAGACATTCTCCTGTCAGATTTAATTATTAAAGATTGTAACCCTTTTAACCGAGTTCCAGAATGGTTCAAGAGCTATTATTTACAACAAAATAAGAAAATCAAATTTGTATTTTCTTTGGAAGCTTCAGCAATAATTTAAACCCACAACCCTTCGGGGCTGTGGGATTAACTCTTTACCTAACCTGAAAAGCAGACGACACTTGCAAAAATAATTCTTGAATACCTAATTTTTTTCATTTTTTGTCTCAAAAACATAGGTTATGACCCCTCGTTGGAACGAGCTCGTTCCAACGAGGAGTCATAACCTATGTTTTTGAGACAAAAAATGAAAAAAATAGTGAAAATTAATTGGCGATTTTTGAGAATAGTGCTGGATGGTTTTGGCCGTTACGTTAGGTAAAGGGTTAAATTATTACTGAATCGCTCACCATTTCGTGTCTATCTTGTCGTCGAAGCGTCGAAGCATTCAAGGACAAATTTTATTTCACGCAAACATTTATGTGTGCTGCGTCGAAAGGTTGAAAAGAAAACAATACCTGAAGCAGCGTAAGTTCAATGTGCGAGAGCGTGTGTGGAGAAGGGGGAGAGGAGGTGGGGTGCTGGAGGAGAATACAAATATCCAAAACGCACAGTAGGCTATCTACCACGGCCCGGCCTCACTCTACTACCCCCATTGACGTTGGTACACGTAAAATGCGTTATATAGTAACGAATACTCGAGAGTTTCTCAGTTACAGTTCTTGGAATGTAAAGTCTTTTCCACCTTTCTTGCCCCTCTCTCTAGCCTCGGGACAAGCACACACCCCCGCGCTTCCAGTGCCCTTGTATACATTAACCATCTTCAACAGAAAGCTAGTCTTCCGGTTAGAAGATGGTAGTGTTTATAACAAAGAGACTGAGCCTTACTGAAGGTGAAATTCATTGGCCGAATACAATATTTATTTACATTATCAGATTGTTTATTTACCATTTTTATTGGTGTTTAATGTCACTTTCAGCACATTTGTCTGTAAAGCAGAACTTGTTTACCGCAGTAAACAAGCACTGCTCCACTTCCCGGGATTCCCGCGATGATACCGTCGGTACGCCTATTGGGCGCGTTTCAATGAGAGACCATAAGCTTTGTTTTGGATAGGGCCTTGCGAATCTCAAATTTCAACGTTCATTCGAATCTATAATCTAATCAAGTCGGGGATTTCGAATCGAATAGAATGTCACCGCTTTTCAAGCTGTGGACATTGCACCTTCTAAAAACCGTGGACTACAGCAAATGTCTCCACTCAAGTGTTGTGTTTAACCCTTTACCTAACGAACCGTTTGCATCCGCCCTTGTAATTTTCCAATTAAGCAGATGAAAAATATATATTTTTCAAAAAATTTCAACAAAACCATACCATGTGACTCCTCATTGGAACGAGCTCGTTCCAATGAGGGGTCACATGGTATGTTCTTTTTTATACGTTTCTGAAAGCGTTTTAAAAAAACAGTAATTAAAATAAATTTTGTTATCCTGTGTGTTGGGTAATGGGTTAACGGCGACGCGACTGTTTGGGCAAGTCAGTCAAAAAAGGTGGAATACTCCAGAAATGGAATCAAAGTAGTCTCGGAATCCGGATCTCATGATATAAGTACAGTCCAAGAGAAGACACTCGCTAGGTTTTTCAAAATATCACGAACGATTCGAAATTTGCGAATCAGTCCGAATCGAATTATTGGGACGTTTTCAAATCGAATAGAATTTCGAAGTTTCGCAGGTCTCCAGTTTTGGGAACGAATATTGAGCAAATAATAAAATCTAAATAGATATTTTCGTGAATTGCGCTAGGATATGGTTGTTATCGTAATAGGTTTGTTTTCATTTGGGTTTCACGACACTTTCTACAGCCAGGGTTCCCTCGTGTCAGGCAGATTTACGGATGTAGGAAGCCGGAGTACCCGAGGAGAAACATCGAGGAGCGGCGTGCACCTGTCAGAACCCTCAAAGTACTAACTGCGTTCAATCAGGGAGTATTGCTGACGGCAAATGCTCCATCGATGTCCCGTATGTCTTAGTTCACAGCGCCACCGTTCCTCCGTTTGGGCAAACGAGACTAAGTGCCTTGCACAAGGACACAGCGCAGTTACTGCTGGTCATGATCGAACCGTGGACCTTCCGATTTGAAGTCCAGTGCTCTAACCACTGAGCAAACGCGTCCCCGATATGGCTGTCATGGTAATGGGTAAAGATTTACGATGCAAACTAGAGCTTCAGTGGCGGCAAACGAAACTATGTGTTCACAGAGAGATGTTTGTCAACCAGCGAAATGTTGTTAACAAACTGGTCAAATCCGCGAAACAGAAATACTTTTCGGACTTATTGTCAGCTAATGTTAAAGACTGGCAGTGAGAATAGGCCTTACTGACCGAGCACTTAATAAGTCGCACACAGTGTCCTTATTGGCAGTGAGTCGTCAGACAAGGTCACACTACGTTTTGGCGTCCCTCAAGGATCGGTGTTGTGTCCCCTACTGTACACTGTCTATGTCTTACCTCTCGGTGACATTATCCGAAGCCATGGCCTTGACTTTCATTTTTACACACATGACACAAAGCTGTATATTAGTTTTACTCACGCCTTTGAGCCTGAAGCATGCAGTAAGATTGAACTTTGTATTTCAGACATCAAGGCATGGATAACTAAAAAAACTTTCTTAAATTGAACGATGACAAGACAGAAGCAATATATATAGGTCTACCTCATCAACTTTCAAAGATATCCAAACTGTCCCTCAATATTGGAGATTCTGCGATAAAACCCAGTAGCTGTGTTCGAAATTTAGGTTATTTCATGGATGATAATTTGGCCGCCGATGAACATATCAAACATGTCTCTCGCAGTGCATTTTTTCATCTTAGAAATATTAGCAAAATTCGATCCTTCACTGATACGCAGACGTCACAACAGCTTGTCCACGCCTTTGTTACCACTCGCCTCGACTACTGCAACTCGCTTCTGATTGGCTCTAAAACATCTATTCTTGAAAAGCGACAACACATCCAAAATTGTGCTGCACGGGTCATAACCAGAACTCAAAAGTACTGCCATATAACACCAGTACTCTCTGAGTTACACTGGCTACCCGTTAAGCAAAGAATTCAATTTAAAATTGTCCTTTTGGTGTTTAAGTGTATCTCGGGATCTGCACCATCCTACATGTCCGATCTGCTTACCATCCACAAACCACCGAGGTCTCTTAAGTCATCTAGTCAACTCATTCTGGTTCAGCCCGTATCTAAATTTACTAGTGCTAGTGATAGGGCCTTTGCGGTTGCTGGCTCAAGGCTTTGGAATTCTCTTCCAATCGACATAAAAAATAGAGAATCACTTGAATCATTCAAGTCTGGTACTAAAACCTACCTTTTTCGAAAGGCATTTCCTTCAGTGGTCTTTTAATTTTGGTCATAAACTGACATTACCAGGTGCGTGGGTGTGACTGAGTCAGTGAGGATTGCCTCGTTACTCGCCAAGTTACACTCACATACTTGTTTTGGTAAAGCTGTAGTTTGTTTTGTTTTTTTTTGTTTTTTTTTTTTTATTTTGCTTTAATTCAATACCCTTTTCCTTTTAGGTTCTGTCGCTTATCGCCACGATATAGCCTCGGTTGCTGATGTGGTGTTGGGTACCAATAAATGATAATAGTGATCCATGTATCAATGTATCTGTGAGAGAATGTATGTGTATGTGTGTATATGTGTGTATGCAATTATTGTACGGCCATTGGGCACCGTGTGTGGATTCTAGGCTTTAAAATTATTATTATTATTATTATTATTATTATTATTATTAACGGATTAAACAGATAATTGATAAAACAATGGTACGTTTCTACGCCACTGCAAAAACATGATCTCATATGGTATGTAATTACAACTATCAGAAAATTTGTACGAATTGTCGTTTGAGTAGCTTCCATTTAATACACATTTTTGATTGCACACTTTCAGCAATATATAACTTCTCAATGTGATAACCAATGACATTCAGTAATTTAAGCTTTTGTTTTATGACCCATTTTTCAGTGCTTTTTATACCCCTCACAAAATCTGCTCTAACCATTTTACCCCTCATATCTTGTGAGTTCTTGTCAAGAGATAATGGATTAATCAAATAAATTTTGAGCAAAATAGATGGAATTTGTCGGTTAATGAAATAATCCTTTTAATCACATACTTATCACTAACAAAGTTTGTATGCAAAAACAGGCTTTCACTTCTTCAAAATCCAAGAAGTTGTTTTGCCTGGCATTATTTATAATAATCGTATCGCGATACGGAGTGAACAATGATCGGTATTGAATCGCGAGCAATGTATCGCGATTCAAGTGTATCACGATTAATCATTTCTGCCCTACATTGCAACGGGGTTTGGCGGCTTCGTTAAGTGAAGTCAATCAGGTCTAGTCTTTAGTAACAAGCAAGGCAATCGCTCAACATGGGTCTGTGTCGACAACGTTAATTTCTTCACTGTCGTTTTCGCGCGTCAGTCCATACATGGTCTCAACTCTTCGTCTGTCAGCTTTAGGCGCTTCTTCTCTGATCATCGGACATCTATCCACAATTAACTCAGAGTCCGACTGTTCACCGTTACTTTCGACATCTTGAACTGACTCGTCTTGGTGTTTCTTTTGAGCTTTCTTATGTTTCATTCTTCTGTTTTGAAACCACGTTTTAACCTGGAAAGAATAGTAGACATTCACAGAATGAGTAAGGTCAAAGGAAACGAGATCAAGTATACAGGGACGTGACTAAGGGTTCTTGAATGTTTGGGAATTATGAAAATTCCCTTTTTACACCCCTTTCTGACTGTTAACCTCACGAACTTTAATTTTAGAGAAGTTTAAATGGATCTACTCGTGGTCGGATAATTACCGACTGATAGTCTTGTGGGCACGAAATTCCGACTGCTCCTCCATATCTGTCAGAACATTTGTACTAAATTCCAGGGGCGAGGCAAAATTCCCACCCATTTCTACCGATCAGGAGTCTATAATGTTAAACCATTTACGACTGGAGTCTCAAAATTTCCAATTTTGGGAATATGAGATGGGATTTCGGACAAGACCCCCCTCCCCCCCCCCCACCCCACTGTCATGGCCCCGCAAGTTTGAGTGAAAAAAGTGGAAAGACAAAAGGTGACTGTCAAGGGTGGATAATTCTTCCGAAATAAATAAACTAAACTATGAATTACAAAAAATGACAATCGAGAACTCATAATATACGTGCTGTCCTTTAGGGTCACTGCGACCTTGACGTTTGACACAAGAGGCCCATATTAATAGGGTTCTTGATTCCACCATGTCCAACCTTTCTGTCATGTGTGCTCCAAATTAGTCAGCGATCTTCAGTAATGGAGCAGAAATATTATTCAAGTCCCAGGTCACTGTGATCTTGACCTTGGCAACAAGCATCCCAACACGAATAGGGTTCTTTCTCTCACCATACCCAACTCACACCTCAATTGAGCTTCAGTCTATTTAAATGCCACTATGACACTGGCCTTTGGCATGACGACCCCAGATTAACTCGTTACCTAACGAATCGCCCGCATACGCCCGCGTAATATGCAAATTCAGAAATTGAAAGAAATATTATTTTTCAAAAAATATCAACAAAACCATATCATGTGACCCCTCGTTGGAACGAGCTCGTTCCAACGGAGGGGGGGTTGGGGGGGGGGTCATATGATCTGGTTTTGTTGAGATTTTTTGAAAAATTAAAAAAAAAATGATATTTTAAATAATAAATTTTGATATCGTCTGAGTTTGGGTAAAGGGTTAAAAAGGATTATTCCTCTCGTCATGCCTATCCTTTTTACCAGGCGTGCTCCAACTCAGTCAGAGATATCCTTAGTTATGGAACGGAAACTAATTTCTACTCCAAGGTCCTTATGATCTTGACGCTTGGAACGAGCTTCCCAAAGATGAATAGAGTTGGGCTGCACGATACTCAAAACTGAATACCGGTATCGGTATTCAAAAAAATACCGCGGTATACCGGTATATCGGAAACTGTTCAAATATATGAACATAGGTACCATAATCGAGACTTAAGGAATCACAGTCGGAACGAATCAGCATGCCTTGATGATGCGGTTCGAAAATCCTGTATCCAACGCAGACGACATTAAAATTTATTATTTTAAAAATTAGTTTATCAGATTTTCCCCCAAACATTCTACAAAACAATATCATGTGACAACTCATTGGAACGAGCTCGTTCCAATGAGGGGTCACATGATAAAGATTTGTTGAAAATTTTTAAAATTATTTTTTGAACTGCTGAATTTGTATATTTCGTGGGTAAAAGCAGGCGATTCCCTGGGTAAAGGGATAATATTATTCATTCGGAGGGAGAGTTAAAAAACTCAAGACATCTTGAAAATTAAATTGTGGGTAAATAAATAATGACGATAAACCGATATTTTTGTAATTACACCAGTATTCAATCGATATTGGTTTGAATACCGGTATATATCGGTTTATCGATATACCGTGCAGCCCTACAATAGAGTTCTTTTCCTGACCATGGACAACCCACGTGTGAAGTTTGGTTTTGATCAATCAAGCGTAATTTTAAGTAGAGTGCGGAAACAAACGCCGCATGCAGACAGTCCGACGAACGGCGAGACGGACAGGCGGACGGACAGTGCCATTTTCAGCAGAATAAGAACAAATTTTGAACGGCTATTTTTGTGAAAAGTGCTGGCGATATATAAGCGATACGTTAGATAAAGGATTAATCAAAAGACATCAACAAACAACGAACAGAGAAGATGGAAGTAGGGAATATCATCAAATAGTTCTGGGTGCTGGGAACAGAGAAGATGCGAAGAGGGGGCAGTCGGGAGAGCACCTGGTTAATGAAGGTCTTCCCATTTGACAACCGTTACAAATCTTGAGCTGGCGGCTGGCCAAAGTGTTAATATTTTTATTACACGCCTGTTCTATGAAATCCCCATCTGCAGCCACACTAAACCATGCAGAAAATGAAAAGCAGTTCCGCACTCATGTGCGGAACGGAAATCGTTGACGAACTTTTTTAAAATAGAAGCGGAATTTCACTGGAATCTTCTACAAATCGTGCACTGCAACTACAATTTGAATCCCTAGCAATAGCTAAAAATAGTAACACGGGTTCCCCTCGCAAATTTGGCTGACGATAAAATGTGCTCTTTTTGTTGATAGTAACTGTTGGCAAATGAATTCCTGAGAGTCCTTCTAATAATTGGTGTTATAGACGTGAAGGCGTGTAATAAAGACAGAACGACACCAAGCCCAGATATAAGAGATCGGACACGGACAGGCCATCTCAGTTATGCGTTTGTCAGACGGCCAGTTGCTTGCGCCCGTCACTCTAAGTTTCGTAGTTAAGTGGGTAGTTGCACGTGGGAATGGTGGATGAATTAGCGTTCATCTCTATTTTTGTTCATTGAAAGTACAAATCCATAGCTGTTTATTTCCCGCCATCATAATACAGGACAATCATTTACGAATTCCGTATACCACATTATAAAAATCCAATGCAAAACAAAAACATAAAACAAGGATTTTGTAGATGGACACTTTCCCAGGGGATTACTCCCGCAAAGTATCGAACAAGCAGTGCTTCCCCTTGATTTGGATTTCCGTGTTCACAATTGTCAAAAGCAACCCGAATGCAGTGTTTTCAATTGAAGTAATGTCGTCACCCTGACTTATCAATGATATGGTATAAACCCTTCAAGATGTGTGTAAATTCTCATTAAACTGCTTTGAATAGACTGAAAATTACTGTTTGCGACAGAGTCTAAAAAAATGTCTGGCAGGGTCTCTAAATGTCGAACAGAAGTCAGTTTGTACTTGTCATTTTGTCCGGCACCCCCCAAAAATTATATCCAGACTTGAACGACACGCGCGTGTGAATGAGTTAATCGATATGGCACTCGAGGCCTGTGGCCTCTCGTTTCATCCTTCCGCGCTGGCACTCGTGCCATATCGATTAACCCATTTATACGCGTGTGTCGTTCTGTGTATTTATGGAATTTGGTGTAGGCCTATATTTCCAATATACAATCAAATAAATATTACAAGCTATGTTGAAAGAAAAAAATATTTTAAAAGTAACCAAGGTAATAGACTGAATAAAAATTATCCCCCAGCCCTCCGTAGCTACGCCACTGATAAGAACGCAATTTTAGCCAATCGTTTATACCAATGTTGCCCACTGTGGAGGACTTGGTCACTGGGTCCTTTTTACCAGTAGAGCCGAATTTCAGGGGCAAGATTTTGAAATATTTTGCGAGGCTGAAGATAACTTAATGCCCATTCTGTTCTACTGTTCAGAAATAAATTTGTGAGAATCGTTACGAGAATCAGGTTCTCTGATTGTCACGAAATCATGCACTCTAAAATCAGTTGGGTTAAAATTTAACCCAAGTCAACTGGGATGAGTGAATATGAACCCAGTAGGGTTCATATTCAGTCAACTGAGTTGACTTGGGTTGATTTTTAACCCAACTGATTTCAAAAGTGAGCCCCTGAACTTGGTTACCACAGTAAACAAGCACATCTCCACTTCCTGAGGTGCGCACTGAGTGGGGCAGTTGTCACCGTAAAATTTACGATGCAAGTACCGACAGCTGGTTGCCGGTCATTTTACCGTATATTTCACGATATTTCGTTTCGCGCAGGTGGATTTTGGCGGCCCTATTTTGTTTTATCATAAGGGAAAGTCCTGAAATGGGCCTCAAATCATAACTACCGATTTTACCTGTGTTTCTGACAAATTCAGTTGAGACGCGAGTTCCACTCTTTCCGGCGTAGATAAATATCTCTGAGTTTCAAATCTCTTCTCCAAACCATTTAACTGTTGGTCACTGAACACAGTTCTCGCCTTCCGTCTGCGACAGTGTTTCACAGGTGAGTCTTGATGAGAAAGTGTCGATAGAGGATAACCTGATGATAAAAAATCTGTAATAATTAACCCTTTACCTAACCTGAAAAGCAGACGACACTTGCAAAAATAATTCTTGAATTACTATTTTTTCGGTTTTTGTCTCAAAAACATAGGTTATGACCCCTCGTTGGAACGAGCTCGACGAGCTCGTTCCAACGAGGGGTCATAACCTATGTTTTTGAGACAAAAAATGAAAAAAATAATGAAAATTAATTGGCGATTTTTGAGAATAGTGCTGGCCGGTTTTGGCCGTTACGTTGGGTAAAGGGTTAAAGACTTACTGAGTCTTATATATACTACTCAAAGTTTGCTAAGCACCAAATATCTGACACATCATTGTGACATTTGCTTGTGACATATTTGCGATATTTTTGGTGGATATGATTGAGGAATGTATTGAGATGGTCCCCAGTGTTTACGTTAGCTCTCTTGACAGGCAGACTTTTCGTGACAGTCATGTAAAGCATGTACCCCTTGATTTCCATGATGTTTTCGTGTACAGTCTGCATGTACATGACATGTGTAGGGTATTCAATCTTCATGTCAACCCAAACCCTTGTGATTTAATGATTTTATATGACAAATGCAAATGTAAGAAGACATTTGTCTAAAGCAGAAATGTGGCGGGCTGTAGGGATGGTGGAGCAAGGGGCTACCCATCGTCAGGTCGGTGAAGCCCTAGGTGTGCACCATACGGTGATCACCAGTGCGTGGGCAAGATTTCAGCAGTATGGCACACCAGTAAGACGGCCTGGTGGTGGCAGAGAAAGGGCATGCAACATCTGCAGCTGAAGACCGGTTTTTGATCATTCAGGCCCGTAGGAACCGCTTTGCCACAGCAACACAGCTTCGCAATGACCTTCAGAATGCATCCGGGGTAAATGTCTCGACGCAGACTATCCGGGCAAGATTGCACGAAGGTGGTCTCCTATCGAGAAGATCGTTTATTCACATTCCGCTGTCCCAGAACCACCGCCAGGCACGATATGAATGGGCCATGGACCACGTTGGATGGTCCAGAGAAGATTGGCGACCTGTTCTTTTTACAGATGAGTCAAAGTACTGCCTTGACCACACATATAGGCGTTCTATGGTATGGAGAAGACCAGGAGAGCGATTCCATGCAGCCAACATTGCTGAGCATGACCGCTATGGTGGAGGTTTTGAATTTTTCGAACTGAAAGAACGCTGCTTACGTGCATCTGAGCGATCAAGTGCAGTCAACGTAGAGGGCATTTCGATGGCATATTTATATTATCTTCGTCGCTCATTCTGAAAAATGGTTGCACCATCGAGCTGACCATAGTTTGACTCAGTGGGAGAACATTTAGATTTTTCAAATGCAGACTAGACTGCTGGTATATTATTAGTTACCCCGTGTCTGATCACGTGGTGCGGGCTTTACCTACCATTAGCCAGCCGTATCCCATGAGGCCGAAGGCCCCATGGGATACGGCTGGCTTCGGGTAGGTAAAAACCCGTACCACGTGATCAGACACGGGGTAACGAATTTATATATTGACTTTCCGTTTTAGAAGTACAATCTATTTCATGTGTGAACACACACAGCATGAGATCTTTTATCTTCCATTGTTGAGCCATACAGGTTTCTGTGGAATTTTTGTGCAAAAGAGTTTTTGTGAAAATATGCCGATATGACTAGTATAAAAAAATTATTGAATTTCTATTTTTCTTTTTTGTCTCAAAAACAAAGCTTATGAACCCCACATTGGAGGGTACTCGACAAGCTCATTCCAATAAGGGGTCATCGGCTATATTTTGGAGATAAAAAATTAAAATATAATACATGTACACTGTAAAACTGGCATGACGATTTTTTTGCGAATAGTGCAGGCCGTGATCAGACATGGGATAACAAATTTACATGTATCTATTGACTTCTACGGGGTATGGACAATTTGTAGATTTCGGAACGAGGCTTCCACTGGGTATGGGAAATTTGTCAGTGGCTGGGCGGACGTTGGGTTTCAATGAATATGGTCTCATACCAATCAAATCAAAAAATTCACTTTAGTCAATAGATAACGACATGTCTCAGTGCCAATGACAGTCCACGTAGAGAACATTTCGGTATACCGGGCAGTCTATGCAATCAGATCGATTTCGGATGTCGTGGAGAAGAAGTGTGTGGAGTCACTCGGTCGAGCAATTGCTCTGTAGCTCATTTGCTCGACTGCATTCGAGCCGTTCGAGTAATCTTAGACAGTAAGCATGTCTGTAGGGTTGCTACAGGTCAGTAGTACCGGTGAGAGGGTAGTAGAAGACTATAGTATTAAGCGAATACAGTGGAAGCTAATCATAAGACAGACAGCATAGGACATGGTGCAAACCGATGGTAAGATTACCTGCATATGAGCTTGGAATCCCTCTTATGGAATCCCTTTTTGGAATCTCTTTTTTGAATCCCTATGGAATCCCTTTTTGGAAAACGTCGGTGGTTATAGAATCCCCTTTTAATCGCATGTGCCTATGTGCTGCATGTGATGTGCGCACATTGTGCATTTGTACATGAGCACATATCGGCGCATCCAGTATGTGCCTATGTACTTAATGTAATGTGTACAATAGATCATAAACACGTCTAGGGCCGCCGGAATACTTATGAAACAAGGTAGTAATGGCACAATACAGCAAGGATTAAGAAGATTATATAGTATTGGATGACTACAGTAGAGCTAAATCATAAGGCAGATAGTTGAAGACAAGATGGAAGCCGTTGGTAAGAATACCTGTATAGGAGCTGGGAATCCCACTTACGGAATCTCACTTATGGAATCCCTATAAAATCCCTTCTAGGATATGTCTGTGGTTACAGAATCCCTGTTTGGTCGCATGTGTCTATGTGCTACATGTGATGTCACTGATGTGCGCACATTGTGCATTTGCACATAAGCACATATCGGCACATCCAGCATGTGCCTATGTGCTACATATAATGTGTACACTAGAACATAAACACGTCTAGGGGCGTCGGAATACTTTACAAGGAGATGGGGGAAGTCACAACATAGCTTGAGGATACATACGTAGAAACCGAGAATTTAGTTGAAATCCGAGCCAAATAAAACAATTGTCGGGTCAATTTGGGTAATTTAATGTATTCTTGTTCAATCGAACTTACCCCCAAGATCCCTTTCGGTTCTATAGCACTACGTGCTACTATTATATGCCCCAAATGGGGCATAGCCAAGTCCGTTTCGGTGATTTGGAGGGATTGTCTGGTCTCTTTGGGTAATTAGATTTACTCCTATTTAATCGAACATACACGCAGAACATACTCTTGTTCTAGTTAGGTCGCACAGCAACTACGTGCTAACATAGGAACCAAGATGGCGGCCTCCAGTATACAACATGGACGCCGAAAACACGTATCACCCAACAACACGCGCTGCGCATGGGCACTAAAACCACGTATCACTATAGAGATGACGTCACAACATGGCCACTCACGCGGATTACCACGACAACTAAATGTGGCGCCACTGGGTCATGTGACATGACGTCACTTCCAGGGTCCTGCCCGGGGTCCTGCTGATGAGGAGTGAAATATGCATGACATACTACTAGTATGAACATTAACATCTTCGTGTCAGGTCTGTGACTTTTCAACGGATACGACCTCAAGATAAACTCACGTTACATGTGTAGCACCACCAGGTGGCGTGTCACCTACAAATTCAATATCTAGCAAGGCCTCATCAACCTCCTTACAGCCTCCTCGCTCAGCCACACCACCTAACCTTTGTCTAGGAGCAATATACAAACAATCGTAATATTCCGCTAGAGAGGGCTCTTGTTTATTTCAGGATCCTTGTTTTGGGAGGTTTTTGTTCAGACTTTGCTTTAACATTTCAATCTTTTGCCAAGAATTTTGCCTTTGGACATTGGACACCAGCAGAGGCCCTGAACCGAGTCGGAGACAACGTCAAAATCCTCGTCTTTCATATTCGCAACCACAACACGATATCACCGTGTTGTCCCGGGCGCATTAATTTGTTTGAAATGATTTTGTCCCCTATTTCGGAGGAGCTAATTCGGCCCCCGATTTCATGCAACTAAATACACTAACAATGAGCTAAGGCGTGAATATTATCGTCGTCTTCCTCAAACAGATTACCAGATAATTAATTAGCGATTTCTCACTTCCACGAATTTAATTTATCTTTCCCATCTGCCCTAAGTAGATTGAAAGGACGTATTTACCTAAAATAATCGCAGCAGTGTGTTATAATCTCCGGTAATAGCAGAGATCCAGCGGAGGCAATCATGGATTATTATTTTGATTTGCTACTTAGGTGTCTGATATTGTGACAAATAAACTATCCAATTGCAATCACACGGTCGGAGTCGAGATGTGGCCGATATCGTGAAGTGTGCTGTGTCCTTTTACAAAACACGAATACCAGGCGACATTGCCCCCACCCCCCCCCTCCCCCTCCCCCCCCCCAAAAAAAAAATTATGAATGAGGTCCCACAAAGAAGATCTTTTGTTTCTCATGCCATTTTTTTTTGTAAAGTTGCATATGGGCGCGCGGTTTTTTATTTTATTTTTTATTTTTGTAATTATTTCTTTGCTATCAAAAGTTCATGTTCTTGGTTTGTTTTAGGCTCAAATCTACAGAACAGCATGGCTGGTGGTGTATTTCGTCCCTTGAGTGCAAGAAAGCTTTGGAATGTCAAAGCATTGCAAAAGCCTTGTTGCACTCAAAGTACAAATTTATCGATTTTATTAACTTGGGCAAAATATCAGAGATAAACCATTAAATTATTATTTTTTTAAAGTTTGCATTGGTTATAAAATTAGAGCATGCGGCAGCCAAAACGACCACACGGGAGGGCATGAGAAACATATTTTTTACTTTTTTAGGCCTAATTAGAAATTTGCATTTTTGCATCGATAATATAGCTTAGGGCCCATTATTGTAACGAGCTTACGCGATCATTCCAATGAGGGGGTCATAAGTTATGTTTTTCAGGGAAAAATTGAAAAGATAAACCGTTTGAATGGTGAATTTGGGGAACTGAGTTTTTGTCGTTACGTTGGGTATCGGGCTAAGCCCCAACGGAATGTACTAGATTCACTAGAAAAATGGAGAAATTTCATTTTCTCTCATCCAAATATATCGTACGTCTTCTAATTCTCAGTGAAAATACAACGCCGGAAAAAAACTGCACGATTCGTCAACCAACGGGTTAACCCCAATACAGCAATGTAACATGTTAGGCAGGTGACTTTCTGCGCACCGAGGATACTCGGAAGCATGAGGGACATATTAGCTGCACTGTAAGCTTACGCCAAATTCTATCCATTCTCGCCTACTGGGAGCGGGCAAGGAGATGAACAAAAGATGCAACAAATATCCACTGATAATAAAGGATAGTTCTCAACTGGCAAGCCTAAGGTCACCTGGAACCGACAAAGGTTGGGGTAGAATTGAAAAAGGCAAAAAGAAAATTATGTCCCTTCGCCTGTTTTGGCTGGACAAAACGACATACATTCTGTTTCGTCATTTCTGGCAAACTATTGTCCTTTGAAATCAGAAATTTGTCACCTGCAATACTTAACCCTTTACCCAACGGAGACGATAGCAAAAGTTATTACTTTGAATATTATTTTTAAACGTTTTCCAAAACAATCAACAAAACCATATCATGTGACCCCCTCGTTGGAACGAGCTCGACAAGCTCGTTCCAATGAGGGGTCACATGATATGGTTTCGTTGACATTTTTTGAAAAATAATATTTTTTCAACTGGTCAGTTTGTACAGTAAATGGGCGGATGCTTCCCCATTCGTTAGGATAAGGTTTAAGCACTACAGTTAACGCCTCTATTGTATCGATATCACATCACATTGAAGGTCTTGTATGAAAACAATATCACATACGAGTTGTTTTAGGGTTAGTGACAGTGATTGTGCCAGGAGGGAAGGGGGGGGGGGGGGGCTCGTCGAGGAACCTACCTCCTTTATTGTGGGCTTGTCGGTTAAACCTCTGGTCCCCATCCCACCCCCTTGTGCATGAGCATAAATCCTGGCGCCGCCATTGGTCAGTAACATGACGAGATCGAGAACCTGATGCAGGAGATCTCTGGACATACATCTAACGACGGTAACACACTTATCAACTAATCAACGAATTTGACATTTTATAATTTTGTTAGGTCAAAAAGTGAGATTCAGTGGCATGGGAAAATTGACTACTTAACCCTTTACCAAACGTAACGGTCAAAACCGGCCAGCGCTATTCTAAAAAATCGCCAATTAATTTTCATGATTTTTTCATTTTTTGTCTCCAAAACATAGGTTATGACCCCTCATTGGAACGAGCTCGTCGAGCTCGTTCCAATGAGGGGTCATAACCTATGTTTTGGAGACAAAAAAATGAAAAAAATTAGTTATTCAAGAATTTTTTTTGCAAATGTCGTCTGCTTTTCATGTTAGGTAAAGGGTTAATATGGTGCGATAAAAAAATAAACGATCAACAAAGACGACAATCTGTCAGCGTAATCTTATACGCACAGTGGAGTACAAAGTTCAGGCAAAATTTTAGGGTCCTAAAAGTTGCTAGCCGAACCTATAATTTGAAGCAGAATTTTATCATCGAAAAAAAATGGATGAGCGGAGACAGAAAATAGGAATGATCTGTCCGAATGATTTTTTTATACGAGAAAACTTGTAAACTGTTGAGATCAAATCGCGTCTTGAGTGCAACAAGGCACCACAGCAATGCCAAAGCATGACAGATGGCCCATTTGTTTTCTCAAGGACGAAACGGTATAAACAATTAATTATTATTTATTGGGGTTTAACGACACTTTCGACAGCCAGGGTCACCTCGTGTCGGACAGTTTTACGGGTGGAGGAAGCCGGAGTACTCGGAGAGTACCACTGAGCAACGGCGAGCAACTACCAGACTCCCCATTGTAATAACTCTGCACATGCAATGGTAGCATTGTTTGAAGACAAGTGCGCCATAGACGGGCAGTACACCTTAGTACACCGAAGAGTTGAACAACGTCTAGTTATGAGCTCTATACCTAGAATGGTTTGAGAAATTAAACTCAAATTATGTTCAAATTGAAAAAAAAACCGTGAAGATGACTTTAAAAATTACGAAAGGTTTATTACCAATTAAAATAAGGTGTACATCAACCGCAAGATGATGCATGAACCATTATACTCTGGTAGTGCAACACAATTTTCTCCAATCACTCTGTGTCTTTCATGTTTAACTACAAATTTAACCAATTATATCTTGTTTGACAGAGCTCAGTGAGCTCTGTCAAACAAGGTATATTTGGTTTAATATCAAATTGTGTTATGGGAAATATTTGCTGCTGAAAACTTTGCCATTTTGACATCAGGGTGCAGAGGGTTAACTGCAAGACTGGTGTATTAATTTTTGTATTTTATTGGAGAATACCTATAGATACTCTCAAATACATTGTAATAAAACGAAGCCATTTTAACAAAATAGTATTGCTTCTACTGGAAATTGGTGAGTATACGTACATAGTTTTAAACGAATTTTGCTAGTGAGGTACCATACCAATACGTGGTATAATGTGTTTAAGTGTGCCGGGTGTGGGGTGTGTTTATAAGATACGGTGCATAGGAAATTATAGATTTTGCGGTTAACTTACAATGTTTTTCAAACGATATCTGGGACCAATACTATAAAACTTTTACAATTGTATTTTCTAGAATTGTATTTTCTACTTATAAAGTGATAACTAGAAAATACAATTACAATTGTTAAACTTTTATAGTACTGGGCCCCGAAGCGTTGCCAATCTGACACAGTTTGCAGCATTTATGTTCCATGTTAATATTAATCGAGATTATTGGACAAGAATTTTTTAATTTTTGATCGGATACAAGATTTAATGATGAAGGTGAAAACAAATAAGAAACGAACAAATTTCCACTAAACGTGAAGAATTTCATTAAATAAAAAAACCCTGATGTTTCTTTTCACTTGTCTTTTTATTTCATTTTTTTAAAATATTTTCTTGGACTGTAATATCCTACCATCACGCGTAAACAGCTCCACGAGCTGCTATAAAATTCTCTTCAAAGCAACTGAGATGACCTTTTGAAAAAAATATTTATTTTTTACCAAGTATTATGGTATGTATACGGTCACGATTAGCCATTGTGCATAAGTATGTGACTTTAAACACCAATAAATAAATAATAAATAAATAAATAAATAAATAAATAAATAAATAAATAAATAAATAAAAATGGTATGAACTCTTTTTGAAAAGATGTCCAGATAAATTTAATAACTGTTTCAATAAGTTTACGCCATTCCTGTATAGTATGTTTTTAGTAAAAGCCTATATGGCAAGGTTTCCAGACAACTATATTTCTACAAATGCAAATCAGTGAATGTATTTTATAGGGCCCTGTGAATCACACATTTTCGATTCGAATCGAATCAATGGCGTCTTGGAGATGACCAATAGGGGTTGGGGTACTATAAACCTGATTTGTTCCGACTGTGATGGCTCAAGTCCCGACTGATAACATAATTCAACTACATCATCAAGGAACGTCTTCGTCGAAGTCATGCCTTGGTGATATAATTGGAATATTACCCTGTAAGTATTATAGTTCATCGTCGACATTATTTGGAAACCTTAAATTTGCATTTAACAGTGTTAGGGACTAGTGATATTGGAATTAGCATTGCTACACTCTAAAATCAGTTGGGTTTATTTATATTTATTGGTGTTTAAGGTCACATATTTATGCACAATGGCTAATCATTGGAAGCCGGAGTATCCGGAGAGAACCACCGAGCAACGACGAGCAGCTGCCAGCTCCCCAACATCGTAACTCCGCACTGCAGCACAGACAGGGTTTGATTGGTTGAAGACATGCGTACCAGCGACGTGCAGTACGCCTTAGTACACGACGTCATCGTGCCCCCACGCGGGCAATGGAGATGAAGTGTCTTGCCCAAGGACACAACGCGGTTGCCGTAGGTGGGATTCGAACCGAGGAACTCTCGGCATGCAGCCTGCACCTCTACCAACTGAGCCACCGCGCTCCCTTCAGTTGGGTTAAAAATTAACCCAAATCAATTGGGTTGAGTGAATATGAGTGAACCCAATTGGGTTCATATTCACTCAACCCAATTGATTTGGGTTGAATTTAACCCAACTTATTTTAGAGGGTAGTGGCGTGAGTTCAAATGTTATTTATGTTAATCTAGAGGAAGCTACACTCAGTCGTTTATTTATACATTATTTATGTACGATTTCCATCTGAGCTACACCTTTTTTGAGACGATTAAGATAACAGATACCAAGAATTATTCCAATGAAAAAGAATTCGAGAAGAAACGAATCGGGCAGCCGATTTTGAATCGAACCGAATATCTACTTAAGATTAAAAATCAAATCGAATCTTGAAGCTTCGCAAGGCCCTAGTATTTTGAATCGCGAAGAGAGGAACTGAACTAATTTAGTCCTGGGACCCTGTACATGACTGTAGTAGGCCTATTAAATTCCTACTGATCCTCTACTAAACTTCTGAAGTTCTATTAACTGGTAGAGTGCTGGAAGTCGTCCATATTTGGGCTTTATTCTGAAGTGCAGGCACCCAAGCTTAACTCTTTACCTAACACGAAAAGGAGACGACACTTGCAAACAAAATTCTTGAATAATTAAATATTTTATTTTTTGTCTCAAAAACATAGCTTATGACCTCTCATTGGAACGAGCTCATCGAGCTCGTCCCAATGAGGGGTCATAAGCTATGTTTTAGAGACAAAAAATAAAAATATAATAAAAAATTGAATGGGGATTTTTGTAAATAGCGCTGGCCGGTTTTGGTCGTTACATTGGGTAAAGGGTTATAGGCTTCATAATATGTGGAAGTGCTTCATATCATATTTGATGTGAAATTAAAAAGTCTGTGTAGATTTGCCGTGCTACAATTTATTTTGCCTTTGGGCACTCTCCCATAATTTGTAACAAGACAAAAAGATGTGAACAAATTTTAATGGCAAAAAATAATTTAGCACCCTACCAGTCAAGTGGTGCTAAGAACTGTAGAGTTATTTTACTTCTGCTCCACCCCTCCCTTAATATACGATTGGTGTCGATTAGGGAGAACCGAAGGAGCGACCACTGGACTATCAAAAATTTCAACGAAGATCGGATGTTTCATTCATGCTACCGGATTCCAAAAAAATATGGTCCTTTTGGCAACCAGAGTTTTGGGGATTATAGGGTTTCCAGACACCAATCTTTTTTAAAATATAACACAAATGAAAAAGGTTTTTTTTTAAAAAATTAATGAATGAAAAATCAAAAACACAAACGAAAATAGAAATCCTGAACAAAGGATATCACTAACGCACATGATTCCAAACATTTGTTATTTTAATTATTTTTTTTCTGTCAAATTTTCCAGAAAATTTCACCCAAAACATATCATGCGATTCATTGGAACGAGCTCAATATTTGTTTTTTTCATTTGTTCAATTTGTCAGTTATGCGGTTGGATGCAACCGACTCGCTGGCTAAAAGGTTAATGTGTCTACTACTCTACATACAAGAATTGCTTTGCGACGATGCTGTGATTCCGGACATTTTATGGTATCCGCTCTTCCTCCCACCACAACTAGAAAATGCTGTCCACGCCACTTCCCTAAACCCCTTACTAACGTATTGTTACAAAAAAGGTCATCGCTGCACCCCAAAATCAAACTTGAGACTTGCTCCTTATGCTCGTTTGAATGCGGAGTGGAAAAGCTATGTTTTGGGAGCAAAAGATGGCTATTAATTTTGTTATTTGACAAAAATATTGTACCCGTCATAATATAGTTGGTTTGGTAAAGGTTTAACGATTTGTTGTTAGGAATTGTATCTTCTGCTTTTGCAGATTGGCAGCAGGATCATAAAAACCGATAACTGATGAATTAAAAAAAAAAAAAATGATTAATTATCATAACCAAAAATTTTGTTAACCCTTTACCCAACAAAACGACCAAAACCGGTCAGTGCTATTCACAAAAGTTATCATTCAGTTTTCTTTATTGTTTTCATTTCTTATCTCGAAAACATAGTTTATTACCCCTAATTGGAACGATCTCGTTTAGCTCTTTCCAATAAGGGTCATAAGCTATGTTTTTGACGCAAAAAATAGTTATTGAAGAATTTTGTTTGCAAGTGTCGTCTGCTTTTCGTGTTAGGTAAAGGGTTAACACGAGACTGAATTTGAACGGGTTTATTTATTTCGACATTGGTTGTTTTTTTCCTCCAAATTTTCCTCTTATTTTATTTTGTTTTTATTATCCTTTTATCATAACAGAAACGCGAGCCTAGACACAATTTTCATAAACGGACAGTTTTATAATGCCGAAAACTAATCAGCAGCCTAAATGAGACGAGCAGCACAGTTAACCCTTTACCCAACGTAATGGCCAAAACCGGCCAGCGCTATTCTCAAAATTCGCCAATTAATTTTCATTATTTTTTTCATTTTTTGTCTCAAAAACATAGGTTATGACACCTCGTTGGAACGAGCTCGTCGAGCTCGTTCCAACGAGGGGTCATAACCTATGTTTTTGAGACAAAAAATGAAAAAAACTAGTTATTCAAGAATTTTTATTGCAAGTGTCGTCTGCTTTTCATGTTAGGTAAAGGGTTAATATAGTGACGGCGTTGTGGAAGCGAGTGGTTGGTCGGGAAGGCGGCAACTCCCATTGAGAATTTTTGTTAGAAATGTAGAATTCAACTCTATTTTTTACCATAATCTTCCATTCATGCTGTTGAAAAACAAAGAACGCGATTAATGAAAAGTTAGCTGCCTCTATAGGCAGCCATGACTTAACTCTTTTCGCGCGACAGACGACTAAAGTCGACAGACGGCAGACCGCGGAAAGGTACTGCAGTAGTCATTTTAGCCAACTGTGTGTGTCATTTCCAAGTGCTTTTAACCCTTGCCCAACGCAGACGATATCAAAATTTATTATTTTAAATATAATTTTTTCAAATTTTTCAAAAACTTTCAACAAAACCATATCATGTGACCCCTCGTTGGAACGAGCTCGACGAGGGGTCACATGATATGGTTTTGCTGAAAATGTTTGAAAAATAATATTTTTTTCAACTGCTGAAGTTGCATATTACGCGGGGGATGCGGCCGATTCGTTGGGTAAAGGGTTGAACAAACATAAGTATTCCTGTTTCATGCACCATTTATGTCCATGAACAACGATATCGTCCCTTGAAAGTATAAAAGTGCCATTAAAATATATACAGAAAATCATTTGACAAACTGTCAATGAGATAGATCATTAGAAGATCTTTTAAAATAATAACGCTTTAAATCTAACAACCTATACTTTTTGTAAAATTCCTGATGAATATTAGGCGCTAAGAATTCTGTTTCTCAGATTATTCCGCGCCAAAAGAGTTAACTAAACAACACTTATAAGTCAAAGTGTTACCTTATGGAGGAGAAAAAGAAATAAGTAGAATTCTCCAAACCTTTAAGAACATTTCCAGAATCTATTACAAGAATCAAATGAACAGTTTGCAATAATCAAATTTGATTCTCATTGTTTTCCTTGTGAGAACCCTTTTACTGCCACGCCCACTTTATTCATATATGGAGGACCTCTGTGTACGCCTGTATGCGAGAAAGTTTATTAAAATTTATGACATACTTGAAACTCTATCATCTGATTAATAGTTGGAAAGGGCTCTGAGCCCTTCCCAACAATTAATCAGATGGTAGGTTTGATCTGCGCATACCAGAACGTATATATAATCATCATAATCGGCAGCGAAAGTGTTAAAGCTGTGTAAAACAGAACTTACATCAACTTTATTGCATCGATTGTTCCATTGGGTGGTGAGAGGGTGAATTTTAGAAATTCAGCAAAAAAATAAATAAATAAAAATTATAATTTATATCAAGAATTTTGAATATATGCCGGGCAAATTTGGAATATTTCCTTCATGGGTGAAATTTTATCGCATTATTCAACGCGGACAATACTAATAATTCTATTTTTTCACAAATAAATCGAAATTTCTCATTTTATTTCCTCTCAACGACGCTGCCAGTTTTTTTTTTAAATAAAACGTTTGTACCTGACTAACAAAAAATTTTTTTTCTTCCAAACGAGATGCCCTAACCCTTCAATCGTACGAACACGACGAGCTCGTTCCATTGAGCTAGGGTGATCAGTAATTATGGCTTATAACGATAAAAGAAATTAATGCCGATTTATGTTTGTTTGCTAGTTGAAGGGTTCGTTTTTGGTGATTTGGTAAATGTGACATTTCCTCTACCAGACGAATAGTGAGTTTTAAATCGAAATGATCACAAATAATTTTTTTAATATTAATTACACAAAACATTTTGAAATGTTATGAATGATACTTTTGACGAACAAGAGAATTGAAGATACAGATTTAAATAAAAAACTAATTCTTTTTTTTTTCATTAATTAATGCGATGTTGATCATACAAATATAAAATTATTATTCATTTATTTTAAGTGTCCGGTGGATAATTTTCCAAGTTTGACGAGAAAACTCTAAAGGTGAAATTGTTTTAAACAAATACATTTAAACCTTCGGAAAATAATTGTCAAATTTTTCAAGATGTGAAGTAAAAATTTACAAACCACTTTCGAACGAAACTACCCCCCCCCCCCCCAACCCCTTACCAGACTAAACCCTCACAGGATAAAATCTTACCAGGACTAAAAACACCTGGCATAAAATATCCAGTAATAACGGAGGGTAACTGCTTGTAAAGGCGTAGGGATAAAAAACTGAAACTGCAAAGGAACCTCGGAAGGACTTTTATTCCCCTCAGTAGAATAAAAAAATACAGTTTTCCAGCAAATAATGTAGTGTGAATATATATACACAGTGCAGAGGCTGCTGAAGACTTGAATCGTCCACTGGAAAATTATTTACAAATTTACAAACACTTTCTACTTTTTAATAAATTAACACGTTACCTATACACCTCGACCGGAAGACGATACCTGCCCAAAAAATCTCGAATAACTAAATTTTTTTCATTTTTGTTTGCCTCCAAAACACAACTTAACTGACTGAGGGCTAGATTATTTTTGGTGGTCTGCATATGTTATTCAAAATTTGTTGTATTACAAATTATTGGAGAGTGCCTATCGGCACTCTCCAGTAATTTGGTAATAGAACAAATTTATATAAACAAAATATTATTTGAGTTTGACTGAATAGGACACCTGAGCAAGGAAAATGTTGGCTTTTTCTCTGGTATCCTCATTTTTGAAAGCTCTGATAGAGGTTTCTAACACTCAACCAGTTAAGACTCTCCACTCGTTATGACGATCTCGGCGAGCACGCTCCGATGGGGTGTGGGGGTGTGGAGTTGGCAAAATTATGTTTTGGAGGCTAAACTTGAAAAAATAATAATAAAATATGAACGGGAATTTTTATGAATAATGCTGGTCGGATATATCCGTTACGTTACTGAAGGTGTTAATCTCCTGATGCAAAAAGTGCGTAACTATTTTTTGCTTCTCAATAATTTATTGACATTTTTGAAGTGGAAAATCCACAATTAAACAAAACGATCTGCCTGCAACCACACAACTTTAACATTTGAATACTTTCTGAAATTGATTAAAAAGAATTTCACAACATGGGTTAGTTGCTCAATACATAACACACATAATCATATTTAATGAGAGCACAAAAACGAAAGAAAGAAAATAAAACTATTTAACCAAGGGATTTTTAAGCACATTAACATTTTTTGTCCGCATGGGTTTCCCCCCTTCAAGCGTGGTTTACAGCTGATTTGCCGTGTTGCAAATTCATTATAATATGTTTTGGTTAAAAGCCTAGTTGTCCACCAATAGCCACTATTAACACGAAAAAAAAAACTTCGCTGTGTATAAATGTATAAATGTTAATGAATTATACCATGTAATGCAGATGAAATCAGTGAGAATCAATCTCTTTTTCAAATTTCTTGCTTGAGGTACAAAATACAGAATTCGGCACTTCTGTTACGCATTTTTTTAGGATGAAAGACTCTGACGCCGATGGGGATCGATCTCCGGGATCGATCCCCATCGTCGTCAGAGTCTTTCATCCTATATAAATGTTAGTTATTTGTGAAGATAAAACACTGAGTTTTGAACTATAATTCCAACTGATTAATATTCCAACTGCATCATGAAGGCATGCCTTCGGCGAAGACATGTCTTGATCATGTAATTGAAATATTTTATCAGTGGGGACTTGAGCCATCACAGTGGGTACAAATCATATTTATACATCCCTCCCTTCCATTGGTCATCCCCGCGACGTTCTTGGCTACGACCCCATTCTGCTTGTAATGACGTCTGTATTTTAATACTAAAATGGTAAGAAGGCGTAAAGGCGACCATGTTACCGTTTGATCGTGCATCTGAACACTCAAATAAATATACAAACCTATTTATCACATAATCGCCACCAAATAGGTCATTACGGAAAATATCGCTCACAACACGTCTAATACAGGAATGACGTCAGAAGTCAACGTTGCGAGTGAGTTAGATTCGGACGTAGAATTGAATTAATCTTCTCATATTTTGCATTAACCGCCTACCAAATACAAAGAGCAGACGACATTTACAGAACATTTCCTGAATATCTAAATACTTTCATTTTTTTGTCTCGAGAACATAGTTCATGACCCCTCTTTGGAATGAGCTCGTTCCAATGAGGGGGCATAAGCTATATTTTCAAGGTAAAAATTGAAAAATAATAAAATTTCTTTGGGGATTTTTGTGAATAGCGCTGGCCAGTTTAGTCCTTACGTTGGGTAAAAGGTTAAATTACACGTGGTAAAAAGAATCTTAAATTCGTCACGATTTGGCATGAGATTTTTGTACTGAATTCACTAAAATCGATCTGAGCCTCAGTAAACCTCGATAAACCTCGGCTCAGATCTATTTTAGTGAACTCAGTACAGAAATTTCATATGAAATCGCGAATCATTATAGATCCTCTAAATATACAACGTCACACATGCACAGGAACACAAAACACAGAAACAGAAACCTACGCACGCAATTGAGACCGCACAAACCCCTCACCCTACATTAAAATATAGGCACATACAGGCTACCCATTGTTGCTTAAAAAAATCTCGCTAACTGTAATTGAGAACTGGCGATTATTTTTTAACGTAAATTGGCGGCAGTCGTGTAAGAAGAACAATACGACACAGCTCGAAGATTAGGAAATATCATTGATGGGAAGGGCTGCCTTTCGCCCACCGAATATATATGCTGCAGATATATGGGCCCATTCTGTCTCGCGCGGCCAGTTCACCCCTACAGCAAAACATTGTCATGTCAATATATACGTTATGAACTTACCTGAATTGGGTATGAAGAACGGATGCATCTCTGGATGCTTTGACAAGTAAGAATGAGCATGCGCCAGAACGTTTGCTGGATACAAGGCGTGCGAAGAAGGTAGGCACGTGTAAGCAAATTCGGGTAGTTGAGTCCGTGTATGTTGGAAAATGTTCGGTAGTTCCTTGCAGACATTTTTTGGTTTGTTCAACAAAATGTCTTCAATGAAAAAAGACGTTGGTTTTGACACGTGGTGGTGCTCCGGAAAATGTCCCAAATTCATATCTGTTCTAAGAGGGTTTAGTTATATCAAGATATATTAGGAAGGTATTCCGTTTACGTTCGTATCAACGTGATCAAGTAGGTCGTTTAATGATAAATGATCATAAGATGAAGATGTCGTCTACAAGTCGATTATGTTTGTCATCTAAGATTCCTGGTGTTATCCTGTCAGTCTTTTGTAAACATCATCATTAAGCATAATGTTATCTGAACAGACTGTCAGGAAAGACAACCTCCAGCGAATCAGAGACTTCGGTTCACTCTTCCACTTAATTAAAGGAATTAAAGCTCACCCAACCCGTTTTGTTCAGGAAATTGAAGAATTAAAAGAGCGAATTCGAAATGTGGCAATTAAACAACCATCAGAAAATTACTTCATCTCTCAGCTAGTTTTAATTTGGTTAAAGTAGCGCTGCCGATTTAATATTGTTGGCAATGTGAGGGGAATAGTTAATCCGCTATATAGATTGCGACTCATTTTCTCAGTTTATCCTTGTCGCTGCCGAGATTTCCCATTGACAATATCCTTTTCCAGCCTAATCTTCTCATTTCTGAGAGAGGAATTATTTGAAGCAATTTCTCACTAAATTATTGACTTCTCGTAAATGTATAAAATGGGAAAACTTTGTTATAATGGCACAAAGCAACCCAACGCTATACAGTACCAATTGTAACACGCAGAGACTCTACTAAACGATAAAATGAAAACCAAGCCTAACAACTGATTGCCATTTTAGAATGGTATATACTGCAAACAATAGGTAAATTTTAAAAAAGTAAAAAATCTGTTTCTCAGACCCTCCCGCACGGTCCCTTTGGCTGCCACATGCTCTCTTTTTATAACCAATAACTTTAAAAAAATAAAAATTAAATGGTTTATATCTGATATTTTATCCAAGTTAATAAAATTGATAAATTTGTCTCTTGAATGAAACAAGGCTTTGCAATGCTTTGGCAGTTCAAACCTTCTTGCACTCAAGGAACGAAATACACCACCACTCATGCTATTCTGTAGATTATGAGGACTAAAACATAAAACAAACCAAGAACATGGACTTTTGACAAAGAAATAATTACAAAAATAAATAATAAAATAAAAAAAAAACGCCCGCCCACATGCAATTTTACCAAAACATGCCCCCCCCCCCCCCCCAAGAAACAGAAGATCTACTTTGTGGGGCCTAACCGGAACTTTTTTTTCAATTCTTTAAGAATCAAATATCGACTTTTATATTATTATCACTATTTCTTCTTCTACTGTTTCTTTAACCCTTCACCCAACGCAGACGATATCAAAATTTATTATTTTAAATATAATTTTTTGAAATTTGTCAACAATTTTCAACAAAACCATAACATGTGACCCCTCGTTGGAACGAGCTCGGCGAGCTCGTTCCAACGAGGGGTCACATGTTATGGTTTTGTTGACATTTTTCGAAAAATAATATTTTTTCAGCTGCTGAATCTGCATATTAAGCGGGCGGATGCGGGCGATTCGTTGGGGTAAAGGGTTAAACATATTTTGTTAATTCTTCAATCTGCTTCACTGAGAGTGTTAACTGCTAATAAATATTTTATTCTATTCTGTCCTTTCCACACATAAGGTTGTTACATAGGAGTATCTAGATGGATATTTTACCTTTTGGGGGGTGGGGGTGGGATTGGGTGGAAATTGTTGTTCAAACGAGATCAAACTCATTGGAGCTGGGGGAGGTCGGGAAAGGCGAAGAAAAAGGGGTGTCAAATGTGCAGCTTAGGAGTAAGGGACACCCTGCAAAATTTCATTTTAGAATGCCATAAATACTTACCTATAGTAGGACTATTTGAGCAACTGATGGAAGAATGGGATGAAAACATGAGAGATAAATGAATGAAGGATGATTCCAGGGAAAGTGCCAATATTATAGTTGTGGAGATTGAAAAAGTGTCAATGGGGAAAATGATTAAACAGTTTGTGTCTGAATGCTGGGAGATTAGGAAGTGTGAGTTGTTGAGGAAGTACCGGCGGGAGACGGTGTTGATGTAGGTCTCCTCGCTAGAGTGCCGTGGCAAATCAGCGCCAGACTCAAGTATTATTATTAATATTACACACACGGTGAGAAACTTGAGCGAGATATATTAACCCTTGGGCCAGAGATTAATTTTTACGATAACTAATACCTTATTTTATATCTCACGTGACTTCCTTGCATTCTGATTGGCTGAAAGATGATACCCTATTTCGTGTAGTTTGCATCCACAGAACTGACCAGGCACTACACCCAGGCACTACACGTTTTCTATTTTTAGCACACTACTATATCAGTTTTCCTTTCATACTGGGCGAATAAAACTAATCAGGCTAAATTTAAAAATCGATTCACAGAGGCACAACATCCACAAAACGACCCGGAAAGACATCTTTGTGGAAAACTGTATCGCTTTTCCATTGTTGAAGTCACATTTTTCGAGGCGTTCATTTTATTCCTTGAGAAGATGATCCATATCTCGTTTCGAAGAGAATGATCCATACCTGGGTCCAACTTTCATGAGAACGCGTCCGGATATGAAAAATCGTTTGTTTCGCTGCTCATATTATTTCGCTATTTAATTGAATGTTTTGGGCAGTAAACGAAAAAATAATGGAATTCAATTGAATCTTCGGAGTTTGTATCCCGTGCTGACCCATTCGGTAATGTATATGTGTGACAAATGTGTGGAAATTATCAAACTGCGTTGTCAAATTTCGAAAATTTTAGTTTTCATTCGCGAGTTGCGCGATTCTAGAATACGCAGTTCCGTTTGGGGGAAATGTTTTGTTTACCCTTGCCGACCGATTCAAAATCTGTCTTCTGCTCATATCAAGAATCCAAGTTAGCCGTGTTTTGGAAGAAGAAAATGTGTTTTAAAAACTACATGGTATTTTTTTCTATATAACGCTGGTTGGTAGGGCTGCTACCTTGGTAATAGAATAATAAATCGGACAGATGTTTTTCTTGATGGGTGTTCAATATAATATAAGGATTAGTGCATGTCTTGTCGTTGACTACGCCCATATAGTGCCCAGTGAGGTGGTGTAGTTCCCTCCGCTTCGCGGCGGGAACTACACCACCTCACTGGGCACTATATGGGCGTAGTCAACTCCAAGCCATGCACTATTCCTTGAATATATATTCATGCACACATCTGCAGATGACTTAACAATGTTTCTACATTATTGTAGGAAAGCCGCCAACAAGGATGAAAAATATTGCCAAGATAAATAGAGGTTATCAGTAGAGTTCTCAAAGAAGAATACACTTGTGGCCAACTTTTTCAAGCCCTCGTTCCCTGCAATGGTATCGCCTTCGTGTACACTTTTAGTGAGATGGGTCAGTCCAATATCAGTATCAATATAGAGGGAGGATAAAATAAAAACTGCTGTTTGCAGCCGTCCGGCTGCAGACTGCAGTTTTTATTTTATCATCAATGCTCCGTGTATAGCTCTATTATCTTACGAGTTCAAAGGGTAAAAGCAGCAAATAACGATTTTTAATGAAATTTTTGATTTCGAGGTAGCGTGACGCCATCAATTTTAGATTCCCCGTCGCATAAGGAAAACAATAAAATTAAACTAAGTCCAACATTTAAATGAAATATGTGGCAGAGTAGAGCCGCCACTGACCTACACTTGTAGTCTTTTAATTACAAGATTCGAACTTGTAATTACAAGACACTAACTTGTAATTACAAGACACTAACTTGTAATTTCAAGATACTAATTGTAATTACAAGATACTAACTTATAATTTCAAGATACAAATTGTAATTACAAGATACTAACTTGCAATTACAAGTTGCTATCTTCTAATTAGAAGTTATTATCTTGAAATTACAAGTTAACTAACTTGTAATTTCAAGTTAGCTACCTTGTAATTACAATTTAATAACTTGTAATTACAATTTAATAACTTCTAATTGCAATTTAATAGCTTGTAATTACAAGTTATTAATTGTAATTACAATTTAGCTAACTTGTAATTACAATTTGATAACTTGTAATTACAATTCAGCTAACTTATAATTACAAGTTAATAATTTGTAATTACAATTTAGTATCTTGTAATGCGTTTAAGTAGAGTACGATTGATTGTCCAGTACGGTGGTATAAGACTCTATATATCCCCGTCAGTCCAATGTTAGCCGTTGGTACCAGTTACTCATGTTATGCTTTTTATTACCCTATGGTTGCTATCGATAGTTCGTAATGCTGGGGCATGCGATGCTGTTGATGATGCTTAGTTGTCTAGTATGGCAGTATCGTGTGGATTGTCTTTACCCTTTTGGACTTTTATCCTCGGGAACACCTGTTGGTTATCTAAAACCATCTAATATACCGCCCTATTGGTTTTACGCTACAGTACGCTGGCGTGGACTGGTCACTTTCCAGGGGTAGGTAATACTTCCAAGGACGCAATAATATTAGATTCCAAACACTAATTACAGGAAGAATCATCAAAAATTTATTTAATGAAGCACCGGATACAACCCAGTGCTTCATTAATTAAAATTTTGCTGCTAATGGTTTGTATTACCCGGTAAACACAAGAGTAGACATCACATCACTGTCATTACGACTAGTCCACGGCGACTGTACTGTATTTCCCTACATTCCAGCTAAGTGCACCCCAGTGCCGTAGATGAGCCCTAATAGCTCCTATATTTCAGCCTTTATGACTCCAAGATCCTGGATTATAGCCGTCTGTGTGGCTCATATGGACCAGTTTGGACAAGTGAAGATATTTATGGATTGCTGGCGACCAATCGCAAAAGAACATGGTTTGAGAACTTTTTGGACTGGTGGGGGATGATGTCAGAAGGTAGTGGTTTGGGGACTACTGGAGACAAAGTCCGAAGTGGTGCTTGGAAATGTGGTAATTTTGTAGTGGTGTAGAAGATGTAGGGGTGTGCGAAGTTGTTCGTATTGTAGTTGTGGTTGTTGGTTGTAGTAAAGTTTGATGTAGTATTTGTTTTTGGTTAATTTGTTATATTGGTTTGTGTGGGTGTGGCTGTTGGTGTTGTGGTTGAGGTTGTTGTACATAAGTGGATGGCGTTGTAATTGTGGTCAGTTTAGTGGTGGTAAATGTTGGTAATGTGGATGTTGTTGTCGCAAGTGAAGTGCTGGTTGGTGTCGTAGTTGTTGGTGTAATAGTTGTAATAGGTGATGTTGTAGTAGTTGGTATTGTAGTTGTAGTAGTATGTGCTGTAGTTGGTTAAGTCATTGTAAATGAATGTGTTTTAGTTGCTGGTGTAGTAGTTGTATTGGTTGCCTTAGTTGATGCAGTTATTGGTGTTGTAGTTGTTCATGTTGTAGTTGGTTCTGTAATTGTAGTGGTTGGTGGAGAAGTTGCGGTGCTTGGTGCTGTGGTTGTTTGTGTGATAGTTTTGGTGGTTAGTTGTGCTGTTCTGCGTTCAGTGTAGCAGATGTTGTTGGTGGCGTTGTTTCAGTTTTTGGTGTAGTTGTTGGGGTAGTAGTTGTGGTGATAGGTCTAGTAAAGATTGGTGTAGTAGATGTTGTTTTGGATGATGTACTTGTCATGGTTAGTCTAAAAGTAAAAGTGATTGATAGAGTAGAGGTTGGCATGGTAGTTATTGTGTTTTATCTAACAATCATATAGATTTTGGTCTGAAAACCACGAGAAACAGTACGTATCACATAATGTGTTCCGATTCCGTATCATATAGACGACTCATGCCGATTCCGTATCATATAGATTCAACTTCCGGTAAACACCGCGCTGTGACAAATAATATCATTATATGCATTGTTATTACGCACTAAAATGTGAAATTCAAAATTTTGACCAATTCCAACCTAATTTAAATTGAAAAAACGGAAAAAACGGGCTTTATGTAACGGGATTGTTAGATAAATGTATTATCATGACCAAATGCATGTCCTGTAATTTGTATAAGATTCTCGGTCGTGTTTACAATCGGATCACAACTCACCCTGACGCAACTCGCACTAAATATCACAACTACAGCAACTAGTACAAAAACTACAACACCGACCACTACTACACCAACAAATGCAATTACAACACCCACAGCAAGTACAACATCAATCACTAGATCTACTAAGGCTCCTACAAAACCAAACGCTACATCTACAATACCAACCGAAAGAGCTGCGACGCCAACAACCCCCAACTAGAACATTGAACACAGTAACACCAGCCACTACAAAATCAATCACTGCAGCTACGACACCATCAACCTCAACAGCAACCAACACAACTACTACACCGACTACTACAATTACTAAACCATTGACTAAACAAACCACCACACCAACAAACCAACAACCACACAACAACTAAAACATCGATCACCATCTTAAGTCCCCTGTAGTCTCAAGCACTCCTCAAAGGCCCCCATGCCACGACTGTCTTCAATCCCTAAAAGGCCTTAGTAGTCCCAAAACCACCCTCAAACCACTATCATCTGCGATAAATCCAGAGTAGTCCGAATAGTTCTCAAACCATGTTCCTCTTGGAATGGTCCCCAAAAGTCAGCAAATATTCACATTAGTCCAAACTGGTTCATAGTGGCCATAAAGACGATTACAATCTGGAATCTGGAAGTCAAAAAGGCTAAAATCTAGGACATATGAAAGATCTTCTCCGGTACTGGAGTGTACTCCAGAATAATCGAATTGTAAGGACATAGAACAAAACCAACGTGGCAGTAGAATGTATGGTTTTAGACAGCCAACAGATGTCTCCAAGGCTAAAGGGCCCAGAAAGAATACAGAAAATCCATACTACCCTACAATACTAGACAATTGAGTAGAACCAACAACACCACATGACATAGCGTTACGTAATATAAACAGTAACCATAAGATAGTAAAAAGCATAGCAGTACCAAGGGCTGACATTAGACTAACAGGCACAAAGACACAGTCGTTCCTATACTACCGTACTAGACAACCATGAATATACCACACAGCCGCAGGACAAGATAATAAATTGCAATTACAAGTTAATAACCTGTAAATTCCCTGGGCTAACATTAGACTAACAGGGACACATACAATCAATCCTATACATTACTACTAGGGCTGTCACGATTTTTTAATTTAGGAATCGATTAATCGTCGCAAATAATCGATTATAATCGGTTAATCGTACATAGATGACCCCGTCCCCACATTTCCCTCTATTAAAGTTGTTAAAAACGAAGTTCAAGTCAGTTGACCTTCCTCAACTAAACAACGAAGACGATCCTCTTTTAGGTACATTCAAAGGTTTGATGTTCTGAACTATAGAACCGTCAGTGTAATAATCAAGACCGGTCGTCAGTTGCGAACTTTGCAAGTTCGCAACTGCCGATCAGTCTTGATTATTACACTGACGGTTCAAAAGTTCAGAACATCAAAGCTTTGAATGTTCCTAAAAGGCAAATGCTTCTAACGGCTTCTTGAGATTTAACTTCGATGTTCTTGACCCTTTACCTTAAGAAACAATAGTTTTTTCATTTTTTTTAATTATTAAACGTCTAAAACGGGATAAAATTTACCAATTCTTCGACAACGAAAAATACTGATCGATTTCGGCGTGATCGATCAGCAATCGATTAATCGAATAATCGTGACAGCCCTAATTACTACCACACTAGACAAAGAAGCGTACCCCGCATATCCACATCGTCGCCTGAGTGCTAGAATGTCCTATGCCCCCTATGGGACCCCTATGGGACTATATATTATCTCCCCTATGGGACATAGGACATTCTAGCACTCAGACGACACAAGTTACAAGTTATTAAATTGTAATTACAAGTTAGTTAAGTTGTAATTATAATTTAATAACTTGTAATTACAAGTTATTAAATTGTAATTACGAGTTATTATCTTGTAATTACAAGTAATAAATTGTAATTACGAGTTAGTATCTTGTATTTACTACTTAGCATCTTGTAATTGCAAGATAATAACTTCTAGTTACAAGTTAGTACCTTGTAATTACAATTTGGTATATAGTAATTACAATTTCGTAAATAGTAATTACAACTTAGCATCTTGTAAATACAAGTTATTATCTTGTAATTACAAGATATAAGTGAAGATTAGTGGCGGGTCTATGCTGTCGTAGAAATATATACATATATATATATAGTCACTAGATATAATTTTGACGCGACGAATCGTTGCGTCAAAATTATAATCAGTGACATACGTTTCAGCTTTCACACTGGTCAATGTGCAGTTAATACTTGTCTTTGTTTTACAGTAAATTACAAATTTGATGAATTTGTTTATTTACTGGAGTTCAAGGTCACTTTCAGCAGATGTGTCTATATCATGGTAGCAACACAAGTACAACGTCAAGTTTAGCCAATGGTTTATACCTGCTCTGGCCATTTGGAGGACATCTGTCCCGGAATTGGTCACCGAGGCCTATTTTACCAGTATTATATTGTACTGCACTGGAGTTAGGATCACTTTCAGCATCTGTGGCTCTATCATGACCACAACACAAGTATAGAGTCAAGCTGAACTAATCGTTTATACATATGCTGTTCATTATAGAGGACATTAACCCCATATATGGTTACTAGGACTCGGCGAATCTCAAATGGAGAGTCGAATCGAATCCAGAATGGAATCAGATAGCGGATTTCAAATCGAATCGAATTTAAATCGAATCTCACGGCTCTTCGTGTTGTAAATATTGCACCTCCTTCAACCATAAATATTGCCAATCTCCCGATCATGTATTGTGTTCAATGACGACTCGTCTATTTTGACAAATCAGTCAAAAGTGGAAGTGTTCCAGAACGGAATCAAAGTGGTTTCAGAAGCGAAACATCATTAGCCCTTTACCCAACGTAACGGCAAAAATCGGCCAGCGCTATTCTCAAAAATCGCCAATTAATTTTCATTATTTTTTTCATTTTTTGTCTCAAAAACATAGGTTATGACTCCTCATTGGAACGAGCTCGTCCCAATGAGGGGTCATGACCTATGCTTTTGAGCCAAAAAATGAAAAAAATTGTTATTCAAGAATTTTATTTGCAAGTGTCGTCGTCTGCTTTTCATGTTAAATAAAGGGTTATCTATTTTATCATCAGGTCTCTTGAATAGGAAACCTTCTGACAGAAGAAGAGTTCGTCGAAGATTTCAGAATCAGCACAAATCGATTCGGATCATCGGGAATGGAATTCCGAAGTTTTGCAGGGCCCCATTTCACCATTATTATTATTTTTTATGGGAGTTCAAGGCCATTTCAGCATTTGTGGCTATATCGTGACCGTAACACAAGTGTAAAGTCAAGTTTATCCCATTCTTTATGCCTGTTATACCTATTTTAGATGGCATTGCTTGCCGGATCATATTTTACCACAAAAGCAGAATTTGTTTACCACAGAAAATCAGTGTTTTTCTGCTTCCCGATGTTCCCTGATGTTCCTATGAGATCAAATTCGCACAACGTGATGAAATTACTGCGAAAAAATTATTGTTTAATATCATTTTATCGCAACACTCGCGTATTATCGACAGCTGCCCTTTGTCTTGAGGCTAGGGGAAAAGAGGGTAGTGCGTGCCTCTTTCTGTCAGAAGTGCTCTAGTGGAAAAGATTTTACTTTACCTGAACGGTAACTGAGAAACTTGAGCATTCGTTTTATAACGTATTTAGGTGTGCATAATGCAATAGAGTGCAAGGGGGGGGGGGGGGGGGGCAGATAAAATGACGTCGATAATCATCAAAGAAGTTATGTTTACATTGTAAGCTTGATACCCCTACCCCTTCTTGTCCTCGGATGCTTCAGGCGCCCTTTTTACACCTTTGAAGCTCATATTTTTCCCTTTACCCAACGTAACGGCCCAAATGAGCCAGCGCTATTCATAAAAATCACCATCCAATTTTCATTATTTTTTTTTCACTTTTTGTCTTAAAAACATAGCTTATGACGCCTCATTGGAACGAGCTGAACGAGCTCGTTCCATTGAGGGGTCATAATCTGTTTTTGCCACAAAAAATGTAAAAAATTAGTTATTCAAGAATTTTGTTTGCAAGTGTCGTCTGCCTTTCGTGTTAGGTAAAGGGTTAAGTATTATTTAAGAAATGCAATAATAAAGAAAAAAATACATTAACCCTTTACCCAACGCAGATGATTCCAAAACTGATTATTTTAAATATCATTTTTTAACTTTTTTTCAAAACATTTCAACAAACCCATATCATGTGACCCCTCTTTGGAACGAGCTCGGCGAGCTCGTTCCAAAGAGGGGTCACATGATATGGTTTTGTTGAAGTTTTTCGAAAAATAATATTTTTTTAGCTGCGGAATTTGCATATTACGCGGGTGAATGTGGGCGATTCACTGGGTAAAGGGTTAATAAAAGCGATTAATCGCCTATTTGCACTTTAGAAACATAATATTATTTTAATGATATAAAAAATATCTCCGGTGTTTGAGAAGACCGCGGGATAAATATGGTGGATTGAAAGTTGCACGATGTAATGATAAAACCCGGAAAGGGATAAATAATCAAGTTTTAGAGATTTAGTGGCATCAGTTCAAGAAGATGGGATGGGTAATTAACTTCAATTTCCTTGCTTTTTCTGTTAATGCAATGGAAGCAGTAACCCTCCCGTGCTATTGAGAACAAAAACTGTTGTGTAGGGCAAAGGAAACAAAACTGATTCACAAAAGGCGATTCATGCAAGTTTTTATTTTCAGAAAATTAAAATTTAGATTTTGAGGTTACATAAACAACTTGGAACTAAAGAATAATCACGCGTATAATGATAAACGTAGATGATACATGTTTTAGGGACCTTCCTATACTAATCCTGTCTCTAAAAGCCAATTTACACGATAAAACTTTTGTTCAAAAACTCCATCCAACATGAAAACATAAAACATCGTCAAAAATTGTTCAAATTAATTGTTCATGCTCGAACATCGTCCAACCTGTTCGCGCTTGTTCGCAGACGTTCAAATTCCAATATACACCATAAAACATTTTCCATTGAACATCATCAAACAAATGTTGGATCGAGTTTTTGTACAAAATTTGTATCGTGTAAATTGGCTTTGAGCAGCTCCCTTAATTGGCCAATAAAATGAACATTTGGAGAACAAACACTCAACATGTAGAAATCGAAGTGTCACAGTGCATTAATGTAAAAAAATAAACAAATATTTGAACTTGTTGTTTTCAAAATCTCGAAGAACAATTTGTCTCATTTTGTACAATGCCCACAATACACAAACAAACTATCTTAATGTGGGGTTGGTGTGTATGTGTGAGTGTGTATGGGATGGGGTGGGGGAGCTGATGCCACATCAATGACCAACGCGGGACACTGAAGGTGCATGGGACGATTTGGGGTTATATCTTTTATTTTATATTTTTGGGGGGAGGAAGTGCATTAATACCCTCTTAACAACCCCTGGTTTATACATCGGATGGGGAGCACGGTAGCTCAGTGGTAGACTGTTGGATTTCTATGCTTAGAGGTCCCGAGTTCGATCCCTGTCTGGGACGACCCGCATTGTGTCCTTGGGTAAGTCACTTTATCCCGGTTGTCTCCATGGGGGCACGATGACGCCGTGTACTAAGGCGTACTGCACGCCGATGGTGCACATGTCTTCAACCGCTGTAACCCTGCTTGAGCGGAGCTTTAACAGAGTTAAAATGTTGAGAAGCTGACAGTTGCTCGTCGATGCTCGGTGGTTCTCTCCGGGTACTCCGTAAAACTGTCATGGTCACGATTAGCCATTGTGCATAAGTATGTGACCTTAAACACCAATAAATAAATATACATCAGATTAATACCCTAGATGCCCCATACCACAGATTATTATTATGTACATTTAACTCTTTGAACCCGAGAGGCCGTTTTCCGGTCCAGGAACATGATACGTCATAATTCCATTTAGTAGGATGGGTGCTAAGTGCATGTGTGGGGTAGAACAATCAATGTTTTCAACGTACAGCCCCAAGGTTGCACGTTGAAAATATTAATTAGGCTACCCTCAAATAGAGAATATGGACTCTTCAAATTGCTGTCATTGAATTGACATGGAAGATACCACCAGGATTGAAAGGGATAAAGCTGAAGTGCTTTCTATACCAAATCTGGTTTCTAAATTTTAACCTTCCTGACAAACTTTCAAACGATCCTTTAACTCTTTGCATGCTGCTGGCGGATATTCCTGCCCAGTACATGGTTTCGCTTTTCACTGATATAAATATAATTTGGGCATATTTAAACATATTTTCGCCTGTAAATTGAATGGATTTTTTCACCAGTGATTTCTTGTTATATTTAGATTAATTTTTCATCAACTCTAGTCATGGCTGCTTTACAGCAGCCATGACTAGATTTGATGAAAAAATATCTTGAAAATACTCAGCTCGTCAAGAGTTAAACAAGGATTATGCATCGCCAATTCGGGGTCGAGATTTTTCCCATCTGTAAGACATGTCATTATATATAAGAAAATTAAACCCATTGATATTTGTTCAAGTTACCGCTCTGACGAGCTGAAAATAGGCAAACATTAACTAACTAAGGGCCATAACTCTGCTCAGAATAGCCTCCAAGACATTGTGAAGAAAGTCTCACATACCAAATATTGACCAAATCCTTTCATATTTGTTGCAGTTATCACGCTACCGAGAATGGTGACGCCTGCCCGCTCGCCCACCCGTCCGCCAAACCGCCAGCGCACCGACTTCATCAAAGTATAGCATAGGACAAGTTTTTCTATAAAAAAAAACTCTGCCAAAAAATTAATTTTTTACCTCCAAAACATTGCTTATGACTATGAGACTTGAGCTATGTTTTGGAGGGACAAAGTGAGGAAATATTGAATGGTGATTTTTATGAATACCGGATATCGCCTGTTTACGCGATGTAAAGGGTTTAAATAAAATGAATAAAATTAGAAGTGGGTTAGTCGCCGAATCGCAATTATTTAACAACAGTTTGGAACTGGAACGGAAGAATGAAATTCCACGACTTAGTTCACTCCATCCATTTGTGTAGATCTAGAGGACGGAGTGAAGTGAATACAGTACTTTTTAGCTGAAGCCGAAATAAACTTCGATGAAGTTAAATTAATTTCAGTTGATGCCAGGAAGCCGAAAGGCATGGTAGTTTAGATAAGTGTGCACAGCTGTGTTGTTAAATCGTCAAAATTCGCCAAGAGCTCCTCACCGAAGTCACCTCACAAATACACTTATTTAATCTCTCGAAAACAACGGCGATGGATTCTCACTGGAACAAGTTCGTCGACCTCGTAACAACGAAGGATCATAGCCCATCTTTGGGAAAGAAAAAAATATATTTATTTATTCTGTTCTTCGAACAGTCGTTGGGTGAAGGCAAGACCTGAAACGGTTACCCGATTAATCGATTAAACAATGATCAACGTCTTGATTGATCAAAAAGGTAATTGATCGATTATCAACCGTTACTTTTGAACTATTGTATTGTGTAGGTTAACAAAGGAATAAACTTGCTCCAAAACAGGCCCACGTTGTCACACTGACTCACATCAATTATATGAGACAGCGTAAAGCATGCAAGTTACTTGCTGACATATTTGTTCACGGTGCGTGTATCAGTAGCTAAAATGCTCATTCTCAACACTTTACCCAATGTGGTTGAAAGACGATATATATCGGCAAAATAAATTCTGAAATTACTAAAAAATTTCAATTTTTGTCTCAAAAACGTAGCTTATGACCCCTCATTGGGACGAGCTCAACGAGCTCGTCCCAATGAGAGGTCATAAGCTATGTTTTTTGAGACAAAAATTGAAAACATAATAAGATTATGTAGATTACGAGGCCTAAAACAAAAGATAAAGCAAGAACATAAACTTTTGAAGGTAAAGAAATAATTACAAAAATAAAGAAAATGCAAAATGCTCGGACCATGCTTCAGACAATATTGCATAATTGTGGTTCTCTGATTTGCAAAATGAAAAGAAATTTCTCTTTCTCAGTCATTTCACTGAAATCGGAGATTTTTTTAGGGTATTTCTTCGAAAAATTTGCGGCCTGAATGCATATATGCTTTGCAATTCAATACAAAATGTTCTGCAGTCTTCACTTCAAGATCACATTTGCTACATATACGCTCTCGATAAGGCACCGTTGGTTATGTAGACATTTCTCTACTCCTAGACTTTGGTTACTTATTCCTAGTTTGTAGAATATTATTCTAGGGGCGGACTGGGCCAAGAAAAGTTACTGGGAAATGCAAAGTCGGTCTGGATCCGGAGAAAATTTTGATTTTTCAAACTGAAAGAATACTGCTTCCTTGCGTCTGAGCGGTCAATAACAGTCCACATGTCAAAGAGTACATTTCGATGGCATTTTGTATAATCTTCATCACTCATTAGGCAAAATAGGGTTGCATCAACGGAGGCCCCGTCCCCATCGGGCCGACCATAGTTCGGCTCAGTGGGAGAAAATTTTGATTTTTCAAACTGAAAGAACCCCGTTTCCTAGCCTCTGAACGATCAAATGCCGACAAGGTTGCTGGCATATCGAAATGTGCTCTTTGTGGACTGCCAATGGCAGTCCACATAGAGAGCACTTCGATACACCGCCAGACTACGCAATCGGATCCACTTCGCTTTTTGATCATTTTCACGAAATTCCATTCACCAACAGGTGTTGGGCTGCATCAATTTTGGGGACCCCAATAAGGGGTACCACCGGGAATTCCTCCGGTGCACCATACGGCCAGTCCGCCTTTGTATAATTATCCTGCTTTCAAAATTCTTTATGTTAAGGTATACTTCCTGTTCATATCGTATTTTTCATTCCCTATATGTTCTCAATTTGTTCAAACTGAATACTTTTTCATCATCACAGATTTCCTTTCTGAAATTTTCCAGGTGCCACTCTCGAAGTCTAGAATTAATTTAATTACTTTGGGGGATTTATTAAATATGTGCTTTGACTTCATACAATCCTTAATCGCGGAAATACCAAGTATGGTGGAGTCGCTTCTTGGAATAACGAAGTCTTCGTTAATTTCTGCCGCAGCCGATACCAAAGGACAATTATTCGGGTTATTATGTATTTTCATGAGATATGACATCGACCGAAAATGCATAATAGGAAAGACCCAACACCCGGGTTTGCGAATGTGGAAACTCTTGTCGCCGCCATGTTATCGTCTGCGCAAGTGAGCATCATACAAGGGGGAATAAATCTCTTTTGAATGAGTGCGCATGACGGGAACTATAAATGTAGATGACTGCGCATGAAGCACTATTATAGGTCTCCGATCACTGCTTCCGTGGTTCTGATTAACGTAGCCAATGAGAATGCGGGCATTTGTCACGTGGTGGACTAAAGGAAGAAGTAAATAAAGGATTTCGTACAACTCATGTTTTTAATTCAAGATGCTTGCTTTTAAGAAACACTAGAGAATAAATTTGCTACAGTAAGCTCTCACAAATATGCTTTATCAAGTTTTGTCACTCATCCATGCAAAAAGAGGCTCCCAAGCCCTCAGGCTATCAGTCTAATTCTGTTCGGCGCTGAGCTGTTTGTTTACCCTCTTTTCGTGGAAATGGCGCGCAGATCGATGTTGATGTTATCTGATGTCCCTTTACTGACAGAGATATATAGATATCCATTCGAGTTTCACTTATAGATATTCCAATAAATAAGTATTTAATTTGCCTTGAAAGCACCATGATCTTAACATAATTAGTGGAACTACACGGCGCAATCATAAAACTACGGCTGCGATGAGTCTTCATGTTTAATGAAAATGTCATACAAATCAAGTCTGGACTGAGCAACATTTCTAGCGTTGACCTAAAGTAAATGGGTCTTTATGGTATTTTTAGATTCAGTCGTCTGAAATATATCAATTGGTCGGAAAGGTAAACCATAGTTCGCTTTTCCGACCAACTGAAATATTCCAGACGAGTGAATCTAAACACAGGCGATAGGCTATTTTGGGACTAGACTGGTTCCAGGGCATAACAGTGTCGAAATCGTTACAGAATAAGACTGATTGCTTGAGAGATTGGAAATCTCCGCTAGGGCCCTTCAGAACGCTTCAAGCATGTATGGCCATACGGAACACGTCATAGCATTGGCCTTGTCATGTCATTTGGAATGTCGTTACCGTTCTCGATGCACAAGGATACTATACTAAACAATATGGATCTATCCGACCAATCAATGTCCTAGAATTTAAACGCGGTGTACTAAATTATGAATTTTGCCCGGCTTGGAATTGACAATGTCAAATTAGAGGTCCTCGATGAAGAAAGTCAAGTGGACCACTGTTTTTGCATAGTCAACATCATGCCGTGCAATAGTTATTATATAATATCGAACAATCTGATGAAGAATCTTGGTACCCATCAGGGTATGACTCCTAAGTACACTGCCTATTGTCAAGGACCCCTTACCCGAGACGAACACTTTCATTCTTGAACACAGAAATGTGTTCAAGAATGAAAGTGTTTGTCTCAGTTAAGGTCCTTACAGAAAAACAGAATTCTGAAAATCATCTCTTGAAAGGGCACGTTGCGTTCCATCAGCCAAACGCCCTAGAACATTCCACGACTGTTTTCAGAAAGTGTTTTGTGCATGAGAAAATAGTGCATGATTATTTTAGACCCTCCCGATAGGTAAAACTAGCGGAAAATGGTATAGGGGCCTCCTCTCGGCCAATGTGTGAAAGGGGAAGTCACATGAGATACAATATGTTGCATTGCTTGGAGTCTACTATGCCAAAATAGTGGTCCTTGGGGAAGTATAGCCCACGTGCCTCTACTATGCCAAAACAGTGGTCCTTGGGGAAGAACAGTCCACGTGGTACGGGTTTCTACCTACCGAAGGCCTCATGGTATACGGCTGGCTTCGGGTAGGTAAAAAAACCCGTACCACGTGATCAGACACGAGGTAACTAATAGTAACAATGAGTAACAAATTAATAACAATATATCATATGTTATTTGTACGTGATGACCTGTTTCCGGTGAAACATCTAATCATGTTGCAGATGATTCCACATAATTCGGATTTCTCATTTGGCCGACCCCAACAAGATCGTTCCAATGAGAGGGGTCATACGCTATGTTTTCAGGCAAAAAATTAAAAAAAATAAGAGTTCCGCCTAATCCCCCACCTCTCACTTGTATTTTAGTTTCGCCGCCACTGTCTCGGAGGAAAACCTTGTTACTAAATCTGGAAAAGAGATAATTTGTTGGAGGAATAAGTGGTGCTGTAACAATTAATAAATCAAAATTGAGTTTAACCGGTCAATATTACTCGATATAGAAAAAGAAAATCCGACAGCTTGGTTTCGCACTGGGGAGCGTAAAACGGGAAAATTAATTTCAATGCTCCCTTAATCGGCTAAATTTGTCAAATTACTGTATCAAACTGTATTTCATCACATCGTTAATAACTTAATGAATTGTTTCATTTCGTGGACTGGAGTTATTTAATCCCTTTGTGGTCGTGCTGTGTGTTTAAGGAAAAAGAAGATCGGATTGAAAAGGTGAAGTCTCGTGATTTCTCCGTTATTCGCGGCATGGTGTCCCACGAGCACGCGACTCTTTTCGGATTATTGTCTTTATAAAAAGTGAAGACTAACTCTCCAAACGTTGACAATGTTCCCTTGGGATTGATTTTTTTTCGCTTTATGTAAAAGCAAACATGCAAATGGCGTTCAATGTTCTGATACAAATGTGCCATGCGAGAAATGCAGAAAGGGGCGTCTTGAAGATGGCCGATCGGGTCGGGGGATAAACCTCATTCATGTCGACTGTGATGGGTGAAGTCCCGGCAGATAAAATATTTCAACTAGATCACCAAGGTAGTCTTGATAATGTTGTTTGAATATTTGTCAGTCGGAATTATTTATTTATTTATTGTGGTTTAACGACACTTTCGACGGCCAAGGTCATCTCGTGTCGTAAGTCTGGATTACAGTTCAAATCTAAGAGTTTTTGTTATTTTCTTTGTGCGTGACGCATGGGCTTCCAAACTCCTCATTTAACCTTTTACCTGACATAAAACGGCAGGCAGACGACACAAAATTCTAGTATAACTATGTTTTTCATTTTTTTTGCGTTAAAGACATAGCTTACCCCCCCCCCCCCCCCCCCCACCCCTCCCTCATTGCAACGAGCTTCTTGAGCTCGTTCCAATGAGGGGTCAAAAGCTGTTTTTGAGACAAAAAATGAAAAAAATAATGAAAATTGAATGGTGAATTTTGCGAATAACGCTGGCCGGTTTTGTACGTTACGTTGTTAAAGGGTTAATTAGTACGTATCGTACGCCAAATTGGTCATGCTGAGCCCCCAACAGCCCGAATAGCGTATCACAGACCCTCATTGGTATGATCAACAGGGTGTGACGTACGTCCAATCATCACATCAAGTCTCGTTAGAAAGTACATGATTACTAGCAGGCGGGCGAATCAATATCTGGGACTCAAACCAATATGAAAATGTCAAACTGGAAAATTATTGAGGTGGGGGGGGGGGGTATCTAAGCGGCCATTGTTATCTCTACGGGACTGTCACACAGATAAAATGGGTTAAGTGAGACTAGCAAGATGGTTGGGTTGTCGCTGTATTGGATATTCGTGAAGAATACTGAAGATGAAGCCATTTTTGGTATCGAAATTAAAGGGGAACGGCGTACCCCCTCAGAGAAAAGTAGAAGAGCGGCGTCCCCTTCTCCGTCCCCAGGAAAGCATCCCTGGGGAATACCCAAACCATTTCGTCCCCTGAGTTCCAATGTGTTCTATGTGACAGTAGGCACATAGAACATATTGGAACTCAGGGGACGATTTGTATAAGGTTATCACTGAATGGATTCGTTTTTTCTAAATGTTAAAGCGTTAACAAATTCGCAGATGTATTAGACTCCAAAAGCCAAACTAATTGATATTTATTCGTGAAACAAATTGTCAAAATTGTAAGAAAAGGACAATTGAGAAATAAAAACGACATAAACCAGACGCATAACTAGATAATTAGATGTCACCCACAGGCCAGATATATTAGCCTCCAAGACATTTCGGAAGATTTCGAACAATTATCAGGATGTTAAGCGCAATGGAAATTTGAGGCGAGGTAGAGAGGTAACAGTGAAACCGAGAAACCTGAGTATATTAATTAGTTCTTTTCGTTCGACACAGCTGCGGCTCCAGTATTCCCGAAAATACTACCGATTTATAATTTGACAAGGAAGCAAATCCATTCTTTGAGTGGAATCACACCCAAATGTGGAAACAGAAACTATTAATGCCAACATGTGGACACAATACATGCAAGGGATCAATGAATGAAAAATATATTTAAATATAATAACTGACGAGTTTTTTTCGCAGTTTAGAATTTTGACCCTGTGGAATAATCTAATTTGAATCTTGCTGTGGAACAAAGATATTTAGTAATTAGGCCCGTTTCTCAGGCCATTTTTGTAAAATTGCATGTGGGCGGTTTTGTATTTTATTTTTTATTTTTGTAATTATTTCCTAGACTTCAAAAGTTCATGTTCTTGGTTTGTTTTATGTTTTAGGTCTCATAATCAACAGAATAGCATGGGTGGTGATGTATATCATTCCTGGAGTGCAAGATTGCTTCGTAGTGCAAAAGCTTTGCAAAGCCTTGTTGCACTCAAGGGACAAATTTATCAATTTTATTAAATTTAGTAAAATGGCAGACATAAACCATTTAATTTTTATTTTTTTTTAAGTTTGCATTGGTTATAAAAAGAGAGCATGCGGCATCCAAAATGACCATGCGGGAGGGCCTGCGAAACAGATTTTTAACTTTTTTAGGCCTTAACCTTTTACCTAACATGAAAAGCAGACGACACTTGCAAAAAATATTCTTGAATAACTAATTTTTTTCATTTTTTGTCTCAAAAACATAGGTTATGACCACTCATTGGAACGAGCTCGACGAGCTCGACGAGCTCGTTCCAATGAGGGGTCATAACCTATGTTTTTGAGACAAAAAATGAAAAAAAATAATGAAAATTAATTGGCGAGTTTTGAGAATAGCGCTGCCGGTTTTGGCCGTTACGTTGGGTAAAGGGTTAAGTCAATCCAATATACAAAATAAAGCATAAAATCGTTGAATAGGCTCCTGCGAAAATTCTAAATTCGATTCGAAAGTCAATATTCGATTCGAAATCGGAAACTTGAATATTTTTTAATACACTTCGGTCATAACCGTGAGTGTTTACAGGTTGTAACTGATCGCAATATTTGATATTGAGTATTGTTCTGAGTAGAAACACAACTGACTTGTAGAGGTAACAGTATTTATAGCGATGTAGCAACAACAACTGTACAACAGTTGTAGCTACATCGATACAGACACTGTTACCTCTACAACCGTTCATTGCAACTTATTGTGCATTATGAGAAGTGACCATTTATAAAAATTTCAGTTTTCGAACTTTGAAAAGCTATTCAGCTGTTCAACTTCAATAAATGATTTATTCCACACTAATGATCTAATTATTCTATATTGAGTATTGTTCTGTTCGATCATAGTTACTGGATACATCACCAAAAGCAGCGGTTTTCTGAAAGAATACCCATGATTATTATATAAACAGAAGTAGAGCAAGCTTTATTTACAAGCGGATCGACTTTAAGTCGTGGTTGAATTATCGATTCGTTTTAGTCATTCCGCATTTTTATTTGAAACAAACGCCTTCACGACCCAATGGAGTCTATCCAATTTGAAACAAAGTTTGTTTTTTTTCTCAGTTTATAGCGTGGGAAGTGGTAAGGCGAAAAATGCACTCTACATAACTGTGTGTCTTTTAATAATCGGGGGTATTATTTTAAAAAAAAAACTTTTCTTTTGACGACGTATCCATTAACTGTGATTCGATTCGAAGTTCGATTCAAATTTCGATTCGTTTTCTCCAATTCGATTCGATATTCACTTCGATAAAAATCGGCAATTCGCAGGTCCCTATCGTTGAATGAAATCTCGACGGAACGATTCGTTGCGTCAAGATTATAATCCATGATTTTTAAATTTCTATATTTCTACATTGGGACTAGGAGCAGTCAATATTTGTGTTTATATTTATGCAAGGCTCAAACTTTAATCTGAGTGGTAGCGAAAAGTAAATATTTTTTTCAGTTCTTTTTAGCCTGAATTGGGAGTCTAAGAAAAGTTTAACATATACACCTGGCACTTAATTAACTCTTGAAAGGCAGGAGTCGAGTTTTCTTGTCTGATGTAATACGGCAGGTAATCTGACTGTGACGGTTCTGCTATCTTTGGGCTGGGGGAGAATTAAACACTGAGTAGGTGCTTCTAGTCAAGTGTCGTCTGCCTGAATAGGCAGACGACACTTGACTAGAAGCACCTGCTTTACTGTAAGTTTTTTTCGCGGTATGTCATGTTCAATAAATTCATTCTGATTCCCCGGCTTCTAAGAGTTTGTCGCAGGATTACAGGGGTTAAATTGATGTTCGAAATGATGGAGGAAAATTTATGTTCTTATCAGTGCTCAGCCGACAGCCAGTGACTGTCGTCTGAACCCCAGTTCGAACTTAAACCTTGCCACCTTATCAATGCCCTGTCCGCTTGGGACTCTTAGGATTCCTGAAGGTGCCTGTGGCTTACAACGCCAAAGGGTGATCAACGATAATTCACCGAAAAGATTATTTATTTACATGTCCGAAGAAATAAAATATGAAACAAATTACTCAAAAAATTATCCATAAGAATACACTAATTACGCGGATAAAAGTTTATTCTTTTTGGCCCACGACGTCTCCCACAGCTGGCTGTGTCCACTGGATCAACCTCACATCATCATTTTCTCACGGTTTGTGATATATACAAAGTGTCTTTTCACTTCTCGTTGCTTCCTCCTCGCAGGGTTAACTTCACAGTCATTCGGGCTTAACACATATAATGTTCTGCTTGTGTGACTCTATCAGCGTTCTCACGGTTCAATCACAATTCAATCGACGTCTATCACAGTTCACGATCACTTTGCGCCTTGCCTGGCTCTTATGGGGTTAAGTTATTCTTCGCCTTCAGATATATACTTAACAAAGCTGACATAAAAATATTCTGCAAAGTGTTCTCAACATCACCAATTGTCGCACCGCCTAAAACTATCTTATCTCGCGAGCTATTCAAACGCTTACTCAAACTCTTAATACGGTTTCTAGACATCAACGTTACAGCTTTTACTTCTTTGGCTTCTATGCCACTACGGTTCGCAACCGTTAACAAACTACTATCGGCTCCTTGCAGCCCTCACAGGGTTACGACAATACGCGGACTTTCAATCTCGGTGCCTATTACCCTCGACCGCCAGGGCTAAATTCGGACCTTCTCTGAGTGCCCTCAGGCCAACTGCCTCTCAGAATTCTGCTTCACTCTTTATACAGTCGGAAAGCCAAGTTTAAACATATTAATTCTGATTTAATGAGTGCTTTGTAATTCGATATGGATAGAGATATTAATGCGTATTTTGTTTGAGTTCGACTCACTAGACATTTCGTGGACACTTTTATTATTATGAGCTCGTGTTCCGTGATGTCTGGCAACATATCTTGGAGCTCTCCTGGCTTGTTAAGATATGCCTCTTTTGAAACAACTAGACATTTTAATGATTGTCTGAAACGGCCAGAACACGATTAAACTGTTTACGTTCAAATTACCCGTGAACAATCGCTAATTCAAATCCACGTTGGACAGGATAGATGCGTAATATGGATGTGTGTCCAGAACATGCGTGATGCACTGGTTTCCAACAATTAGATTTTAAATGGCCTTTAATTACGTAGCTAATGATTACACGAGATAACTCCTTTGACCAGTTATCAGATAGCCCATGTGGCGTTCAACAAATGCGCCATAATGGACATTAAATTTCATACTTAATCACAAGAGTTCGAGTGACAAATCGGTTTTCGGGGTCCGTCATATACCTATCTTTACACTTTGCATTTAACCCAGGCAGAAATATTATCGAAAATATCTACACTTTTAAACAAGAAAATCGCAGCTTTTAGCTATCACCTTGACAGAGTTAAGAACCCCGTTTTTTTATTTCGCAGAGGTGTTAATAGAAACTATCATTACTTTCATGCTATCTGTAAGATGGCCAAAAGTGATTGTTTGAAAATATGCAGTATTTTAATGGCGCTAATTACACATATCTGTCAATAATGGCTGCCGAAATGTTCTCTCGACAAGTATGGGGCTGCAACGGTCCATGATGAAACAATGCCGGTAATTACTGATAAAAAATGTAACTTGTGATCTCCTGAACACAATAGCAGTGTCTGACGTCAGTAGCGAGTGTATCCACCACGTGCCCGGATGACAGCCTGAACCCTCCTCCTGATGCTACAAGTGAGCCTTCCGATACGGACCAGAGGGAACTGCGGCCACTCCTCATGCAATGGAGCTTCCAAATCAGCCACATTCTGTACAGGCGGATCCCTAGCTTGCACACGACGACCAAGAAAGTCCCAGATGTGTTCTAGGGGATTCAAATCGGTGCTTATTGCAGGCCAAGGTAGTGTTGTAATAGCGTTGTTCTGTCGAAATGCTCTCACAGCATGGGAACGATGAGGAAGTGCTTTGTCGTCCATGAATACAGGACGAGTAGCCAGCGGATGGTTGTCAAAATGAGGCACGACAACCGGATTGAGAATGTCCCGGATGTGCTGATGACCATTGAGATTCCCACGTACAGTCACCATGTCAAGTTTACAATCATGAGAGAGGCATCCCCAGATCATTACTGGTCCTCCACCATAAGTTGCCCAGACGCCTGTCAGGGAGCCAAAGGCGTTTCAAAACCCCACTTGAAGCAAAGGGTTCACGCCTAACGAAGGTTGCCAAACTCTGATCTTCCCGAGGAAAGGTCTTTCAAGGTTGTAAAGGTATTGGTCGGTCCTCAACATCGTTGATTTGTTGATTTTTTTCGGACAAGTCTGCTGATGACAGAAAGACTATAGCTAAGTTGTCTTCCAATAGCTTTAAATGGCATGCTTGTTGCATGCACGCCAACGATTTGCCATCTTAATGCCTCTGCCATGTCAACATTTACTGATAAAAGAAGTGACAAATTTTCTTGTTTTATACCCAGATATTGTATGTAGATGATAGTGTTTTTCTATGACATTCGTGGGTAGCATGCTTCACGTGGACGATGGGATGCGTTTGGGGTACGCTATCAACCCAAAACATCATGTTTCACGAAATGAAATGTACTGCAAGACATAGCAATCATTAATGGGGTGCTTAATTAAGTTCCAGGTGTATAGATTCGGTCTTGCTATAATCATGTCCTTTCTTACGGGACTAATTGGGCTTACACACTCACTATCAATCGTAGAAATAGGTGTCTGTAGTCAGCGTCGCCGGAAGTACGGGGGCAGATGCCCTCCCTGCCTTCAGAGGGGACAGACAATGCCCTTCCTAGGTTCGTCACTCAGTTATTGTCAATGATTTATTCTCGAAGTAAAGCTAAACTGTACCTCAAATCAGTTTTCAAAATTCAGTGGGGGAGTTTGGGAGGAGACCCCCCCCCCCCCCCCCACCCGATGGGATGGGGAATCTCCTCTCAAACTCCCCCATCTCGGGATTCCGGCCTTCGAGACATGCATGCCTCGGCATGTTAGTGCGAGTAAATGTCCTTTTCCCAATGGCAGTCCACATAGAGAACATTTTGATATTGCGGCAATATCTGCAATCAGATCCATTTTGCCATTTGTTCATTTTCACGAAATTTCATGCACCAACATGTGTTGGGCTGCATCAATTTTTTGAGGGCGCCTGGGGCACCCAATAGGGGACCATACGGCCAGTCCGCCTCTGCATACATTTCCTTCTGGCTTGTAGCCACCTCAACCTTACAGAGTGCGACACTCACACATCTACATGACCGAATTGCTGTTAAGCATAAAATGGCCAAAGGGAATGTCGGGAAGACAGTTAATTAGGCTTAGAAACCCCCTGCAGTACACAGCTATTTTTTCTAATTTCATTCTCTGTATTGTTCATGAATACTGTAAATACAGAATTGGATTGAAGGAAAATTGAATTGACCTTCCATTTCTTGGAGGGAAAGAGGGATAGAGTTGAGAGTGTGGAAATTCAGGAAAATTAGCGATATACGGCAAATGACAATCATCGAACCTTTACTAATTTCTGTCGGAAATTCCTTACTTGATTTCCCGTATTAAGACCGGGTTTACATCTCTTTGACTCGAAAGGTCGAAATCTCGTTCATTCTTAAGAGACAAGTGGTAATTAACTGTTTTCAGCAAGAATGGCCATCGTGTGAGTAAAGGGAAATCTGCTACAACTGTAATTTCAGACAAAATCCTTGATAGGGAGTGATCCGTTAAGACGGATTTTTTTTGTGCCAGTTATATTTTAAGAAAGTGACGATCAAGTGACAGGAACTATTAATACCTACTTTAAATAGCGGGGCACACTCGGCGTGCCCCAACCCCTTTAACATTTTAACGTTCTAATAAGTGCATACACATGCCGACATAAAAAGTACCGTACTTTGCTTATAATTTCTTTAGTAAACAGCGTTATAATCTAGACATTTTCACAAAGAAACTTTAAATTTCAGTTCCAATAAATTCTCATGTCTTTCGAGTGCAGGGACGTAGGAAACGGGAGTGGGGCAGCTGACATCCTTTCGTGCCACAATAATTATATTTTCACTGGCGCGCGCTTACCTTATCCAGGACACAACAGAAAAGTGGGCCACTGCATCAATTGAGATAATCAAAGCTGGAATTTCTAGCTGGACGGAATTACAGACTTCCCATTTATATAATAAATATCAGCAAATTTTCAAACACTCGCTAGTCTCTATTTGTGGTCATGTTATGGTCTGACCATGGTCAATTTCTTCTACTTCAGACATCTTTCAACTCGAAGGGTAGCCTTCGAGTTGAAAGATGGCTGAAGAAGAAAAATATCCCAAACCATCTGATGGTGAAATTCGTTGTTAAACTGCACCAAACCTTGCAGTTAACTGATTGAGTGCTAGAAGCCACTATCAGGGGTATCAGAATGAAAGTGGCAATGACACTGTAGCTTAACTTGACTGTGTGTCGTGTTTGATGAAAAGGATAATGTTCAATGTCTATGAAAAGATTATGAAATAAAACAAGAATTGTGATAATTGGGAATATGTTAATTTCTGTTCTCTGTATGCTATGTTTTCAATAAAAATAATATGAGGTGTTGACTGTACTACAGAATTAAGGGGTGGGTTAATGTAGCCCTCACAGTTAATGTGTGTCAACCAAAGTTACCAAGTTACAGTGAAATTATTCCAAAACGAGTCATCCTATCAAGTTACAATGAAATCCCTTCATAAATACGGCCTGTAGTCTGTGCTAAAGGTTTTCGGGCTTCTGGCCTGTGTAGCCATCATGGTTGATCGATCGCGATCAAATGGGGACGTCCTCATCTAGACATTATTCTGAGTCATCCTACCAAGTTACAATGAAATCCCTTCATAAATACGACCTGCAGTCTGTGCTAAAGGTTTTCGGCTCGGGCAGCCGTCACGGTTGAATTATCGTGACCAAAAGAAGACGTTCTCATCTAGACATTATATGGAGTCATCCTACCAAGTTACAATGAAATCCCTTCATAAATAAAATATGACCTGTAGACTGTGCTAAATGTTTTCGGGCTTCGGGCCCCTGCAGCCTTCACAGTAGACCAATCGCGACTAAAAGGGGATGTTGTCGTCTAGACATTATATGGAGTCATCCTACCAAGTTACAATAAAATCCCTCCATAAATACGACCTGTAGACTGTGCTAAAGGTTTTCGAGTTTTCGGCTCGGGCAGTCGTCACTGTTAACAGATCGCGACTAAATGGGGTGTCAATGTGAAAGCTATTTATTTACTTATTGGTGTTTAAGGTCACATACTTTTGCACAATGGCTAATCATGACCACAACATGGAGATAAAGTCAAGGTCAGTCAATCGTTTATATCCCATGTTGCCTATTTTAGAGGACTCTCATCCCAAGCATTAGAGACTGGGTCCTATTTTACCAATGAAAAAGAGCTTGTTTACCACAGTAAACAAGCACTGCATCACTTCCCGGGGTTCCCAGGGGGGAGGTGATAGCTAAAAGTTGCGATTTCGTTGTATAAAAGTGTATATATCTTTGATAATTTTTCTCGTTCGGGACAAGATATAAGAATGTGCGTTTATATAACGAACCACGAAAACCGATTTGTCACTTAAACAGACCAGCAATAACTCAAACTCTTTGGTAACTGAGCGTGAAATTTAAGGTCCATTATGGCGCATTTGTTGAACGACACATGGGCTATCTGATAACTGATCAAAGGAGTATTCTCATTTAGTCATTATCTGGGTAATTATGGCCAGTTAATATGTAATTGTTGGAAAACAGTGCATCACACATGTTCTGGACTCACACCCATATTACGCATCTATCCTGTCACCGAATGTCACGGAGATACCAAAATTCGAGTTTTTCAAGGGAACTTTAAAGCGACTATTAAATTAAGATGGATCTAAGCGGCCGAGTTCAAGAGAAGCTATTAAACTGAGAATAAATGTTCTGGCTATGGAAATAAAAATCGGGAGATTTCTCGGAAAATTCATTCCAGTCAATTCCAGTCTGAAGGTGTGTAAGGCTGTGGTTCGTTGCGTGTAGATGGGGATGCCCCCATGCTATAGATTAGAGGGGGTACCGCATCGGTGCGAAAGTATAGGCACGTTGTTATGTAGGGGAGTCACAGAGCTCATATTTAGACAAGGAGCAGTTGCGGGCCAAGTCGGTGGCCCTATATGAGAATAGGATCAGAAACACAAGTACGAGCTCAGGGAGCTGTTCGCATTTAGGTAACGGTATTACCTGTTTTAGAAGGCAAGCCAAACATAGGCAGAGTAGGCTTTGCCTGTATGAACATTATTGTTCTGAGACAAACGTAAGGGAGAATTTAACCCCATTGGTGGCGACTGCTTGTGTGAAAAGCGTCAACTAAAGTGACAATAAGCTAGTGGCCGTGGGACGGCAGTGGCAGAGTGACATTCCGTCACATGTCAGAGCAGAGGTGTCCGATAAAGTGACAATACGTTCGTGGCCGTGCGACGGTAGTGAAAGGAGTGAAGTGAAGAGGCGACCAAGGAAGAAATACCAGCGAAAGGGAGGAAAAACCAGCGACAGCAGAGAATGCAGGCCCGCAAGTGACTCAAAAACTGTGTGTTGGGGGTAATTGACGTTTTGTTTTCTTATTCTTTTGGATTCCATGTAAGTCACAAATTATCATATTTATTTTTATATATCTGTATTAAAATTGTTGTTTTCAGTGAACTCCTGTGATTTATGCTTTCGAGGAAAAGTTATTAACCCCTTCAGGATAAGAACCACCCCAACAAAAGTGAAACGAGCGGGTTCGTTGCGGCGAGACATACGTTCACGCACGATTCAAGCGACACTTCTTGAGTTTCCCCCATCAGCGGCAAAGCCCCGGTTTCCGACATGGGGAAGTTCTCATTCTCATTCTTGTGTGCTAAATAAATCTAGGTCATTCTCATCTAGACATTATACCAATTTACAATGAAATCCCCACATAAATGCAAGCTGTAGACTGTGCTAAAGGAATCTAGGTAACGTGCCCCTGACCAAAATAGGACGTTCTCATCTAGACATCATTCGGAGTCATCCTTCCAAGTTACAATGAAATCCCTCCATATCAAATATGACCTGTAGACTGTGCTAAACGTTTTGGGGTTTCGGGCTTGGGCGGCCGTCACGGTCGACAGATCATGACCAAAAGGGAACGTTCTCATCTAGATATTATACAGAGTCATCCTACCAAGTTACCATGAAATCCCTTCATAAATACGACCTGTAGACTGTGCTAAAGGTTTTCGGGTTTTGGGCTCAGGCAGCCATCACGGTTGACAGATCGCGACCAAAAGGGGACGTTCTCATCTTGGCATGACCTCAAATCTGCATATGAAATGACATGACGATCGGACAAGAACTACGGGGTGAAGCCTGTGCTAAAGGAAAATATGAACAGACTCACAGACTTCCGCAAGCGTGAAGGCAATAGCTTAACTTGACTTTGCCAGAATTTTTCTGTTTGTTTTCTATTCTGTCAAACACAAATAGTATTTTTATTTGTATAAATTTGTTCTATGACAAATTATTGGAGAGTGACAACGGGCACTCTCCAATAATTTGTAATAAAACAAATTTTGAATAAAAAATTCACACCACCAAAAATAATCTAGCCCTCAACCAGTTAATGTATTGCAGAAATGTTACATTTGAATGCTCTAGTTTTTTTAGTCACTATGTTCATTTAACCCTTTACCTAACATGAAAAGCAGACGACACTTGCAAAAAAATTTTTTGAATAACTAAATTTTTTTCATTTTTTGTCTCAAAAACATAGGTTATGACCCCTCGTTGGAACGAGCTCGACGAGGAGTGGAGTGGCATAATCCATGTACCTCCACCCCGATTCCACTACCTCTCCCCAATTAAGTAACATGGGCGAGTTTTGTTACACGCTGGTAACATTGAATGTATGTGGATTAATAAAATACGGTAAATAAGCCCCCCCCCCCCCCCCCCCCCCCCCCCGCATACAATTCACCTTGGTCGAACAATAGAAATTTTCAGCTCGAAACCACATGAGCTGCTGGTTGAAAATTTTAAATGATCCTAAGAGACTGATCAACACTTTTACATTCGGTAATAACAGTTATCATCTGTGGCGCCACTGGAATCACGCGAAAATTCGCCAGACTTGTCGAACTCATGGTAAGCCTATATTGCGAGGCACCCCAAATCTCCGCCGTTTTAGCAGCTATGTTGCCCCCCTCGTTCAGACCAGAGTGTCAAGATGGGATTTCCGTGGGACGATGTTTTCAAAGTATTTTCTCACACACCATGCATGATAGGTCCGTAGAGTCTTAGATGTTTGTGCCCCCCCCCCCCCCCCCCCCCCCACCACCACATCTCTCACACAGTTTGACTTTCCGCTCCACCGGTTGTGTGTCGAACATCACGACGGTATTTTATATTTAAGAAAAGGGAAAGATGGAAAAATCACCGGAGTTGGGGGTCAATCGAAGAAGGCGCTGCCGGGCTGGTACTGATTCACTTCTTCGTCATCTTCTCGTTTGGTTAATGAACAAATTGCTGCATTAGGAAGAGAAAACAACTTTAACAGTGTCCCCGTAATGAAATAATAACTACTTTCAAAGTAATTTTCGCCCATTTCAAACATGTCTAAAAGCATTTACAAAAATCGTCGCATGTTTCCATCGGAAAAGTGGTCGCAAATTGTCTTGAAAAACTCCACTCGGCAAAATGAAAAGTATCAATCACGGACAGATAAACGGAAAAGGATCATCTCATAATAAAGTAGAATTGACTGTTAGTGGAGGCCCCTAGAGATCGACTGTGTTTAAAATTGCATTTCGTTCCTGTGTTTGATCCCTGTTACCTTTTATCCTGTGCGCGATTAACCTCACTGATGACATCAGAGAAATTTCTGTGCACGTTTGGAAATAACAAATAACGGTAATGTAGCGAATTAAACTAATTTGCTCTAATAAATGTCTTGGATGCGAAATGTTTACCAAATGACACTCCGCTAATTAGCCGCATGGGGCTTTTACGAGAGTTGCCGTTTCCTTCTCATTACCCAGTCAGCGTTTCGTGGATGTGCGTTTTGACGTGCCCTCTAACATCCGCCAGAATGGTTGATTATTAAATAAGGCAGGAAATGTAGAAAATTACTTCTCCTCGAAAATTACACCCGATGCCGTGAATTAAAAGAAAATGAAATAAATCAGCGACACAGTCTTGCTTACTGTGAATAATAAAACGAAGTTAGAACGTAAAATGGAGATTAGTTTATCAAACAACACACAAACTTTTAACAAGCAGATTAGATCTTTTCATCATTGTTGTCACGTTGCGAAATAACTGGTAATGCAAGCTTCGAAAGACGGGAGTGAGAAGCACAACAGACGAAGCAGAGCTACCGTGGCTAAAAAGGCGTATGGGATGTTGACCGCAGGTAGGGCGCCAACAGTGGCGTCGCTAAGGTGGTGACCCCCACCCCAAAAATTTTTCCAGTCGGGGCATTTTCGTCAGGATTGACGTCTAAGTTTCCACATGTCTCCTGCTATACCCCCACTCGAACTCTCCCCCAACACGACTCAGTCCCTCGTGATATTCGAACGGCATGTCGTACAGGAACCCAACCCCAGTTAAAAATCTAACTGATCACCCAACCCCCCATCAGAGGTGGGGGGGGGGGGGTGTCAGCCACCCCCAATCCTGGCCAAATTTTCCTCTAGTTGGAAATTCGGAGGTTAAGTCATGAGTAGTTGGAAATTCCATCTACTGGATTTTAACCCCATCTGTCACCACGACCGATTTGAACCCTTTCTGTCTATTTCTACGTCTCTATCTCATTAACTCTACGTCTCTGTCCCTCCCGATGCCCCTCTCTCTCCCTCCCTCTCTCATGAACTCATGAACGAGGGAGAGATAGAGATAGAGACCGAGAGGGGCTGTAAACAATAAAATTATGAGCTGTGAACTCATGAACAATTGAGAAAGAGAGAGCTGTAAACAACAAAGAACTCATGAACGAGAGACATTTCGATTCGACCACGGTGACAGAGACGGTTAATAAAATAAGTAGCTTCACGACGGCTATGTGCATATTTTATTTATTCTCCAATAAATCTCTAAGAAGTCTTGAGATTTTTAACCCTTTACCTAATACGAAAATCAGACGACACTTGCAAACAAAATTCATGAATAACTAAATATTTTCATTTTGTGTCTCAAAAACATAGCTTATGACCCCTCTTTGGAACGAGATCAACGAGCTCGTTCCAATGAGGGGTCATAAGCTACGTTTTTGAGACAAAAAATGAAAAAAATAATGAAAATTAAATGGTGATTTTTGTGAATAGCGCTAGCCGGTTTTTGCCGTTACGTTGGGTAAAGGGTTAACTACAATCCCGACTGACTAATATTTCAAATACATCATTAAGGCACGCCTCGACGAAGGCATGCCGTGGTAATTGTAGGCCTAGTTGGTTTATCAGTCAGTCGGGACTTCAGCCATCCCAGTCGAGACAATCAGGTTTAACCCCCCCACCCACTCCAACGGACATTTTCACAAAGCCCCTGGCGCTAGACATGAGGGAACGGGTAGGTGAAAGTTTCAGATAAGCAAGCTAGGGCACTAACAAGACACGTGATGTATTATTTCATTTATTGGTGTCACAAGGTCACATATTTTAGCACTATAGTTAATCATGACCACGACAGTTTTACAGGTGGAGGAAGCCGGAGTACCCGGAGAGAACCACCGAGCAACGGCCAGCTCCCCAACATACTAACTCTACACAAGCAGGGTAAGTATTGGTTGAAGACAGGTGCACCATCGACGTGGAGTACAACTTAGCTCACGGCGCCACTGTGCACCCGCGTGGGCTATGGGGGTGAAGCGTCTTTCTCAAGGACACAACGCGGTTGCTGCAGGTGGGATTCGAACAGAGGACCTCTTGGCTTGTAGCCTGCACCTCTACCTACTGGGTCACCGCGCCCCCAAGGAACGTAATAGACATCAGGGGGTGTATGAAGTATTTTGAATTGAACAATCCTAGTAGGACACTCGCGCATTGATATGCCAAAATATGATGACCAGGCACGTAGCAGCGGAGTGTCACCCCTTTGGAAAATCAATTACTTCCTTCATTTTTCCATTTTTAAACTTTTCTGACCAGTCGATTTGAATTTTCAATCCCTGATAAGTTTTTCCGACTGTGATCGGTTGCGGTTACCGGCTTTAGTCATTTCCTGTGCTCCGACTCCAGATTCCAATTTAGTTGACTGGTAACTCAATTTTGAACGGTCCGAGCCAAAGTGATTAAATCATTTCCCAATTTTCTATCAAATTCTCCAACTTTTCCATTCAGATAACAAAATTTTCCGACATTCCAACTCGAATCTGTGACCTGTCCGTTTTCCATACAATGATCATGCTACACAAGGACAGAACAAAATGGGTGATTATTTCTCTCCCTCTACAACCCTTCGAGTAAAGTGTCCGTGTACCCTATCCTGTTAATTCCCAATATGATTGCAATGACGGGAACCCAAATGAGAACCCAAATTTTCAGGTAACGGAATTTGAGTTGTGAACTCTGCACCTTATTTTCTGGTTGTGGTATTCCGGTTCCCAAAGATGAACCTAGGGACTTGATTTGAAGGAACAAAAATGGATCTGCCCCTACGCCAAGGATGCTGAATACCAAATATCTGAAGATTTTGACTGGTGGACTTGCAAATTTTGAAAGAATTTTAATCGTATGGCACAAATTAAAAATCCTGATTCTCAGAGGGTCCAAATGTAAACCCTGGAGACTTGATTTAAAGGCACTTGAAACTGCCCCCCGCCCACCTCCTGAGAATGCTGTAAACTCAAATCAAGAGATTCTGACACGCAGTCTGAATGTTGTAAGTATTTTCGTCATATTGAACAAAGGTGAAATTTGAACACTGATAAGGAACCCAAATATGAAGACTGGGACTTGGTTTGAGCAAACTTAATCTGCTAGCCATAAGGATGCTGTATACTAAATACCAAAAGATTCTGTCACGTGGACCTGAAGATGATTTTTAAAACACATTAATTATATTGCACAAAGTTAAAACTCAGCCTTCTACAGGTAGCCGAAATATGCACCCAGGAACTTGATTTGAACAAATATGAATCTTCCCTCCACCATATGGATGCTGTATCGCAAACATAAACAAGAAGCCCTATGGGGCCAGAGGCACTCACCTGACCAAGTTGTTTAAAGAAGGATTTAATTAGCATCTAGTGCCCAGTAAACACTCCATATCTCTGTTGTCCAGTAAGATCATTTTTTTTTCTGGTATTGAGATGTTACCACACAGATAATGCCGATTTCCAGTAATGGAAAATAGGGAGCCCAAATATCATCCTAGGGACTTAACTTCAACAAACTTGAACTGACTAAGCACCCCCCACCTCTAAATCAGGATTCTGATCATTGGATCTGAAGAAGCAAATTTTCAATGATTATTCCTCATATTTGACTATGTTAAAGAGCCCAAATATTAATACAGGGACTTGATTTTTACAAACATATTTGACTTTCCGGAAGGATGGCATATAGTATATATGGGCTCGTGGGAACAAGATTTTTAAAGAATGTTCCTCATATTGCACCAAGTTCAAATTTGGGCAATATTTTCATTTTTGGTCTCAAAAAACATAGCTTATGACCCCTTATTGGATTCTGGAAAAAAGATTTTTTAATTTTAAAAAGATTTTGTGGGATGCTAACATGCAGCTTTGCATGGCCCCTCAATCAGTATCCATTCCCCTCATGACAAGCTTGTGAGGCAGTTAGAAATAAGTCAGTTTTTGTGATGCTTCCATCTCAGGCAGAAATTTATGTAATTAGCTTTGTTCTTCCTTCCCCTCTCTTCCTTTGTATGTGGAAATACAGTGGAACCCTATTAATTGAATAGCCACTTTGCCAATGAAAATTATTCAATTAACAGGAGTATTCAAGTAACAGGGATTGTGTCACTTTCCTGTATTCTCGAGATAAACTTTTAGCATTTATTCTGTTAAATCTTGTTTGACAGAGCTCCATGAGATGTAATAGATTAAATGCCTGTATTGGATGTGCCGAGGCCAAATATGTCTATAAACAGAGGAAAACTGGGGAGAGTCAGGGTAATTTTGTGACAGGTTACAAGATTTTTTATTCAATCAACAGGAGTTTACTCTATAACCATATTCAACTAACAGGTCAAATTTGTACTGGGGGTATGGTAAATGGTTTTGTGTTGGGAAATTATATTCAATTAACAGGGTTATTCAGTTAAGAGATATACAATTAAGTGGGCTCCACTGTAGTATAATAATTATTTTTATCTTAGTAACAGTAGTTGATCTTTGGACCTATAATTCCAGATGTGAATTCCTCTTATTCTACAACTCCAGCACTAGCCTAATTCTGATGCTGGGGTTTGTGGGGCTGAGTGGTGGTTTCAGTTAATATACACGAGAACGATGAACGGATGACACCTATATTAGTAATCCTTCAGTTCCATATTTCCAAATCCGAATAGAACATGCTCCGCTGACAATTTTTCCACCTGCCGTCATGCATCCATCTAAAGAACTAAATTCCGCCCATTTTCATAATCGGCCAACTGAAATGTCGCATTTTGACCAAGATCAATTTGGAAACTGGGGCGACAGCCAATATAAATCGAATGTCAATTGAAAAATATTTTCATTCCAAATCCACCAAAATTAACCTTATTCTATAAATGGAGAGTCTAATTTCTTAAAAATACAAATAAATAATCTATTTGGACAGTTCTCATTTACATTTTTCTGTTTACGTTATCGATCTGTCACGTGTTTGCCAATCACTCCTAAGTTTGGTTTTTATTCAAGCAGACACAGAACTGTCAAATTCTACAAATAAGACCAAGTTTTTAAATTACTGAATTCTATGTCACAGAGGCATGTAATAAATACAAATTACAGTGGAACCACTTAATTGTATATCTCTTAACTGAATGACCCTGTTAATTGAATAAAATTTCCTAACACAAAACCATTTACCATACCTCCAGTACAAATTTGACCTGTTAATTGAATATAGGTAAAAAGAGTAAACTCCTGTTAATTGAATAAAGAATCCTGCAACCTGTCGAGAAATTACCCTGACTCTCCCTAGTTTTCCTTTGTTTGTAGACTATCTGGCCTCAGTAAATTCAATACAGGCATTTAATCTATTATATCTTGTTTGACAGAGCTCATTGAGCTCTGTGAAACAAGATATAATAAAATAAATGCTAAGTTTATCACTAGAATACAGGAAAGTGACAAAATCCCTGTTAATTGAATACTCCTGTTAATTGAATAATCTTCATTGGCAAAGTGGCTATTCAATTAACAGGGTTCCACTGTAACACTATGCGTGAATGCATTCTTGAATACAGCACTCATGCCACTGTAAGATAGAACTCGAGGCTGCGCCTCTTGCTCTATCCTCAAACACATTACACATCATGACAGTCTGTGTATTGACAGGCCTGAAGTTCAGCAAGTCATTTGCTGTCTAAAAGATACCTAATAGTGTGAAAAGAACAGCACGCTTTCGACTTTGAATATTTGTTCAAAGTACAGTGGAACTCCGTGAACTGAATGGTCACATTGCCGGTGAAAATTATTCAGTTAACACGAGTCAGAAGAATTAATTAACAGGGATTTAGTCACTTTCCTAGAATTCTTGAAATCAACTGACCTTTTAATCTACCTGGTTTGATAAACCTCAGAGTTGAGCTCAGGAGCTATGTCAATTAATTTATTGGTGTTTAATATCACATACTTGAGCACAAATGGCTAATTGTGACCATAACATGGAGATAAAGCCAAGTTTAGTCAATCGTTTATATACCTATTCAATTAAGAGATATCTAATTAAGTGGGCTAAAAATATTTCAATGTTCGTTCCCATCTTGCATTATGTAAGTATTGAGAGCTTGCTGGAGTGTCAACACCAATTAAAGAGAAAAATATTTCCTGTGGTTTTCATGAAGACAGTGGTGAATAGAATAATTTTAAAATAAGCCAGGCAGCGTTAGGTGAATTAGGTAAAATTGGACTTATTTTATCACAAAATCAACACTCTTCTTTCATTGACAAGATTACCAGAAGTGTACTTTGCAAATTTAAATATCATTATTGACAGTTCACCCAGGATAATGTTGAGATTATCGGCATCAACCCTTTACCCAAGGTAACAGCCAAGACCAGCCAGTGCTATTCACAGCAAGAGGTCCAAAGGAGGGGGGGGGGGGGGGAGGGGGGGGGCCTGGGGGCACTCACCTGACATGGTAGCCTAAATATCAACCCAGGGAATTGATTTCCACAAGGTGCATCTGCCCCTCCCAAGAAAAGCTTATACCAAATATCCAAAGATTCTGACCAGTGGATCTAAAACAAAAAGATTTTTAAAGAATATTCCTCATATTGAACGAAGTAATAATTCGGACTCGCACTGCAAGCCCAAATATAAACTCAAGGACTTGGCTTGAACAAACTTGAATCTCACCTCCAGTGGTATGCTGTATACCACCAAATATCAAAAGATTCTGAGTGGTGGATGTGAAGAAGAAGATTATTGAAGAATATTCCTCATATTGAACTAAGTTATAATTCGGGCTCCAACAGGGAGCCGAAATATCAACCCTGGGACTGGGCTTGAACAAACTTGAATCTTACCCCCCTAAGGATGCTGCATACCAAATATCAAAGAATTCTGACGGCTGGATCTGAAGAAGATTTTTAAAGAAAATTCCTCATTTTGAACTAAGTTACAATTCGAGCTCCCACAGTGAGCTCAAATATGGACCTAGGGACATGGCTTGAACAAACTTGAATCTCACCCCCCTAAGGATGCTACATACCCAATATCAAAGCATGCTGACGGCTGGATCTGAAGAAGATTATTGAAGAATATTCCTCATATTCATCAAACTTGAATCCCCCCCCCCCCCCAGGATGTTGCCTACCAAATATCAAAACATTCCGATTGCTGGATCTGAAGAAGATTTTTAAAGAAAATTCCCCATTTTGAACTAAGTTATAATTCGGGCTCCCACAGTGAGCCCAAATATGAACCCAGAGACTTGGCTTGAACAAACTTGAATCTCACCCCTAAGCATGCTGCATACCAAATATCAAAAGATTCAGATTGATAGATCTGAAGATGATGATTTTTAAAGAATATTCCTCATACTGCACAAATTTCAACATTTGGGCTCCCATAGAGAGCCCAAATATGGACCCAGGGATTTGATTTCAATAAACATGTGAAACAATCTTCCAAAGATGTTATATGTGAAACTTGAAAGCTTTTGGAGCAGTGGTTTGGGAGAAGAGTCGTCTTAAATGTTTTTCCCATTACCCACAGTGTTAAAAAATGCTGACTCAGCACTTATTCAAAGTCCCCAAAAAGGACCCCATGATAAAAACAATAGCAATTTTTTTTTACCATTCCATTCCGTTGGTCCTAAGGAAGCTTCACACCAAATAAAAATTCTCAGTGCCGTGTAGTTTTGGAGATATGGGCGTTTTAATTTTTTTCTATTTTTAGCTATTGCGGTTCCCATGGGGCAACAAAAAAAAAATGGCTGGCATAAATTAAATACTTATAACCCAATAAGCCCTCATATCAAATTTGGTTCAACTCTGCCTCTCGGTTTGGAAAATAGAAATTTTGGCCCAAATATTGCCCGTCAAACTTCTCTTGAACAAACTTGAGTCTACACCTCAAATGGAAGCTGCATACCACATATCAAGTCTCTGCTAAAGCTGGTTCATGAGATTTTTAAATTTTTTTTTGCATTTTGGCCCCACTCCCTCCTCAATATGAGCAGTAACCCAATTTGAAGAAAAACCCAAATGCCCCTATATAACCGCTACTCATGTGAATTTTCATTGAACTGCAGCCAGTGGTTTGGAAGAAAATGACCTAAACACCACCTTCACGATGTAGGACGGACAAAAAGTGATCAGAAAAGCTCACCCTGACTTTCAATCAGGTGAGCTAATAATCCATGATACCGTGAAAGCTATTCCCATAAACAATCTTCATTCCAAATTTCATTGAGAGCTGCGAACCCCAAACCAGAGATATAACAGACAAAAATTTGGCTATTTTACAAGACAAACAGCAAAATTATTGTCTTTGTTTTACAACAAGATAATTGTGAAGGCCAGAAACACCTGTAACTTAAGTCTAGTGACTATTTATTTATTGGTGTTTAAGGTCACATATTTCTGCACAATGGCTAATCATGACCTCGGCAGTTTTACGGGTGAAGTTAGCCGGAGTACCCGGAGAGAACCACCAAGCAACAGTGAGCAACTGTCAGCTCCCCAACATACAAACTCCACACAAGCAGGGTTAGCATTGGTTGAAGACAGGTGCACCATCGAGGTGCAGTACGCCTTAGTACACAGCGTCACCGTGCCCCCACGTTGGCAATGGGGTCAAGTGTCTTGCCCAAGGACACAACGCGATTGCCGCAGATGGGAAAGTCTAGTGATGATCAGACCATCCACATAAGAGATGTAGAACAAAGACATAAAGCCACATGTGGGGAGGTGATTTGCATGTATTTTCTTTGTTTTACTGCAGGGACCTCAATCACTTAAAAACCTTTCTCATAAACAATCTTCATTCCAAATTTCATTGAAATCTGATAACCCAAACCTTATAAAACAAAGACATAATGCCCCATATGGGGAGGTGAATTGCAGGTATTTTCTTTGTTTTACTGCAGGGACATGACTCATTTGAAAGCCATTCCCATAAACAATATTCATTCCAATTTTCAGTGAAATCGGATAACCCAAACCTGAAATATGAGGCAAAGACAAAAAAATTCTCCATTTTCGAGACAAACAAACAGCGATTTTTCAGTTAAAAGCATTTCCCATAAACAATTTTCATTCCAGATTTCACCGAGATCCAATGACCCAAACCTGAGATATGAGAGCAGACAAAAAATAGTCTATTTTTGTATATTCAAAGGGCCATAACTCACAGAAAATATATTTCAACAGTAAAATGGCTAATGCTGCTTCAAAGTCTCATTACAGTGAACATCTCTATGAAATTACATCAAAATCTGAGCAGCAATGTTAAAGTTATAAAGTTATAATGCGAACAGACATCTGAGTTCAGACGGACAGACATATGGACGGATGCACAGATGCAATCCAGTATACCCCACTTTTTGAAAAAAAAAGTGGGGGAATAATGAAACCAATCGAGTCGCCAGCTTCAACTCAAAACAAACAGCCACTCCAGATTTGAAATCGAATGATTTTCAAAGCTGTGTATGGCCCCAATTTAATATTCCTAACAGATATCTGAATATTTCTTTCAGCACTATCTCCAAATTTCTAAACCAATCTTTAAAATTTAGAACTGCTCAATCCCTTAATCTTTACTCCCATTACCTGCAGAGAATTTTCCCCCAAATCAAATCACGGCTGCTGTAAAGAAACCATGACTAACCATGACTTTGCCATGCTGCTGGCGAATATTCCTTCCCATGAAGGAAATCTCTTGCCACTAAAATATGTAAAATGTAAGGATATTTAACAACCCAATTTCCCCTGGTAAACTGTATGGACTTTTGGACCAATGATTTCTTAAGTCAAATTTTCAGTAATTTTTTATCAAATCTGGCCATGGCTGGTTCACAGCAACCATGACGAGATTCGATGAAAAACATTTTTACTCACCAGGTTGAGAATTAAAAGATGGAACATTCATTAAGACTGGTGTCTCAAATCACTGAATAAGAGTACCCTACTTTTATAGGAACACAATCAGAGCTAGAACACATAACTCCACTAGGTAACAGATTTTTACAGTGCCAACAACAAAGTTTTACGAACAAAAATATCATTTATACATGTTTAAAGTGACTTTCACCATCATGGTCACAACCCAAATATAAAGTTAAGTATAGGCAATCATTTACACCATTACTGCACACTCTAAAAGAACTTACACTGAAGAATTGGTCACAGGGTTCTATTTTCACTGGCAAAACAGAACTTGTTTACTGCAGTAAACAAGAGGCCCTGGAGGCCTGAGGGCGCTCCCTGACATGGTAGTCTAAATATCAAACCAGGGACTTGACTTGAATAAGCTGCATACGCCCCCTCCCAAGAAAAGCATATACCAACTAGATGAAGCGATTGTGCCCACACAATACACAGGATTTTCCTTCTATTTTCAGTTCCTGCACTTTTACGTCCCAAAATTGAGATAAACGCATAAAAAACAGATTTTTTTTCCCAAACAAAATACTTTCAGCCCAAATTTTTTTCTTCTTCTTAAAACGCATAAAAAACGATAAAACTAATTTCCGGATTTTGGTCCACCCGAACCCCAAATTTTGGGTGTAAAAAAAAAATTTTTTTTTGTCTTAAAATTGACAGAAACGCATAAAAAACAAATTATATTTATTTATTGGTGTTTTAAGGTCACATATTTCTGCACACTGGCTAACCATGACCGTGACAGTTTTACGGGTGGAGGAAGCTGGAGTACCCGGAGAGAACCACCGAGCAACGGCGAGCAACTGTCAGCTCCCCAACATACCAACTCCACACAAGCAGGGTTAGCATTGGTTGAAGACAGGTGCACCATCGACGTGCAGTACGCCTTAGTACACAACGTCACCGTGCCTCCACGTGGGCAATGGAGGTGAAGTGTCTTGCCCAAGGACACAACGCAGTTGCCGCAGGTGGGATTCGAACCGAGGACCTCTCGACTTGCAGCTTGCACCTCTACCAACTGAGCCATCGCGCCCCCCATAAAAAACAAAAACAAAAAATTCCGGATTTTGGTCCAAAATTTTCGAAGTCCCACCCGGACCCCAAATTTTCGGTGTAAAAAAAAATAATTTTTTTTTTTTTTGTCTTAAAATTGACAGAAATGCATAAAAAACAAAAAAAAAAAAATCCGGATTTTTGGTCCAAAATTTTCGAAGTCCCACCCGGACCCAAAATTTTCAGGGGAAAAATTTTTTTTTTTTTTTTTTTTTTTTTTTTGTCTTAAAATTGACCGAAACGCAGAAAAAAAAACAAAAAAAAAAAATTTCGGATTTTGGTCCAAAATTTTCCAAGTCCCACCCGGACCTCAAATTTTCAGTGGAAAAAAAAAATTTTTTTGTCTTAAAATTGACCGAAACGCATAAAAAAACAAAAAACAAAAAAAAAATTTCCGGATTTTGGTCCAAAATTTTTCTAAGTCCTACCCGGACCCCAAATTTTTAGTGGAAAAAAAAAAAAAATTTGTTTTGTCTTAAAATTGACCGAAAAGCAGAAAAAACAAACAAAAAATTTTTTCAGATTTTGGTCCAAAATTTTCGAAGTCCCACCCGGACCCCAAATTTTCAGGGGAAAAAATTTTTTTTTTTTTTTTTTTTGTCTTAAAATTGACCAAAAGACAGAAAAAACAAAAAAAATTTTTTTCGGATTTTGGTCCAAAATTTTCAAAGTCCGCAACTGGACCCCAAATATTCAGCCTAAATATGAACCCAGGTACTTGGCTTCAACAAACTTGAATCTCACCCCCCTAAGGATGCTGCATACCAAATATCAAAAGATTCTTATTGGTAGATCTGAAGAAGATGATTTTTAAAAAATACTCCTCGTACTGTACTAATTTAAACATTTGGGCTCCCATACAGCCCAAATATCGACCCAGGCAATTGATTTCAATAAACCTGTGAAACAATCTTCCAAAGATGTTATATGTGAAATTTGAAAGCTTTTGGAGCAGTGGTTTGGGAGAAAAGTAGTCTTATGTTTTTCCCATTACCCAAAGTGTTAAAAAATGCTGACTCAGCACTTTTTCAAACTCCCCAAAAAGTACCCCATGATAAAACCGATGGCAATTATTTTGGACCATTCCATTCTGTTGGTCCTAAGGAAGCTTCACAACAAATAAGAATTCTCAGTGCCGTGTAGTTTTGGAGATATGGGCGTTTTAATTTTTTTTCTATTTTTAGCTCCTGTGGTTCCCACGGGGCTATGGGGAAAAAAATTTCTGCATAAATTAGGTACTTATGACCCAATAAGCACTCACGTAAAATTTGGTTCAAATCGGCAACGCGGTTTGGAAAATAGAAATTTGGGGCAGGGCCAAAATTTTTGCCCCTCCTTTAACATCGTCAAATATAGCCCCTCAAACTTCTTTTGAACAAACTTGAGTCTTCACCTCAAAAGGAAGCTGCATACCAAATATCAAGTCTGTGCTACTGCTGGTTCTTAAGAAGAAGATTTTTTAAGAATTGGAGCATTTTTGCCCCATCCCTCTGTTCAATATGAGCCGAAACCTAATTTGACAAAAAATCAAAATGCCCTTATATAACGCCTACTCACATGAAATTTCATTAATATGCGGCCAGTGGTTTGGGAGAAAAATGCCCAAACACCACCTTCACGACAGACGCCGGACGAAAAGTGATCAGAATAGCTCACCCTGACTTTCAGTCAGGTGAGCTAACAACAGGGGTGTGATTCTACTCCTATAAAATGAACTGAAATCATGTTTGTATGATGGGAATGGTTTGAAAAACAAGAGGCCCCAGGGGGCCTCAGGGCGCTCACCTGACATGGTAGCCTAAATATCAACCCAGAGAATTAATTTCAACAAGTTGCATCTGCTCCTCCTAAGAAAAGCTTATACCAAATATCCAAATATTCTGACCAGTGGATCTAAAAAAAGGTTTTTAAAGAATATTCCTCATATTGAACTAAGTCATAATTCGAGCTCCCATAGGGAGCCCATATATGAACCCAGGGACTTGGCTTTAACAAACCTGAATCTCACACCCCTAAGGATTCTGCACACCAAATATCAAAACATTCCGACTGCTGGATCTGAAGAAGAAGACTTTTAAAGAAAATTCCTCATTTTGAACAAAGTTACAATTTGAGCTCCCACAATCAGCCCAAATATGGACCAAGGGACATGGCTTGAACAAACTTGAATCTTACCCCTCTAAGGATGCTGCATAAAAAATATCAAAGGCATTCATCTGCTGGATCTGAAGATTTTTAAATAAAATTCCTCATTTTGAACTAAGTTGTCATTCAGGCTCCCATAGTGAGCCCAAATATGAACCAAGGGACTTGGCTTGAACAAAATTGATTCTCAGCCCCCTAAGGTTGCTCCATGCCAAATATCAAAACATTCCAACTGCTGAATCTGAAGAAGATTTTTAAAGAAAAATTCCTCATATTGACTAAGTTATAATTTGGGCTCCCATAGGGAGCCCAAATATGGACCCATGGACTTGGCTTTAACACACTTGAATCCCTCCCCCCCCCCCCCTCCCCCAAAGGATGCTACTCACCACATATCAAACCATTCCGACTGCTGGATCTGAAGAAGATTTTTTAAGAAAATTCCTCATTTCGAACTGTTACAATTCAAGCTCCCACAGTGAGCCCAAATATGGACCTAGGGACATGGCTTGAACAAACTTGAATCTCACCCCCCCTAAGGATGCTGCATACCAAATATCAAAACATTACGACTGCTGGATCTAAAGAAGATTTTTAAAGAAAGTTCCTCATTTTGAACTGTTATAATTTAGGCTCCCACAGTGAGCCCAAATATGAACCGAGGGACTTGGCTTGAACAAAATTGAACCTCACCCCCCTAAGCGTGGTGCATACCCAATATCAAAAGATTCTGCCTGCTGGATCTTGAGAAGATTTTCAAAGAAATTTGCCTGAAATGCACTAAGTTCAAATTTGGGCTCCTATACTGAGCCCAAATATAAACCCAGGGGGCCGATTTGAACAAACTTGAATCAGATCCACCCCACAATGTTGCATACCAAATATCACATGATTCTGCCTGCTGGATCTGGAGAAGAAGATTTTTGAAGAAATTTGCCTGAAATGCACTAAGTTCGAATTTGGGCTTCTATAGTGAGCCCAAATATGAATCCAGGTGGCCGATTTGAACAAACTTGAATCAGATCCACCCTACAATGTTGCATACCAAATATCAAAAGATTCTGCCTGCAGGATCTGGAGAAGAAGATTTTTGAAGAAATTTGCCTGAAATGCACTATGTTCGAATTCAAGCTTCTATAGTGAGCCCAAATATGAATCTAGGGAGCCGATTTGAACAAAATTGAATCAGATCCACCCCACAATGTTGCATACCAAATATCAAAAGATTCTGCCTGCTGGATCTGGAGAAGATTTTTTAAGAAATTTGCCTGAAATGCACTAAGTTCAAATTTGGGCTCCTATACTGAGCCCAAATATAAACCCAGGGAGCCAATTTGAACAAACTTGAATCAGATCCACCCCACAATGTTGCATACCCAATATCAAAAGATTCTGCCTGCTGGATCTTGAGAAGAAGATTTTCAAAAAAATTTGCCTGAAATGCACTAAGTTCAAATTTGGGCTCCTATACTGAGCCCAAATATAAACCCAAGGGGCCGATTTGAACAAACTTGAATCAGATCCACCCCACGATGTTGCATACCAAATATCAAAAGATTCTGCCTGCTGGATCTGGAGAAGAAGATTTTCAAAGAAATTTGCCTGAAATGCAGTAAGTTCAAATTTGGGCTCCTATACTGAGCCCAAATATAAACCCAGGGGGCCGATTTGAACAAACTTGAATCAGATCCACCGTACAATGTTGTATACCAAATATCAAAAGATTCTGACTGCTGGATCTGGAGAAGAAGATTTTTTAATGTTTTTCCCATTGCCTACAGTGTTAAAAAGTGCTGACTCAGCACTTTTTCAAAGTCCCGAAACTGTACCCTATGATAAAACCAATGGCAATTTTTTTTTACCAATACTTTCTGTTGGTCCTAAGGAAGCTTCACACAAAATAAAAATTCTCGGTGCCGTGCAGTTTTGGAGATATGGGCGTTTTAATTTTTTTCTATTTTTAGCTCCTGCGGTTCCCATGGGGCTACAGGAAAAAAAAAATCAGCATAAATTAGGTACTTATGACCCAATAAGCCCTCACATAAAATTTGGTTCAATCAGCCTCTCGGTTTGGAAAATAGAAATTTTGGGCGGGGCCAAAAATTTTGCCCCTCCCATATCGACGCCAAGTATAGCCCCACAAACTTCTCTTGAACAAATCTGAGTCTACACCTCAAAAGGAAGCTGACACCAAATATCAAGTCTCTGCTACTGCTGGTTCATGAGAAGAAGATTTTTTAAGATTTCGGCACACTTTTTGGGTGTGGCCCTACCCACGGGCGGGGAACTTGATTTGAACAAAATCAAATTGCGATGTCATAACAAACTATTATCTCAAATATCAATTAAATTGGTTCAGCGGTTTGGGAGGAGAAGACGCAAACACCATGTTCACGGACGACGGACGGTGAGTGATCACTATAGCTCTCCTGACTGAAAGTCAGGTGAGCTAAAAACCCGTATTATATGTGATGTATTCCATGTTACTAAACATTCATACAAACATTTATTCACATCAGAACTTTCATACAGAAGTTCTGTACAAAAAACTGATTGCACTAATTTTGGTACAAAATGGCTGCTGGCAGCCATCTTGAATTTTGGACCGCACCAAAAAACACTCGTTCTCGTCCCACAGTGATAACAAAGGTACTCAAGAAGATTCGTAAAGATCGGTTCATAAATACGGCCTCTAGCCCGAGCCGTATTGAATTGTTGACAGACGGACGACAGGCCATGGCATAACCTCACATTTGACTTATGTCAAAGTTGAGCTAATATACATTTTTAAATGTAAACTGTAAGGCTGGCTAAAGGAAGAATGTTGATACACAAATTCATAAGTTTAAAGGTCATTGTAAACTGCAACATTTTTCACAGAAATGAATGCTAATCGATAGAATGAATCTAGAGGTCTTGCCTAATGAGCACACCAAGTTCAAAAACAATCTTATGATAAATGGGCCCTATGGGCCACGTCAAAGAAGAATGTTGATGCACAAATGCAATAAATTCAAAGGTTGTTACTAACAGCAACAATTTTTGATGGAAATCAAAAGAAAATTGATAGCTCCTATCTTTTTTTTTTTTGGAAATTCATAAATATGCCCTGTAGAGAGTGCAAAAGGGATAAGTTACTGCACAAAGGCACTAAGTTCAAATGCTGGCGCTAACGACAATAATCGTTTATGGAAATGAAAGAAAATCAATAGCTTCCATCTAGAGGTCACCCCAAAAACACATACAAAGTTTCAAAGTGATCCGATCATTCTTGTGCCCTGATGGAATATATTGATGCCTGTTTAAATTAAGTTCGAAGGTTGTTGCCAAGTTAAGGTCCTCTACAAACGATCCTCAACATTTTTTGACGAAAATGGAAGAAAATTGATAGCTCTCATCCAGAGGTCACCCTAACAAGCATACCAAGTTTCAAAGCAATCCGGTCATAACTGTGCCCTGTATGGTGTGCCAAAGGGAAATATTGATGCTTAAATAAACTAAGTTCAAAGGTTGTTGCCAACAGCAACAATTTTTGATGGAAATCAAAAGAAAGTTAAAAAATTTATAGTAATTTATATATTTTTTATACTTACCAATGACCCAGACACAGCTGGTGCTAACTCTTAAAAAACTTGGGCCAAACACAAATTTTGCCCCCCAATCCCCAAAATTTGCATCTAAAACCAAAAGAAATCATGTCCTGAAGGACCTCCATACTTTGCCCTTACTGCGCATGCGCAGTGTCAAGGACGTTCCGAAATTGGCGCCAATTATCATTCTTACAAGCAGTGCCTGGTCAGCGCTAAGTACTCAGCGGGGAGGTATGAGTTCCCAACTCCTGGGAGGGCCATCCCCGTCTGGGTCATTGGTAAGTATAAAAAATATATAAATTACTATAAATTTTTTAACATTTTTATACTGTACCAATGACCCAGACATAGCTGAATAGTAAAAAGGCTGGAGGGCCTAGGACATAGAGGAAAATCCAATAAGCTCAACTATATAATATAGAGTCAACCCCTCAAGGAGAAAAGGAGTATTAGGCTTTACATGTATCTTTCTTATTTTATGTTAAATTAGAAAGATACAATACCCTTCATAATTGAGCACAATAACATTCATGTTCTCTATTAACATCCAGTATAACCCTTTATACTAATTATTTTTAAAGTAAGCCAATAAATAAAGTTAGTCCAGAGAATTGAGACTCTTTATATTCTTTAAAAGTGTCCGAGGATTGTATATTAACGCCCGTTTGACACTTGACATATACAAATGCTTCTACACTTTAAAAATATGACATGAATGAATTTTTAACATTAATATTACCTTTAAAACCATCCCGGAAACGACTCAGAAATACTGACTTCGGAGGAGGCATTCCCTTGCTTTTCACTATAAAGCAGGTGACCTAAGGGAACACCCTCCCCCCCCCCCCCCCCTCCCCTAGCCCTGGGTCAAATAGCCCAGAGCGAAGAGGGCAGCCGGACGGAGTCACTGCCGGAACAGAAAGCCTGCTTAACTATAGCTGCAACTGTTTAGTGGACGACATTCTGAGCAACAGATAACGGACCTAAACAATGCAGGTCTCCAGAAATGGACTCAATATTTCTGAGATAAAAATTCGTGAATGTGGATGGCTGAGACCAATAAGCAGCCTTCATTAAATCTGTAATAGCAATACTATTAGCGTAAGCCCAAGATGTAGAAAGAGCTCTTACTTCAAGAGCCGAAATCTTAAGCACAGACTGCTGAGAAGAAGATGAATTTTCATAAGCAGTACAGATAGTTAATTGAATCCATCTAGCAATAGAATGGACCGAAATGTCCTTTCTATTAGGCATCAGAGACAAAAAGAAACGTTTTCGTCCCTTTCTGATAAACTGAGATCTCTGTTTATAAATACGCAACACTCTAACAGGACAGAGTAAAGGCCTACGCCCGTCTGAAGACGGAAGAGCCTTAATAACAATAGGTTCCGGATATTTATTAGGAGCCTGATTCTTAGCTAAAAATCCCACATTAGTAGTGAAAGTGATAGTGTTCCCGACACTACGATAGTGAGAATCATCCACCAACAGTGCATGAAGCTCACTGACTCTTCTAGCAGAAGAGAAAGCTAAGAGAAAAGCTGTCTTATAAGACAAGAATTTGAAATCTACTGTCCCAAGAGGTTCAAATGGCTTTTCCTTCAGTTTAAGAAGAACCCAAGCTAAATTCCACTTAGGAATTAACCTAAGAGTTCTGGGTCTATTTATCAAGAAGTTTCTAACTAACTTAGATAAAGAGACATTAGATCCAATTTGTAAACTATCATGATGTGCATAGGTATCAGATAACATAGACCTATAACCCTTAATAGTAACAGGCTGCAGTTTGATTTCGTCAAACAAGTATACTAGAAAGTTTGCAATGTCTGGTATGAAGGGATCAAAAATATCAACAGAATGATCCCTACACCAACGACGAAAAACCTTCCACTTAGCCGCATAGTTTAGCGAAGAGGAGGTCCTCCTACAGTTAGAAATCGCGTCCACTGCTCGTCCTGTTAAGTGCTTGCCATGCAAGAAGGACCGCACAACGGAAAAACGTGAAGGTTGAGACCTTGCGGGTTGTAATGGAGTTGACGCGATTTCCGCTGCGAAAGAAGATCCTCCCGTGGAGGAAGCTTTCGCGGTAGGTCCCACAACAGACACCCGAGTAGATTTATCCACGGTCTCTGTGGAGACAGAGATGCTACCAACAGAATCTTGCATTGAGATTGTTTTATCTTTAGCAATACTTGCTGAATTAACGGCGCTGGAGGATACGCATATCCTATCATTCCGTCCCAAGGGATCGACAGAGCGTCTACTGCAAATGCTCTTGGATCCGGACACGGAGACACATACGTCTGCAACTGATTGTTGAGATGTGTCGCAAATAAGTCTATCATTGGCCGTTCCCATTGGTAGCAAATCTGATTGAATACTTGTTTGTTGAGAGTCCACTCTGACGGTAACAAGCGACCCTTTCGTGAAAGGGAGTCTGCTAGTACGTTCAGACGACCCGGTATTTGACGGACCGAGAGTAGAACTTGATGTTCTAGACCAAACAGAGGGATTCTTTCCGTTAGATTGAACAACGGAATTGAATGAGTGCCTCCCTGATTCCGTATATACGCCACTACTGTCGTATTGTCGGATAGGATTTGGACATGAGCATTGTGAATAATGTCCATCCAATGACGTAACGCAAGCCAAATTGACATCATTTCCTTGATGTTTATGTGCTTGCCCAGGAATTGCGGATCCCAAAGACCCTGGCATCTCGAATCTGTTGGGATCAATGATGCACCCCAACCTGTTTGACTGGCATCCGTCATAATGGTAAAACTCGGATCCGGCAACTGCAGCGGAACTCCCTGAGTTAACCACTGAATGTTTGCCCAAGTCTGAATCTCTCGTTTCACTTGATCTGACAAGAGAACGTCTATGTCGAGCAAATGAATTTTCACACTCCAATTCCGAGTCAAGAAAATTTGGAGAGGACGCGTGCGTAACCGCCCCATCAGAATGAGATCCGCAGCGGCTCCGCACAGACCTATCAGTCTCATGAACTCCCTCGCTGTGACTTTGTCTGCGTGCAGACAATAGCGAGCATAACAACTGACTAATTTCGCTCTGGTTAACGGCAGACGAACGAGATTGTTGTGCGTCTCGAAGCTCATTCCCAGATATGTGAATGACTTGGACGGCACCAGATCCGACTTCTCTTCGTTTATTATAAAACCGAGACGTCGGAGCAATAGAAGCAGATTCTGCACATTGTTCTGAAGCGTTAACTCATTGCCGTACCTCTGAAGAATGTCGTCCAGGTAGGCCGACGTTACCGCAGACGAATGAGCTCGGAAATATATCATTACCGAGTTCATTACTCGAGTGAAAGCCCAGGGTGCTAGATTCAATCCGAAGCACATCGCCCGGAATTGATACACCACCCCTAGGACTGCGAAGCGTAGATACTTTCTGAATGTCGGATGTACCATGACGTGAAAGTACGCATCTTTGAGATCTATGCTTGTAGCATAATCGTTTACCCGAATACTCGCTCTGACCGATCGAATCATCTCCATATAGAACTTCGGAGCGACGATCAGCTTGTTTATCCAGCTCAAATCTATGACTGGACGGAACGAGCCGTCTGGTTTCGGAACCAGAAACAGATGGCTGTAGAATCCCGGTGTCTCCTGGTTTTCTACGACCTCTACCGCGTTCTTCCTTGAAAGAGACTGCACCTCTGATAACAGAGCGTCTCTTTTCTGCGGATTTGACGGAAGTTGAGTCCATTTTGGACTTCGAGTTAATGGAGGCTTTCGTTTGAAGGATATCTTTAGACCTTCCAAAATCACCCCTCTCACCCAAGGGTCGTCCGTAATCGACGCCCACTCTTGTGAAAAACTTGACAACCTTCCGCCAACCGGCACGCGATAGAGGTTGAAGCCATCACCTCCTGGACCTGCGAGGACTGCGGTAGGAGAAACCACGTCCTCCGCGACCCGCACCTCATCCCGTCGACCTCGGGGCGTCTGACCGGTTGTCCCGGCCCGAAGGACATCCCGCACGTGAGTCGCTGCCTTGACAGTCTCTTGAATAAGACCAAGAGGACGCACCGGAACCTCTATAGGAACCTCTCTTGGGCGCATTAGACCCAGAAGTGCCTGTCTTACTCTTATCTGCCGTGTCTGACTTCTTAGAAGCAGATTTAAACAGCAGAGAATCCGAAGCTTTCTTAGTAATTTTATCGTAAATTGCAGAAAGCTTGCCATCGAAGAGAAGTTCTCCGGAGACCGAAGCAACTCTGAGAGAGTTCTTCACCTTACTATCCATGAGTGTGGATGTAGCTAGGGCTGCGTCACGTCTAACCAACTCCAGGTTTGCCACTGAAAGGGCGGAGTTACACATGGAATAAGCTACTGCCCTTGAAAGAAGTCTTAAAGAGGATTGTATATCCTGGAATTCTTTCCCTTGAAGATGCAGTGATAACGCCTTAGTAAGGTGGTCTGCGTAAGATAAAGCATCTAAAATGGCTCTGTTAGACGAAATAGTCGTCTCCAACACCGCGGTTGGAATAGACGCAGACGACGGTAATGATAATTCTAAGTCTTCCGCCTCGTCGTCCATACGCAGAGGAACTCTCAGGATACCCTGTCCTGCCGTATCGAATTTATTCCTTGCATTAATGAAAGGCAGGTTGAGAGTATTGGCGGACAAGAAACCCGCTTTTCCTGTTTTGGAAGCAAGTTTGAATATAGCGTCGTTCAATAATTCAAATGTTCTTGTGACATTATTGGACTGAGACGGAATCTCGGGAGCAATGTCCCTGAACCGCTCAAAGAAATCAGTGTCCAATGACGCTATAATTCTCTTGTCCAGAACCGCAGCAGTCTGGCCCGACGGAACAACTTGAGGAAGAAAGTGCCGGATGAAGTCCATGGCAGCTTTATGTTGTTCCGAAAGGGATAGCTCCAAGTCATCCGTATCCCTTTCACCATCCGGTCGGACCTCATGATGCTCCCGGTCGTCCGCACCCGATGCTTCGGCGGAGCGTACCGACCCAGCGCCGTCGAATAATTCCCGATCTGACACCGTTTCTGTCAGTTGCTGGGATGCTGCGATAAGTTGTGCTATTTGAACAAGCACGTCCGACATCGAGGCCCCGCGGAGGCGCAGTCTTTCGCTGCTTCGCCGAGGGCAGCTCCGCATCTGGTGATTCCCGCATACTCTTCCTATGCGAACGTCCGGAGTCCACCAGCCTCGTGTCCCTGGCTACCGGATGGCATGACCTGGTCGCCGAAGAATCCCTGATTGGCGAAGCTGGTAAAATATCGGCGGTCACGTAGCCAAGGTGCGGTCGTGTGCACTGGTGAGAGGAAGAAGCCTGAGCAGTCTCAGCGGACTGCCTATACAACGGAGCGTCCCGAGCGACGGACGTGTGCTCCGCTTGCGACACATTTTGTACCACAACATCTGGTCCCAGATGTTGTTGTACGAGAGAGGGGCCTCTCTCGCTCGCGGCTGGACCTGGACGAGCTAGGAACCGGACTCGAAGGCTTCCTCCGATCTCTCCTACTATCCGCCGTCACTGGGTGTGCACGTTGAATGTTTATAGTGCTCGCATCACCCAACATTTCCTCCTGGACCGCATCGGACGAACCCGGCTGCCGAACCATTCGGTGAATGGACGCTACACCGGGCGAGCTAGCGGACGACATTTGTCTTATCTGCATGAGCACTTTTGCCGCTAGCTCTGTATTCATTTGTGATGATGGAAGCGCACTTGCGGAAGATAACATGGAAACATCACCCTGTTCTTGTTCCTCTGAAATAGAAACTGATAGAGTAGAGTGACCCTGCGGAGAAAGAGCCGGCATAGCCCTTTCTCCACTAACAACATATCGTGACACACGTTTCCAAAGTTTGTCATCCCAATATTGACATATTGAACAGGGATTAGTGCGAGTACACTGACTACAATTAATACAATGATCATGAAAGTCAGAGGAAGATTTCTTCCTATTACAATTTGAACAATATCCTTTCATTGTGAAAAGTCAACAAGTCCTAGTACTCGCACAAACCCCTAAACACACAGATACATAATAACATGATCCATTAATATTGAAAAAACAATTGAAAATCAAAATAATTTTTGAAAAATATTTTTTCAGTGAAGCCCAAGTTTCTGAAAAGTAACGTTGAGCCCCAATGGATCCCAAGGCTAAGTGTGGTCAAAAATTTTAAAATTATATTAAATAATTAATGCAACACTTACGGATAATAATAATGTATCTTATAGTGAGATAAACTACTCCAAAGGCAAACAGCCCCCCTCAAAAGAGACTGTTGCCAATGTAAACAAATGTGGCTCAGTTGGTAGAGGTGCAGGCTGCAAGCCGAGAGGTCCTCGGTTCGAATCCCACCTGCGGCAACCGCGTTGTGTCCTTGGGCAAGACACTTCATCTCCATTGCCCGCGTGGGGGCACGATGACGCCGTGTACTAAGGCGTACTGCACGTCGATGGTACGCATGTCTTCAACCAATCTAACCCTGCCTGTGCTGCAGTGCGGAGTTACGATGTTGGGGAGCTGGCAGCTGCTCGTCGTTGCTCGGTGGTTCTCTCTGGGTACTCCGGCTTCCTCCACCTGTAAAACTGTCGGGGTCATGATTAGCCATTGTGCATAAATATGTGACCTTAAAAATCAATAACTAAATAAATAAATAAATGTAAACAAACAGTGTAAAAACACCAGAAAACATGACTCCAGGCACTGACAATACTGGCCCGAAATCAGTCATCAAAATTACACTCTATCTGATGCAAAACAGAGACTCCCAGGGGAGAATCTGCAGAACATCAGATGGTAGATGCAGAACACAACGTTTATACACCCATGGGTGAAAACGTAACTATGGGGAAAATAACAGAATTCATTCTGTAACCAAGCTAACTCTCCCAAGAGAATTTAGAAATGATCTTTCTCAAAAATATGCCAAAAGCATGGGAGAATAGCAAGGGGGGACTTAGAAGACCAGGGGAGAGGAAACACTGAATAAGCAGTGCAACTTTATAGCAAGAATGACAACAACAGGCCCATGCCTCGAAAATAGGCAACTTAACATAATTTCATAAAAAATTTTAAGTACAGCCCTGATTATTTTTTGTCACTCCTTTTTCCTCTCCTCCTTCTATATCCTCCTTAGAATCAACATTTCTCCAATAATTACGTGTCTGGCATCCTTTAAACTGAGATTTACAAGCACAAAGATCAGTGAGATGTTGACTGATGAAGGGCCAAACAGAGAATGATAATTGGCGCCAATTTCGGAACGTCCTTGACACTGCGCATGCGCAGTAAGGGCAAAGTATGGAGGTCCTTCAGGACATGATTTCTTTTGGTTTTAGATGCAAATTTTGGGGATTGGGGGGCAAAATTTGTGTTTGGCCCTAGTTTTTTAAGAGTTAGCACCAGCTATGTCTGGGTCATTGGTACAGTATAAAAATATTGCTAGCTCCTATCTTTTTTTCTGGAAATTCATAAATATGCCCTGTAAAGAGTGCAAAAGGGATAAGTTACTGCACAAATGCACTAAGTTCAAATGCTGGCGCTAACAACAATAACTGTTTATGGAAATGAAAGAAAATCAATAGCTTCCATCTAGATGCCACCCCAAACAAGCATACAAAGATTCAAAGTGATATGATCATAAATGGGCCCTGTATGGCATGCCAAAAGGAAATATTGATGTCTTATGTGAACCAAACTAGGCAGGAATTGGCTATGGGAGGTCCTCTACAAACGATCTTCATTTTGTTCCCATTGATACAAAATTTCAAAGTGATCCAATCATAAATGTGCCATGTAGTGCATGCCAGAGGAATATATTGATGCCTGCCTAAATTAAGTCCGAAGGTTGTTGCCAAAGGGAAATATTGATGCTTAACTAAACTAAGTTCAAAAGTCATTGCCAACAGCAACTTTTTTGGACGGAAATAGAAGAAAATTGATAGCTGCTATCTATAGCTCACCCCAATCAAGCATACCAAGTTTCAAAGCAATCCAACTTAAATGTGTCCTGTAGGGTGTGCCAAAGGGAAATATTAATCCCTAACTAAACTAAGTTCAAAGGTTGTTGCCAATAGCAACATTTCTTGATGGAAAAGGAAGAAAACTGATAGCTCCCATCTAGAGGTCACCTCAAACCAGAGTACCATGTTTCAAAGTGATCCCATCATAAATGGGACCTGTAGGGTATGCCCAAGGGAAATGCTGAGGATTAATTTGAACTAAACTTGGCAGGAATTTTCTTGGGAGGTCCTCTACATACGATCCTCATTTTGTTCCCGTCGATTGAAAAACGAAGCCACCAGAGGCACTCTTTGATTCTCTGATTGGTCAAGGAATTGTGGCGGATTTACGGACAAACATATGAATGGATGACGGATCGCAACCCACCCCAATAGCTCAAACTTGATGTTGTCAAGTTAAGCTAAAAATCATCATCAGCAAAATTTTAATTAATGAAGCACCAGGGTGTACACTGTTCTTCATTAATTTAATTTTTGATGAATATTCCTGTTAGATTTTGGAATCTGATATTATTGCGTCCGTGGAAATATCGCCCTCCCGTGGAAAGTGACCAGTTCATGGCAGCCATACTGTACAACTTCTCTGGTTCTCAAAAGGCAAAGCAGTAAAAAAAAGTACAAGTTATGGTTCCATTTTTTTAATGTTTAACTGTACAACAATCACTACGTCACTCATCAGCATCAGCTTTTGTTGCTCTTGTGTAGATCATCTGGGAATGATGCTTTGATACCAATCGGATCTGACCTGCAAGAAAGAACATGAATTACGAAAATAAACAAGAAAATCATCAAGTTGTCGTCAAATATCACCCTTTAATTAATGAATCAGTCATATGTACCCATGTAAGAGAGCAATTAAAAGTAAATTCAGAAAATTTCAACAGCACCATATCTTGTGACCCTCAATGGAATGAACGTGTTCAATTGGGGGGGAGGGGGGGGGGGGGGATAGATACATTTATTATTTTGTTTTTAAACTGCTTGATTTGTAAACTTGATTTTTAGCTACCCATGACAAAGACACATACCAGAAATCAGCCAATTGTCTCAACATATTGTCCAAAAAAAAAAAGAAATGGTCTGAAAAACTGCTATTTCAGAAGTTCAAGGTCAGTAACTCTGCCAAAAATCATCCGACCAGGACCAAAAAACTAGAACTATTTGTAAAATCACAAATTTTGATATCGAATGCATTGGGTAACAAGGTAAAGAGCTAACAGGGTTTCTGTTAGGGAGGAAGGCTGTCCCCATCAATGGTACCCTTCGTCTTGAAAACTTTCAACTTCTTAATTATTTATTTGTGTTAAGGTCACCTTAAGTATGTTTGGATATATCATGACGCCAGGGTAGGGATGAAGTGAAGTTTAGCCAATCATTTGTTAGGCAATCATTTGTACCTATGCTGCCCAATTTACGAGAACTTCCACCCCAGGCATTGATTCCGGGTCCTATTTTACCAGTACAGCATAACTTATTTACAGCAGTAAACAAGCACTGCTCCACTTCCTGTTGTTTCAACCAGGAAACTAAATATAACATGTAATTGATATAACAAGCCCATCACAGGGTTGGTCCCAGAGTCCCATCACTGATATGTAATTTTAGAGGTGCAATAAATGAAACAAGATGAACACCTGCGATTAGGCCCTTACATTGGCTAAATTTGGGGACAGTGGGATTGGCTGAATTTGGGCATACTGGGTCCAATGCCTCCAAATCCATCCAATTTTCATGACACGAAATGTCCTTGAATTGCACCTGGGCATTATGAGTACAACTTCTCAGTTAATTATAAACACAGGTCGTTCCGCTATGAGCATTTCAGCCAGCACACAATTCTGCATATGATATTGACACCTTTACTTTTTGTTTTTAAAAATTTGATTAGCAGTTTTTATCGCTGTCCTGAAAAATTGATTAGCAGTGGGGACAAATTGATTGGCAGTTATAACCAGAGCAATGTCGAGGGTGGCATATACCCCTGCCTGCAATACCATGGATATCATTACAGAAATGAAACATTTATTACTGGGGAACGCTGAAGGATGAAAGCCCTGCAACAGATTACAGACTATTGGGGCACATACAAGAACTATTGAGTGTCACCATAAGGTGATACAAAAAGGTATCCCCACCTATTTACCAGATGTGAGGGTGACTTGATTTGATAATTCTATATAAAAAGTTGAAAAATTTATAGTAATTTATATATTTTTTATACTTACCAATGACCCAGATTTAGCTGGTGCTAACTCTAACAAAACCAGGGCCAAACACAAATTTTGCCCCCCAATCCCCAAAATTTGCATCCAAAACAAAAAGAAATCATGTCCTAAAGGACCTCCATACTACGCCTCTACTGCGCATGCGCAGTGACGCAGTCGTCCCGAAATTGGCACCAATTATCATTCTTACTGGCAGTGCCTGGTCAGCGCTATGTACTCAGCGGGGAGGCAAGAGTTCCCAACTCCAGGGAGGGCCATCCCCGTCTGGGTCATTGGTAAGTATAAAAAATATATAAATTACTATAAATTTTTTAACATTTTTATACTGTACCAATGACCCAGACTTAGCTGAATAGTAAACAGGCTGGAGGGCCTAGGACATAGAGGAAAATCCAATAAGCTCAACTATATAGTAAAGAGGTAACCCCTTAAGGAGAAAAGGAGTATTAGGCTTTACATGTATCTTTCTTATTTAATATTAAATTAGAAAGATACACTACCCTTAATAATTGAGCACAATAACATTCATGTTCTCTATTAACATCCAGTATAACCCTTATACTAATTATTTTTAAAGCAAGCCAATAAATAAAGTAGTCCAGAGAATTGAGACTCTTTATAATCATTTAAAAGTGTCCGAGTATTGTATATTAAAGCCCGTTTGACACTTGACATATACAAATGCTTCACACCGAGCTACACTTTAAAAATAAGACATGAATGAATTTAAACATTAATATTACACTTTAAAACCATCCCGGAAGCGACTCAGAAATACTGACTTGGAGGAGGCATTCCCTTGCTTTTCACTATAAAGCAGGTGACCTAAGGGAACACCCGCCCCCCCCCCCTCCCCCCCCCCCTTCCCCTTGCCCTGGGTCAAATAGCCCAGAGCGAAGAGGGCAGCCGGACGGAGTCACTGCCGGAACAGAAAGCCTGCATAACTATAGTTGCAACTGTTTAGTGGACGACATTCTGAGCAACAGATAACGGACCTAAACAATGCAGGTCTCCAGAAATGGACTCAATATTTCTGAGATAAAAATTCGTAAATGTGGATGGCTGAGACCAATAAGCAGCCTTCATTAAATCTGTAATAGCAACACTATTAGCATAAGCCCAGGAAGTAGAAAGAGCTCTTACTTCATGAGCAGAAATCTTAAGCACAGACTGCTGAGAAGAAGATAAATCTTCATAAGCAGTACGGATAGTTAACTGAATCCATCTAGCAATAGAATGGACTGAAATGTCCTTTCTATTAGGCATCAAAGACAGAAAGAAACGTTTCCGTCCCTTTCTGATAAACTGAGATCTCTGTTTATAGATACGTAGTGCTCTAACAGGACAGAGTAAAGGCCTACGCCCGTCTGAAGACGGAAGAGCCTTAATAACAATAGGTTCCGGATATTTATTAGGAGCCTGATTCTTAGCTAAAAAACCCATATTAGTAGTGAAGGTGATAGTGTTCCCAACACTACGATAATGAGAATCATCCACCGATAGTGCATGAAGCTCACTGACTCTTCTGGCAGAAGAGAAAGCTAAGAGAAAAGCTGTCTTATAAGATAAGAATTTGAAATCTACTGTCCCAAGAGGTTCAAATGGCTTTTCCTTCAATTTAAGGAGAACCCAAGCTAAATTCCACTTAGGAATTAATCTAAGAGTTCTGGGTCTATTTATCGAAAAGTTTCTAACCAACTTCGATAAAGAGACATTAGATCCAATTTGTAAACTATCATGATGTGCATAGGTATCAGATAACATAGATCTATAACCCTTTATAGTAACAGGCTGCAGTTTGATTTCGTCAAACAAGTATACTAGAAAGTTTGCAATGTCTGGTATAGAGGGATCAAATATATCTACAGAATGATCCCTACACCAACGACGAAAAACCTTCCACTTAGCCGCATAGTTTAGCGAAGAGGAGGTCCTCCTACAGTTAGAAATCGTGTCCACTGCTCGTCCTGTAAGGTGCTTGCTATGCAAGAAGGACCGCACAACGGAAAAACGTGAAGGTTGAGACCTTGCGGGTTGTGATGGAGTTGGCGCGATTTCCCCTGCGAAAGAAGATCCTCTCGTGGAGGAAGCTTCCGCGGTAGGTCCCACAACAGACACCTGAGTAGATTTATCCACGGTCTCTGTGGCGACAGAGATGCTACCAACAGAATCTTGCATTGAGATTGTTTTATCTTTAGCAATACTTGTTGAATTAACGGCGCTGGAGGATACGCATATCCTATCATTCCGTCCCAAGGGATCGACAGAGCGTCTACTGCAAATGCTCTTGGATCCGGACACGGAGACACATACGTCTGCAACTGATTGTTGAGATGTGTCGCAAATAAGTCTATCATTGGCCGTTCCCATTGGTAGCAAATCTGATTGAATACTTGTTTGTTGAGAGTCCACTCCGACGGCAACAAGCGACCCTTTCGTGAAAGGGAGTCTGCTAGCACATTCAGACGACCCGGTATGTGACGGACCGAAAGAAGAACGTGATGTTCTAACGCAAACAGAAGGATTCTTTCCGTTAGATTGAACAACGGAACTGAATGAGTGCCTCCCTGATTCCGTATATACGCCACTACTGTCGTATTGTCGGATAGGATTTGGACATGAGCATCGTGAATAATGTCCATCCAGTGACGTAACGCAAGCCAAATTGACATCATTTCCTTGATGTTTATGTGCTTGCACAGGAATTGCGGATCCCAAAGACCCTGGCATCTCGAATCCGTTGGGATTAATGATGCACCCCAACCTGTTTGACTGGCATCCGTCATAACGGTAAAACTCGGATCCGGCAACTGCAGCGGAACTCCTTGAGTTAACCACTGAATGTTTGCCCAAGTCTGAATCTCTTGTTTCACCTGATCTGACAAGAGAACGTCTACATCGAGCGAATGAATTTTCACACTCCAATTCTGAGTCAGGAAAATTTGAAGAGGACGTGTGCGTAGCCGCCCCATCGGAATGAGATCCGCGGCGGCTCCGCACAGACCTATCAGTCTCATAAATTCTCTCGCCGTGACTTTGTCTGCGTGCAGACAATAGCGAGCGTAACAACTGACTAATTTCGCTCTGGTTAACGGCAGACGAACGAGATTGTTGTACGTCTCGAAGCTCATTCCCAGATGAGTGAATGACTTGGACGGCACCAGATCCGACTTCTCCTCATTTACTATAAAACCGAGACGTCGGAGCAATAGAAGAAGATTCTGAACATCGTTCTGAAGCGTTAACTCGTTGCCGTACCTCTGAAGAATGTCGTCCAGGTAGGCCGACGTTACCGCAGACGAATGAGCTCGGAAGTAGATCATTACCGAGTTCATTACCCGAGTGAAAGCCCAGGGTGCTAGATTCAATCCGAAGCACATCGCCCGGAATTGATACACCACTCCCAGGACTGCAAAGCGTAGATACTTTCGGAATGTCGGATGTACCATGACGTGAAAATACGCATCTTTGAGATCTATGCTCGTTGCATAATCGTTCACCCGAATACTCGCTCTGACCGATCGAATCGTCTCCATATAAAACTTCGGAGCGACGATCAGCTTGTTTATCCAGCTCAAATCTATGACTGGACGGAACGAGCCGTCTGGTTTCGGAACCAGAAACAGATGGCTGTAGAATCCCAGAGATTCCTGGTTTTCTACGACCTCTACCGCATTCTTCATTAAAAGAGACTGCACCTCTGATAACAGAGCGTCTCTTTTCTGTGGATTTGACGGAAGATGAGTCCACTTTGGACTTCGAGTTAATGGAGGCTTTCGTTTGAAGGATATCTTTAGACCTTCCGAAGTCACTCCTCTCACCCAAGGGTCGTCCGTAATCGACGCCCACTCTTGTGAAAAACTCGACAACCTTCCGCCAACCGGAACGCGATAGAGGTTTAAGCCATCACCTCCTGGACCTGCGAGGCCTGCGGTAGGAGAAACCACGTCTTCCACGACCCGCACCTCGCCTCGTCGACCTCGGGGCGTCCGACCGATTGTCCCGGCCTGAAGGACGTCCCGAACGAGAGTCGCTATCCTGACGGTCTCTCGAATAAGACCAAGAGGACGCACCGGAACCTCTATAGGAACCTCTCTTGGGCGCATTAGACCCAGAAGTGCCTGTCTTATTCGTGTCTGCTGTATCCGACTTCTTAGGAGCCGATCTGAACAACAGAGAATGATTAGCTTTCTTTTTAATTTTATCATAAATAGCGGAAAGCTTGCCGTCAAAGAGAAGTTCTCCTGAGACCGAAGCGACTCTAAGAGAGTTCTTCACCTTAGAATCCACTAGTGTGGATGTAGCTAGGGCTGCGTCACGTCTAACCAACTCCAGATTTGCCACTGAAAGGGCGGAGTTACACGTGGAATAAGCTACTGCCCTTGAAAGAAGTCTTAAAGAGGATTGTATATCCTGAAACTCTTCCCCTTGAAGGCGCAGTGATAACGCCTTAGTAAGGTGATCTGCGTAAGATAAGGCATCTAAATTGGCTCTGTTAGACGCAATAGCTGTTTCCAACACCGCGGTTGGAATAGAAGCTGACGACGGTAATGATAGCTCTAAGTCTTCCGCCTCGTCGTCCATACGCAGAGGAACTCTCGGTATACCCTGTCCTGCCGTATCGAATTTATTCCTTGCATTAATGAAAGGCAGGTTGAGAGTATTAGCGGACAAGAAACCTGCTTTCCCCGTCCTGGAAGCAAGTTTAAATATAGCGTCGTTCAATAATTCAAATGTTCTAGCAACATTATTGGACTGCGACGGAAACTCGGGAGCGATGTCCCTGAACCGCTCAAAAAATTCAGAGTCCAATGACGCTATAATTCTCTTGTCCGGAAGCGCAGCAGTCTGGCCCGACGGAACAACTTGAGGGAGAAAGTGCCGGATGAAGTCCACGGCAGCTTTATGTTGTTCCGAAAGGGATAGCTCCAAGTCATCCGTATCCCTTTCACCATCCGGTCGGACCTCACGATGTTCCCGGTCTTCCGCCCCCGATGCTTCGGCGGAGCGTACCGACCCAGCGCCGTCGGATAATTCTCAATCCGACACCGTTTCTGTCGGCTGCTGGGATGCTGCGATAAGCTGTGCTATCTGCACAAGAATGTCCGGCGTCGATACCTGCGGAGGCACAGTCTTTCGCTGCTTCGCCGAGGGCAGCTCCGCATCAGATGGCTCCCGCATACTTTTCCTATGCGAACGTCCGGAGTCCATCGGTCTCGAATCCCTGGCTGCCGGATGGTGTGACCTGGTCGCCGAAGAATCCTTCATCGGCGAAGCTGGTAATATATCGGCGGTCACGCAGCCAAGGTGCGGTCGTGTGCGCTGACGAGAAGAGGAAGCCTTAACAGTCTCTGCGGACTGCTTATACAACGGAGCGTCCCGAGCGACGGACGTATGATCCGCTAAAGACACATTTTTTACCACAACATCTGGTCCCAGATGTTGTTGTACGAGAGAGGGACCTCTCTCGCTCGCAGCCCGGCTGGACCTGGACGAGCTATGAACCGGACTAAAAGGCTTCCTCCGTTCTCGCTTACTATCCGCCGTCACTGGGTGTGCATCTATTATGTTTATAGTGCTCGCATCACCCAAAATTTCCTCTTGGACCGCATCGGACGAACCCGGCTGCCGAACCATTCGGTGAATGGACGCTACACCGGGCGAGCTAGCGGACGACATTTGTCTAATCTCCATGAGCACTTTTGCCGCTAGCTCTGAATTCATTTGTGACGACGGACGCACACTTGAAGAAGATAACATGGAAACATCACCCTGTTCTGGTACCTCTGAAATAGAAACTGAGAGAGTAGAGTGACCTTGCGGAGAAAGAGCCGGCATCGCTCTTTCTCCAGAAACAACATATCGTGACACACGTTTCCAATGTTTCTCATCCCAATGTTCACATATAGGACAGGGATTAATGCGAGAACACTGACTACAATTAATACAATGATCATGAAAGTCAGAGGAAGATTTCTTCCTATTACAATTTGAACAACGTCCCTTCATTGTGAAAGAACAACAAAAAGTCCTAGTTACTCGCAAAAACCCCTGACACAAAGATACATAATAACATGATCCATTAATAAATGAAAAAACAATTGCAAAACAAAATAATTTTGAAAAAATATTTTTTCAGAGAAGCCCAAGTTGCTGAAAAGTAACGTTGAGCCCCGATGGATCCGATGGCAAAGTGTGGTCAAAAATTTTAAATTTATATAAAATAATTAATGAGACACTTTCGGATAATATAAATGTATCTTATAATGAGATAAACTACCACAAAGGCAAACAGCCCCCCTCAAAAAAGGCTGTTGCCAATGAAAACAAACAGTGTAAACACACTAGAAAACATGACTCCAGGCACTGAAAAAACTGGCCCGGAATCAGTCATCAATTACACTCTATCTGATGCAAAACAGAGACTCCCAGGGGAGAATCTGTAGAACATCAGATGGAAGATGCAGAACACAAACGTTATACACCCATGGGTGAAAACGTAACTATGGGGAAAATAACAGAAAACATTCTGTAACCAAGCAACTCTCCCAGGAAATTTTAGAAATGAAATTTCTCAAAAATATGCCAAAAGCATGGGAGAATTGCCAGGGGGGACTTTAGAAGGCTAGGGGAGAGGAAACACTGAATAAGCAGTGCAACAATTAGCAAGAATGACAACAAGAGGCCCATGCCTCGAAAATAGGCAACTTAACATAATTTCATCAAAAAATTTAAGTACAGCCCTGATTATTTTTTGCCACTTCTTTTTCCTCTCCTCCTTCTATCCTCCTTAGAATCACATTTTCTCCAAAAATTACGTGTCTGGCATCCTTTAAACTGAGATTTACAAGCACAAAGATCAGTGAGATGTTGACTGATGAAGGGCCAAACAGAGAATGATAATTGGTGCCAATTTCGGGACGACTGCGTCACTGCGCATGCGCAGTAGAGGCGTAGTATGGAGGTCCTTTAGGACATGATTTCTTTTTGTTTTGGATGCAAATTTTGGGGATTGGGGGGCAAAATTTGTGTTTGGCCCTGGTTTTGTTAGAGTTAGCACCAGCTAAGTCTGGGTCATTGGTACAGTATAAAAATATATTTTTCTGCAAACTTTATATATGTTGCGCATCTGCAAAACATGTGTAACCATATCCTAAAGTTTCAACTCTCTACATTAGAAATTGTGGAGGAGTTGATTAAACCATGAACGTAGCCTTATTTAAACAAGTTATTCATGATTGAATTTTGGGACGGACAAAATCAAAGTCCATAAAATGCAATAACTCCTACAATAATAAACTGCATAACATCTGCCTTGTACTGTGGGTAGACATCAATAGGATAGACTTGCACACCAAATGTGAAGTCATTCCATAAAGTACTCTGAAAGCTTTGCATGAATTATAAATTCTAACAGGAATAATTATCAAAATAAATTCTAAGTCCAAAAAGGGCAATGATTCTGGCAATAAAATCTCGCACAACACCTGCATTTCACTATGGGTATACAGCAATAGGATATACTTGCATACCAAAGATCAAGTCACTCAACCAAGTACTTTACAAGTTATTCATGATTGAATTTCGGGATGGACGTACAGATAGATGGGAGGACAGATGGATGGATGGATGGATGGACAGATAAGACAAATCCTATATACCCTCGCTGGGACGAATGGACAGATGGAAGGATGGATGGATGGATGGATGGATGGATGGACAGAGACAGACACAGACCAATGGATGGACGGACAGACAAGGCAAATCATATATACCCCTGCTTGGGGGGGGGGGGGGGGGTATAACTAATATATAATAAATTTCAGAACAATATTTTTCATTAACAACAACAGAAATCGAATGAATTTGAACAAAAATCAAACATACATGCACATGAAACCGATTAAGAGTTCACCTTAAACTTTAGCCAGTTCAGGCCTTGATGGTCAATGTCACTGTCCTTGTCACTGTAATTTAATAATAACTTTGATTTAAAACAAGAGCTGTGAACATGTGCCCGTACATGGTCTACGGAAAGATAGGCATGGGACGTATCAAAATGTAATGTTCATTTTTCAACTTTTTACCTCCCTTGATGTATTTCTCCAATGTTTACTGGAATGCAGGCAACATTGGGGACACATCAAGGGAGGTAACTGAATTGAACAGTGAGTTTTACAAACTGAAAATGTGTCTGACAACCATGAAACATACATGTGGGTGCATAACAATCATCTGCCATTGAAAAAATTATTTTATTTCAAGTCTTTTTTCTCCATTTTATTCTGCTATTCTGATGTGATGTCTGCATCATAAAATCATACTGTAGACCATCATACTGCAGACTATCAGCTGAACATATTGTATTTATTCTTTAATGTTATTTATTGCACGCCTGTGCTTTTATTTTAATAAAATACATGCTTTTTCTGCAAAAACCGAAGCAAACAATAAAATTGTTTGTATTGTCCTTGAACAATACAGATCACGTGCACGGACGATTTAACTATTTCTTTTTTTTTACGTTTTGGTTACTTTTGGCAATAATTTGTGTTTTTAATATTTTTTAGTAAACTGTAGGTGTCCAATAAATACAGAACAGCATACGCATTTGAACTGGCATTTTTTACCGCACAAGATCAATTTCGGCAGAGGGATAATATTGAACAAGTCATCGAGTCCAATATTATCCCTCAGCCAAAATCGATTAATAATTTTTTAGTAAACTGTATGCGTGCAATAAATACAGAACAGAATACACGTCTGTCATTTTTTTTATCGCACTTGATCGATTCTGGTGGAGAGATAATATTGAACTCTAAGCCTTCGGCTTCTTGTTCAATATTATCCCTCTGCCCAGATAAAAAAATGACAGTTCGAATGTGAATGCTGTTCTATGTATTTAATGCAATGAGTTATCGAAGGCTAAGGACTACAATTAGCTGGGAAATATCCCAGATTGTCAAAAACAAAATCAGCCCAATTATTGATTGATAATTTAGCTCTCATTAATATTATTTATTTATTTATAGAGGTTTAAGGTCACATATTTTGGCACAATGGCTAATCATGACCACAACATGAGTATCAACTCAAGACCAGGGGTGAGCGTTAATAAGCCATGTTGCCCATTTTATAGAGGGTTTGCACCTCCCAAGCATTGGTGACTGGGTCCTATTTTACCAGTAAAACAGAGTTCATTAGTATTAACTCAGGATTTTCCAAACACTTCGGAAATGGACAGGAACTGCATTCTTTGAGCAGTGTTATGTTTTTGTCAATCCAGGAGGGCATGGGGAATGATTTCTCGACGTGACGATATTTCAATATTGTTTTTATTTCTGGCGATATTACTATTAATACTGACAATATTTTTGTTATAACTGGCTACACCCAATTAATTGGGAAACCGCCCAGCACTAACTCCATATTTTATTGAATGGAGACAAGTTTGAATAACCTTGAATTTGTGACAAGACACATGGACTGTATTCCATTGGGCATGCCTAGTTAATCACATTGTACATTTTGACCAATCGCATGCCTGCTATTTAAAACCTGGACATTTTCCTTGGGAAATGCCAAGGGATTCCCTGTAAATTGACACTTGTACTTTAAAGTGATTGGCTGTTTGTACAGGCTGACATCACGATAGCATCATGCCTTCAAAATAGTGTGCTCAAAAGTGTTTCATACAAGACCAAGGCAGGGATCTTTATTGTCTTCAAATAAACAAAAGCAGGGCATATATTTCCACGCGAATCCACGAATATATTCACGTAAATATTCGCGCATCACATGCCCTGCGAAGCCAAATGGATTCCCGCTCCCCCTTGTGTAAGATTCATGCCGATACATCCCTAGTGTCCTGACTGACCTCGCAAACGTTGCAAAACAGAAGCTGCAGTTAAACAATATGTGGTTTGCAGCCGAAAATTAATCAATGTGAAAACTATTTGATGTCCACTGAAATGTGTTGACGGCCCACCCACACACATTTTACTGAGAAATTCCACTAGCGTATTCATGAGCTTATCGATGTTTGACAGTGATTGGTTGAAACTTGCGAGTTGGCGAATTTGACGTCTCACACGCGGTGAATTATTTTCATTTCATGGAAACGGTTTATCCGTAAAAATGTCTAGCTTCAAAAGTAAAGTACTTTCCCAAAATGTGGCTGCGAAATGGCCTGCAAATGTAAGAGAATTCTTTGTGATGCAACATGACCCAGATGATCGAACTAAATACAACAAAGCTATGTGCAAGTTGTGTATGAATGAAAGAGTCAATGACTCTGTAGCTCAACTTGGATATGACAGGAATTAGTACTTGCTGTGACCAAGACAACTGAATAATGAATATGACAGGAATTAGTATTTGTTTTGACCCAGTCAACAATAATAAAAGAATTACAAGGTGACTGTAATGGACTACAGATTAAGACCAATCATTGTAGATTATTATTTTTGTGTGGTAATTTTCAGTCCCAAACAAAATATTTTCAGACTAAAATTTTTTCTTCTTCTTCTTAAAATTGACCAAAATGCATCAAAACACAAAAAAATAATTTCCGGATTTTGGTCCAAAATTTTCTAAGTCCCACCCGGACCCCAAATTTTCAGTGTAAACAAAATTTTTTTTTTTTTTGTCTTAAAATTGACCAAAACGCATAAAAAACCAAAAAACTAATTTCCGGATTTTGGTCCAAAATTTTCTAAGTCCCACCCGGACCCCTAATTTGCATAATTTATTCACGAGAAAAACTCTGTATTATATGTAATGTATCCCATGGTACTAAACATTCATACAAAAATTTATTCAAATCAGATCTTTCATTTGGAAGTTCTGCGCAAAAATCTGATTGCACTTAATTTTGAACAAAATGGCTGCTAGCGGCCATCTTGAATTTCAGACTGGACCCAAAAACACTCCTTCTCGTCCCACAGTGATAACAAAGGTACCCAAGAAGTTTCGTGAAGATCGGTTCATAAATACAGCCTCTAGCCCGAGCCGTATTGGGATTTGCACTCACAGTGCTGAAAGTAACACTAAATAAATCAAAGTTAGCCTAATTTGCATAATTTACGCACAAGAAAAAAACCTGTAATATATGTAATGTATCCCATGGTACTAAACATTCATACAAAAAGTTAAAAAATTTATAGTAATTTATATATTTTTTATACTTACCAATGACCCAGACTTCGCTGGTGCTAACTCCACAAAAACCAGGGCCAAACACAAATTTTGCCCCCCAATCCCCAAAATTTGCATCCAAAACAAAAAAGAAATCATGTCCTAAAGGACCTCCATAGTACGACTCTACTGCGCATGCGCAGTGACGCAGTCGTCCCGAAATTGGCGCCAAATATCATTCTTACTGGCAGTGCCTGGTCAGCGCTATGTACTCAGCGGGGAGGCAAGAGTTCCCAACTCAGGGAGGGCCATCCCCGTCTGGGTCATTGGTAAGTATAAAAAATATATAAATTACTATAAATTTTTTAACATTTTTATACTGTACCAATGACCCAGACTTAGCTGAATAGTAAACAGGCTGGAGGGCCTAGGACATAGAGGAAAATCCAATAAGCTCAATTATAAAATAAAGAGGTAACCCCTTAAGGAGAAAAGGAGTATTAGGCTTTACATGTATCTTTCTTATTTAATATTTAAATTAGAAAGATACACTACCCTTAATAATTGAGCACAATAACATTCATGTTCTCTATTAACATCCAGTATAACCTTTATACTAATTATTTTTAAAACAAGCCAATAAATAAAGTAGTCCAGAGAATTGAGACTCTTTATAATCATTTAAAAGTGTCCGAGTATTGTATATTAAAGCCCGTTTGACACTTGACATATACAAATGCTTCACACCGAGCTACACTTTAAAAATAAGACATGAATGAAATTAAACATTAATATTACACTTTAAAACCATCCCGGAAGCGACTCAGAAATACTGTCTTGGAGGAGGCATTCCCTTGCTTTTCACTATAAAGCAGGTGACCTAAGGGAACACCCGCCCCCCCCCCCCCCTTCCCCTTGCCCTGGGTCAAATAGCCCAGAGCGAAGAGGGCAGCCGGACGGAGTCACTGCCGGAACAGAAAGCCTGCATAACTATAGTTGCAACTGTTTAGTGGACGACATTCTGAGCAACAGATAACGGACCTAAACAATGCAGGTCTCCAGAAATGGACTCAATATTTCTGAGATAAAAATTAGTAAATGTGGATGGCTGAGACCAATAAGCAGCCTTCATTAAATCTGTAATAGCAACACTATTAGCATAAGCCCAGGAAGTAGAAAGAGCTCTTACTTCATGAGCAGAAATCTTAAGCACAGACTGCTGAGAAGATAAATCTTCATACGCAGTACGGATAGTTAACTGAATCCATCTAGCAATAGAATGGACTGAAATGTCCTTTCTATTAGGCATCAAAGACAGAAAGAAACGTTTCCGTCCCTTTCTGATGAACTGAGATCTCTGTTTATAGATACGTAGTGCTCTAACAGGACAGAGTAAAGGCCTACGCCCGTCTGAAGACGGAAGAGCCTTAATAACAATAGGTTCCGGATATTTATTAGGAGCCTGATTCTTAGCTAAAAAACCGACGTTAGTAGTGAAGGTGATAGTGTTCCCAACACTACGATAATGAGAATCATCCACCGATAGTGCATGAAGCTCACTGACTCTTCTGGCAGAAGAGAAAGCTAAGAGAAAAGCTGTCTTATAAGATAAGAATTTGAAATCTACTGTCCCAAGAGGTTCAAATGGCTTTTCCTTCAATTTAAGGAGAACCCAAGCTAAATTCCACTTAGGAATTAATCTAAGAGTTCTGGGTCTATTTATCGAAAAGTTTCTAACCAATTTCGATAAAGAGACATTAGATCCAATTTGTAAACTATCATGATGTGCATAGGTATCAGATAACATAGATCTATAACCCTTTATAGTAACCGGTTGCAGTTTGATTTCGTCAAACAAGTATACTAGAAAGTTAGCAATGTCTGGTATAGAGGGATCAAATATATCAACAGAATGATCCCTACACCAACGACGGAAAACCTTCCACTTAGCCGCATAGTTTAGCGAAGAGGAGGTCCTCCTACAGTTAGAAATCGCGTCCACTGCTCGTCCTGTAAAGTGCTTGCCATGCAAGAAGGACCGCACAACGGAAAAACGTGAAGGTTGAGACCTTGCGGGTTGTGATGCAGTTGGCGCGATTTCCCCTGCCAAAGAAGATCCTCTCGTGGAGGGAGCTTCCGCGGTAGGTCCCACAACAGACACCTGAGTAGATTTATCCACGGTCTCTGTGGCGACAGAGATGCTACCAACAGAATCTTGCATTGAGATTGTTTTATCTTTAGCAATACTTGTTGAATTAACGGCGCTGGAGGATACGCATATCCTATCATTCCGTCCCAAGGGATCGATAGAGCGTCTACAGCAAATGCTCTTGGATCCGGACACGGGGACACATACGTCTGCAACTGATTGTTGAGATGTGTCGCAAATAAGTCTATCATTGGCCGTTCCCATTGGTAGCAAATCTGATTGAATACTTGTTTGTTGAGAGTCCACTCCGACGGCAACAAGCGACCCTTTCGAGAAAGGGAGTCTGCTAGCACATTCAGACGACCCGGTATGTGACGGACCGAAAGAAGAACGTGATGTTCCAACACAAACAGAAGGATTCTTTCCGTTAGATTGAACAACGGAACTGAATGAGTGCCTCCCTGATTCCGTATATACGCCACTACTGTCGTATTGTCGGATAGGATTTGGACATGAGCATCGTGAATAATGTCCATCCAGTGACGTAACGCAAGCCAAATTGACATCATTTCCTTGATGTTTATGTGCTTGCACAGGAATTGCGGATCCCAAAGACCCTGGCATCTCGAATCCGTTGGGATTAATGATGCACCCCAACCTGTTTGACTGGCATCCGTCATAATGGTAAAACTCGGATCCGGCAACTGCAGCGGAACTCCTTGAGTTAACCACTGAATGTTTGCCCAAGTCTGCATCTCTTGTTTCACTTGATCTGACAAGAGAACGTCTACATCGAGCGAATGAATTTTCACACTCCAATTCTGAGTCAAGAAAATTTGAAGAGGCCGTGTGCGTAGCCGTCCCATCGGAATGAGATCCGCAGCGGCTCCGCACAGACCTATCAGTCTCATAAATTCTCTCGCTGTGACTTTGTCTGTATTTAGACAATAGCGAGCGTAACAACTGACTAATTTCGCTCTGGTTAATGGCAGACGAACGAGATTGTTGTGCGTCTCGAAGCTCATTCCCAGATGAGTGAATGACTTGGACGGCACCAGATCCGACTTCTCCTCGTTTACTATGAAACCGAGACGTCGGAGCAATAGAAGAAGATTCTGAACATCGTTCTGAAGCGTTAACTCGTTGCCGTACCTCTGAAGAATGTCGTCCAGGTAGGCCGACGTTACCGCAGACGAATGAGCTCGGAAGTAGATCATTACCGAGTTCATTACCCGAGTGAAAGCCCAGGGTGCTAGATTCAATCCGAAGCACATGGCCCGGAACTGATACACCACTCCTAGGACTGCGAAGCGTAGATACTTTCGGAATGTCGGATGTACCATGACGTGAAAGTACGCATCTTTGAGATCTATGCTCGTTGCATAATCGTTCACCCGAATACTCGCTCTGACCGATCGAATCGTCTCCATATAAAACTTCGGAGCGATGATCAGCTTGTTTATCCAGCTCAAATCTATGACTGGACGGAACGAGCCGTCTGGTTTCGGAACCAGAAACAGATGGCTGTAGAATCCCAGCGATTCCTGGTTTTCTACGACCTCTACCGCGTTCTTCATTAAAAGAGACTGCACCTCTGATAGCAGAGCGTCTCTTTTCTGAGGGTTTGACGGAAGATGAGTCCACTTTGGACTTCAAGTTAATGGAGGCTTTCGTTTGAAGGATATCTTTAGACCTTCCGAAGTCACTCCTCTCACCCACGGATCGTCCGTAATCGACGCCCACTCTTGAGAAAAACTCGACAACCTTCCGCCAACCGGAACGCGATAGAGGTTTGAGCCATCACCTCCTGGATCTGCGAGGCCTGCGGTAGGAGAAACCACGTCTTCCACGACCCGCACCTCGCCTCGTCGACCTCGGGGCGTCCGACCGATTGTCCCGGCCTGAAGGACGTCCCGAACGAGAGTCGCTATCCTGACGGTCTCTCGAATAAGAGCTAGAGGACGCACCGGAACCTCTATAGGAACCTCTCTTGGGCGGATAAGACCCAGAAGTGCCCGCCTTATTCGTGTCTGCTGAATCCGACCTTTTAGGAGCGGATCTAAACAACAGAGAATCACTAGCTTTCTTTTTAATATTATCATAAATAGCGGAAAGCTTGCCGTCAAAGAGAAGATCTCCTGAGACCGAAGCGACTCTAAGAGAGTTCTTCACCTTAGAATCCACTAGTGTGGATGTAGACAGGGCTGCGTCACGTCTAACCAACTCCAGATTTGCCACTGAAAGGGCGGAGTTACACGTGGAATAAGCTACTGCCCTTGAAAGAAGTCTTAAGGAGGATTGTATATCCTGAAACTCTTCCCCTTGAAGACGCAGTGATAACGCCTTCGTAAGGTGATCTGCGTAAGATAAGGCATCTAAATTGGCTCTGTTAGACGCAATAGCTGTTTCCAACACTGCGGTTGGAATAGAAGCTGACGACGGTAATGATAGCTCTAAGTCTTCCGCCTCGTCGTCCATACGCAGAGGAACTCTCGGTATACCCTGACCTGCCGTGTCGAATTTATTCCTTGCATTAATGAAAGGCAGGTTGAGAGTATTTGCGGACAAGAAGCCTGCTTTCCCTGTCCTGGAAGCAAGTTTAAAAATAGCGTCGTTCAATAATTCAAATGTTCTTGCAACATTATTGGACTGCGACGGAAACTCGGGAGCGATGTCCCTGAACCGCTCGAAAAAATCAGAGTCCAATGACGCTATAATTCTCCTGTCCGGAAGCGCAGCAGTCTGGCCCGACGGAACAACTTGAGGAAGAAAGTGCCGGATGAAGTCTACGGCAGCTTTGTGTTGTTCCGAAAGGGATAGCTCCAATTCATCCGTATCCCTTTCACCATCCGGTCGGACCTCCCGATGTTCCCGGTCGTCCGCCCCCGATGCTTCGGCGGAGCGTACCGACCCAGCGCCGTCGGATAATTCTCGATCCGACACCGTCTCTGTCGGCTGCTGGGATGCTGCGATAAGCTGTGCTATCTGCACTAGAATGTCCGACGTCGAGACCTGCGGAGGAGCGGTCTTTCGCTGCTTTGCCGAGGGCAGCTCCGCATCAGATGGCTCCCGCATACTTTTCCTATGCGAACGTCCGGAGTCCATCGGTCTCGAATCCCTGGCTGCCGGATGGTGTGACCTGGTCGCCGAATAATCCTTCATCGGCGAAGCTGGCAAGATATCGGAGGTCACGCAGCCAAGGTGCGGTCGTGTGCGCCGGCGAGAAGAGGAAGCCTTAACAGTCTCTGCGGACTGCTTATACAACGGAGCGTCCCGAGCGACGGACGTATGCTCCGCTAAAGACACATTTTGTACCACAACATCTGGTCCCAGATGTTGTTGTACGAGAGAGGGGCCTCTCTCGCTCGCGGCCCGGCTGGACCTGGACGAGCTAGGAACCGGACTAAAAGGCTTCCTCCGTTCTCGTTCACTATCCGCCGTCACTGGGTGTGCATCTATTATTTTTATAGTGCTCGCATCACCCAAAATTTCCTCTTGGACCGCATCGGACGAACCCGGCTGCCGAACCATTCGGTGAATGGACGCTACACCGGGCGAGCTAGCGGACGACATTTGTCTAATCTCCATGAGCACTTTTGCCGCTAGCTCTGTATTTAATTGTGACGACGGACGCACACTTGAAGAAGATAACATGGAAACATCACCCTGTTCTGGTTCCTCTGAAATAGAAACTGAGAGAGTAGAGTGACCTTGTGGAGAAAGAGCCGGCATCGCTCTTTCTCCAGAAACAACATATCGTGACACACGTTTCCAATGTTTCTCATCCCAATGTTCACATACAGGACAGGGATTAATGCGAGAACACTGACTACAATTTATGCAATAATCATGAAAGTCAGAGGAAGATTTCTTCCTATTACAATTTGAACAAGTTCCTTTCATTGTGAAGGAACAACAATAAGTCCTAGTTACTCGCAAAAACCCCTGACACAAAGATACATAATAACATGATCCATTAATAAATGAAAAAACAATTGCAAAACAAAATAATTTTGAAAAAATATTTTTTCAGAGAAGCCCAAGTTGCTGAAAAGTAACGTTGAGCCCCGATGGATCCGATGGCAAAGTGTGGTCAAAAATTTTAAAATTATATAAAATAATTAATGAGACACTTTCGGATAATATAAATGTATCTTATAATGAGATAAACTACCTCAAAGGCAAACAGCCCCCTCAAAAAAGGCTGTTGCCAATGAAAACAAACAGTGTAAACACAGAAGAAAACATGACTCCAGGCACTGAAAAAACTGGCCCGGAATCAGTCCTCAATTACACTCTATCTGATGCAAAACAGAGACTCCCAGGGGAGAATCTGCAGAACATCAGATGGAAGATGCAGAACACAAACGTTATACACCCATGGGTGAAAACGTAACTATGGGGAAAATAACAGAAAACATTCTGTAACCAAGCAACTCTCCCAGGGAATTTTTAGAAATGAAACTTCTCAAAAATATGCCAAAAGCATGGGAGAATTGCAAGGGGGGACTTTAGAAGGTTAGGGGAGAGGAAACACTGAATAAGCAGTGCAACAATTAGCAAGAATGACAACAAGAGGCGTTTGCCTCGAAAATAGGCAACTTAACATAATTTTAACAAAAAATTTTAAGTACAGCCCTGATTATTTTTTGCCACTTCTTTTTTCCTCTCCTCCTTCTATCCTCCTTAGAATCACATTTTCTCCAAGAATTACGTGTCTGGCATCCTTTAAACTGAGATTTACAAGCACAAAGATCAGTGAGATGTTGACTGATGAAGGGCCAAACAGAGAATGATATTTGGCGCCAATTTCGGGACGACTGCGTCACTGCGCATGCGCAGTAGAGTCGTACTATGGAGGTCCTTTAGGACATGATTTCTTTTTTGTTTTGGATTCAAATTTTGGGGATTGGGGGGCAAAATTTGTGTTTGGCCCTGGTTTTTGTGGAGTTAGCACCAGCTAAGTCTGGGTCATTGGTACAGTATAAAAATATTATTCAAATCAGAGCTTTCATATGGAAGTTCTGTACAAAAAACAGATTTCGGCATCGTCGGTACAAAATGGCTGCTGGCAGCCATCTGGAATTTGGGACTGCACCCTAAAACACTCGTTCTCGTCCCACGGTCATAACAAAGGTACCCAAGAAGTTTCGTAAAGATTGGTTCATAAATACGGCCTCTAGCCCGAGCCATAGCAGCTTGGCACTTACAGCTCTGAAAGTAACACTAAATAAATCAAAGTTAGCCTAATTTGCATAATTTACGCACGAGAAAAAAACCCGTATTATATGTGATGTATCCCATTGTACTATATATTTATACAAAACTTTATTCAAATCAGAACTTTCATACAGAAGTTCTGTACAAAAAACTGATTTTTGCATCATCGTTACAAAATGGCCACTGGCAGCCATCTTGAATTTTGGACCACACCCAAAAACACTCGTTCCCGTCCCAGGGTCATAACAAAGGTACCCAAGAAGTTTCGTAAAGATTGGTTCATAAATACGGCCTCTAGCCCGAGCCATAGCAGCTTGGCACTTACAGCTCTGAAAATAACACTAAATAAATCAAAGTCAGTCTAATTTGCATAATTTACGCACGAGAAAAAAACCCGTATTATATGTGATGTATCCCATGGTACTAAACATTTATACAAAACTTTATTCAAATCAGAACTTTCATACAGAAGTTCTGTACAAAAAACTGATTTTTGCATCATCGGTACAAAATGGCCACTGGCAGCCATCTTGAATTTCGGACCACACCTAAAAACACTCGTTCCCGTCCCAGGGTCATAACAAAGGTACACAAGAAGTTTCGTAAAGATTGGTTCATAAATACGACCTCTAGCCCGAGCCATAGCCAATTGTTGACGTACGGACAGACGGCCAGACGGACGGACGGACGGACAGACGGACGACAGACGACAGGCCATGACAATAGCTCAAATTTGACTTCGTCAAAGTTGAGCTAAAAATGGTAAAAAAAATCTTGCAGAAATATGCCGGGCAGATTTCTAAACTTGACTTTATGTGAGAGTGCCTTGTAGGCACTCTCTATAAAGTGTGACAGAGCAGACCTAATGGGAATGAACAACTACAGTTCAAAGACACGTCAAAATACATTTACAGAATTTGAAGCCCGATTATTGGTATACACTCAAGAACAGAGCCCAAATATGGGCTTTCAACACTCTACCAGTTAAGTCATATGCCCACGAACTGTAGAGGCTGTTATGTTTAGCAATGGCACAAATTATCTCCCCCACCCACAATTAAATGACCTCGCCCCCCAGTTAATGCCTCAGCTTTGGTTCACCAATTGTTTTACTTAACGTCCTCGTGCTATACTTCTCCCACATAGCCTTTTTCGGATTCAGTGATGCACCACCTTCTTCCTACCCAACGGGCTCGACACCCATGGTGCTTATCAGCATAATGTTATCAGTTTTAATGCCGATTTACACATCTGGTTCGTCTCCATTGTGCTATAATTTCCCCCAGATGCATTTTTCAGTCAAAAATCAAAATTTTCTCACCGCGGGGTCAACCATGGTAGCCCAGCGGGAGCCTGTGATTCTCACTGGCACTATAGATTTGTGCATTGATGTTCACGCGAATCCCTTTAGATTCACCTGAAATGGGACGAAAAATATGCCCTGAAAAGCAAGTCATTTGAGCTTTCTGAGCCAAGACAAATACGATGTTACTTAACCAGTCCATTACCACAATCACGTAAAAAGGTAATTCATTTCAAATGCAGAGGTGTGCTAATTTTAACACTTCTTGACCCCGTGTTGTGGTAAAGTGAGGCATGCGAACGTACAATTCAGAATACGAGGACTGCTGAATATTATATTATGAAGATGTTCCGTGGCTCAATAGGCCCTTATATAAAATAAGCTTTCTTTTTTATAGAATCACAAATTTTTGACGATCAATATATGTGGCACGATTTAGAAAGTGGCAAAAATGCCATCGTTTTTTTTCTTCACTTTTTGGGGCGATTTCAATAAAATTCTTACACTTGGCAGTTTGAAATAGGGTCGAATGGGTTAGCAGAAACATATGCATATTTTTTTTAGGCCTTAGGAGTGTTGTTGACGTCACTCTCTGAACAGATCACCTAACAACTGTAATTGTTTTAACTATACCTCAGTAGACCTTGCATCAGAATTTTCATTCCGATCAGATGACATGGAAATCCAGTGCCCTCCTGGATCGACAACTAGTCGGCCAATCGTTTCAACACTACCTGTTACTATTAACTGTTAATCAACAAGTGATTAATTCATTTAGTGACTGGTTAATGTTAGACTATTAAAGAATTGTAGAACCAAGTCTTGCCAAAATTCTTTAAACATACATGTATCTTACAATATCTTGCATTTGATAAGAAATTTCCATTTCCTAACAAATTTATTCTGCATGACAGCATTTTTTCTGTATGGGGCTTCTTTAAAGAACTTTTTAGCTACAATTGGGTGTGACATTCCAAGTTATCAGGTCACTGAATGCATGACCTAAGATGAGTTCACAATGTGTCACTAAAGTCTGTTTCTACAAATACACAAGAGGTTTGAAGTTTCATCTTATATGATTGGTAAACTAGGTGAATACAATAATTGTAGAAATTACATTGTCTGTTTTAATTAGAACTTAAGGTGATCCCAAAAAGGGTTACCAAAATTTTTTTCAGGAAACCATTATACTTATTCTTTGAGCAAGAAAATTTACTTATTGATATTTAAGGTCACTTTCAGCAAATTTGTCTTTCTCATGACTGCAACATAGGGATGAAGTCAAGTGTAGCCAATTGTTTATATCTATGCCGCCCACTTTAGAGGACTTCCACCCCAGGTATTGGTTCAGGTCACATTTTACCAGTAAACCTTCAAACTGATCCATTCATAAATTCACCCTGCAGGGCTTGAAAAAGGAAAATATTGATGCACAAGTGCAATGTGTTCAAAGGTCATTGTCAATGGCAACACTTTTAAATAGAAATGAAAAGAAAATCAAAAACTTCCATCTAGAGGTGCCTCCAAAGAAGCACACCATGTTTCAAAGCAATCAAATCGTAAACATAAACTATGCAGTGTTCCAAGGGGAATTGTCGACAGACAAAATGGAAAAGTTGAAGGTCGTTGCTGACGGAAGCATTTTTTGACGGAAATGGAAGAAAATCTATAGCTCTCATCAAGATGTCACCCAAATTATGCATACCAAGTTTCAAACCAATCCATTCATAAATGCACCTTGCAAAGCATGCCAAAAAAAAATGTTGATGTAAAAAATGACAAAGTTCAAAGATTATTACTAACAGCAACGTTTCTCGATAGAAATGAAAGAAAATCAATAGCTCGCTTCTAAAGGTTGTTCCAAACCAGCACACCAATTTTCAAAGTAATCAGATCATTAATGTGACCTGTGCAGTGTACCAAAAAACTGTCAATGCACAAAGGGCAAAGTTGAAGGGGTCATTGCTAATGGCAACTTTTTTAGCAGGAATGAACGAAACTCCCATCTGGAGGTCAACCCAAAAAAACATACCAAGTTTCAAAGCGATCCACTCATGAATGTACCTTGTAGGGCATGCCAAAGGAAAATGCTAATGCTAACAGCAACTTTTTTGATGAAAATGGAACAAACTCACTAGCTCCTATCCAGAGTTCAACCCCAAATAATCATACCAAGTTTCAAAGTGATTCAATGATAAATGCAACCTATGCAGTGTGCCAACTGCCAAAGGAAACTGTCGATGTCCAAACAGATAAGTTGAATCTTGTTGGTAATGGGAAAGTTTGTCCATGGAAATGAAATAAAATCAAAAGTTTCCATCTTGAGGTCAGCCCAAACAAGCATACTTTTAAAGCAATCCATTTATGAATGTACCCTGCAGGGTGTGCCAAAGGAAAATATTGAAGTACAAATCCACAAAGTTCAAAGGTCAAGGTAACAGCAACATTTTTCAACGGAAATGAAAGAAAATCGATAATTCCTATTTAGAGGTCATCCTGAACATGCATACCAAGTCTCAAAACAATTCATTCATGAATACACCCTGCTGGGCATGCCAAAGGAAACTAGATCGAGTTATTTGTGTGCAAAGCAAACAATGGTGTATCCCCGAATTTCCTTAGCAACACCTTAGCATAGTCTTAATGTTTCAAATTAATACCCAAGGAGCCTTTTGATGAAAACTGATTTTCTAACGATAAAAGTGGTTCCACTGGAACCACCGGGGACAAAATGAAAACTCCAAAACCTTCATGCACATCTAGAGATGTTATCTGAACACATAAGCATAGTTTAAACGTTTCAAATTGAATACCCTAGGAGGCTTTCGATGAAAACTGATTTTCTAACGATAAAAGTGGTTCCACTGGTACCTCCGTGGGCCGAATCAAAATTCCAAAACCTTCATACACATCTAGTGATGCTACATGAACACATTAGCATAGTTTATACGATTCAAATTAAATACCCTAGGAGCCTTTCAATGAAAACTGATTTTCTAACGATTGTTTGTTTGTTGGTGGTTAACGTCACATATTTATGCACCATGGCTAATCGTGACACAACATGGAGATGAAGTCAAGTGTAGTCAATCGTTGATCAACATGTTGCCCATTTTAGAGGACTTTCACCCCAAGCATTGGTGACTGGGTCCTATTTTACTAGTAAAGCGGAACTGGTTTACCACAGTAAACAAGTGCTGCTTACTTCCCGGGGTTCCCACGGGGAAATTTTCTAACGATAAAAGTGGTTCCACTGGAACCACCAGGGGCAAAATCAAAATTCCGAAACCTTCATGCACACCTAGAGATGTTACCTGAACACATTAGCATAGTTTAAGCGTTTCGAATTAAATACCCTAGGAGCCTTTCGATGAAAGTTAAAAAATTTATAGTAATTTACATATTTTTTATACTTACCAATGACCCAGACATAGTTGGCGCTAACTCTTAAAAATGTAGGGCCAAACACAAATTTTGCCCCCCAATCCCCAAAATTTGCATCTAAAACCAAAGAAAACATGTCCTGAATGGCCCTCCATACTTCACCTCTACTGTGCATGCGCAGTGTCAAGGACGTCCCGAAATTGGCGCCATTAATCATTCTTATAATCAGTGCCTGGTAAGCGCTATGTACTCAGCGGGGAGGCATGAGTTCCCAACTCCTGGGAGGGCCATCCCCGTCTGTGTCATTGGTAAGTATAAAAAAATATATAAATTACTTTAAATTTTTTAACATTTTTATACTGTACCAATGACCCAGACATAGCTGAATAGTAAAAAGGCTGGAGGGCCTAGGACATAGAGGAAAATCCAATAAGCTCAACTATAAAAATAGAGTCATCCCCTCGAGGGGAAAAGGAGTATTAGGCCTTACATGTATCTTTCTTATTTATGATAAATTAGAAAGACACAACACCTTCCATAATTGAGCATCATAACATCCATGTACTCTATTAATATCCAGTATAATCCTTATACTAATAATTTTTGAAGTAAGCCAATAAATAAAGTTAGTCTAGAGAATTGAGACTCTTTATACTCTTTTAAAAGTGTCCGAGGATTGTATAATGACGCCCGTTTGACACGTGATATATTCAAAAGCTATACTTTAAAAACTATGACCTGAATGAATTTTTAAAACATAAACTTATCACTTTAAAACCATCCCAGTAACAGCTCAGAATTACTGACTCCGGAGGAGGTATCCCCTTGTTTTCATAACAAGAGGCCCCAAGGGGCCTTGAGGGTGCTCACCTGACATGGTAGCCTAAATATCAACCCAGAGAATTGATTTCAACAAGTTGCATTTGCTCCTCCTAAGAAAAGCTTATACCAAATATCCAAAGATTCTGACCAGTGGATCTAAAAAAAAAAGAAGATTTTAAAAGAATATTCCTCATATTGAACTAAGTTATAATTCGAGCTCCCACAGGGAGCCCATATATGAACCCAGGGACTTGGCTTTAACAAACTTGAATCTCGCCCCCCTAAGGATGCTGCACACCAAATATCAAATCATTCTGACTGCTGGATCTGAAGAAGAAGATTTTTAAAGAAAATTCCTCATTTTGAACTAAGTTATACTTCGGGCTACCACAGTGAGCCCAAATATGAACCCAGGGACTTGGCTTGAACAAACTTGAATCTCACCCCCCTAAGCATGGCGCATACCCAATATCAAAAGATTCTGCCTGCTGGATCTGGAGAAGAAGATTTTTAAAGAAATTTGCCTGAAATGCATTAAGTTCGAATTCAGGCTTCTATAGTGAGCCCAAATATGAATCCAGGGGGCCGATTTGAACAAACTTGAATCAGATCCACCCCACAATGTTGCATACCAAATATCAAAAGATTCTGCCTGCTGGATCTGGAGAAGATTTTTGAAAAAATTTGCCTGAAATGCACTAAGTTTGAATTCGAGCTTCTATACTGAGCCCAAATATAAACCCAGGGGGCCGATTTGAACAAACTTGCATCAGATCTACCCCACAATGTTGCATGCCAAATATCAAAAGATTCTGCCTGCTGGATCTGGAGAAGAAGATTTTTGAAGAAATTTACCTGAAATGCACTAAGTTCGAATTCGGGCTTCTATAGTGAGCCCAAATATAAATCCAGGTGGCCGATTTGAACAAACTTGAATCAGATCCGCCCCACAATGTTGCATCCCAAATATCAAAAGATTCTGCCTGCTGGATCTGGAGAAGAAGATTTTTTAAGAAATTTGCCTGAAATGCACTAAGTTCGAATTCGAGCTTCTATAGTGAGCCCAAATATAAACCCAGGGGGCCGATTTGAACAAACTTGAATCGGATCCACCCCACGATGTTGCATACCAAATATCAAAAGATTCTGCCTGCTGGATCTGGAGAAGTTTTTTTTAAGAAATTTGCCTGAAATGCACTAAGTTTGAATTCGGGCTTCTATAGTGAGCCCAGATATGAATCCAGGGGGCCGATTTGAACAAACTTGAATCAGATCCACCCCACAATGTTGCATACCAAATATCAAAAGATTCTGCCTGCTGGATCTGGAGAAGATTTTTTAAGAAATTTGCCTGAAATGCATTAAGTTTGAATTCGGGCTTCTATAGTGAGCCCAAATATGAATTCAGGGGGCCGATTTGAACAAACTTGAATCAGATCCACCCCACAATGTTGCATACCAAATATCAAAAGATTCTGCGTGCTGGATCTGGAGAAGAAGATTTTTGAAGAAATTTGCCTGAAATGCACTAAGTTCGAATTCGGGCTTCTATAGTGAGCCCAAATATGAATCCAGGGAGCCTATTTGAACAAACTTCAATCAGAACCACCCCACAATGTTGCATACCAAATATCAAAAGATTCTGTCTTCTGGATCTGGAGAAGAAGATTTTTTAAGAAATTTGCCTGAAATGCACTAAGTTCGAAATCGGGCTCCTATACTGAGCCCAAATATGAACCCAGGGGGCCGATTTGAACAAACTTGAATCAGATCCACCCCACAATGTTGCATACCAAATATCAAAAGATTCTGCCTGCTGGATCTGAAGAAGAAGATTTTTTAATGTTTTTCCCATTGCCTACAGTGTTAAAAAGTGCTGACTCAGCACTTTTTCAAAGTCCCGAAACTGTACCCTATGATAAAACCGATGGCAATTTTTTTTACCAATCCTTTCTGTTGGTCCTAAGGAAGCTGCACACCAAATAAAAATTCTCAGTGCCGTGCAGTTTTGGAGATATGGGCGTTTAAATTTTTTTCTATTTTTAGCTCCTGCGGTTCCCACGGGGCTGCGGGAAATTTTTTTTTCGCATAAATCGAGTACTCATGACCCAATAAGCCCTCACATAAAATTTGGTTCAAATCAGCCTCTCGGTTTGGAAAATAGAAATTTTGGGCGGGGCAAAAAATTTTGCCCCTCCCATAACGACGCCAAGTATAGCCCCACAAACTTCTCTTGAACAAATCGGAGTCTACACCTCAAAAGGAAGCTGCACGCCAAATATCAAGTTTCTGCTACTGCTGGTTCATGAGAAGAAGATTTACAAAGATTTTGGTGCCCCTTGGGGGCGTGGCACCACCCAAGAGGAGGGGAAACTTCATTTGAACAAATCTGAATTGGCATTAGGTAATAAACATTTAGCCAACATTTGAATAAAATTGGGCTAGTGGTTTAGGAGGAGAAGTCGATAATGTAAAGTTAACGCCGGACAGACGACGACGGACAGAAAGTGATTAGTAAAGCTCCCCTTGAGCTTCGCTCAGGTGAGCTAATAAAACAAGTGACCCAAGGGAACACCCTCCCCCCCACCCCCTTCTACTTGCCCTGGGTCAAATAGCCCAGAGCGAAGAGGGCAGCCGGACAGAGTCACTGCCGGAACAGAAAGCCTACCTAGCTATAGTTGCAACTGTTAAGTGAACGACATTCTGAGCAGCAGATAATAGACCTAACAATGGAGGCCTCCAGAATTAGACTCAATATTTCTGAGATAAAAATTCATGAATGTGGATGGCTGAGACCAATATGCAGCCTTCATTAAATCTATAATAGCGACACTATTTACGTAAGCCCAAGATGTAGAAAGAGCTCTTACTTCATGAGCCGAAATCTTAAGCACAAACTGCTGAGTTAATGATAGATTACCTTAAGCAGTACTGATAGTTAATTGAATCCATTAGCAATAGAATGGCCCGTAATGTCCTTCTATTAGGCATCAAAGATAGAAGAAGCTTTACGTCCTTACTGATAAACTGAGATCTGTTTATAAATACGTAAACTCTAACCGGACAGAGAAAAGGCCTATGCCCGTACGAAGACGGAAGGACCTTAATAACAATAGGTTCCGGATATTTATTAGGAGCCTGATTCTTAACCAAAAATCCAACATTAATAGTAAAGGAAATAGTGTTTCCGATACTACGAAAGTGAGAGTCGTCCACCGATAGTGCATGAAGCTCACTGACTTCTCAGTAGAAGAGAAGACTAAGAGAATTACAGTCTTAAAAGGCCAGAATTTGAAAACTACTGTTTCCAGAGGCTCAAATGGTTACTTAGCTAAATAAGAACCCAAGCTAAATTCCGTATAGGAATTAATCTAAGGATTCTAGGTCTATTTATCGAAAAGTTTCTAACTAACTTAGATAAAGAGACATTAGACTAAATTTTAAACTATCATGGAGTGCATAGGTATGAGATGGAGATAAAGTCAAGGTCAGTCAATGGTTTATACCCCATGTTGCCTATTTTAGAGGACTCGCACCCCAAGCATTAGCGACTGGGTCCTATTTTACCAGTGAAACAGAGCTTGTTTACCACAGTAAACAAGCACTGCTTCACTTCCCGGGGTTCCCACGGGGGTAGGTATGAGATAACATAGACCTATAACCTTAAAAGTAACAGGCTGCAGTTGATCTTGTCAAACAAGTATACTAGAAAGTTTGCAATGTCTAGTATGGAGGGATCAAAAATATCAACATAATGATCCCTACACCAACGACGGAAGAGCCTCCACTTTAGCCGCATAGTATAGCGAAGAGGAGGTTCTCCTACAGTAAGAAATCGCGTCCATTGCTCGTCCTGTACAATGCTTGCCGTGCAAGAAGGACCGCACAACGGAATACGTGAAGGTTGAGACCTTGCGGGTTGTGATGAAGTTGACACGATTTCCCCAGCGAAAAAAGATCCTCTCATGGAGGAAGTTTTCGCGGTAAGTCCCACAGCAGACACCTGAGTAAATTTATCCACGGTCTCTGTGAAGACAGAGATGCTATCAACAGAATTGTATTGTGGATGTTTATCTTAGCAATACTTGCTGAATCAACAGCGCTGGAGGATACGCATATCCTATCATTCCGTCCTATTAGATCAATAGAGCGTTAACTACATAAGCTCAGGGATCCGGACATGGAAACACATACGTCTGCAATTGATTGGTGAATTGTGTCGCAAATAAATTATCATTGGGCGCTCCCATTGATAGCAAATCTGATTGAATACTTGTTTGTTGAGAGTCCATTCTGACGGCAACAAGCGACCCTTATGTGAAAGGGAGTCTGCTAATACAATCAGACGACCCGGAATATGAGGGACCGAAGCAGAACTTAGTGTTCTAGAACAAACAGAAGGATTCTTTCCGTTAAATTGAATAACGGAACCGAATGAGTGCCTCCCTGGTTCCGGAGATACTCAACTACTGTCGTATTATCGGATAGGATTTGGACATGCGTTTCTGAATAATGTTCATCCAATGACATAGTGCAAGCCAAAATAACATCATTTCCTGGAAGTTAAGTGCTTGCCTAGAAACTGCGGAACCCAAAGACCCTGGCACTTCGAATCCGTTGGGATCAATATTGTACCCCAACCTGCTTGACTGGCATCCGTCATAATCATAAAACTCGGATCCGGCAACTGCAGTGGCACTCTCTGAGTCAACCGCCGAATGTTTGCCCAAGTCTGAATCTCTTGTTACACTTGATTGACAAGAGAACATGTATATCGAGCAATTCATAGATTGCTGAACGGTTACCGTCGAAGAGAAGCTTCTCCGAGACCGAAGCGACTCTGAGAGAGTTCTTCACCTTACTATCCATGCGCGTGGATGTAGCTAGGGGTGCTTCACGTCTAACCAACTCCAGGTTGCCACTGAAGGGCGGAGTTATACGTGGAAAAACTACTGCCCTTGAAAGAAATCTCATTGAGGATCATATCCTGGAATTCTTTCTCTTGAAGACGTAATGATAACGCCTCAGTAAGGTGGTCTACTTATGATAAAGCGTCTAAGTTAAGTCTATTAGACATCATTGTCGTTTCCAACGTCGTGGTTGGAATTGACATAGACGGCGAAAAAGATAATTCCCAGTCTTCAGCCTCGTCGTCTAGACGCAGAGGAACTCTCGGTATGCCCTATTCTGCCAATATAAATTTATTTCTCTAGAACTGATGAAAGGCAGAATAGAGCATTGCGGACAAGAAACTAGACTAGCATGATTGGTAGCAAGCTTATATATAGCGTCGTTCAATAATTCGAATGTTCTAATGACATTATTGGACTGTGTCGGCAACTCAGGGACAATGTCCCTGAACCGATCCAAAACTCTGTGTCCAATGACGCTATTAGTCTCTTATCCAGCATCGCAGCAATGTAGTCCGACGGAACAACCTCTGGAAGATAATGCCGGAAGAAATGTATGGCAGCTTCTGTTGTTCCGAAAGGGAAAGCCCGAAATCGTCCGAATCCCTTTCGCCATCCTGTCGGACTCTATGAAGTGTTCGGTCGTCCGTACCTGATGCAACAGCGGAGCGCACCGACCCAGCGCCGTCGGATTATTCCGGATCCGACCGAGATTCTGTCATTTGCTGGGATGCTGCGATAAGCTGTGCTATTTTGGATAGCACGTCCGTCACTGAGGCCTGTGGAGAAGCGGTCTTACGATGCTTTGCCGCTGGAAGCTCCGTGTTCGTTACCCCGTGCATACTTCTATTATGCGAGCGACCTGAGTGTACAGGCCTCGTGTCCCTTGGCTACCGGATGGCGTGACCTGTTCGCCGTGGAATCACTGAAAGATGAAGCTGGCCGGATACTCGAGGTCACGTAGCCAATGTACGGTCGTGTGCGCTGCTGTGAGGATGAGGAAGCATTATCGACAGTCTCTCGGACTGTCTATATAACGAGCGTCCCGAGCGGCGGACATATGCTCCGAATGCGAAATGTCTGTACCACAACATCCGGTCCCATATGTTGTTGTACGAGAGAGGGACCTCTCTCGCTCGCAGCCCGGACGGACCTGGATGAGCTAGGAACCGGACTAACAGGCTTCCTCCGATCTCTCCTCTAATCCGTCGTCACTGGGTATGTACTAAAGTCTATAATAGTGCTTGCATCACCCAAATCTCCTTCCTAGACCGCAACGGACGAACCCGACTGCCGAACTATTCGATGAATGGACGCTACACCGGGTCAGCTAGCGAATGTCGACTCCGTCGATCCTACTAGAGACCTCTTAGGCGATTGACATATTCCATGAGCACTTATTGCCGCTAGCTCTTCATTAACTATGACGACAGAGGCACACTTTTGAAAGACATCTCAGTAACTTTGCGAACAAGAAACCAGACATGCTTGTTAATAGCACGCATAAAAATAATATATATATATATAGCGTCGTTCAATAACTCGAAAGTTTCTGTGACATTATTGGACTGTGTCGGAACTGAGGGACGATGTCCCTGAACCGATCCAAAAATTTCTGTGTCCACCGACGCTATCAGTTTTTTATCCGGCATCGCAGCATTCTGGTCCGACGAAAGAACCTCTAGAAGATAAAGTCAGATGACATACACAGCAGCTTATGTTGTTCCGAAAGGGAAAGCTCAAAATCCTCCGAATCCCTTTCGGCATCCCGTCGGACCGTATGAAATTTTCGGACGTCCGTACCTGATGCTTCCGCGGAGCGTCCCGACCCAGCGTCGTCGGATATTACATGATGCGACAGAGATTCTGTCGTTGCTGGGATGCTGCGATAAGTTGTGCTATTTGGGATAGCACGTCCGTCACCGAGGCCTGTGCAGTAGCGGTCTTACGATGCTTTGCCGCTGGAAGCTCTGTGTACGTTGACTCCCGCATACTTTCTTATGCGAACGTCCGGAGTCTCCAGGCCTCGTGTCCTTGGCTACCGGATGGCATGACCTGGTCGCCGAGGATTCTCTGATTGGCGAAGTTGACTGGATATCCGAAGTCAGGTAGCCAAGAGCGGTCATGTGCGCTACCATCAGGATGAGGAAGCCTTATTGACAGTCTCTCCAGACTGTCTATCTAACGGAGCGTCCCGAGCTCCGAATGCGAAACATTTTGTACCACAACATCTGGGGCCAGATGTTGTTGTACGAGAGAGGGGCCTCTCTCGCTCACAGTCCGGATGGACCTGGACGAGCTAGGAACCGGACTAAAAGGCTTCCTCCGTTCTCTCCTCTAATCCGCCGTCACTGGGTGTGCATTTGGTTGATTTATAGTGCTCGCATCACCCAAAACTCCTTCTGGACCGCAACGGACGAACCCGGCTGCCGAACCATTCGATGAATGGACGCTACACCGGGCGAGCTAGTGGACGTCAAAGGCCGTCGATCCTACTAGGGACCTCTTAGGCAATTGACGTATTTTCATGAGCACTTTTCCGCTAGCTCTTCATTAATTGTAACGACGGAGGCACACTTTTGGAAGACATCACGGATACATCACCCTGTTCTTGATCGTCTGAAATAGAGATTGATAAACTAGAGTGACCCTGCGGGGAAAGGACCGGTATGGCCATTTCCCCACTAACATACCGTGACACACGCTTCCCATGTTGTCATCGAAATTAACACATACTGAACAGGAGTTAGTGCGAGAACACTGACTACATTATACAATGATTATGAAAGTCAGAGGAAGATTTCCTCTTATTACAATTCAATTGAACAATATCCTTTCATTGTGAAAAGAAAACAAAGTCCTAGTACTCGCACCAACCCCTGACAATCAAAATACATAATAACCTGATCCATTAACATAGAAAAAATAATTGAAATCAAACAAATTTTTTTAAAAAATATTTTTTCAGAAAAGCCAAAGTTTCTGAAAAGTAACGTTGAGCCCCCAATGGATCCCAAGCCTAAGTGTGGACAAAAATTCTAAAAATATTTTAAAAAATTAATGCAACACTTAAGAACAATAATAATGTATCTAGTTAAGATTAAACTAACATCAAGATATTATTTTCAAGAAATCCCCCCCTCACACAGAGGGCTGTTGTCAATGTAAACAAGAAGTGTAAAAACACCAGAAACAAGACTCCAGGCACTGATAACCCTGGCCCGAAATCAGTTACCAATAATACACTATCTGATGCAAAACAGAGACTTCCAGGGAAGAAACTGCAGAACATCAGATGGTAGATGCAGAACACTGCGCCTAACCACCCATAGGTGAAGACGTAAACATGGGGAAAAGAACAGAATTCATTCTGTTATCCAGCTAAAACTCCCAAGAAATTTTAGTAATAAAATTACAGAAAATATGCCAAAAGCATGGGAGAATAGCAAGGGGGGACTTAAAGGAAAGGGAGAGAGGAAAACACTGAACAAGCAGTGTAACTTGATAACAAGAATGACCACAACAGGCTCTTGCCTCGAAAATAGGTAACTTAACATAATTTCATTAAAAAATTTTAAGTTATAGCCCTGATTATTTTCTGTCACTCATTTTTCCTCTCCTCCTTCTATATCCTCCTTAGAATCACCATTCCTCTAATATTTATGTGTCTGGCATCATTTAAACTGAGATTTACAAGCACAAAGATCAGTCAGATGTTAACTGATGAAGGGCCAAACAAAGAATGATCAATGGCGCCAATTTCGGGACGTCCTTGACACTGCGCATGCGCAGTAGAGGTGAAGTATGGAGGGCCATTCAGGACATGTTTTCTTTGGTTTTAGATGCAAATTTTGGGGATTGGGGGGCAAAATTTGTGTTTGGCCCTACATTTTTAAGAGTTAGCACCAGCTATGTCAGGGTCATTGGTACAGTATAAAAATACTGATTTTCTAACGATAAAAGTGGTTACAATGGAACCACCGGGGGCAAAATCAAAATTCCGAAACCTTCATGCACATCTAGAGATGTTACCTGAACACATTAGCACAGTTTAATCGTTTCGAATAGAATACCCTAGGAGCCTTTCAAGGTGTGACGTACGGACGGACATACGTACGGAGATCACGACAATATCCCCGCATTTTTGAAAATGCGGGGATAATGAAAGTGTCAATGACACTGTAGCTTAACTTGTGTGTTGTGTTTGATGAAAAGGATAATGTTCAATGTTTATGAAAGGATTATGAAATAAGACAAGAATTGTGAAAATTGGGAATATGTTCATTTCTGTTCTCTGTATGCTATGTTTTTGATAAAAATAATATGAGGTGTACACTGTACTAAAGAGCTGAGGGGTGGGTTAATGTGACCTTACAGATAATGTATGTAGCCCTTACAGTTAATGTATATCAACGAAAGTTACCAAGTTACAGTGAAATTATTCCAAAACGAGTCATCCTATCAAGTTACATTGAAATCCCTTCATAAATATGGCCTGTAGACTGTGCTAAAGGTTTTCGGGCTTTGGGCCGCTGTAGCCGTCAGTTTTCCAATTTCGTCCAAAGAGGACATTCTCATCTAGACATTATATGAAGTCAACCTACCAAGTTACAATGAAATCCCTTCATAAATATGACCTGTAGACTGTGCTAAAGGTTTTTGGGCTTTGGAACCTGTAGCCATCCCAGTTGACCAATCAAGACCAAAAGGGGATGACATCATCTAGGCATTATATGGAGTCAACCTAATAAGTTACAATGAAATCCTTCCATAAATACGACCTATAGACTATGCTAAAGGTTTTTGGGCTCAGGCAGCCATCAAGGCTGAATAATCGTGACCAAAAGGGGACGTTCTCATCTAGACATTATTTGGAGTCATCCTACCAAGCTACAATGAAATCCCTTCATAATTATGACCTGTAGACTGTTCTAAAGGATTTTGGGCTTCGGGCCCCTGTAGCTGTCACTGTTGCCGAATCGTGTCCAAAAGGGGATGTTCTCATCTAGACATTACATGAAGTCAAACCTACCAAGTTACAATGAAATCCTTTCATAAATATGACCTGTAGACTGTGCTAAAGGTATTTAGGCTTCGGGCTTGGGCAGCGATAATGGTTGAATGATCGAAACCAAAAGGGGACATTCTCATCTGGGCATTATCTGGAGTGATCCTACGAAGTTACAATGAAATCCCTTCATAAATATGACCTGTAGACTGTGCTCAAGTTTTTCGGGCTTCGGGCACCTGTAGCCATCACAGTTGACCAATCACGACCAAAAGGGGATGTCATCATCTAGGGATTATATGGAGTCAACCTAACAGGTTACAATGAAATCCTTCCATAAATATGACCTTTTGCCTATGTTAAAGGTTTTTGGGCTCGGGCACCCATCAAGGCTGAATGATGGCGATCAAAATGGGACGTTCTTATCTAGACATTATTTGGAGTCATCCTACCACGTTACCATGAAATCCCTTCATAAATATGACCTGTAGACTGTGCTAAAGGTTTTTGGGCTTCGGGCACCTGTAGCTGCCACAGTTGCCCAATCACGTCCAAAAGGGGACTTTCTCATCTAGACATTATATGAAGTCAACCCACCAAGTTACAATGGAATTCCTCAATAAATATGACCTGTAGACTGTGCTAAAGGTTTTCGGGTTTTGGGCTCGGGCAGTCATCACAGTTGGCAGATCACGCCCAAATGGGGAAATTCTCATCTAAACATCATAAGGATTCATCCTACCAAGTTACAATGAAATCCCTCCATATTAAACATGACCTGCTGACTGTGCTAAAAGTTTTGGGGTTTCAGGCTTGGGCAGCCATCACGGTTGACAGATCATGACCAAAATGGGACGTTCTCATCTAGATATTATACAGAGGCATCCTACCAAGTTACAATGAAATCCCTTCATAAATACGACCTGTAGACTGTACTAATGGTTTTGGGCTCGGGCAGCCATCACGTCTGACCGATCGCGACCAAAAGGGGGCATTATCATCTGGACATGGCCTCAAACCTGCCTATGTAATTTCATGACGGTCGGACAAAAACTATGGGGTGTAGCCTGTGCTAAAGGAAAATGTTAACAGACTCACAGACTAACAGACTTCCGCATCTGTGATGGCAATAGCTTATCTTGACTTTGTCGAATTAAGCTAAAAATGGAGATGCAACTACGACCTTTTGTCAATTATGAAATAATAATATTAAGCACTGAAGTGCTAATTGGTTTAATGATACACACACTACAATTTCTTACAACTAAACTATTAAGCATAATATACAGTGGAATATTTAGCGAGGTTCAAGTAAATGTAGTTCAAAATCCTGACAATACAAGTGAAAATCTGGACTCTCACGTTTTCATTTGGGTCATTTTGGGGATCTAGAAACTGTTGCTTGATGAGACTTGCCAGGAATATAGCACGCATTGTTTATTCAAGCCAATCGGATCATCTAAAAACTAGGGTTTACCGGGAATTTCTCACTGATGTAATCAACTTTGTGTCACATGATGCTAACACTTCAAAGTATGGAAATTCATTCAGTAATTTAGTGTCAATAAATTCCAATTCAATATTAAATTTATTGGATTTAAAAATTAAAATGGTAACAATTAACAAGGATTATCCAAAATTTGTTCACAATAGCTTGTAGATTCAGAGCAGAGTTTAGGTAAGACATCCATTTTATGAGATAATGTGCAAGCGTAAAGTCAAAATTACTGCCTATTTTCATGATATAAACAATGAATACGAAGGATAACAGGTACAGAGAAACGTTACGTGCCCCTCGCAGGCCAATATTGTAATTCAGTGGCAGGATGTTTTCGGCTTTTCGTAAAGGGTTTACAGCCATCAAAACCATCGTGACAATGGTCAACAAAGGTGAGTTCACAATATGTTCATAGACATCACTAAGTCGGGCCGACAAAAAGATTTCACATGTGTGGTCAGTATATATTTGTCCATCATTAGAAACAACTAGCATGACATGACAAGGACTGATTTTTTTGTATTTTTATATTTACAAGCATACCATCGATTTCCACTGTATTTTGCAACTGTAAAGCATCTTTCACTCCAATTTGTGGTCATATCTTCAAGTTAGCACTTTCTGTAGGCACGAGAGTATATAATCTCCATATCCCACCTGTTAGTTTTTCTGGAAAGACCAGGCTTATCACGCAAAAATGTGATTTTGTTCCGAGTGGTGTATATTTTGTATGGTGCGACGGGCAGGATTGGATGAAAATTGTGGGCGTCACATCATCCAATCCTGACCGTTGCACCATACAAAATATACACAACTCAAAGTAACATTTTTGCGTTGGGATATGATGCAACCCCAACTTTTGAGATTTGCACGTTCACACGTTTTCTACATTTTTTGTAATTCAGCCTGGTGTGCAAGTTTATCGTGACAGACCTTTAGATCAGTTTAATTTGGGCACAAGGGAAAATATGGTTTGAGAAAAAGCGCTGGTATTTTCTTCTTCTTGGGAGTCTGTTTTAGGTTTCAGTTTCCCCTCTTAAAATGATAGTTTACAACCCCTTGTTATAGGTCTTCACCATTATCACTGGTTCCCACCAACCCTTGACATAAGTTTACTTGAGAAGGCTTCCTAGTTTCGCAGTGTTGAGCCAAAGTCCTATTTGAATGTAAATTGTGCATGACATTTAATAGGAAATGCCACAAACATGAATATAATAGATATCCAGCTTTAAGTGTACACGACACTGTCGAAACCAATTGCTTTTCTATGGCAAACTCTGTGGGTTTTTTTTAAAGAATTATTTATCTGTTGCATTGTTTGATTCGAAGGTGAGCGCCAAGCTATATTGCAAGCATCAGGGAAACCTGGCCAAACAATATATTGCAGAAACACTGCAAAACTTTGGAAAAAGTATCAAACATCGCATAATTTCGGAGCAAGTATCTTAGTTGGGCATGGCGTATACCATCGTTATTTCAGACAAATTTAAAGGCCTGTATCATGCCCCAATTGCAATCATCTGATGAAGAAAAGTACCACTTGAGGTTACAGAACAGTATAAAAAAACAACAACAAGAAAACAACTAGTAAAGCAAATGAACTTCTTGCTCACAGATTCAATTACACAATAATTTATTTATTGGGGTTCAAGGTCAATTATTTTTGCACAATGACGGCATGAATGGCCAATCATGACTGCAACAATGAATATAAAGTCAAGTCCAGTTAATTACACAATGAATATATCCGAAATAATGAAACATGTACACACAACTTTTAAATTCAAATCTGAATGTATTGCACGAGATATCTTGTCACGTTTGATTTTAACTGATTGATACTATTTGTACATATACCTACCTTCTTTATGTAGTTCTCTGAGGGCTGCTTTTGCAAGTGATGCTCTCACTTTCAGTCTTTCAGACACAACAGAGGGGGTAATGAGCTTGTAGCTTGGTACTTCTTTCTTGAATTTCTCATATGTTGCTTTGTCAAACAGAATGAGATTGTTCAACTTGTCCCTAACCTTGCCCTTAGACCACTTCTGAAAACACAGATTCATAGTATTGTAATATGTCATTTGTATTTAGGTTACTTGGGTGCAACGTCATTTCCGACATCTATAGGTAGAGCATGATCACAACACATGTACAATGTTATGTTTAGGCTTTAAAAAAATAAAAATCTGTTCCTCAGCCCCCTTATGTGGTCATTTTGGCTACCATGTGCTTTCCTTTTCTTTGCAAAATAAGCTTAAAACAACAGGCACCCACAAGGCCTGAAGCGCTTATCTTGAACAGAATACAATATAAACAGAGTCCAAGGATTAGTCTACATTAAGCAATCCATCTCCATAGGATACACTGTCAATTCTTCAGCCCCTCAGGAGTGACACAAATAATCCGAGCATCATGCCTTTTCTTCAGTTGATCCTAATAAAAAATGTAGAGCTCCCCTATGAAGCCCCTTGATACAACCTATGTGGATTAATCTTAGTTACACACCTCTAGAGGGTACTGAATACAAAATTTCTAATTCTTCAGCTACATGGCAAATTCCAGCTCCCATAGGGACAGGGAGCCCAACTATCTAGCCCGAGCCGTATTGACATTTGCACTTACAGTGCTGAAAGTAACACTAAATAAATCAAAGTTAGTCTAATTTGCATAATTTATGCACGAGAAAAAAACCTGTATTATATGTGATGTATCCCATGGTACTAAACATTTATACAAAAAATTATTCAAATCAGAGCTTTCATTTGGAAGTTCTGCGCAAAAATCTGATTGCACCTAATTTTGTACAAAATGGCTGCCAGCAGCCGTCTTGAATTTCGGACCGGATCCATGGCGGCCAGACGGACGACTGGCCATGGCATAAGCTCAAATTTGACTTACGTCAAAGTTGAGGTAAAAAAAAATTAGCTTTGTTTTTCACTTTGGATAAGGTAGCGGTTGCATACTGGTACAATAGTACTCTCAAATTCCAAATTAAGAATGGAAAATTGATTTTTGCAGCAGGAGTTCATGAAAATCAAAATCAAGACTCAGGCCTGGCCGTTTGAAAAATTATAAATTTAAAGTAATTTGCATATTTTTTATACTTACCAATGGCCCAGACATAGCTGGTGCAAACTCAAAGTTATCAAGGGCCAAACACAAATTTTGAACCCCCCCAATCTCCCAAATTTGCTTGCAAAACCAAAAATGAACCCCCCAATCCCCAAAATTTGCTTGCAAAACCAATGAAAGTGTCAATGACACAGTAGCTCAATTTGTCAAGACAAAGACATGTTCATGTGTAGTATGTGACACAGCAATGACAAAATTCTAGGTAATGACCTGATAACAAAGGTACATATAAAGTATTGTAACGGTCTGTACATAAATACTGACTGTTGCCTGTAACAAATGTGTAGGTAAAGTATTGTAAAGGTGGGTGACAGTCAGATGCTGAACTAGAAAAAAATCTTCGAGTCCCGGAGTGGGTCTGAATGAACCCCAAAATATTTGTTCTCATAGCACAGTGATAACAAAACACACTCATTCCTGTCCCAAGGTGAAAACAAAGGTACCCAAGAAGTTTTGTGAAGATCAGTTCACAAATATGAGCTGTGTAGAAGTTGTGACAAAAAACTGATTGGACCTAATTTTGGTACAAAATGGCCACTGGCAGCCATCTTGAATTTTGGACCACACCCAGAAACACTCGTTCTCGTCCCAAGGTGATAACAAAGGTACCCAAGAAGTTTTGTGAAGAGCGGTTCATAAATACAGCCTCAAGCCTGAGCCGTATTGACATGTGCACTTACAGTGTATAAGTAGCACTGAATAAATCAAAGTTCATCTAATTTGCATAATTTCTGCACGAGAAAAAAACCCGTACTATATGTGATGCATTCCATGTTACTAAACATTCATACAAAAATTTATTCAAATCAGAACTTTCATACAGAAGTTCTGTACAAAAGACTGATTGCACTAATTTTGGTACAAAATGGCTGCTGGTGGCCATCTTGAATTTCGGACCACACCCAAAAACACTCGTTCTCATCCCACGGTGATAACAAAGGTACACAAGAAGTTTCGTAAAGATGGTTTATAAATACGGCCTCTAGCCTGAGGCGTATAGAAGTTGTGTACAAAAAACTCATTAGACCTAATTTCGGTACAAAATGGCCACTGGCAGCCATCTTGAATTTTGGACCGCACCCAGAAACACTCATTCTCGTCCCAAGGTGATAACAAAGGTACCCAAGACGTTTCGTGAAGATCAGTTCATAAATACAGACTCTAGCCCGAGCCGTATTGACATGTGCACTTACAGTGTATAAGTAGCACTGAAAAAATCAATGTTCATCTAATTTGCATAATTTCTGCACGAGAAAAGACCCGTATTATATGTGATGTATCCCATGGTACTAAACATTCACACAAAAAATTATTCAACTCAGCGCTTTCATATGGAAGTTCTGTGCAAAAATCTGATTGCACCAAATTTTGTACAAAATGGCTGCCATCGGCCATCTTGAATTTTGGTTGGACCCAAAAACACTCGTTCTCGTCTCACGGTGATAACAAAGGTACCCAAGGAGTTTCATAAAGATCGGTTCATAAATACGGCCTCTAGCCCAAGCCGTATTGGCATTTGCACTTACAGTGCTGAAAGTAACACCAAAAAACATCAAAGTTAGTCTAATTTGCATAATTTATGCACGAGAAAAAAACCTGTATTATATGTGATGTATCCCATGTTACTAAACATTCATACAAAAAATTATTCAAATCAGAGCTTTCATATGGAAGTTCTGTACAAACAAGAGGTCCCAGGGGGCCTGAGAGCGCTCACCTGACATGGTAGCCTAAATATCAACCCAGAGAATTGATTTCAACAAGTTGCATCTGCTCCTCCTAAGAAAAGCTTGTACCAAATATCCAAAGATTCTGACCCACAAAATTTTATTGAAATTGGCCCATTGGTTTTGAAGGAGATGATTGTTGACGTGAGAATAAGAGTTTTTAATGTTTTTGCATTACCTTCAGTGTTAAAAAGTGCCGAGTCAGCACTTTTTCAGAGTCCCGAAAAAGTACCTTAGAAAAAGACCGTTAGCGATTTTTTTCTACCATTCCTTTCCATTGGTCATAAGCAAGCTGCACAGTAAATAAAAAGTTTCTGAGCCGTGCAGTTTTGGAGCTATAAGCGATTTTAATTTTTTCTATTTTTAGCTCCTGAGGTTCCCACGGGGATATGGGAAAAATTTTTTCAGCATAAATTAGATACTTATGACCCAATAAGTCCTCAAAAAAAATTTGGTTCAAATCGATCTCTTGATTCAAAAAATAGAAATTTAGGGGTGGAGCATCAGCCAATCAGAAGCTGTGGCAGCCATGTTGGATGGCGGGCGGACAAACCAAACACAATTCTGAGAGAGGACCACCCACTGGTTATCCCCAACAAATTTTATTCAAATTGATCCAGCGGTTCTGAAGAAGAAGATTTTAATGTGTTTTGCCAATCAGCAGCCAAGGCAGCCATATTAGATGGGCGACGGAGATTTCGAACACAATTCTTCGAGTGTTCCACCTAATGATCAATCCCACAAAATTTTATTAAAATTGGCCTAGTGGTTTGGGAGGAGATGATTGTTGACGCGAGAATAAGAGTTTTTAATGTTTTTGCATTACCTTCAGTGTTAAAAAGTGCCGAGTCAGCACTTTTTCAGAGTCCCAAGAAAGTACCTTAGAAAAAAACCGTTAGCGATTTTTTTCTACCATTCCTTTCCATTGCTCATAAGCAAGCTGCACAGCAAATAAAAAGTTTCTGAGCCGTGCAGTTTTGGAGATATGAGCAATTTTAATTTTTCTATTTTTAGCTCCTGAGGTTCCCATGGGGCTACGTGAAAATTTTTTTCGGCATAAATTAGATACTTATGACCCAATAAGTCCTGAAAAAAAATTTGGTTCAAATCGATCTCTTGATTCAAAAAATAGAAATTTAGGGGTGGAGCATCAGCCAATCAGAAGCTGTGGCAGCCATGTTGGATGGCGGGCGGACAAACCGAACACAATTCTGAGAGAGGACCACCCACTGGTTATCCCCAGCAAATTTTATTCAAATTGATCCAGCGGTTCTGAAGAAGAAGATTTTAATGTGTTTTTGCCAATCAGCAGCCAAGGCAGCCATATTAGATGGGCGACGGAGATTTCGAACACAATTCTTCGAGTGTTCCACCCAATGATCAATCCCACAAAATTTTATTAAAATTGGCCTAGTGGTTTGGGAGGAGATGATTGTTGACGCCCAACGACGACGACGACGGACGGAAAGTGATCAGTAAAGCTCATCCTGAGCTTTGCTCAGGTGAGCTAAAAACAGATTTCTGCATCGTCGGTACAAAATGGCAGCTGGCAGCCATCTTGAATTACGGAATGCCCCCAAAAACACTCGTTCTCATCCCACGGTCATAACAAAGGTACCCAAGAAGTTTCGTAAAGATGGGTTCATAAATACGGCCTCTAGCCCGAGCTGTATCCAATTGTTGATGGACAGACGGACGACAGGCCATGGCATAAGCTCAAATTAGGCTTCGCCAAAGTTGAACAAAAAATTAAAAGTCCTATCTGGTCCTCCACACTTTTACCCTCCGCACATGCACAGTCGTCAGGAAGTGACCGAAATTAGCGCAAACATCATTCTTTGTAGAAAAGAGTAATACATAATAACTCAGCGGGGAGGTATGAGTGCCGACTCATGGGAGGGCCATACACGTCTTGAGCCATTGGTAAGTATAAAAAAGTATACAAAATTTAGTATACAAATTACTTCAAATTTATCATATTTTTATACTTTAACCCAATGGCCCAGGCTTAGCTGAATCATAAAAAGGCAGAGGGCCCAGGACTTCAGAATTAGTAGATCAACATAGTTCCAAGCCTGTTATCCAAGGTGAAAGGAAATTAAATTTAAAAGGAATTACATGTATGTCTCTCTATACAGTAATGGAGAAGACATATCATAAATAAGGAGCCAAATTCAAGTAATTCCATATTTCTTAGCATGAAGACTGTGCTAATTGGATGTAACAAGTTCCCAATTTTTAAAGCTAGTCCGGACTGAGCCCCAGAAATTAGGATGGCGTATTTGAGAATGAGAGGATATCCGCAACAAACATAAACCATATACAATAAAACACAAGCTGTAACCAGGATATAATCTACAGACAAAACAGCTTCACTCATAGTTACATACTTATCAAGCAGGAGTAGAGGTAAAAAATCACCTCCCAACCCTTTTTGAAGGAATCTTCAAAAAGAAGAGGGGACCGCTCTGGAATCAGTAAAAGTGGTACCAAATAATATAAATATTCGTCGAATAGACACCCAGGTATTAATTATTATTAATAAACTGGTGCTTAATGCCACTTCAGAAGCTAAGGCTATAGTGGCGATCCCGTAATTAATATCGCCCACTTGTAATGTATACCAGAGTCGGCATACGCAGATAGGTAGAAAACCAGTTATATAATATATAACATACACATGTACACATGTCCAATAGAATCACAATGGACGATCTCTTGAGAGAAAACACTTCCAAGGTAAACCACAGGCGACCCATTCAGGTGTACAATAAATTCCAGTAAATAACACTCCCAGACATGTTCTATCCGATATCAATGTTCCTAGAAATGTGTGAATATACGAGAGTGTAAGACAAGATGTATTCGATTGGGTACTGCCATTAATAGAAACCTGGATTTAGAAATGGATCGAGCTATGATTAACAGACTCGTCACAGACCGTTCTGAAATAATTCATTGTTCTAAGGTCCTTAACATACAGTAATGTGTCTGCCTAATAATGCAATTATTATGGACGTGAGCATTTAAATCCCGCATGTAATCATCTGAATACCAGTTAACTGAATGGACAGCCTCCCAGGTACCCAAAGGCTAGCAATTTATTGACGATGAATCATATGCTCGTATATGACATATAGAAGAACAACCACAGAAAACCAACCAACTGGAAAGGGCATGTGCCCATGAGGTGGCCATAGAACACGACCCAGCTGCCAATCGAGAAGTCATGAAATGCATGTATGTACTTAAATACTTACAAGGCTTATGGACAGAAAACTACGTCTTGCCTGGGTATCGCCTCTTAACACACAGGTAGTGGGGAGGGGAGGGGGGATTCGAAATGATATCGAACCCTCCTCAACCGCATTACTTGAATCGTTCTTGTGTTAGTCATCAAATAGTATAGGAACCGCAAGGCTCCCTCACGTCTGACTGACTCCATAATGCCACTAAGGGCGGAGGAGGACGTGAAGAACAAATACTTCCTGTGATAAAGAAAGTCCTCTCGTGGAGGAAGCTTCTGGGGAATGTCCCATAACAGACACCTGAGAAGATTGATCCAAGGTTTCTGTGCCGAAAGAGGTGCTACTAACAGGATTTCGCAACAAGACAGAGCGTCTACTGCATACCCTCGATGAACTGGGCGACACGAACGTCGGTAACTGATTGTTCCGGAGTGTCGCAAACAGATCTATCATGGGACAATCCCACTGGTAGCAAATCTGCCTGAATATTCGCTTGTTGAGAGTCCGGTCCGATGGCAACAGGCAACCTTTCCGAGAGAGCGAGTCTGCTAGTACATTCAGACAACCAGGTATATGACAGACAGAAAGATGAACATGATGATTCATAACGTATAGGAGAATCTTCTCCGTTAATTTGCATAATGGCATTGAATGAGTGTCGCCTTGGTTACTGTCGAATTGTCCGACAAAATTTGAACATGGACGTCCGCTATTATGTGAACCCAATGTTGTAGCTCTAGCCATATTGACATCATCTCTTTGATGTTTATGTGCTTCTCTAGGAACCGAGGGTCCCGAAGACCCTGACACCTCAAATCTGCAGATTTCGGGTCGTGCCCCAACCCGTCACTCGCATCCATCACAATCGTGAAAGCCGGATCCGGCAGTTGCAGCGGAACTCCCGGAGTTAACTATTGAATATCTGCCCAAATCTGAAGCCTTGTTTTACTAGGTCCATTAAAACAATACTGGTTTTGAGCGAATGCGTCTTCACACTCCAGTTCTGAGTAAAGGGGACGCATGCGCAGGCGGCTCATCAGGATAAGATCTGCTGCCGCTCTGCACAGCCCCATCAGTCGCATGAATTCCATCGCTGTTAATGCGAGAGTGTAGACAAAAGCGAGCATAACAACTGACTAATTTCGCTCTGGGTAACGGTGGACGAACCAGATTGTTGTGAGTCTCGAAGCTCATTCCCAAGTGAGTGAATGACTTGGACGGAGCTATATTCAACTTTTTCTCGTTTACGATGAAACCAAGACGTCGAAGCAAAAGAAGCAGACTGAACATCGTTCTGAAGAATAATTCTGTTGTCATATCTCTGTAGAATGTCATCCAAGTAAACCGACTTTACCGCAGACAAATGAGCTCGGAAGTATGACATTACCGAGTTCATTATACGAGTGAATGCCCAGGGAGCCAGGTTCAGACCAAAGCACATTGCAGTGAACTGATACACCTTCCCTTGTACGGTGAACCGCAGGTACTTTCTGAATGCCGGATGTACCAAGACATGAAAGTATGCATCCTTTAGATCTATGCTTGCTGCATAGCCGTTCACTCGAACGCTTACTCCTTCCGACCGAATGGTATCCAGAGAGAATTTTGGAGCCATGATAAGCTTGTTTATCCAGCTCAAGTCTATTACTGGTCTGAACGAGCCATCTGGCTTCGGTACGAGGAACATGTGACTGTAAGAACCCTGAGAATCCTAATTCTTGGCGACCTCTATTGCTTTCTTTAATAATAGAGCCTGTACCTCCGCTAGGAGAGACTCTCTTTGAAAGGATCTGACGGAAGATCTGTCCAACGCTGACATCTTGTTAGTGTAGTGAGGGTGCCGCTTGGAATGATAGCCATAGGCTGTCCGAGACTATACTTCTCACCCACTGATCTTGCATGACTGCTGTCCAGTTTCTTGCGAAGATGATACCCTTCTGCCAACTGGCAAGCAATAGAGGTCTTGAACATTACCTGTATGACCTGCGAGGCTTATGAGAGGAGAAACTATGTCTTCCCCATGAAGAACCTTGTCTCAGGGGCGTCTGACCGATAGTCCCGATCAGACCTACGCCCCTTTCACGAGTCGCTATATTGACGACCTCCAGAGGAATTGTAAGAGGGCTTCTTGTACTCTCGTGAGTTCCTTTTTGACGTTTAGAACTGGATCGTCCTCCTTAATCGTCTGCTGAAGCAGGTTGATGAGATGCCGACATCAATAGCAGATCACTTGACGCATTCTTAATAGCCTGATGATAGACTGACAAAAACTTGTCCAAAATAGTATATCCGGAGACCGGAGCGACCCAGAGAGAGCTTTTCACCTTGTCATCTATAAGTGATGACAACGCAAGGGCAGCATCACGCCTGATTAACTCCAGATTAGCCACTGTAAGGGCTGAGTTATACGTGGTATACAAATTGCCCTGGAAAGAACTCTAAGAGAGGTACAAACGTCCTCAAATTCCTTCCCGTTGAGACGTTGCGCCATAGCTCTGGTAAGGTGATCTGCGTAAGACATTGCTTCCAAATTTGCTCTACTCAATGAAATTGCTGTTGTAATTGTGTCTGAGCGAATAGTGAATGATGCAGGCAAGGATACATCTAAATCCCCGGGCTGCTAATTCAAATGCAGTGGAGCTCTGAACATCTTCTCCAACCGTTTTTAAATGAACGTAGTCCATGAAACGGTATGTTTATGGAAGATGCAGTTAAGAAACTGCCCTTTCCTCGCACTGGATTGGACGTCTACATGGCCGAAGGCCTGCGACACCTACCTAGACTGAACCGGAAAAGAAAGAACTTCTTCCTTTGTCCGGATAAAGTCTGCATCCAACGACGCCAGCGGGTTTTCACTTATCGTCACAGCATTCTGATTCGTCGGAACAAATTCAGGGTAGTATTGATGGATGAAATCCATCGCAACCCTGTGCTGTTCCAAAAGGGAAGGGTAATCCTCTTCCTTATCCCTTTCACCATCCGAGAGAATCAGTTGCGAATCTCTGTCCATTGCATCTGCGTGAACAGGCGACTGACCGCTCCAGCACCGTCCAACAGCTCAGGTTCTGAGTTTGGAGGGAGGTTGCATCTGCACTTGCTGGGATGCTGCGATCAGCTGCGCAATCTGAGACAGCAAGTCCGTCATCGAGGCCTGAGGAGCAGAGGTCTTCTATTTCCTAGCCACTTGCTGCTCCTGGGATGGTGTGTCGGAGATGGATCTCATCTCCGAAAGTCCCGATGATCAAGGCCTCGTCTCCTTACTTACCGGATGGTCCGACTTTACGGGCGAAGGAAGACTGGTCCCTTCTTCGCGCAGCAGGCTGAATAACCGAAGTCGGGTAGCTTGGATGCGGTTGTGTGTGCTTTAATAACGTAGCGGAGGAATCCATGACTGACTGAAGCCGACCCCGGCTGTAGAATAGGCAGAGTATGAGCGGTGGGCAGACGTATGCTCCATCTCCAGTGCAAGTTTCCAACCAGAAAACTTCATTTCGACTTGTGAAACGTAGCGGAGGAAGCCGTGACTGAAGCCGACCCTGGCTGCAGACTAAACAAGAGCTCGTGCAAGTTTCTCATAACATTTGGCCCCAAATGTTCTGTTAGGTTAGAGAGGACCCTCTCCCGCTAGCTATTAGACCTCGCCGAGTACAAGAAACTTGCTGACTTCCTCCCTATTTCCATCGTCACTGGGTGAGCTTATTTATATTAAAGTGCTCGCTCTACCCACATCTACACTTCCTTCAACCGCAACCGACTTACCCGGCACTCACAGACGGAGTACCGCTTCAACGGTGGAGCTAGCTGCTTGCAAGAGATTAAAACCCTTAACAAAAGGCCCTAACTCTTGCAATCATGAACACTGCAGCTAGCTCTATATGCTCAATGGAGCGCGACGACGGTAGCACACTTGGATAGCTGTCAGAACATCATCACCATGTTCATGTTCCTCTGAAATGGAAACTGACGAAATGAATTATAAGGCGGTGAGAGGCCTGGCCTCAGAACTTCACTGCCAACAACGTACTGCGACACCCGTCTCCAACATTAGTCATCACAGTGAACACAAACATGACAAGAGTCCGCAGGAGTGCATCGACTAAAGTCGATATTAGTCCTCCAAACTCCACAACAAAATATATAATTAAGATACATGAATAATAGCAATCAAAATTAAATTAAAAATATTTTTTGGAAAAGATTATTTTTTGAAAAAAACCCTATATTCCCAAAGGGAAGATTAAGAGCTCAAAGGCATCCCGATAGAGCCAAAGTGTGGACAAAATCCAAAATTTTCGAGCTACACTACCGGAATAATAATCCATGTATCCTAGAGTAATTCTACAGTAATAGAATATAAAAAAATACCTATATATGGGGACGTTGTCAATGTAAACAACGTCAATGTAAACAAGACATCAGGCACACAAAAAAGCCCAAAGTCAGAAACCAATTAAAATGCTACCAGATGCAAAGCTAGATCTTCATACAAAGAAGAAACGATACATCGGATAGAAGATGCAAGACTAAACGACCTAACACACCGAGGGTGAGGAAGTAACCATGGGGAAAAACAGAATAATATTCTGTAATACATGTTAAACTCTCAAGAAATTTAATAAAAAATTTCAATGAAAGTGTCAATGACACTGTAGCTCAACTTGACAAACTTGAACTTGGTAAGTTATAAATGAAATGGCAAAATTGAAGATCATTGGTACCAATGTCATTTTTTTTTGCCAGTGGCAACATTTTTTGACAGAAACCGAAGAAAATTGATAGCTCCCATCTAGAGGCCTCCCCAAACAAGCATGCCAGGTTTCAAAGCAATCCGATCATAAATGTGCCCTGTAGGGTGTACAAAAGGGGAATATTGTGGTCTGACTAGACTAAATTCTAAGAACGTTGGCCGTGGCAACATTTTTTGACGGAAATGCCAGAAAATTGATAGCTCCCATCTAGAGGTCACCGTAAATAAGCATACCAGGTTTCAAAGCAAAGGGTGAGCCAAAGGGAAATATTGTGGTCTGACCAAACTAAGTTCTAAGAATGTTGGCTGCGGCAACATTTTTTGATGGAAATTGAAGAAAATCAATAGCTCCCATCTAGAGGTCAACCCAAACAAGCATCCCAGGTTTCAAAGCAATCCGATCATAAATGTACCCTGTAGGGTGTGCCGAAGGGAAAGATTGAGTCTTCTGACTAAACTAAGTTCTAAGAACGTTGGCCGCGGCAACATTTTTTGACAGAAATTAAAGAAAATTGATAGCTCCCATCTAGAGGTCTCCCCAAACAAGCATACCAGGTTTCAAAGCAATCTGATCATAAATGGGCCCTGTAGGGTGTGCCAAAGGGAAATATAGAGGTCTGACTAAACTAAGTTTAACGAACGTTGGCCGTGGCAACATTTTTTGCCGGAAATTGAAGAAAATCGATAGCTCCCATCTAGAGGTCACCCTAAATAAGCATACCAGATTTCAAAGCAATCAAATCATAAATGTGCCCTGTAGGGTGTGCCAAAGGGAAATATTGTGGTTTGACTAAACTAAGTTCTAAGAACGTTGGCCGCGGCAACATTTTTTGACGGAAATTGAAGAAAATCGATAGCTCCCATCTAGAGGTCACCTCAAACAAGCATGCCAGGTTTCAAAGCAATCCGATCATAAATGTACCCTGTAGGGTGTGCCAAAGGGAAATATTGAGTCTTCTGACTAAACTAAGTTCTAAGAACGTTGGCCGCGGCAACATTTTTTGACAGAAATTGAAGAAAATCGATAGCTCCCATCTAGAGGTCTCCCCAAACAAGCATACCAGGTTTCAAAGCAATCTGATCATAAATGGGCCCTGTAGGGTGTGCCAAAGGAAATTGTGGCCATACGTACTAACATAGTAACGTACATACGTATGTACGTACGTACACCGACGGACGCAAAGTGATGGCAATAGCTCAGCTTGACTTTGTCAAGTTGAGCTAATAAAAAATAGCCAAAAAGCTTAAGAGTTTAACAGGAAGGGTTCATGGAAGGATAGGGAAGAAATACTTAACAAACAGTGGAATGATCATTAACAAAAATGATGACGTCAGGCGTATGTCCCAAAATTGGGAAACACAAAATAATTTTCTAATTATTATAAAGTTACAGCCCTGAATGTCTAAAACCACCGTTGAACACTTTCATCATCCAATAACAGCCTTCGATCCACCAATTCTTGCATTGATTTGTGTCGGGCATCCTCAAAAAAGGAGATTTTAAAGCACAGATGTCAGTTCATTGTTGCTGACTTTAGGGCCAAACAAAGAATGATGTTGGCGCTAATTTCGGTCACTTCCTGACGACTGCGCATGCGCGGAGGGTAATAGTATGGAGGACCCGATAGGACTTTTAATTTTTGGTTTTGCTAGCAAATTTTGGGGATTGAGGGGTTCAAAATGTGCACCAGCTAAGTCTGGGCCATTGGGTAATAGTATAAAAATATGCAGGCGTGCTGCTACCGCCCTCCTAAAATTACCAGAAGCGGGCGATAATGGCGGCTCTTAATTCACATCTGGGAGCAATCAATCAAGAAAGCCCTATCACTTTCCAAGTCCAGTGACACCTGGAACAAATAATGCAGGTGTGTGAAAATCACACTCGCAGTTTCCATTTCACATTCTTTACTTTATTTCAGATTTTCCCAATGTTAATTGTAATCGGAAATTCGTTCAATGTATTGCCTTTCGAATAAGGCTAACACTTTATTTGAACACAGACAGAGCAGGCAGTACAATAACTCTCCTAGCTGAAGCAAATGCCACCAGAAAGACCGTCTTAAATGTCAGGAACCTTCTCTCAACATGAGACAAGGGCTCAAAAGGAGCCCAAGTAAGACAATGAAAAACCCAAGAGAGATTCCACTTAGGGCTGCACGATATTTCGATATACCGGTAATACGGTATTGAAATCTTCACCGGTTGAATATCGTTCATTCTATGAAAATATCGGTTCATTGTCTCTAACGATATTCGTTTTTTGCACACCATATAAGCCAAAGTAGTCTTAGTTTTTAAAAAAAAAACAATTCAATCTAACAGTTGATTGGAGAAACAGGAAGGTTTTTTTTTTTTCACTTCTCGTACAAACGAACAGCGAGATATTACCTGACTTTAGCTTCTGACCTTTGAACTATGCCATGTATGGACAAACAGACATGTTTTTTTAAGACTTGTGGGGGATATCAGTTTGTTTGTTTTATCAATAAACTTTATACCTGGTACATGAAATAATCTCAACATATATTATTAGCCAATATTCTCCCAATCGCTTGCTTTACCAGCTTTCATTGTACAGAAAGTCTGATACACAACAAATCCCCATTGTGCACTCAACTGCTGTAAAAACACTGTTGACTGAACTTCATGTAGGTAACTTAGTACTCACTGAGCCACGCTATTGCTGTATTAACTACTCTTTGTAAGTTGCCTGTCTGCGGCTTAATGAGAAACATGGACACAACACAATAATACTTTTGTCCGCTCTAATCTTGTCATATTCGTAGATCATATCAAACTCCACCCCCCCCCCCCCCCCACTTCCTCCCACCCCATGCAGTATTCCAGGGACCATTTTTACTTACATTGGTGACAGTATAAATTTATTACAGCTAACTAGTACATTTACTGCCACTACTGGACAAGCAACCCATTAAAAACCCTTTAAAACACCAAAAACCATTATTTTTACCCATTAATTCTTGTAATGAAAAAAGTAATGGCTGGGTAATGAAACCATTAAAATTGCTCAATTTAATGGCCATTAAATAAAATTAATAAATTAATGTCCATCATACTGTCATAAAGCATTTTTAATGGGCATTAAGCAAACCCATGTTGACAATTATAGATTTCAAAAGAATTAATGGCCATTAAACCAATTTAAATAAAAGAAATCACCCAGAAGGGTTTTTAATGGCCATTAAATTGTAGCTCCAGTGAGGTAGAAAAATTCATGGGCATTAAAATATTGTAGATCTTTCAATGACCATATGAATAACCAATGTTTAAAGGTTTATCATACCGATTTGACAATTTATTGGAATTCTCTTTCATAAAAAGTACCAGTACTGAAATAAATACATTTCCCCATGTACATCATCTACTTACAACCTACAAGTACTAGCATATTTGGTTGTAAATAAATGTTCAGCAATCACAATATTCCTTTGATTTTGTTACAATAATACCCTAACTTATATATTATTGCTTGGAAAGTGCAATGTATACACAGAAATGGAATCAAATGCTAAATTTAAATGTACATGTACTACAAACTTGCCTCTTAGGAATTTTTATATTCATTACACCCCTCAAAATTTGTCTACGCCAATCATTGCTGTAGAAGAAGCTGTTTTCTACAGCAAAATTTCCTTTAAAATTGCCTTAGAAAAATATGTCCGGCAAAGAAACAAAACTTGCAGCTACGGTGCAGTTTACACTCTTAACCCTTAACTGGTAGAGTGCTGGAAGCCCATATTTGGGCTTTAGTCTGAAGTGTCAGTACCAGCACTTAAAGGCTTCATATTTTGTGGATGTCGTTCATACCACCTTTCAAGTGAAATTATTTATTCTGTTACGATTTGCCTTGTTACAATTTATGGGAGAGTGCCTATTGGCACTCTCCCATAAATTGTAACAAGGCAAACATATGTGAACAAATTTTGATGACCAGAAATAATTCAGCACTCTACCAGTTAAGGGCCAAGACAGTTGCTCTAAATTGACATCTGACCACAGCAAGCTCACATCCAGTGGCTTACATGTAGCAGTGATTTTTAGTCAAGTCGCTGCCAAGACTTGACTAGAAAACACTGCTAGGTAATTTGTCTATTGTCATTGGACCAATCTTAATGAAAATTGGTATGGACGATGAACGGCGGGTACTCCTACTAGTAATTTAGATGCAATTAAACAGGTCAAGGGAAGGGAAGCAATAATGCTTATTTACTCTGGTAAGTCTGCCGATTTGAACTAAAAATCTATGAAGTATTGGTTGATATATCATGGCTGCTTTATGGCAGCCGTGATTTGATTTGATTTCAAAACCTAAATACAACAAGAGATCAGAACTGTTTATATAATGGGAACATTTTGCAAGCACAATCTAGGATATTCTACCTCAGAAATTTGCAGAGCATTTCTCTCTGGCAGAATCCACCACCATTAAAAGTAAAGGGTCAATTGTAATCATTTGGTATGTACTAATACTAAACTGATACATTTGACCTTAAAATGATTAAATAAATGATCTCTTATCTAGATCATGTATTCTAATGTTTACCAATGACCACCAGAGAAAAATAATTTCTCACTGCCACACTAAAAATAGGTCAATTATATTAATCTCTTCACTTTGTATTATATCTCTGAGAGTCTGATCTTTTTTCCATGTCAGTTCAATGGGACAATTTTTATGAAACCATGTTCATTAATTAGTTTTAAGTAGGCCAAATCTATTTGTGAGAAAAAAAAGAAACCTGTGGGAACCCCGGGAAGTGAGGAAGTGCTTGTTTACTATGGTCAACAAGTTCTGTATTACTGGTAAAATAGGACCCAGTCACCAATGCTTAGGGTGGAAGTCCTCTAAAATTGGTAATATGGGTATAAACGATTGACTAAACTAGACTTTATCTCCATGTTGCGGTCATGATTAGCCGTTGTGCATAAATATGTGACCTTAAACACCAATCAATAAATAAATATTTAAAAACCCATTGTCCTGTGTCAGGTGAGTGCCTCAGGCCCCTTGGAGCCTCTTGTTTTTGTCCCTGGTATTGTGTTCCATCTGAAATAATGTAAAGGGATCAAGACAAAATCGTTCTATTCTGTTCTTCCTGTGTTAATGGGTAGAGTGCAGGAAGTTCATATTTGAGCCTAAGTGCATGACCCACATTTTAAATGCTTCTTATTTCCTCCATATTACCCTTTTTAAGTGAAATTACTTAGTCTGTATAGATTTTCTTTGTAACAATTCATATTGGAGAGTGCACTGCCTATGAGCAGTTGGGTACTCTCCCATGAATTCTTACAAGGCAAAGGCATATGAACAAATTTTGATGCCCAAATATAATTTAGTACACTCCAGTTAATAAATCCAGGTCCTGGTACCATTTTTAATGAAACAATGTTCTCCAAAACAGCTTTGCCAGAAATGATGGACCTGGTTCTATTATTACACAACCAGTATAAATAAATTAACGTTAATTGCTGCCTTTGATCTTCAAAATGTTTTTTCCTATCTTTTGATCATGAGGTGCCTCAGTTATTGACACCATATACCTAACATACCGTACTGACCCGTGTCGAAGCCCAGGGGGTGCTTGCAGTGGATAAATTGCAAAGTGTGTGTGTGTGTGTGGGGGTGGGGGTGGGGGGTTGGGGGGGGGGGGGGCTTCAGGACGAGTAATGTAATAGTGCTTGCAAGTCGCGTTGGGATGTATAAGACAAGTATCCACTGGGTATGTTACGTTTCTTTGGAAACCGCCCACCAATTTTATAGAATTTGCTTTAAAAATTCTCATAATTATCTTGTACATACGTTTCAGATTTGGGGTTTTAATCCTCAATTTAATGAATAAAACAAACAGAAAACCATGCGGTATTGTTTTCATTTTTGTACAGGTTGCTCTCGAAGCCAGAAATGGACGTAAGTATGTCAATCAACACTGCAAACCACCTCCTTGAAAACAGACAAACATAGACTGTTTAAAAATAGCTGTTTTTTTAAATATGTACATTTATTACGAATAAAACAAAATATATCTTCACACAAAATCAATAAAAAAAATCATAATATGAAGACCAGATAAAAATTTACACAGCGGAATATGAATAACAAAATAGTTGCCTCCCTTGTCAAAATACAAAAAATTTATTTTACACTGAAAGTCATAACTTCACATGTTGCAGAGCATGATGAAATGATAAATGAGCATGTTTTATTGAACCAATAAGTCATAAATTACGTCCCTGGTTATATTGTTATATAATTCTCAAATACCAGAGTTGTAATTATTTTTTATTTTTAATTACCACTTTCTCATTAATTTCTGAACACCCGTTTTCACAGTGAGTTGTGCACGCTCGAAAGTGGCAGTGTTCTTTCACAATGAGTTGTGCACCGCTCGAAAGTGGCAGTGTTCAATCAGTATCTTTCTGATGATATTCAACCATTGTGAAAACTATATGTTGTGGGCATGTTTCAGACAACTATTGTCAACAGCCTGCACACTCATTTGAAACAAGTGACAGCTTCCAAAAACGAGTCGACAAAAAAAAAAAATAAGTCAATTTTGCTTGGGATATATAATTTTTTAATAAAGACTTATTACACTGAACACAGACATAATGTATTACACAAAAAGACGAGTTTAACAACACAAAAACCTCAACTCCCAAAAAATATACATAATACAGTTTGTTGGTTTGTTGGTGGTTAACGTCACATACTTATGCACTATGGCTAATCGTGACACAACATGGAGATGAAGTCAAGTTTAGTCAATCGTTGATCAACATGTTGCCCATTGTAGAGGACTTTCACCCCAAGCATTGGTGACTGGGTCCTATTTTACTAGTAAAGCGGAACTGGTTTACCACAGTAAACAAGTGCTGCTTACTTCCCGGGGTTCCCACGGGGAGCATAATACAGTATTACAGTTCTATTTGGTAAGTACAGTGTTGCAACAAGTCAACTGTTTTTCCATTTGAATTTTGAATCTTGATGCCTGTAAATTTGACGTCTTGTCTCAAACAACTTTCGTCCAATTTGAAACTTGAGGGGTGGGCTTTGACTCGAGTAGGGCACCATGGTTCACAATTCTGAAAAAGCGGGGGGTGGGCTTAATCATAAATATGGGCTTCGACACCAATCAGTACTGTACCTTTTTTTTTTTTAAAAAAAAAAAAAGAAATTTAATTTGCAAATTGGTATTACTGTTTTTTGATAAATTAAAGAAGATATAAATATGGATATCATTGAAACCAGCTTGTTGAGTCAATTCCAATAATATCCATATTTAAATTAGTATGATTTTATTGAGAACATTGATATTTCTGTCTGGGTTAGCCTTATATTGGTTAAATTTTTGGAATTTTGTTTCTACCATGTTAGACAAAGGGTTATGTTTGTGCGCCATGATTTTGGGCTCCACAAAGATTGGTAATTATATATATAGTGAAAATAAATTACATTCTGTGCAATATTTATGCAATGTGAAATTAATAAATATTCACACAATTTGTTTCGTTTATTAAACATTTGAGTTTGTTCTCTAAAATGGACATCATGGTTATAAATGATAGACTAAACTTGACTTTATCTCCATGTTGCGGTCACGATTAGCCACATAATTATGTGACCTTAAACACCAATAAATAAATAAATAATAAGGTCGTAAGACTAAATTGAAAACTCAGAAGTTTTTTGAAGTCGCCCCCAGGCCCCGGCAGGGATCAGCCGGGGCTAAAACACCGAATTGCGACTGCCTATAGTTAGTAGCTGGCCCTGAATGTTTGGCACCAAACAAACTTGGCTAACGACAATCCCAAATTGATGTTAGCTCAGTTGGCATGGTGGAGAACAGTCAGAGCTTGACGATCCACCACAAGGAACAGTACTAGGCCTGAAAATTCTAAATTTTCTGAAGCCCACCCGGTGGGGGGCCGATCACAGGTCTTTGGCACAGAATCATTATCAACTGAGCTCAAAATGGCCCATGACCATTCGTTGTGGTATTCCTGCAAGCCTGCAAATAAGGCAGCCTGTCATGGTCACTGACTGACTCAACTTGAATGATTGACAGACACTGATTCAGTTGTGCCTGTCATATAATGACCAGTGCAATTTCTTATATTAGAACTGGATATAAGCTTGTTCAATTTCTGTATGCTTCAACATAACTAAATTCTTTATATATGATCATTTATTGGAAAGCTCTCTGTAAGAGAGCTTTCCAATAAATAATAAGTCAACTATACAGTTAACACACATGTCCATGATGCTTTGAACTAATAAAATGCTAAAGAATTAATAACCTGTGAAATTTATTAACAGAAAGTGAAAATCTGTATGTAAACCCCAACCCCTCGACAGGTACCAAGTTTGGGATGATTAGCAGAAAATTGTTGGTGCCTGACACAAAAAATATTATTTGCAAGCTGTATTCCTGCTTGATACAGGCAAGATATATAGGCTAAAAAAATTGTGTTTTGTTTCTCAGACAATCCCTCATTGAATTTGAACCCCCTCGAGCTCATTAGACATTTTTATTGCCTTTCACTGTCTTCCAATATTAGTACAAACCCTGCTGGAGACTCAAAATTATTTAGGTTTTTTGACTGATGGATATTTATTTATTTGTGTCTGCAATATGTTGGCCTCTGTATGTGGGGATTTGCCTCATTACAATTTATGGGAGAGTGCCTCTCCCACAATTTATGGGAGAGTAAGGTGGCAAATCCCCACAGATTGAATAATTTTACTTCAAAGATAATGAAGAGCATCAAAAGAATACATAGCCTTTGAAGTACCTACAGTTTGTTTTTAGAGGAAAGTTTTATTTTTAAATCTTATATATAAAGAAGAGATTCTGTGTTTGTGTGTGTGTGTCTGCACGGACGCACCGGGGCACATAGAAGGCTGAAATTTGGCATGGTAATATATTCTGACCTAACTTAGAGGACCGCGGGGGTACGAGGTTGAAGGCCCTGCCCGGAGGTCGGGGCCGAGTGAGTTGGGTACGCGACCCTCATTTTTTTTTTTCACTTTTCTCTCCTTCACTGACCCCGAATGAAGTCGGGTATCCTGCTAGTTTATTATATAATAAACTGATTTAAGAACACAAAATAGTGCTCTTGCATGTCAAATCTGGCACTGGGAAGGAGGGGCAGGGCGTGGAGTTGGGGGACTCAGGCTGGAATTATATAATCAGCTCCCTCGTTGTCAGAAATAAAAAAATAAAAATAAAGTCCTCCCTCCCTCATTGAATCTAAAAAAAAATTGTCTGAGAAACAGATCATTTATCTTTTCTGGCCACATATATATATAATATACATGTCTTTGCCTTGTTACAATTTGTGGGAGAGTATAGTATATATAGGTTTGATGGGCATTAAAAACCTAGGGATGAACAGTGCCTCTACCCCTTTAATGGGCATTAAAGAAACGACTGACTGGATTTTGTAATGGCCATTAAAATGGCTAAATGGTATAAGTTTTAATGCCCATTACTTTTTGGCATGCACAAAATGTAACCATTAATTTTGGTTCCTTTTGTGGTGTTTTCTGTGATATTTCAAAGGCATTTGATAGAGTATGGCACCGAGGCCTCATATTTAAATTAAAACAGTATGGCATCTCCGGTCCTTTGCTCCACTGGTTTTACAGCTACTTAACAGATAGAAAACAGAGAGTGAAAATAAACAGTTGTAACTCCAGCTATAGGGAAATCAAGGCCGGGGGCCCACAGGGTTCAGTTCTTGGGCCTTTTCTGTTTCTTATTTGTATCAATGACATCGTCGACAAAATTGATTCAATTACTCGTCTCTTTGCTGACGATACTTGTCTGACTGAATCGTCCGACGACCTTGGCAATATCCAAGCAAAGATGAATTTGGAACTCAAGAAGGTAAACGAATGGCCTAACACATGGCTGGTCTCATTTAATGCTAAAAAGACAAAAGCAGTCCTTTTCACACTCAGCAACAATATGTCGCAGTTAAACATTTTGTTTAATAGTGAAATAATAGATTTTTCTAATTCTCATAAGCATTTAGGTTTAACCTTGCAATCAAACTTGACTTGGGCAGATCACATTGATGAAATTTGTAAAAAGGCATGTTCGAGATTATCTCAGTTAAGAAAATTGAAGTATATTTTTAATAGGAAAATTCTTGAAAAAATATATCACGCATTCATACTACCGATCTTAGAATATGGTAGTTCGGTGTGGAGTGGTGCTCCCTAGTATCAACTAAAGCGTTTGGAAGATGTTCACTGCGACTCAGCCCGAATAATTAGCGGGTTGACACGATCTGTTCCACGAGATCGACTTCTGTTGGAAGTTGGTTGGAACAACTTGGAAAGCAGGCGCTATGTCCAGAAACTGTGTAACTTTTACAAAATTGTCACTGGCACTGCTCCGAGTTTTCTCCATGACCTGATACCTTGATGTTCCTGATGTATCCCAATATAATCTACGAAATTCATCTAATTTTGTTCCCTATTCCTGTCGAACAGAGCTGTTCAAACATTCATTTTTCCCTTCGTGCATCCAAATTTGGAATACCCTACCGGAGACGGTACAGAATAGTACGGCGCTTGCAGAATTCAAGAAATCCATTTTACCACCTTTGTATAAGCCTCTGTCATACTTCTCAACCGGAACAAGAAAATACAACATCATCCACGCAAAACTACGAACTGGTTGTAGTGACCTCAATTGTGACAAATTCAATAATTACATATCCGATACTCCATTTTGTTCATGTAACGAAGGTGTTGAGGACGCAGAACACTATTTCTTCGTGTGTACCTTGAATTTTGATATTCGCAATACCCTCATCGGTGATTTGTTAAAATTCACAGCCCACTGGAATTCAACTGATTTAGTATTATATGGAAGCCCGTTATTACCCGAAAGTAGTAATATATCTATTTTTTTATCCGTTCAAAAATTCATTCGTGACTCACACAGATTCGATCTACAGCCTCACAATTAGGTATGTTCTCTACACAATTGTGTCCTCTAGGATATAATAGAAATAATCTGACTTCCGCCGTGGGTATGCTATCGCGGCGGGACCTGAAACTCTCACTGTGAGAATGTACCCACGGCGAAAGTTAGATTATCAAGGGTTTGACCAAGAGATAAATTTTGAAATAGTTGTGTGAACATCCCCAGAAGTGAAAACCTATGCTTAGTGGCAGTAATCAAGATGTTAATTTAGACTCACATTACGGCCAAGATACTATAGAATGCAAATGGGTGGGTGGCGGGCATCATCACTGGATCTAATGTTGTATTTCATGGGTTTTTTTTCTTCTTTATATTCTTTTTATTTTTTTGATATCTTCTCTCTTTCTCTCTCTCTCTGTTTAATTTGTGTTTGTCTATAATGTTTATAATATTTAGATTTTGTTAGATTCTGTTATTTATGGAATACGTTCTGCCATATTGTAAATTATTAGTCTTTGTACAGGAATGGAGGGGCTTCTAAGTGCTAAGCACTTGTCCTCCAATCCTGATTTGCATTGTCAAATGGCAAATAAAAATATGTTTAATCTAATCTAACTTTTTTCGCAGAAATGAATGCTAATCAATAGCTCTTATCTGAACGTCTTGCCTAAAAAGCACACCAAGTTAAAAAACAATCCTATAATAAATGTGGCTCGTAGGCCATGTCAAAGAATGTTGATGCACAAATGCAATTAATTCAAAGATTGTTGCTAACAGCAACAGTTTTTGATGGAAATGAAAAGAAAATCAATAGCTCCTATCTTTGTCACCCTGCATAAGCATACAAAGTTTTAAAACAACCTGATAATGAATGTGCCCTCTGAGGCATGCCAAAGGAAGATGTTAATGCACAAATGCACTAAGTAGAAGGTCATTGCTTGTGGCAATGGTTGTTTTTTTTTTTTGGGGGGGGTGGGGGGTGGGTTATGGAAATTCATAAATATACCCTGCAGAGAGTGCAAAAGGGATAAGTTGATGCACAAATCCATAAGTTCAAAGGCTGGTGATAACGACAATAATTTTTTATGGAAATGAATAAAGCAATAACTCACATCTAGAGGTCACCCTGAACACACATACCACGTTTCAAAGTGATCCGATCATAAATGTGCCCTGAAGGGTGTGTTAAATGAGCTCATTCCAAAGAGGGGTCATAACCTATGTTTTTGAGATAAAAAATGAAAATATAATGAAGATTGGCAATTTTGGTGAATAGCGCTGGCCAATTTTGGCCGTTATGTTGTATAAAGGGTTAAAAGCTCAAGATTGGTGATGTTATCGGCAGAAGTGTTCATAACACAAGACATGGATCGAAAGGTTGAAGCGGTATCGTCCATCTGCTCGTCAAGAGAAATACTGGCTGCTGAGGCTGCAGAAAAATGGTCTGCATATGAAAGTATTTGAATTATTTCTCTAGAGACCCAAAAGTGACTCGCAAACATTTGATGGAACACTGATAGATCTGGGCATGACAAGCGTCAAAGAAGCAACATCGTCATCTGGAACCAACAGATTTTCAGAAATGAAATCCCCAGAGCAATGATACTTCCTATACTGTCTGAGGAAGAGAAGCATCAATTCTATTGAAGAATGAAGACTTTGAAGCCTTAGATGGAAGCTGCGAATCAATAGTTACAAAGATATCATCTACTAATTGAGACTGAATGGGTTTCCCCGAGAGAGGAAGGTTGATTTTGCTAGCAAATTGAAAGTCTTGGCAAAATGCTCATCGACAGAATGCAGGCCGACATCAGTGTGTTCCTCTGGCGGAGACCTGAATGAAACAGAACGACATTGTGGCATAGCTAAATCTCTGCTGAACGGATCAGAAGGAGAGATTTGATGCAAAACATGCCCATGAGTGCCGTAAGCAAATGGTTGATGACGCGGTGCGTTGATGGGCAAGGATAGGATGTCGCAACACCAGGTCTGCAAAAAGGTCCAACCGACTCACTGATATGAAGCGGACAAAACCACAGAATTGTCTTAAGTAGCAGACCTGTACTGTGGGTATCGGAATTGAGACCAGTCTCAACATTGGCAGTGTGAGTACAAAAGTAAGAGCCAAGGTACAGGGTGGGAACAACTTGGCTGCAAACTTGTACATCATGTAGGCTCGACGTGTTGATACAGGATATATTGCGTCAATTAATCAATGATTCTATCAAATTGAAAGCCTTGGCAAAATGCTTGTCGACAGAATGCAGGCTGACATCAGCGTGTTCCTCTGGCGGAGACCTGAATGAAACGGAATGACATTGTGGCATGGCTTAATCTCTGCCGAGCGGATCGGAATGAGAGATTTGCTGCAAAACATGCTCATGAGTGCCGTAAGCAAATGGTTGAAGTGGTGGTGCGTTGATGGGCGCGGATAGTGTCACAACACCAGGACTGCTAAAAGGTCCAATCAACTGTGACTGATATGAAGCAGACAAAACTGCAGAATTGTCTTAAGTAGCAGACCCGTACTGTGGGTATCGGAATTGAGTCTGTACCCGACTAGTCATGACATCGGCGGTGTGAGTACGAATGTAAGAGCCAAGGTACAGGGTGGGAACAACTTGGCTGCAAATTTGTACCTAGGCTCGACGTGATGATACAGGATGCATTGCGTCGACTGGTTGCATCAACAGTGGTCAATGAGCCTACATTTGATTGAGGTTCATGATAGCTTTGACCTAAGGAACCAGACCTATCTGAAGAGCGATCACCATAAAACAGAACCTCAGTGTGTGGGCTTGAAAGGGTAGACAAGCCTTTAGTTACACACCTACCAGGTGCAAAGCCCACATGATCTCCAAGACACAGGACGAAGTATATTTGTCAGGAACCAATGTAAAGTCAGACCTGATCGAATTGGCGCCCTCAGACGCTAATTCTGTCCTATTGCATCAACAGTGGTCAATGAGCCTACATTTGATTGAGGTTCATGATAGCTCTGGCCTAAGGAACCAGACCTACCTGAAGAGCTATCACCGTAAAACAGAACCTCAGTGTGTGGGCTTGAAAGGGTAGACAAGCCTTTAGTTACACACCTACTAGGTGCAAAGCCCACACTGATCTCCAAGACACAGGACGAAGTATATTTGTCAGGAACCAACGTAAAGTCAGACCTGATTGAATTGACGCCCTCAGACGCTAATTCTGTCCTATTTAGTGTTGCCAAGTTAGCCTTAATGGCCAACTCGGGACAAGAATCTGAATCTTTAGGCAATGCATAGGCTACCGTTTCATCGATTAACCCTGTAACACTTGTCTCGGAGAAAGCCCCAACTCCAGAAGATCACAAGTCTGAAGAATCTGGATGAAGCATCAAACCTGTAACTGAAGTCAGGGTTTCTGCTAGACCGGCAGCGGGTCCGTCGACTGGACCCATTCCCCCCGCCGATCATACTCTGATCAGTCAGAAAAGCTGGTGGTTAAAATGTCGAGTACAATGCTGTATCGTAACGACACTCGGGATCCTTTGTTTCCACGTAATATAGACATAATTATGTTGTATACTATGCCTACTATTCTGGCAACAACCTGATACCTTATAACCCCCAGACGAGAGGGGGAAACAAAGTTCAAATCCTAAACGTCGCCTATAAAATTTCGGACTCAAACTGTTGTGTTTGGTCCGAAATCACTGGCTTTTATTTTGAGTGATAAATGATGTACAGGTTTTGGAAGCTGTCACTTGTTTCAAATGAGTGTGCAGGCTGCTGTCAGTAGTTGTCTGAAACACGTCCCACAACATATAGTTTTCACAGTTTTCACAGTGGTTGAATATCATCAGAAAGATACTGATTGAACACTGCCACTTTTGAGCGGTGCACAACACATTGTGAAAGAACCCTGCCACTTTCGAGCATGCACAACTCATTGTGAAAAACGGGTGTTCAGAAATTAATGAGAAAGTGGTAATTAAAAACAAAAAATAATTACAACTCTGGTATTTGAGAATTATATAACAATATAACCAGGGATATGATTTATGACTTATTGGTTAAAAAAAACATGCTCATTTATCATTTCATCATGCCCTGCAACATGTGAAGTTATGACTTTCAGTGTAAAATCAATTTTTCGAATGTTGCCAAGGGAGGCAACTATTTTGTTATTCATATTTCGCTGTGTAAATTTTATCTGGTCTTCATATTATGATTTTTTTTATTGAGTTTGTTGAAGCTGTATTTTGTTTTGTTCGTAAAAAATGTACATATTTTAAAAAAACAGCTATTTTTAAACAGACTATGTTTAGTTTGTTTTCAAGGGGGTGGTTTGCAGTGTTGATTGACATACTTACGTCCATTTCTGGCTTCGACTTTTGAGAGTAACCTGTACAAAAAAAATGAAAACAACATCGCATGGTTTTCTGTTTGTTTTATTCATGAAATTGAGGATTAAAACCCAAAATCTGAAAATGAAACGTATGTACAAGATAATTATGAGAATTTTTAAAGCAAATTCTATAAAATTGGTAGGCGGTTTCCAAAGAAACGTAACATACCCAGTGGATACTTACTTGTCTTATATCGCCAATTTCAGATGCATCCCAATGCGACTTGCAAGTACTATTACTCGTCCCGAAGCCCAAACCCCCCCCCCCCCCCCCCCCCCCCCCCACACACACTTTGCAATTTATCCACTGAAAGCACCCCCTGGGCTTCTATACGAATCAGTACGGTAATTGCACATGCATGACGTCACACGTCCGTTAGGATTTGTGGATTTTGTGTTGTTTTGGGTTTGTATTTTTATGAAACCTCCGACCAGATGTAGTATTGTGTGTCCCGTGGGAATTTAGAGAATTGTAGGAGGAAAAAATACATATTTTCCACATCAATTATTCAGCATTTTAGCCAGAATGCCCCCAGAGAGCACCTAAAAATTAATTTTCCGGAGGGGGGGGGGTTTGAGCTTCGGGACGAGTAATAGTACTTGCAAGTCGCGTTGGGAAATGCAACCAGTATGGTCATCATATACATGCTTCTTGCGATTGCATTTAACACAGTGAACTGTTCGCAGCATTCTGGAAGCAAAAACCCCAAAAGAAAAAAGCATATAAGTTGTCATAAACCATGAAATAATTGAACAGGCTACATGAAAATTACCATTGAATGTAACCTACATATACACTGAAATGTAATATAGCTGGGAAACACAAACTCACCACTATGGGACCAAAATTTTGCATAGGTTGAACAAAGAGTGGCAAACTAACATAGATGCATATAAATTACATGAAATCTATGGATCCCAGACTAAAATTAAGCGGACACCCCACCAAAACTTGAATTCATGTGGGGGTGGGAGGGGGGGGGGGGGGGGAGGGCAAAATTTGGAGAAGAGGCCAAACTGGCCTAAAAGCTCCTAAAAAAGGGAAAAATTTAAGCCTTCATTAAGGCCCAAGCCAATCATTCCCACACAGTGCTGCGGAGGAAAAACAGACTGAGACCCAAGCCTATGACCATAGAATTACAAGCGGACACCCCACCAAGACTTGAATTCATGTGGGGAGGGGGGGCAAAATTTGGAGAAGAGGCCAAAAGGACCTAAAAGCTCCTAAAAAAGGGAAAAATTTAAGCCTTCACTAAGGCCCAAGCCAATCATTCCCACACAGTGCTGCGGAGGAAAAACAGACTGAGACCCAAGCCTATGACCGTAGAATTACATCAAAGTGAAGGAATAAAGAGGTGTAGATAATTTTCAAAAGCACTTTCCTCAGGAAAACTTCACAGAATCCTTTTCCTAGCATCATATTAGTGAAAAATCCACCAAAACACCTCCAGGAATCCTTCCACAACTGCCATAACTTGAAATTTTTCAGAGCTGAGAAATTTTCACATCCTTCTGCAGGAAGTGAAAAAGCGGAAATTAATTCTTTGTGTATGTTTTGGCGGGTATATGGACAATAGGTAACTGTTCAAGTAGTATCATATTCACAAGGTTTTGTGAACCTACCCAAATCAGCCCCTGGTGAACCCAGTTTGGTTTTCTTTGTCTTTTTGACAGTTTTACAGTCTCCTAAGGGGTTTTACTCAGGGACTTCTACTTCTGCACTCTTTTTCACCTGAGCAGAAAGAGGAAGATTAAGCAATTTGTATCACTTTGGTAAGTGGAGAAAAAACAGAAACAAGGGGAAAGGGAAGCCTGCACAATAATAATCCATCCAGACAGTAATAATGACTGATTACGTGAACATTAATTACTAACACAAACATACCACTGACCATATCTCTGAACACTTACAATACAATAGGTCATAAGAAGAACCAAACAATGGAGAGGAAAATGCAGGGTATTAGCTGTATTAATTAATATTCATGAACAATGGAAAATAAACACTACAGTGACGAACTGTGGGATTTCTTTTTCGAAGAAAAAGTCATGATACTTAATTGTTTGACCTCATGTCTGAGCTGTCTGTGTATTCTGATTTGAAATTAAAATAAAAGACCACCTGGCCACACGTCCCCCGAAAAAAAGTGTGCAATTCAAGACTTGAAAAAAAGTAAAAAAAAGGAACATAAGTCTGAAAAAAAGTTTTGTACCAAACCCCGATTTGAACTTGACCTTAATTTTATGTTGATATACCAATATCCCAATTTTCATTTGATTTTACCAACTACAACTGAAGTTACAATCAGGAAACCAAAAAAAATGAATTTTTGAAGTTGAAAGAGGCATAACTCTGGCAACTAGAGCGCACCGTCACAGGGCTGAAGCTGTGACGATTCGTGCAATGCCAATGTTTTAAAACTTGTTGGTGACAAAAAAACTTGGTGACAAAAAAAACTTGTTGGTGACACAAGTCCATAAATGTGACAGAAATTATCCGAATGACATGCACTATTGAAAGGGTGTAGACATCAGATAAATATTGATCATCTTCAATATTCAACACAGGGTTTCCGGTAGGGGAAAATTTGTGGGTCCGGTAGTTTAAAGAAAGTGAAGCGTCTGCCGCACGTGCCTTCGTATAGAGGGGGTCTCGGGGTGTTCTCCCCCAGGAAAATTTTGATTTTTAGGTGCTCTCTGGTGGCCTCTAGGGGCATTATGGTCGCTAAAATGCTGAATAATTGAAGTGGAAAATATGTATTTTTTCCTCCTACAATTCTCTAAATTCCCACAGGACACACAATACTACATCTGGTCGGAGGTTTCATAAAAATACAAACCTAAAACAACACAAAATCCACGAATCCTGACGGTGACTGAGCTTTGTTTACAACCGCTCGCTGTAATATTCGAAAAGAACCATAATGCGGATGTGTGACGTCATGCACGTGCAATTACATCATTTATCGCTCGAAATAAAAGCCAGCAATTTTGGACCAAACACAACAATTTGAGCCCGAAATTTTATAGGCGACGTTTAGGATTTGAACTTTGTTTCTCCCTCTCGTCTGGGGGTTATAAAGTATCAGGTTGTCGCCAGTAATAGTAGGCATAGTATACAACATAATTATGCCTATATTACGTGGAAACAAAGGATCCTGAGTGTCGTTACTATACAGCACTGTACTCGACATTATAACTACCAGCTTTTCTGACTGATCATAGTTATGATCGGCGGGGGAATGGGTCCGGTCGACAGACCCGCAGCCGGTCTAGCGGAAACCCTGGTTAACAGAGCCTGAGACATTGCAGCATACAGCCCCAGTTAAAATTGAGAGGGAGGATTTTTTTTCTCAGCATTATATTTTGTCAAATAGCCGGGAGCAGGTGCCTGTGCATGTAATTTCGCCCCTCGACTGTTAAGAATTATGCACAGAACACGCCAACAAAATTTCAAAACATTCCAATAAATATTGGTATGCAAATCAGTGATGTGACCAGGGTTTCATTACTGTACAATGTCACTCATTTTGTCCATGTGAGGATTCCTTTACCTATAAAGCCCTGTCCATGAATTTGTATCAGAAGTCAGAGTGATAGGCTGTTTATATTAAATTAATATATCCAGCAAAATACAAGAAAATACGCAGGACGCTTCACCCCACAGCAGTTTTGTTTTAATTTTATCTGTCATGTGTCACGTCATTTCACCCACGTCTGTTGAGAACTCTCCCTTGATGTGCAGAGCTCTGTTTTGGAGAGCTGATTCCAGGTTTCCTTTCCTGCTTTATAAAACGTTTTCACACCCCCATTTTTTGGAAACGTTCTGTTTTCGAAATAACAGCATATCAAAATATTTCTTTATTGCCAATTCTTCCAATATATTTACCAGTATGTATTATTCTTTGGATTTTTTTACCAAATGTCTTGACAGTACCCAAGGTACACTGTTTGATATTTGTGGGACATCACAGGTCACTGTATCGGCAAAGCTCACCTAACGTCGGGTCAACTTAAGAATAGGCCCGACCCCAGTCGCTCTCCTTTGATGAATTAAGGTGGACCAAAAATGGCCCTTCTGGACCCATTTTAGGCAGACCATTATGGCCCTCCTGCAATTCTGATAATGACAAGCCTGATACACCTACAAACCAGACTTCTTTTCATTTGGCCAACTATCACTGAAGTTATCATCAGGGAAACCCATGTTTTTTTGCATCAATTATGTTAATGGGACATAACTGTCGGAAAAATTGTCAGACCGCACCCCATTTCGAACCTGACCTGTATTTTATGTCGTTACACCTACATATCAAATTTCATTTCATTTGGCCAACTAAAGTTATCATTGGGAAACCAAAGGGGGACGCACGCATGAACACCGGCTATTTTAATAGTCCCCCGAAAAAAATTTTTCGGGGGCAATAAAATGACGAAAAAATAATGCTGTGCAAGTTTGTACAAAAAATGCTTTATTGATGATATTGGTTTCAGCTGAACGTAAAGTAGCGAGTACAGTAAATTTTATTCAATTGTTAATCGCCCAAAATACAACTGTGTCGTCAAATGTTTACGAACTCCACTGTCTAGAACATCGCCCGAGTTTTTCACCCCAAAATTGGATAGTCTATCTTACTAATGATTTAGATACTCCCTTAATTTGGGGATCATTTTTTAGGGAAAAAGTATGACTTATATACCGGCTGGATAAACTTGACTTTATACATGTATAGCAGTCATGAAATAGCCATAATGCAGAAAGTAACATGTGTTCAACAATCCAAATTTGCATTTTTTATGCGAATCTACTAACATTCGCATACTTGGAGAGTTGGGCAAATCTTTACGGGAAACGATTTGCGGCAAAATTTTGCCCCTGTATGTCAAAGTCCTGAAAAACCAGTACCTATGTAAAGTTTACTACGTTAAAATGGAACCATACATACCTTCTTTTTTGCTTTGCCACCACCTGTTGGCTTTGGCTTTTGTGAGGGTTTTGACTGCTTCGAGTCCTGCTTTTTTGCTCCCTAAAACAGATATAAACTACCATCTTCAGTATCAGTGAGGTGAAAAAACTTTCAAATTATGAGACAGAATGCACAGCCCTAAAACTTAACATTTTTTTTGTTTCCAAATACATATTTCACCTGAAGATAAAGTAAAAATGACTGTTTATCATGAAAATTTAACTCAGACATAAATATCACGGGTTAAAAAGTATAAGTATTGCTTTGTCAGTGATTAAATATTAATGAGGTAACAAGCTTGTTACCAAATAAACGAACTGTGGTAACAAAAGACAAAATATACTGGTTGGGTACTGTAACTTGTACTGGGAATATGGAAAAAGAAGACTAAATGCACCAGTCAGGTACTGTAACTGGTATTGAGAATGGGATATACATCTTGATGATTAGGCGTCGAGGAATGACTAAACAATGAATCGTTTCAACATTAATCAAGACTACCAGTGAGATGGAAACAACAGACAGAAAGTTGGTTTCAGAATTGTAGTTGAAATTCACAAACTTGGCCCCACGGGGCATTACAGAGTGTTTGTGGTCGCTCATGATTTAAGATGCAACATAACCCCCGCTGCCATTACTTCAAGACAAAAAGGGGCATAACTAGCAAAAAAAAGTGTGATCAAAACTATAATTGCAGTGCACAGGTTCCCATGGTAGTGAACATCCATACCAAGTTTTAAAGGAATCAACCCGTAAACATCCGAGAAAATCTCAGGACAAAATTCATGCATTTTATGACAAAAAGGGGCATAACTCTGGCAAAAAAGGTCTGATCGAAACTATAATCACAGGTGAACAGGTTCCCATGGTAATGTAATTAACATCCATACCAAGTTTCAAAGGAATCAACCTGTGAACATCTGAGAAAATCTTCAGACAAAATTTACGCATTCTAAGACAAAAAGAGGCATAACTCTGGCCAAAAAGTCTGATCGAAACTATAATTGCAGATGCATAGGTTCCTATGGTAGTGAACATCCATACCAAGTTTCAAAGGAATCGACCCATGAACTTTCTGATAAAATCTCCGGACAAAATTTGTACATTCTAAGATGAGAAGGGGCAGAACTCGGGCAAAAAAGGTCCGATCAAAACTATATTCGCAGGGGAACTCATAAATATCTGAGAAAATCTCTGGACAAAATTCTAGGCCATTCAGGCATTCTATGACTAAACGGGGCATAACTCGGTCAAAAAACGTCTGATCAAAACAAAAATCGCAGGCGCACAGGATCCCATGGTAGTAAATATCGAGTAAATATCTAAATCAAATTTCAAGGGAATCGACCCATAAACATCTGAGAAAATTCGTACCAGGACTGATACTAAAATATTATTTCATGGCCAAGCATGCTTCATGTACCCAAGAACAAACCAAGGAATTCAAAATGCAGTTACTGGGCTCGAGCTGAAATGGTTAAGGGATTTTCTTGATCGATTAATCACGTGGATTAATCTTGGTTAACCGATTAATCACTTGTCCAAATAGATATCTGAATAATTGCCACACCACTGATGATTTACAGCATGAACCCTTTACCCAACGAAACAAACAAAACTGACTAAGCCTATATACAACAAGAGGCCCCAAGGGGCCTGAGGGCGCTCACCTGACATGGTAGCCTAAATATCAACCCAAAGAATTGATTTCAACAAGTAGCATCTGCTCCTCCTAAAAAAAGGCTTATACCAAGTATCCAAAGATTCTGACCAGTGGATCTAAAAAACAAAAGAAGATTTTTAAAGAATATTCCTCATTTTGAACTAAGTTATTTATTTATTTATTTGTTGTTTATGGTCACATACTTCTGGCTAATCATGACCACAACATGGAGATAAAGTCAAGGTCAGTCAATCGTTTATACCCCATGTTACCTATTTTAGAGGACTCGCACCCCAAGCATTAGTGACTGGGTCCTATTTTACCAGTGAAACAGAGCTTGTTTACCACAGTAAACAAGCACTGCTTCAGTTCCCAGGGTTCCCACGGGGGAAAACTAAGTTATAATTCGGGCTCCCACAGGGAGCCCATATATGAACCCAGGGACTTGGCTTTAACAAGCTTGAATCTCACCCCCCTAAGGATGCTGCACACCAAATATCAAAACATTCTGACTGCTGGATCTGAAGAAGAAGATTTTTAAAGAAAATTCCTCATTTTGAACTAAGTTACAATTCAAGCTCCCACAGCGAGTCCAAATATGGACCTAGGGACATGGCTTGAACAAACTTGAATCTCACCCCCTAAGGATGCTGCATATCAAATATCAAAACATTCCAACTGCTGGATCTGAAGAAGATTTTTAAAGAAAATTCCTCAATTTGAACTAAGTTATAATTCTGGCTACCACAGTGAGCTCAAATATGAACCCAGGGACTTGGCTTGAACAAACTTGAATCTCACCCCCTAAGCATGGTGCATACCCAATATCAAAAGATTCTGCCTGCTGGATCTTGAGAAGAAGATTTTCAAAGAAATTTGCCTGAAATGCATTAAGTTCGAATTCGAGCTTCTATAGTGAGCCCAACTACGAATCTAGGGAGCCGATTTGAACAAACTTGAATCAGATCCACACCACAATGTTGCATACCGACCCACTGTTTAGAAACCAACGCATTTTAAAATTCACAGACCTGTATAAGTTTCACGTTCAGCTGTTTATGCATGATTGGCAAAATAAAATGTTGCCTGAAAGTTTTGAGAATACCTTTAAAATATACCAAAATCCCTCCGGTATGGACACCAGACAGTCAGGTAAATTACGCCTAGAGGACTCAGTTTTCTGCTAATCTTCCCATACACACTTTCCCTAGGACGTGGAACAATATTGAACCATTCTTCTAAATTATTCAAGACCAATATTCAGAAAAACTTTAACTGAATTATTTCTAAGCTCATACCCACTACATATCAACTGTAACAATCCAGTATGCCCCGACTGTCGACCGTAGCTCTGTCTATCTCATCGCTACTTTTTTATTGAACTCAATCTTCCTGACATCCCAGAAACATAGAATAGATTTTTCACATTATGGAAAGAACCAGCCTAACATATCCTTTATAGTAGGAACATAAACTGACCTCCTACTGGAGAACACGCTGTTGCCAGCAGGGCTTGCCTTGAGTCGGGGCTGATCAGCCCAGGCCCCGAGATCAGCCCCGAGGAGCACTTGCTGGGGGCTTTTTTTCAAGCCCCGACATTTTCCACAAAAAGCACTAACAATAAAGGACAAAATGGAAAATCAGCCCCGAAAAGGCCCCGACCTCAATATGTGGGGCACTTTTTTTAGGCCCCGACCATTTTACTCAAGGCGAGCCCTGTGCCAGGATTGCCTCGATTCTCATGTCTGCTTCTCATTGATTTTTTTCATTTTTTCTTTTCTTTTCTTAGTATTTTTTTGTTTTGTTTTTTTCTCACCTTTTCTTGTTCATTTTTTTTTAAACGGGAATGGCGGGAAGACAGCCACTAGTGGCTACATCATCTCCCTGTGGTGCAATCATGTAGTTGTGAATAATGTTACCTCTATGTATATTTTTGGATTTGATTGTATACATGTGGCACTACTGAATAAAACCATTCATTCATTCATACCAAATATCAAAAGATTCTGCCTGCTGAATCTGGAGTTCTAAGAAGATTTTTTAAGAAATTTGCCTGAAATGCACCAAGTTCGATTTCGGGCTTCTATAGTGAGCCCAAATATGAATCCAGGGGGCCGATTTGAACAAACTTGACTCAGATCCACCCCACAATGTTGTAAGGCTTCCACGTGTAGACAAAATTGTAAACGTTTAAACGACTGTCTGTAAATGAAACGGAAACGTTTACACGCACTAACAATGCAAGTAGTCAATATTTGATAGAAGTGTGTAATAATACACAGTAAGTTCATCATATCTTTGTGTACAGGGCATACAATTTATGTTATTGAGACAGCCGATTTACAGTTCGTCCAAAAACGACGTAGACGAATGATCACAGCATGCAGATGCCGAAGGCTAAGTCGCTCGGTCTATGGAGGGGGGGGGGGGGGGGGGGGGGGGGGGGGGGGGGGGTCTGGGGGATTCTCCCCCAGGTAAATTTTGAAATTTATGGGGGTCTCTGAGTTCATTCTGGTGGGTTCGGGGTGAAATTCCTTGTGTTTTTTCAAACAGTAATGTTGGAGTGAGTTGCCAGGGTACAAAATAGTGACAATACCGGACTTGAGAGTGGAATGCAAAAATAAACAAAGTCTACAAACCATGCAGGGGAATCCAAATTTTCACACACCGCTAGTGCCAGTCTGTCTGTCAAACTCCATAAATCGATCCTAAGATCATCCCATGTGTGAATAATAAATTAATAATCCATGTCAGGTGAACGAAATTGTTTGTTTGTTGGTGGTTAACGTCACATATTTATGCACTATGGCTAATCGTGACACAACATGGAGATGAAGTCAAGTTTAGTCAATCGTTGATCTACATGTTGCCCATTTTAGAGGACTTTCACCCCAAGCACTGGTGACTGGGTCCTATTTTACTAGTAGGTGAACGAAATCATCGAGAACAATTGTGTATCACTTTGGGAATATACATGTAAATCCGAATAAACTAAAACATCCCACACATGTTTCGAAGGAAACACCAAAGATTAGCACGTGCCATGCGGCTCACGTGACTGTGTCACATATGATATCACATGATTTGAAGATGATTTCGTTCTGTTACTGTGGTGGTGGCGCCAGTCGGAACCAGTACACAGTTTTTCTGAAGCATTACCAAAATATTGCATTGTAAAGTTGGAAATTTTTTTTTTGTTTCTTTGACTTTCTGCATTAATCTGCAATTTTGAAATTACTCCATTAAAACTTCATTCCGTGTACAAGTTTACCAGAACTGTAAACGTTTAATGCCCATAAACGAAACGTTCACGTTTACATGTGTAAACGTGGAAGCCTTACAATGTTGCATACCAAATATCAAAAGATTCTGCCTGCTGGATCTGGAGAAGATTTTTTAAGAAATTTGCCTGAAATGCACTAAGTTCGAATTCGAGCTTCTATAGTGAGCCCAAATATTAATCCAGGGGGGCCTATTTGAACAAAATTGAATCAGATCCACCCCTCAATGTTGCATACCAAATATCAAAAGATTCTACCTGCTGGATCTGGAGAAGATTTTTTAAGAAATTTGCCTGAAATGCACTAAGTTCGAATTCGAGCTTCTATACCGAGCCCAAATATAAACCCAGGGAGCCGATTTGAACAAACTTGAATCAGATCCACCCCACAATGTTGCATACCAAATATCAAAAGATTCTGCCTGCTGGATTTGGAGAAGAAGATTTTTTAAGAAATTTGCCTGAAATACACTAAGTTCAAATTTGGGCTCCTATACTGAGCCCAAATATAAACCCAGGGGGGGCCAATTTCAACACACTTGAATCAGATCCACCCCACAATGTTGCTTACCAAATATGAAAAGATTCTGCCTGCTGGATCTGGAGAAGATGATTTTTTAAGAAATTTACCTGAAATGCACTAAGTTAGAATTCGAGCTTCTATAGTGAGCCCAAATATGAATTTAGGGAACCGATTTGAACAAACTTGAATCAGATCCACCCCACAATGTTGCATACCAAATATCAAAAGATTCTGACTGCTCGATCTGGAGAAGAAGATTTTTTAAGAAATTTGCCTGAAATGCACTAAGTTCGAAATCGGGCTCCTATACTGAGCCCAAATATGAACCCAGGGGCCCGATTTGAACAAACTTGAATCAGATCCACCCCACAATGTTGCATACCAAATATCAAAAGATTCTGCCTGCTGGATATGGAGAAGAAGATTTTTTAATCTTTTTCCCATTGCCTACAGTGTTAAAAAGTGCTGACTCAGCACTTTTTCAAAGTCCTGAAAAATGTACCTTGTGATCAAAGTGATAGGGATTTTTTTTTAATCACTCTATTCTACTGGATAAAAGTAAGCTTTATACAAAATAAGAATTCTCTGTGCCGTGTAGTTTTGGAGATATGGCAGTTTTAAGTTTTTTCCTATTTTTAGCTCCCGAGGTTCCCAAGGGGCAATGAGAAATTTTTTTATTTTTTTTAGCATCAATCAACTACTTATGACCCATTATCATCTCATATCAAATTTGGTTCAAATCGACCTCACGGTTCAGAAAATATAAATTTTAGGCGTGGCCAAAATTTTAGCCCCTCCCATAACGAAGGCAAATAATGCCTGACAAACTTCTCTTGAACAAACTTGATTCTACACCTAAAAAGGAAGCTGCATACCAAATATAAAGTCTCTGCTACTGCTGGTTCATGAGAAGAAGAGTTTCAAAGATCTTGGTGCCCCTTGGTGGTGTGGTCCCAACCAGGAGGAGGGGCAACTTCATTTGAACAAATCTGAATTGACATTAGGTAATAAACATTTACCCAACATTTGAAAAATATTGGGCCAGTGGTTTCTTCGGAGAAGTTGGTTTTGTAAAGTTTATGCCGGACGGAAAGCGATTAGTAAAGCTCACCTTGAGCTTTGCTCAGGTGAGCTAACAAGACCAATACCAAGTCTGGAGCTGCGTCGCTGCATGCAATTGAATCGGCAAACAGGAAGTGGCTGCACGGCAGATCTGAAAATTGCATACACGATACAACTGATCATTATCAGGCTCCAGATGAAATATAAAATCAATCCCTTGCATAGAAGCCGAGAAAACCTTGACAGAAAATTTCAATGTTCAGTGGGTACAGTAAAATTTCAAAGTATCGGCAAACAGGAAGTGGCTGCATGGCAGATCTGAAAATTGCTTACACGATACAACTCATCATTATGAAGCAGCAGACCAAATATAAAATCATCCCCTTTCATAGTTTCATAGAAGCCAAGAAAACTTTGATGGAAAAAGTGTTTCGGACGGACTGACGGACGGAGTCGAGCGGTTACTAGACCTGCTCTGCTGCTGGCAACGCAGGTAAAAATCAATCCCTTGCATAGAAGCCGAGAAAAGATTGATGAAAAATTTCAATGTTCAGTGGGTACAGTCAAATTTCAAAGTATCGGCAAAGAGGAAGTGGCTGCACGGCAGATCTGAAAATTGCATGCACGATACAACTCAACATTATCAAGCTCCAGGTGAAATATTGAATGAATCCATCGCATAGAAGCCGAGAAAAGTGTGACGAAAAATTTCAATGTTCAGTGATTACAGTCAAATTTCAAAGTATCGGCAAAGAGGAAGTGGCTGCATGGCAGATCTGAAAATTGCGTACACGATACAACTCAACATTATCAAGCTCCAAGTGAAATATTGAATGAATCCGTCGCATAGAAGCTGAGAAAAGTGTGACGAAAAATTTCAATGTTCAGTGAGTACAGTCAAATTTCAAAGTATCGGCAAAGAGGAAGTGGCTGCAAGGCAGATCTGAAAATTATATACATGATACAACTCATCATTATGAAGCAGCAGACCAAATATAAAATCATTCCCTTCCATAGAAGCCAAGAAAACTTTGACGGAAGAAGTGTTTTGGACAGACTGATGGACAGACAGACAGACTGACGGACGGACGGATGGACAGAGTCGAGCGGTTACTAGATCTGCTCTGCCGCTGCAGGTAAAAATGCCGATAGGATCACCGATCCAATGTCAAGTTGTGACAGCACAAAAGTGGGTTTAATCTTTATCAACTTATCATCCGGAAACCAATTGTTTACGATTTACTATGTTCAGGGTACTCTGACCTTGACCTAGTGAGTCCAAAATAAATAGGCTTCTTCCTCTCACCAATGCCAACCTACCTATGAAGTTTCATGAACGTGGGTCAAACCATTATCAAGTTATCATCCGGAAACCAATTGTTCACAGATTTAATATGTTGAAGGTCAGAAAAAAACTGTTGTACACTATACTTGCACAAATGACATTTTCAAGAGAGTAGGCCAAGATTTGGGGCTTCCAGTATCAATACATGAAACTCAACACCGTAATCATTAATATTCATGACCTTTCTACAGCAACGGTGAATTAACATGAAATGTTCATCAATTTATCAAATGTGGTTTCTTTTAATTTGCTGAACTGGAACTTGCCTCTTGCTCCCCATTTATACTGTCTGATAGATTTATGTCTCCACTTAATTTTGAAAGCTTGAACTCCAAAATCGGTTTCAAATTCACAGTTGAGGTCCAATGGAAATTTAGGGTTACAATGAACTAAATGAGCGACTTTTACTCAATAAACTTTTTAGGGTCAGTTGGGTTACCCTAAACAGATAATTTGGGGGAAGTGGACCCCATGACATTTTACATTACACCCTCGGCAATTTATTTTTGCTGATAATGTGCTACAGTGCATTGATACACAGCATTTTCCTCAGTATTGCCCATCGCCAAGGGTGCATTGCCAGGACTGATTTTGGCATTTTTCAGTTTGATCTCACCCTCATTAACCTACCGTGGACATAAGCCTATCAAATTCTTTGATTAACCAGTGTTAATCAGTTAACTGCGGTTAACTGGTTATGAAAATCCCATAATCGTTTCAGCACTACGTTAAACCCCAATAAACAAATAACATTCATAGAAGGCATCCCTTGAACATTCAAATGACACTCTTGGCAGCTGACATTGCTCATGCAACCCCAGAAATGGACACATATAATACTAAATGAGGAAGTTTGGCAATTTACCCTTTTTTGGTGTATCAATCTCATTGAATTTTATCAATTTGATAGATCTCATGAAAAATGGAACAGGATTGTGGGGGGTATGGTCACAGCAGACTCACAAAAGCCACATTGGACATTATTTTTCATTGATGCACTCTCTCATGACTCCATACTTATTCTTTTGAACTGTGTGGATTTAACCCTTGGTGAACTTCATAAAAGGTAAACAAACACAAGAATGAAAGTGTCAATGACACTGTAGCTCAACTTGTCAAGACAAAGACATGTACATGTATAGTATGTGACACAGCAATGACAAACATCTAGGTAATGACCTGATAACAAAGGTACATATAAAGTATTGTAATGGTCTAAATACTGACAGTTGCCTGTAACAAATGTATAGGTAATGTATTGTAAAGGTGGGTGACAGTCAGATGCTAAACTAGAAAAGAAATCTTTTGAGTCCCAGAGTGGGTCTGACTGAACCCCAAAATATTTGTTCTCATTGCACAGTGATAACAAAGGCACCCCAAAACACACTCGTTCCTGTCCCAAGGTGAAGACAAAAGTGCCCAAGAAGTTTTGTGAAGATCAGTTCATAAATACGAGCTGTATAGAACTTGTGACAAAAAACTGATTGGACCTAATTTCGGTACAAAATGGCCACTGGCAGCCATCTTGAATTTTGGACCGTACCCAGAAACTCTCATTCTCATCCCAAGGTGATAACAAACGTACCCAAGAAGTTTTGTGAAGATCGGTTCATAAATACAGCCTCTACCCTGGGCCGTATTGACATGTGTGCTTACATTGTGTAAGTAGCACTGAATAAATCAAAGTTCATCTAATTTGCATAATTTCTGCACAAAAAAAAAAACCCTTAGAATATGTGATGGATTCCATGTTACTAAACATTCATACAAAAATTTATTCAAATCAGAACTTTCATACAGAAGTTCTGTACAAAAGACTGATTGCACTAATTTTGGTACAAAATGGCTGCTGGTGGCCATCTTGAATTTCGGACCACACCCCAAAACACTCACTCTCATCCCACGGTGATAACAAAGGTACCCAAGAAGTTTCGTAAAGATTGGTTCATAAATATGGCCTCTAGTCTGAGCTGTATAGAAGTTGTGTACAAAAAACTGATTAGACCTAATTTCGGTACAAAATGGCCACTGGCAGCCATCTTGAATTTTAGACCGCACCCAGAAACACTCGTTCTCGTCCTAAGGTGATAACAAAGGTACCAAAGACTTTTCGTGAAGATCAGTTCATAAATACAGCCTCTACCCTGAGCCGTATTGACATGTGTGCTTACATTGTGTAAGTCGCACTGAAAAAAATAAAGTTCATCTAATTTGCATAATTTCTGCACGAGAAAAAAACCCGTATTATATGTGATGTATCCCTTGGTACTAAACATTCACACAAAAAATTATTCAAATCAGCGCTTTCATATGGAAGTTCTGTGCAAAAATCTGATTGCACCTAATTTTGTACAAAATGGCTGCCATCGGCCATCTTGAATTTCGGACCGGACCCCAAAACACTCGTTCTCGTCCCACGGTGATACCAAAGGTACCCAAGAAGTTTCGTAAAGATCAGTTCATAAATACGGCCTCTAGCCCGAGCCGTATTGGCATTTGCACTTACAGTGCTGAAACCCCCAAAAACATCAAAATTAGTCTAATTTGCACAATTTACGCACGAGAAAAAAACCCGTATTATATGTGATGTATCCCATGGTACTAAACATTTATACAAAACTTTATTCAAATCAGAGCTTTCATATGGAAGTTCTGTACAAAAAACTGATTTTTGCATCATCGGTACAAAATGGCAGCTGGTAGCCATCTTGAATTTCGGACCACACCTAAAAACACTCGTTCCCGTCCCAGGGTCATAACAAAGGTACACAAGAAGTTTCGTAAAGATCGGTTCATAAATACGACCTCTAGCCCGAGCCATAGCCAATTGTTGACAGACGGACGGACGGACAGACGGACGACGGGCCATGACAATAGCTCAAATTTGACTTCGTCAAAGTTGAGCTAAAAATGGCAGCTCTTTTGAAATGTAGGCATCCTAAATTACAACTGGTCTTGTGGTCCGTTCCTTGCAAGACTTATAAAAAGATTTCTCCGAGTCTGTTCTAGAAGGATTGCAGAATTTCACTATTCAACAAATTTAAGGTATTTTATCGTATAAAATCTGATCTCTTACTTATGCCATAGCAGACTTTCAGGCAGTGATTCTGCCACATGGTAACGGTTCCATGGCAAATATTAGTTTTCACAAAATCTATGTTTCATTCTAAATAAATTGATACATAATTTATTGGGGTTATTCCTTTCTGACCTTCTCTGGACTTCAGAGAAAATTACATGAAATTTGACCAAATTTACGATGGACATCCCCTCAAATCGGACCTGAATTTTCTGACAAATGAAGTTGGTATGATTGTACGAGGAGTGAATGATACATATAAAACACATACACACTTTAAGATAAATAAACAGTCATTTGTCCGGTAACAAACCAGTTTGCATCAATCGAGTGCTAATGTTTTCAAATTAACAGATCCAACAAAATTTTGGTTCAGATTCTAATAATTGATGTCTTGGAAGACTAGATACACAATGGCGGACATATGAATCGTTTCCAAATATTAACGCTGTGCCTGTTTGTCGATGTGGTGATTTGACCGGTTACAGACTTTTTTATGAGCAGAGAACCAGCGTACATTTCATGTAGGAAATACCCCCAAAACATTGAAATTGCACATAAACCTGACAACAAATCTTATTTATGTTGTGTACATTCCTGATAGGAACAAAAAAGGTAAGAAGAAATATGTGGTTTATCTTTTTGTTGACTGGTTTCAGTAGTACGAAATTAGGCTATTTCAATTTCTGCTCTACACGTCTGGCACAAACAGAACCAACTCTGTTGTAGTTAACCGTGGCTATTGTTATCCCAAATATTGAATGGAGGAGGTTTTAACCGACAGTTAAGATATTACTGAAATGCCTGCAAACTCGTATTATACATTGTCATTATTCACCACCAGGGCCGGGGATATAATAATGGAAATATTCCCCTGAACCTGTTACAGAGCCTCCACATGACATGATAGACCTCTGTCAAATTGAATCCTCAAACCCATACCCACTGTTCACCATGTAGCAGCAATCCATTGTTATTTCAATCTGTTGATTGTTGAAAAATTATGACTGTATTGTATCAATCATGTACCGTAATTGTTATTTTTTATTTTATAAATGATACTTGTTGCTTGGAATGAAAAATAAGAAGAATACTGAATTGAAAAATAAATACGTTGAACCAGTGTGAATGTATTGTTCTTTATTGAAGATTGAATCTTCCCAGACTGAGTCTTCCTGGGATCGAATCTTCCCGAAGTCAAATCGACCTGTTCCCAGGAACTTTGTGAGGCCCAGGCATGGCCCGGGAGTTCAGGACCGAGTCCGCCCCCTACGTTCAGGACCCTGGGGTTACCATTGGGTGGCCCTTGCCCAGGACCCTAGACTCTTGGATCAGACCTGAGCACAAATCCCCCCGCCCCGCCCCGTGAGCAGTTGCTATCTAAAATGGATGGGGATGTTTCAGCCGACAGTCAGATATCACTGAAGTAACTGCAAGCTTTATATCATTATACATATACTAGTCAACATTCAATTACCAGGGACCGGGACAGGGTCAGGGGTGGTGCTGTAAGTAGAGATTGGCAGTTGTGATTTTTTCACTTCGGGTTTTTGGGGGTGAAGACCCGGGTTTTGGTTTTTTCTACTTTATGCATTCTCAACTAATTTTGGGAATTTGGAAGTGAAGAACCAGTGAACTCATGTTCAAGTATGAAGTGATAGTCTAAGAATGTTTTTTCTAGGTGAACTTGAATTCATTCAGGTTGTTCATTATTCAAAATTGTTATTGCAGGGTATCAGAAAATCAAATTTAAGCACCTTTAGGCCTCTGACCATGATTTTCAAGGACTGTTATAAGCTTGACGAGATTCGGAGACAGGAAAATTTTAACACTGTCACCAATGCAAATCATTTAGAGTATTGTAACCAATACTTCACAGGTGTCTATAGAAAGAGAATTATTCCCCTTCGATCAGAGCATATACAAAACGTATCTCCATGTGCTTTTGTGCTATAAATAAATATACACACGGAATGTATGGCAAGGGGTTCGGAGACTATTTTAGCGTAGAATGTTGCATTAAAACTCTTATATATTTCATATAACTATCTTACCACAAGCACCTCTGGGTTTACACGTTGTGTGTGCATACATTCAGGCGAACATTAATTTAGTACTTACTGCAGATGATCGTTTTCGCCGATTTCTTGCAGACGATCTCTCATCCAGTAACTTTTTAAGCTTCGGGTAAATTTTTATGCATCGACTCTATATGTTGAATTATGTTGCTCGTATTTATGTTTTCGGAAGCTATTTCTCTTTTGCAAATACTGCAGGGACAAAATTTTGATTTCGGGTCATTTCGATTATCGGACACAGGACTCGGATCTTTAGTCGCCATTTTAACTCAAGAAAACTTGTAACTCTCATGTGGTGCACACAGTTGGTTACAAAGTTCTACTTTTGTTTCTGTAATCAGTAGATATCCCTTCGTGGCGCTTGGCACCTTCATCCCAACCCCCCCCCCCCCCCTCACCCGATCGTGGATGACATGGGTTAGTCTCAGGGGGCCTGAGGGAGCTCACCTGACATGGTAGTCTAAATATCAAACCAGGGACTTGACTTGAATAAGCTGCATAGGCCCCTCCTAAGAAAAGCATGTACCAACTAGATGAAGCGATTGTGCCCACACAATACACAGAATTTTCCTTCTATTTCAGTTCCTGCACTTTTACGTCCCAAAATTGAGATAAATGCATAAAAAACTGATTTTTTTTTTATTTTTGTCCCAAACAAAATATTTTCAGACTAAAATTTTTTTTTTCTTCTTCTTAAAATTGACCAAAACGCATAAAAAAACAAAAAACTAATTTCCGGATTTTGGCCCAAATTTTTGAGCCAAAATGAAAAACCAGTGAACTCATGTTCAAGTATGAAGTGATAGTCTAAGAATGTTTTTTTCTAGATGAACCTGAATTCATTCATACCAAGTCTCTGCTACTGCAGGTTCATGAGAAGATTTTTTTAAGATTTAGGCACACACAGACCCCAAATTTTCAGTGTAAAAAAAAAAAAATTTATGTCTTAAAATTGAACAAAACACATAAAAAAAACAAAAAAACACTAATTTACGGATTTTGGTCCAAAATTTCGAAGTCCCACCCGGACACCAAATTTGAAGTGTAAAAAAAAAAAAATTTGTTTCAAAATTGTCCAAAACGCATAAAAAAACAAATGAAAGTGTCAATGACACTGCAGCTCAACTTGACAAACTTGAACTTGGTAAGTTATAAATGAAATGGCAAAATTGAAGATCATTGGTACCAATGTCATTTTTTTTGCCAGTGGCAACATTTTTTGACAGAAACCGAAGAAAATTGAGAGCTCCCATCTAGAGGCCTCCCCCAAACAAGCATGCCAGGTTTCAAAGCAATCCGATCATAAATGTGCCCTGTAGGGTGTACAAAAGGGAAATATTGTGGTCTGACTAAACTAAATTCTAAGAACGTTGGCCGTGGCAACATTTTTTGACGGGAATGGAAGAAAATCGATAGCTCTCATCTAGAGATCACCCTAAATAAGCATACCAGGTTTCAAAGCAATCAAATCTTAAATGTGCCCTGTAGGGTGTGCCAAAGGGAAATATTGTTGTTTGACTAAACTAAGTTCTAAGAACGTTGGCCGCGGCAACATTTTTTGACAGAAATTGAAGAAAATCGATAGCTCCTATCTAGAGGTCACCCCAAACAAGCATGCCAGGTTTCAAAGCAATCTGATCATAAATGTACCCTGTAGGGTGTGCCAAAGGGAAATATTGAGTCTTCTGACTAAACTAAGTTCTAAGAACGTTGGCCGCGGCAACATTTTTTGACAGAAATTGAAGAAAATTGATAGCTCCCATCTAGAGGTCTCCCCAAACAAGCATACCAGGTTTCAAAGCAATTTGGTCATAAATGTGCCCTGTAGCGTGTGCCAAAGGGAAATATGGAGGTCTGACTAAACTTAGTTCTTCGAACGTTGGCCGTGGCAACATTTTTTGCCGGAAATTGAAGAAAATCGATAGCTCCCATCTAGAGGTCACCCTAAATAAGCATACCAGGTTTCAAAGCAATCAAATCATAAATGTGCCCTGTAGGGTGTGCCAAAGGGAAATATTGTTGTTTGACTAAACTAAGTTCTAAGAACGTTGGCCGCGGCAACATTTTTTGACGGAAAATGAAGAAAATCGATAGCTCCCATCTAGAGGTCACCCCAAACAAGCATACCAAGTTTCAAAGTAATCTGATCATAAATGCGACCTGTGAGGTGTGCCAAAGGAAATTGTGGACGTACGTACTAACGTACTAACATACTAACGTACGTACGTACGCCGACGGACGAGAAGTGATGGCAATAGCTCAGCTTGACTTTGTCAAGTTGAGCTAAAAACTAATTTCCGGATTTTGGTCCAAAATTTCTAAGTCCCACCAGGACCCCAAATTTTAAGTGTAAAAAGAAAATTTTTTTTGTCTTAAAATTGACCGAAACGCATAAAAAACAAAAAAAGTCATTTCTGGATTTTGGTCAACAATTTCTCGGAGTCCGGACCAGGACCCCAAATTTTCAGCCTAATTATGAACACAGGGACTTGGCTTGAATCTCACCCCCCTAAGGATGCTGCATCCCAAATATCAAAAGATTCTTATTGGTAGATCTGAAGAAGATTTTTAAAGAATATTCCTCATACTGCACTAATTTAAACATTTGGGCTCCCATAGAGAGCCCAAATATGGACCTAGGGAATTAATTTCAATAAACCTGTGAAACAATCTTTCAAAGATGTCATATGTGAAATTTGAAAGATTTTGGAGCAGTGGTTTGGTAGAAAAGTAGTCTTAAATGTTTTTCCCCATTACCCACAGTGTTAAAAAATGCTGACTCAGCACTTTTTCAAAGTCCCAGAAAAGTACCCCCATCATAAAACCGACAGCAATTTTTTTGACCATTCCATTGTTTGTTGGTGGTTAACGTCACATATTTATGCACTATGGCTAATCGTGACACAACATGGAGATGAAGTCAAGTTTAGTCAATCGTTGATCAACATGTTGCCCATTTTAGAGGACTTTCACCCCAAGCATTGGTGACTGGGTCCTATTTTACTAGTAAAGCGGAACTGGTTTACCACAGTAAACAAGTGCTGCTTACTTCCCGGGGTTCCCACGGGGAGACCATTCCATTCTGTTGGTCCTAAGGAAGCTTCACACCAAATAAGAATTCTCAGCGACATGTTTTGGAGATATGAGAGTTTTAATTTTCTATTTTTAGCTCCTCCGGTTCCCATGGGGCGACGGGAAAAAAATTTGGGCATAAATTAAGTACTTTTGACCCAATAAGCCCTCATATCAAATTTGGTTCAAATCTGCATCTTGGTTTGGAAAAAAGAAATTTTGGGAGGGGCAAAAATTCTTGCCCCTCCCTCCCATAACGACGACAAATATAGCCCCACAAACTTCTCTTGAACAAATCTGAGTCTACACCTCAAAAAGAAGCTACACACCTAATACCAAGTCTCTGCTACTGCAGGTTCATGAGGAGATTTTTTTAAGATTTAGGCACACTTTTTGGGCGTGGCCCTACCAAGGGCGAGACAACTTGATTTGAACTAAATCAAATTGCGAAGTCATAACAAACTATTATCTCAAATATCAATTAAATTGGTTCAGCGGTTTGGGAGGAGAAGACGCAAACACCATGTTCACGGATGGTGAGTGATCACTATAGCTCTCCTAACTGAAAGTCAGGTGAGCTAATAACAGTAAACACCCTGCGTTTTCAAATTAGCTCGACCGTTGTTCCAGGATACATTGATTATGCGTTGTATTAATGATTAGTTAAAAAAACGGAACATTGGTTGTATGACTGCAATTTCGGTGCAACTTGTGGGGTTTTTTTCACAACCGAAACCGAGTTGTGGCCTCGGTTACCCGCCAGTCTCTATCTGGAACCAGTATGAGATCAGGGCTGCAATCCCAGCTACATCCCCCATCGGAAAGGGTTAGCCATCCTCATCAGGGAAACTGCCCCCTTCATTGTGTTCTTGTCGGGGAATGCCCTGGTCCCTACGTATAGGAGCACAAGCTCCCATGTCAAGGGAAATTCTGATGTCACCTCTGAATAGGGTGGGGCAGGATAATGGCACCAAAGCCCTGAACTCTGGACTCTTAGGTCAAGCCTGACCCCCCTCCCCACCCCAAGATATTACTGACATGATTGTAAACTCCTGTTACACATATATTAGCCACCATTCACTACCAGGGCCAGGGATAATGCCAGGGGTTGTGCGAGGGGTCCCCCAAAGTCGGGGAAACTGCCTCCTTTATTGTATGCTTGTTAGGAAATATCCTAGCCCCTGTGTCAGGGAGCACAAGCCCCCATGCCGAGAAAATAGTGATGTCATCACTGAATAAGGTGGGGCTGAATGGTGAACCCAAGGCCTGGAACTTTGGGAGGCCCAGGACCATGAACTCTGAATCCCCCCCCCCCCCCCCCACCCAAAAAAGAGTTGCAAGTCACAGAACTAAACTGTTAAGAAGAGGACTCTTCCTTGAATGGTGATGAAGTTATCACGTCAGGAATTGTGCAGTCAAAAGGTATGCATCGCTCCTGGTCACTGGATACCCACTTAGTTTTTTAGTTTAAATACCCACTTGTGAACTTGCAAAGTTGATACTTGCTGCAAAAAATGTCATTTTGACGGGGCAAAAATGAAGTAAATTTCTATCCTAAATCTGCCAGAAGGTTCCATTTAACAGCAAATTTCAAACTTTTCTTGGGGAAAACAAAAGTTAAAACCCCATTCCAGCATTTTGAAGGTGAACCTTTTTGAGAGGGTATGTTATGATGGTTTATTTGCTCAATTTGGAATTTTACTGTGTAAAAACATTGGTTGTATGTACAATTTTCTTCATATCTTACTCAAGAAGAACCTCTCACTGCTGTTAATGGTGGGATACAAGTAGAGCTGCAGAGAGCGAAGATGGCACTGGGAAGGGGGATGTGTAGATTGGACATCACAAGCCCTGAGAAAGCCGAAGATGCAAAGAGGTAAGTGGAGGCATCCCCCCCTCCAAACATTTTATAAAATTAGTGCTAGAAGCATTCTCCTGCATTTTCTTGACAATATCTACTCAATTACTTCCTTACAATTTGGGTAATTTATTACCGGCACCTGTATTTGCGTGTATGCAGGATTTTTTTTTTCCCCCAAAGAGAATCGTGACCACCACAATTCAGGAAAGACCGGTGGAAAACCAACAAACTTGAACAAGTGTTTTTTTAATATGAATGGAGCCTCGTCAGTAATGCATCTATGTACTCTTGCCACCTCCACAAGCGTCGGAGGCCCTATCAAAAGCCCTCCCACGACTTTCAGCTCAGACGTATCCATAGGTCGACTTACACTTTTAAATTTAAAACATAAAAAATCCCTGGCCCCATCCCAAGGCAGTTGCCCTGTGCCCCCCTCAACCCCCACCATCGGCGTTAGTGGATACAATGTCACAAAATACTAGTGTTGTGCAGTTTTATTTTTCTTGTTTCGGTTCGGTTTTTAAAAAAAAAACTTGGTTTATAGGTCGGTTTTTGGTTTTTTATAGTAAGACATCTGCAGTTTCTAACAGAAACTATGTAGCGTCGATACAATGCCCATACTGTCATACTTTCAATGATGATTTAATTGGCAGAGACTAGCATTTGTGCTAAATGTATAAATGGCAGGCATTATCAAAACAAAATAATATAAAATAAAATGTAACAGTGTTCGTAGAATATCACCACTCACCAATTGTAGGCACATGCCCCCCCCCCCCCCCCCCCACCTCTGGTCTTTAACTTCAGGCATAAGAGAGTCTATGATGAATTGATATTAACACATGGGTGCGAAAAGAGCTAATTCACAATTTTCCAGGGCTCTGTTCAGTGTTCACTCCTGGGTGGGGGCCCTGGCCAGCCTAACAAAATGACCCTACCAGGCATTGCAAATCATAAGCGTTGCCAAGTGGATCACCTAGACACCCATCCTAACATACTTGACAATGAACTGATGTATGGACGCTTTTCAGTACCACCCCCCCCCCCCCCACCCCACACACACACACTCACAGAGGTGACTAGTGCCACCACCCGCCCTAGAAAAATAATCAGCAATCATTTCATGTCAGCATGGAATGGGAAAGTCATATTGTTTGTCGCTGGGTGGGCTTCAAAAAGAACCACTTTACCAAATACCTATTGTCTATCTACCCCCCCCCCCCCCCCCCCCCCCCACACGCACACCTCGCGCACGCAATGGTTTTAGCTCAACGGAATTTCACAAATTCACTGGTGTACTGTTGTAACTTTTTTGCATCTGCCTCTTGCCATTCCACTTTCTATTTCTACCGCTGATTTGTTCCTTTGGTTGGCCCCCTTAAAGTTAGTTATGTGGGAATGCAACCGTGGCACGTTGACAGCGATATTACGGAACGCAGCTTTTTCCCGTGGATATGAACGATTCGGTCTTGGGACGTTTCGGCCTTGGGACGTTTCAGTTCAAGACGTTTTGGCCTTCATATATTGAACAAAATAGAATAAGAACTTGCGGTTTCGTGTTTTTATTTGGCCAAAACCTTCAGGACAAATCGTCTCGGGACGGAACGTCCCAAGACTGAATCGCAGTAAAACCTCTTCCCGGATAAGCACATCAAGGGAGGCAACAGACTACATCTGAAGCACGTGGTGGGGCAACCCGTGACAAATGTTATTTTCGAATACGACAATGAAATGCCAAGACCTTTTTCTGATATGATTTTATTCGCTGTCCAACAGATTGTAGATAAGTAATTTTAATTAAACTGATTGACTATTTCAGACAAACCTGTTCAAAAATGAAGCCAATTGCGCAAGGTATTTCCTGCAATCAGTGAAATGTGGGCGTGTTGGCTGTCTGTTTTGTCATTCTCACAGAAAACACAACCCATTTTTACGTCAACGATGTGTGATTGACAACTTGTCATACATCATTCTCGAGTGATCTGGACATGCTGCAGTGACCCCTTTACACCCAGAATGTGGCGTGCATTGACGACACTGTTATTTCCTGATAAAGCTTGACATTTCAGACATAGTGCAAACTGAATAAAGAAAACATCTCTTCCCGACATTTTAGGAAAAAACCGAAACCATACTCATTTACCAGTTACACGGTTTCGGTTTTTAAGCAAAACCGAAACCGACTTATAAAACCGGTTAACCGTACAACACTACAAAATACCCGATTCTTTAAACCAGTGTCAAAGTTCAGTTCGGGTGGGGGGGGGGGGGGGGGATTGGGGGGGTTGTGGGGAGTGGTGGGGCTGTATAGTGAGACACCCTTGACACATGTATCCCTGTTGATGCACCACTGCATAGAAGGGGGGGGGGGGGGGGTTACACTAGATCCTAAATATTACCAGAAGGTACAAGTAGATACTAGATTCCCTCCCTCTGTTCGATTTTTAAAGGAGAAATCCGACAATTGAGTTATTCAACTCAAAAGTGTCCACATAACGGCGCAAAAGCAAAAACAGCCAATTTTAAAACATATTGACAACTCTTGTTCGATCAGGTAGCGAAAAACTAGGCAATAACTTTGTATCGCTCATTGTTGGTACAGTTGACGAATTGCGTAATTTACCTGGTTCGGTACCGGTCAAATAGGCGACCTTTTCAAACACTATTTCTGATGTAAAAATACTACTGCCAGTTTCAACAGTTCTTGTACTTATAGGCAGGTGTTATGGCAAAACACATGTACATTGCATTTTTCTGAATCTTATGCAAGGACACCGACACATACCAGCAAATATTTTTTCAGATTTTTTGTTTGCAACGAAAGTTCAAAGTTCGAAATTAGGACAGAAATGACGCCAGTTAGAATCTCTAAAAAAAAAAAATGCCAAACATTAAGTTCGAGTAATGTTATAACCTATATTTATTTAACAGGGCTGTGATTGGGATCAGATGAAAAAAATTGAAATCATATTTGCATGGTAGAAAGGTTTCAAAATCAAGCTTTATATCCCCATATAACTGAAGTCATGTAGAAATATAAAGCTTTTGATGGTATTTTATTTCTTTAAATTTACATGAAAATGGTCTGAAGGACCAGTTTCAAGTAAATTTAAAGAAATAAAAACATGTAGTTGGGTAAGAAAAAAAACTGAAATATCAGATAAACTGAAAAATCACACCCCTGATTTAAAGTTAAGGTGATTCCCTATAGGAGCCGGATTGCCAACATGGAAGCCAGAAACACAGAAAAATGTGAACTTTTCATTGAACAAAAACTTGGCAACGAAACAGCCTTGCCCTTGGATACCAGGGTTGGGGGGAATGGTCATGTCACATAGAATGTGATGGGACCCGCAAAGTATGCATTTAACAAATTTATGAGTCATTTGGAGACATTAGAAAATGTGTACTGTCAAAAAGTCGGAAATGGCGTGGTCAGGTTTTCAAAAAACAGCGAGACGCCTCACCTTCCAATGAACAACCAACGTGAGCTATCAGTAATGTACTGCAGCAGTTGAGTCTTAATTTTGAATAAAACACATCGAAGATAGGACTAAGCACGTTGTCAACCTGGGTCGTTTCAGTCTCAAAAGTGTCTGCCATGTTTACGGTGGGAAAGTCAGAACACTGAAGGTTGTGGGCAACATTGCGACGAAAGATCTCGCCATATGTCCCGTAAATTCTCATGACAATGCCACTGCTGAAATTCTGATTGTCGATATATCTCAAGGGAAGCAGACTAATAGAGGCAAATTCCATTGATTGTCTGTTCTATGTAAAAATTCTTCCCTCACCAACTGAAGCAATCAATTTGTTTACATGGATCGACCTTGCCATTAGTTTGTATTCATGCGCCAAAATTAGCAACAAAAATTTCAGTTTTCTTTAATAAACAAAACTGTGACATATAGTGGAATTAGAAACCCATGTTGTATTCTTTCCTTGTTGAAATATTCGTAAACTGGTTGCTTTTTCACTTCTTTTAATCGCAAATCGGGGGGAACTATTGTTCGTCATGTAATATTGATGGTTGACTTTATTGGTCTGTCATTCGGCCCCGTTTTGGTCTGGTTTCGGTGAGTTCCAGAAATAATGCTCCTAATTTTGCGATCTGGTGTGATTTACATTGCAAATCATTGTAAACGATGTATTTCATTATATTTGTTTGCAATCCACAAAGATCATCGATAATTTTGAACAATCTGTGGGCTATTAGACTCATTTCTGCAAGTATTTGTTGATCGAAGTTGTTGTCACAGGAAAGTCACGTGCGTTGGTAAGTCGCTTGTTCAAAGTGCGAAAAATAATATTTTTTCTTTCTATCCACCCCACTAGACCTCCTAATCACAAATTAAAATATGACAGAAGTGTGAACATGAAATTTTTCTCTAGGAAATTATTTTATCAGTCGTTGCATAGAAAATCTCAACGAAAGTGAAGTATGGCAACACATACAAGGCAAAATCAAGCTTCAAACTTTTTAGTGCTTTGCTTTATCGAAACACTGGCTAATAAATCCTCATTTTCACAAAATATCTCAGCACAAAGTTACAAATAGGGCTTCTAAATAATCAAAAATCCAGAAAATGGAATAAAAAAACAGTAATTAGGTAACCAAAATACCAAGAAGATAATATACGAATTCACTTTCAATGGCTCGGCCACTCTGAATAGCATAAGAGTCTAAGAGATCCACACACACACAAAAAATAAATTTACGTAATCTTCACAAGACATTAAAACATTCCATAAATCAGGCAATATATTTTCAGGCAAAGTTTGTCCGTCCATCTGTCCGTTGGTTTACGTTTTGCTTTACACTCTTACTTGCCTCATAATAGTGATGACTGAAAAATGGTGAGGTCTTGCACATTTGATAAAAGTTATTGAAAATGAATAATAGCATTACATTTTCACCTTTGGGCTCTTTTAAATAATAGTTGTGACTGAAATTTTTCTTCAAATTTTCATGTATAATAGTAATTCAGCACTATTATTCAACAGGTCAAGGTATTCTAAAATTCTTACTAATAACACAGGATGGATGGATTTACAGTATTAGGAAAAAGTTTAAAAGAAGTAAATACTAGCAAACTTTTTTCATATATTCCTGTGTGTTCGTTTAACTTGGTGGCCATGGGTAAAACACAGCTTTTTAAATGTATTAACTTGACTGGATATGAAAAACACTGTATCTAACCTACATGTACAGTTCAGGGTTTGATCCAGGTAAATTGGGAAAGGGACCTTTTTCATAGTCTAGGGGAAATTATTCATTTAGCCATCTAGACATAAACCCAGCTGGATATTAGAAATTTTATTGCATGTACCCCATTGGGAATGAGGCCTCAATTTGGCCAAAGAATGTGGCCACACGAAGCTCTGATGTAGTGGGTATATCAAAGCAGCACCATTTCCCCAACATATAATTGAAAGGTTTTCTTTTTTTATTTTCTGTACCTCAACCAACACCTCATGTGAACAAGCTTTGGTTGGAATGGTAAGGATTGCTTATGGGAAGGAAACGATTAACACTTTCAATAATGCAGAGGAAAGGTGGCACTTCTGTGATGTTTTCTCATATCACAGAATATATACACTTTCTGCCTTAAAAAACAGTGCTCATAACCTCCCATTGGAATGGCTCTCGTAAGCTCATCAGTTACCATTGAAGATCATAATCACTTGCTAAGTTTATGTTGCAAAATTTGTACAAATAATGAAATCTGAACGGTCAATTATCTGTGCAACAATAGTGATTTTATCAGTGTGCCAGATAAATACTTGAAAGAAAGTTGTCATAAATATTGTCTTTCAGTTATATTAAATACAAGTACATAGTGATAAAGAGGTAAGAGATTTTCATTTCATGGGACTCAACATCTTGAATGGGTGTTTTGGGGAAACAAAATGTTAAACATAATGTCAAGCAAAATGGTTGAGAAGGATGCATAACTGTATTATACCACTGGGGTGTGGGTGCTACTAGTCTGCAGGTCACAGACTGAATCAGAATAATATAGTCTGTCAACACTCAGGCCTGAAAATAAGCCATCGGACATTTGCAGAATGAGGTAGCCAGAAGGTGAGTTTGATCATGCTATCCCATACAGTGGGCCAATTCATCCCCTGGGTTCCTCATTCTGTTTAGTTTTGAGACTCTGATTCAGATTGAGGTTCACAGATGGTGAATTTAGTGATGCTACACTGCTGTGCAGGGTAGCATCACAGGCCATGAAATTTCAAAAATTTACGGAACCCATTTTTTGTTCACGTGTTTTGGGCTTGCGTAACCCATTGTTTCATTCATGTTAATTATGTTTGTGCAACCAATTGGTTACGCAAAAGGTTACATGATTAAAACAAGATATGAGATGAAATATTCAGTGATTGACATAAGCTGTACAGTTTTACGCTTATACCAATATGGCAAAACCATTAAGAAACAAAATATTTAAAGGGATTAGTATTCATTGTAATAAATTAGAGCAATAATGAATAGTGATGTAGAAGCCATCCCGCAATCAATGAATATTACATGTGACTCGAGCCTTCCTTTGCTGACATAGAAAATACAAGTGGCTGGTGTTGTCAATGTCAGCAAAGGAAGGCTGGAGTCAGTATAAGATTCTTTCGCTGATAAACATCAATGGATGCAAGACCTCAGGACTGGGGCTGAGAAAATATTGACAGATCACTGCGCCATTCACAAAAAAATAAAACAAACACCAGTGCATGCGTGTTTACCAAAAAATTGAAGTCTATTAGTGAAACAACTGTAGGTGTTCCAGGCCCATGCCATTTCGGCCCACATAAATGTTTAACGTTAGATTAAGTTTTTCCATGAATATTTTTCTGCATTTCCATGTCAACGCCACTATAAAGTCCGACAGAAATTGGACTATTTAAGTCCAAATTCTAAAATTAGTGTCTTCAATCTCAACCTCTACATCCCTTTGTTTGATCCATAAGATATGAAGAAAAAAAAAACTGGGGCGAATTCGCACGCAACATTAATGAGGGGGAAAGCACGCTGAAACTACAATATCAAATAGAACACAACCACGGAAAAACCCACAATGGTTGATATGTTTCGTGCTTTCATGCTGTCAGTTACTATACTTACATAATGTCCGTGAAAATAAATGTTGAAATGTTGTGTTTAGAATCGCATGTGTAAAATACAGTACTATATAAGTTCAAGCAACAGGACAAACTACCACTTCTACTTCGTAATCATTCGTTGTATTTCTTATCTGGCGATCAGGGTACCACGGCACACTGACACATCAATGAACAACAAAAAATTTGGACTATAAAATTCTGTTCATGTCATATTTTTTACGTGAACGACTGAACGAAACATCGTTCGCGGATTTTTGGATTTGCGTAACCATCCCGCGAACGAAACGATTGTTCGCGTGAAATTTCGTTGCCTGAATCACTAAATTCACCCTCTGGGGACCTCATTTTGCAGATGTCTGCTTATTTTCTGGATTGTCAACACAAGAGCCTAAAACCTGAACTCACTGTTTACAATATTTACTGCACAGGTTTCACAGTGTACATACTAGTTAGAGGGCACAAGAATCAAGAGAAAACCTTTATGTCAAAAATACTGAATACAGGTGGAAATTGAAGGTGGCTTGGGAATGCTGCACGATTCCAGTCCAATCTGGAAATGTGTCACTGTTAGAGGGGTCTCTATTGTGGATGGGATGTGAACCAGCATCAAATGCCGAGTTGGTCTATTACTGTTGCAGGCAATATTATTGTGTACCATTTTTCCCTGTACAAATTTTCGGGGGACTATTAAAATAGCCGATGTCCGTCCGTTCGTGTATCCGCCCCACTGTGGTTCCCCTATGATAACTTTAGTTATATACTCGCCCAAAAAAGAAAGTGTGCATTGCAGAAATTGATCAAACCCCAAAAAAATAATTTCGTAGGTGTAAAGAGTGTTAACCTGTTCATGAATAAGTTATATTGAACACAAAAACAGCTTTCCCCGTTAAAATTGCATTAACGTTAAATGACATGCTGCACGTTTGTGAAAAGGCATGTTTTGCACGTGGAGAGTCTGAAAATTCATGCAGCAGTGTGAATCCTTGGGTATTCAAACACTAAAGTAAGGCCTTCCTATCGTTCACATTCAAACTTGCGCTGCTGTTAAAACGACTCAACATTAGCAGGCCAAGATTGACAATCAATCAACGTCTCCTTGCCCTGGGTATGATTAGAGCTGGCAGAACACACAGAGAGGTTGCCCAGCATTTCACTGTAGACAGGCTAGTCCATCGACATGCACAACATGATGACGTTTGAGACCGACCCCGCTCCGGGAGACTCCGAGTTACCACCCCTGCACAACATCGGTATATCCGTGTCGTCCATCTCCGGAACCGGCAACAAATGGCAATGACGACAGCCAGGAACATCCCTAACCTGAGACGGATACATCCTCAAACAGTAATCAACCGGCTGAGAGAATATGGCTTACGTCCTCGAAGACCTGCAATTCGTCCGCTTCTGACATTACGTCATCGTCGTGCTCGACTGCAGTGGTGTAGACAACATCTCAGGCATCCCTTACACTGGTGGTGACGTGTTTTATTCACAGATGAATGTCGTTTCCATCTTTCATCATCAGATGGCTGCCAGAGAGTGTACAGACGTCGAAACGAACGCTACGCAGATCCATGTGACGTGGAGCGAAACAGTTATGGGGGAGGGTCTCTCATGGTGTGGGGTGGCATCACTGCCTGTTACAGAACTGAGCTGGTCATTATTGATGGCAATCTCAATGCAGCCAGATATCGTGATGAAGTGCTTACACCTGTTGTTGTCCCATTTCTGCAAAGTCACGGCCCCGGCGTCATTCTTCAGCAGGACAATGCCCGACCCCGCGCAGCTCGTGTTGTTCAACAGTATCTGCAGCAACAACAAGTGGATGTTCTTCCCTGGCCCGCAAATTCGCCCGATATCTCACCCATTGAGCATGTATGGGACGAAATGAAACGTCAGCTACGCCGGCTTCCCCATGCGCCGTCAACGCTTGTGGAACTCCAAAGACAGCTTATCAGAATATGGAACAACATCCCACAACACTTCCATGCTAACTTGTTCGCTTCCATGAGGAGTAGATGCACAGCAGTAGTCGATGCAGACGGAGGTCATACCAGATATTGAGTGTGTGACTTTTGTGTTTGACCCTTAGTGTCTTTGACTCTCCATGGCACCAAGAGTATTCGTCGTAACGTAATGAAATTTCTCGTGTTGATCACAAATTGATTCATCTGTGATTGAATAAAATTTCCATGAATGAAAATGATATATATCTTTTTTTAGTCTTATTTTTTAGCATGCACACTTTCTTTTTTGGGAGAGTAAAGTTGACCAAATCAAATGAAATTTGGTATGCAGGTGTATCAATAAACTTAGATGTGAGTCTTCCATGGAAGACATGTGTCACCTGCACTATATTTTAATATTTCAGACAGAATTCTAAGTGGAAAAGGGGCATAACTCTGGAAAAAATACAGCGGATCAAGAAATAAAATAGGAGGTGCACAATGCCATTATGTGATAAAGAATCACTGAAAGTTTCATCAAAATCCATTCATAGGTTAAAGAGGAGTGGCGGATAAGAGAAAGTGTGTCGCGGACGACGACGCGGACGACAAAAGTGATCCCTTTATGTCGCTCCCCACTTCGTGGGACGGCGACACAAAAATACAGGTCCAGTTCGAATTGTGCAGTCCGACAATTTTTGCCAGAGTTATGTCCCTTTTTCAATTTTGAAAAATTCATTTTTTTATGGGGGGGGGGGGGGGAGGGGGGGGGGTGGCCACGCAATCTTTTATCTTCTATTGGGATTTGACGATACACTTTCAACAGGGTCATCTCCTGTCAAGACAGTTTTACTTGTGGAAGAGGGCAGAACAGATATATCACTTGTATGGCTAATATTTGCAGGGGAGGTAAACTAGATTACTGATTAGTGTGGTGTGGTGTGCCACACTTTTGAACTGTAAATAGTTCCCTGTGAAAAAATGGCTGGACCTGTGCATGCAGTGGTCCTTCAAAAATTTAAATTAACATACAATTGGATTTATCTTTTAAAAAGTTATGACTCAACTGTTGTTCTCTAGTGCATATAGAAAACATATCCTTCAATGTGAGATTCATATTTTAAGTTTTCGTGGCAGGAAGTGGACTGTGAGTTCGGGATTTTCAAAAGCATTTTTTTGGTGAGTAAATTTGTTTTTTTTTTAATTTTTATCACATTTTTGTAATCTATTACGTAGGAAGCAATCATTCATGTATTAAATAACCATTACTATTGAAAAGTAATGAAAAAAACATGTTTTCCACCTGTCCACTCAAACTACAATCTTCAGTTTAGAATAGAATCACCTTAAACATGGATAATGTATTAACAAATAACAGCTGTTATTTTTATTCATAGCGTTTTTGATTTTAAGGGTCTATGTAAGTAATGGAATTTTGTTTATTTTGAAATTCTCACCTCCCATATTCCTTAAATTCACATTAAATATACACAAATTATACATCAAAATGAAGGTTGGGGTGTATAGAACATGAAACACATATGTAATCAACTCATAGAGTCGACTGTAGGCACCACTGGTTCCTGGAAGTCTGCTACCGTATTCGCACCAGCACTGATAAAATAATATTTCATCAGAACAACTTCTGGCCAAATGTGCTTCATATATCCAAGAACAAAGCTAGGCATTCAAAATACTTTCGAATACAGCGATAGGTCTGCATTTTGGAAAAGAACAACACTGTCTGCATTTTTTATTGAAGATGGTTTCCATGCTCGACAGACATGATCAAATCACTCGTTACTACGAATTTCCATCAAAAAACAAAATCGTAATTCTAAGAAATTTCAACAGGTATCATGATACCTTGCACTGAATATGGCAACTGTGCAATCTCTAATAACAGTGTACTGTATGAATGCGATCTTTTTCATTATTTGATTTTAGACGGCGTTGTTTTTACATGCTTTTTCTGTCCGATGACGTCGACCGGAAATCGAAAGTATACTCATCCGTAAACAAAAGCAAAGGCTTTGGAATTTTCCCCAATGCAGCTCTGTCGCCGTGTTTTGAAGAATTTTTATCCCCAAGCTTTGTTCTTGGATATGTAAAGCACATTTGGCCACAAGTTGTTTTTGTGAAATATCATTAAATTATCCGTTCTGGTGCGAATATGGTAGCAGACTTCCAGGAACCAAAGGTGCCTACGGGCGACTCTATGAGTTGGTTACACACGTGTTTCGTGTTCTATACATCCCTATCTTCATTTTGATGTACATTTTGTGTATATTTAAGGGCCTATATAAGTAATGAAATTTTGTTTATTTTGAATATTCTCACCTCCGATATTTCTTCAATTCAAATTAAATATACACAAAATGTACATCAAAATGAAGGTTGGGATGTATAGAACACGAAACACATATGTAATCAACTCATAGAGTCGACTATAGGCACCACTGGTTCCTGGAAGTCAGCTGGCATATTCGCACCAGAACTGATAATTTAATAATATTTCACGAAAACAACTTGGGCCAAATGTGCTTTACATATCCAAGAATAAAGCTAGGGGATAAAAATTCTTCAAAATACGGCGAGTGAGCTGCATTGCGGAAAATTCCAAAGCCTTTGCTTTTGTTTACGTATGAGTATACTTTTGCTTTCTGGTCGACGTCATCGGACAGAAAAAGCATGTAAAAACAATGCCGTCTAAAATCAAATAATGAAAAAGATCGCCCTCATTCAGTACACTGTTATTAGATAGAGATTGCACAGTTGCCATATTCAATGCAAGGTATCATGATACCTGCTGAAATTTCTTAGAATTACGATTTTGTTTTTCGATGAAAATTAGTGGTAACGAGTGATTTGCGCATGTCTATCGAGCATGGAAACCATCTTCCAAAAAAAATGCAGACAGTGTTGTCCTTTTCCAAAATGCAGTCCCATCGCTGTATTCGAAAGTGTTTTGAATGCCTAGCTTTCTTCTTGGATATATGAATCACATTTGGCCACAAGTTGTTCTGGTGAAATATTATTTTATTATCAGTTCTGGTGCAAATACGGTAGCAGACTTCCAGGAACTAGTGGTGCCTACAGTCGACTCTATGAGTTGATTACATATGTGTTTCGTGTTCCATACATCCCAACCTTCATTTTGATGTACACTTTGTATATATTTAATGTGAATTTAAGGAATATGAGAGGTGAGAATTTCAAAATAAACAAAATTCCATTACTTATATAGGCCCTTAATTTGAATGAAGGAATATCGGAGGTGAGAATTTTTTCAAAATAAACAAAATTTCATTACTTATATAGGCCCTTAATACAGTCATTCAGGCAGTAACGGGTCAGGCGATGTTGAGCCTTAAAAAAATCTAATTTGAAGAGCATTTCAAACTAAAATTTTATTCCAGTTTTGTGAAGTAATTTGTTGCCCATCGTCTTTAAAAGTTTCGCGAGTTTGTTGTTGACGAAAGTGATTTTTTTTTAAAAAGACTGAATGTGTGCCGGAAGAAAATTCTGACACGCGAAACCGCAAAAAAAAAGTTTGCGTCTCAATTACGGGAAGTGAAATATAAAGAGTGTGAATGTAATTATTATTATTTGAACAGGTTTGTCTACGCTTCAAATTCACGATAAAATAATTGGGATAAATATCTGGCATCATGATATATTTATTCCGTTTCAACAGCGAGTTGAGTTGTCAATACCGGGTCACTGTCAGACATGCGCATTAAAACCCACTGAAACACTGCTCAAGTTGAACTATTTTTAGAAAATTAACGCTAAACTACTGCATTTGATCCACTTCGTTTTCACTTCTTTCCACTGTAAAAGTTGTGAAAAGGTGTGGTGAAATTAATTCAGAAGACAAAAAAGACCTTTTGTGTCCAATAAATACATACAAAGTGAGAAAATAGATTGCCAGTGGGTACCAAAGTGGGTGATTCTTTATAAACACAAGCGACCCGTTACTGACCAAATTGTGACAGGCAAACGATCTAATTTTATAAAATAAACAGACGCTTTATCTGAAGGTTTCCACTGCAATAATGAGTGTCAGATACCGGTCTGTCAATAACAAAAACAAACTTTCGATAACTTATTTTATTTGAGAGAAATAAATGAAAATATGAAAAGTGACCCATTGTACCCTGAATGACTGTAGAACTAAATTGTTTTTGTGAGATTTGCGTAACCGGACAAACGACTGTATTAACTATTATGCATTCATCTAATGCCTTGAAAGTGATTAGCAGCACGGGCGCTGGACGTTTCGTACACGGGCGTTTCGTACACGGCCAATTTAGGACGTTTCGTACACAAAATGCCTGGACGTTTCGTACACAGATTTTAATTTCGCATTTTCTCTTTATACCTCACTTTTTTCCTTCTAATTTCAGATTTTGGGTTTAAAAGCAAGAAAGAAGACTATTTTCTTGCATGAAATAATTTTATTTTCCAATAAATACGTGGTGATTTTAGTTGAAATCTCATACATACTAAATTAAAATAAATTCATTACACAAAAATAACATGTTTTATTTTTATGTGTTTGATGTATTCTGCATGTGATTTTATTGTATTACATCAATATAAAATATATTGCTATCTTTGATAGTGATAAAATTTTATTCCGTTTTTATGACAATTTATCTCCAGCGATAATGTACATTTTCGGCGAATCACCTCATTGCATTATGCTAAACTGATTTTATTTTAACGATATTTGCCCTTTATTGATAGCAACAGTATTTGGTGTCATTTAACACCACCAGTATGTTGTAGATTCTGAGCTCCTCCTCATCGTGTACGAATACGCCCAAACCAGCCTCCAGCCAAACCGGCCTCCGACATTTTGGCCCTAACCGGCCTCCACTTAACCCAAACCGACCTCCACATTTTTACCCAAACCGGCCTGCAATATTTTCATCGCCGGCGACGGTCAGACTCTTTGCAATTTACCGCTGACTAGATTAGCCATCGCATGTACAAACAAAACAACCTAAAAACATCCCGGCAATATTCAAACAAGTCACTCATCGGTAAAATCAAACAGTAAATCAAACAATAAATCAAAGAAATCAAGGAAAATTAACCTATTCAACATGCAATTAAACACCAACAGTATCTATAAAAAGAGGAATAATTTTACATAAATATTCACAGGAGATATTCATAAACGTAAAAATATTAATTTAATGTAACAAAAATAATAAATAATTTTATAATACAAGGTCTAAAACAGATAATTAAACACATGTACGAAACGCTCACTTCGTGTACGAAACGTCCCATTTTTGTGTACGAAACGTCTTATTTGTGTACGAATCGTCACGTGTACGAAACGTCTTGTGTACGAAACGTGGTCACGGGTCGTTTCGCCCCTTTTCCCGTTCGCCCCGGGTTGTTTCGCCCCCAGAATTGGGGCGAAACGACCCTGGGTAAAAATTTTTTTTTTTATCCCCGCATTTTAAAAAATGCGGGGATATTGTCATGATCTCCGTCCGTACGTCTGTACGTCCGTACGGCCGGTTTTGTAATTCGAAACGCTGTAACTTTCTACAGTTGTTCGATAGGGTCTGTGCAACCCAAAAATACAACTTTTAAATTTTTGTGCCACCAGGTGGCTTCTGTGGAGCCACTTAAAACATGCGTTATTTTTTCACTTTTTTGCTGAATAGTCCCAACCTATGTAATTCGGAGTTCTAAAATTACACTAGGGTGTTGCTAAATGATCTGTAGATATGTAGGAAGGTTTCGGATTTTTCGGGTGCCACGTGGCTGTGCCACCGTAGCCACTTTTGTGTTTTCTTAGACCGTTTCCGGCAAAAGGCTCGTAGGATATGCAATTCGAAATGCTAAATCCATGCTCAGATGTTGCAGTAGGGTCTATAGATGCGCACGAAGGTTTCGGATTTTTCGGGTGCCACGTGGCTGTGCCACCGTAGCCACTTTCGTGTTTTCTTAGACCGTTTCCGGCAAAAGGCTCCTAGGGTATGTAATTCGAAACGCTAAAACCATGCTCAAATGTTGCAGTAGGGTCTGTAGATGTGCACAAAGGTTTCAGATTTTTCAGGTGCCACGTGGCTGTGCCACCATTGCCACTTTTGTGTTTTCTTAGACCGTTTCCGGCGAAAGGCTCCTAGGGTATGTAATTCGAAACGCTAAAACCATGCTCAAATGTTGCAGTGGGGTATGTAGATGCGCACGAAGGTTTCGGATTTTTCAGGTGCCACGTGGCTGTGCCACCGTTGCCACTTTTGTGTTTTCTTAGACCTTTCCGGCGATAGGCTCCTGGGGTATGTAATTCGAAACGCTAAAACCATGCTCAAATGTTGCAGTGAGGTCTGTAGATGTGCACGACGGTTTCGTATTTTTCAGCTGCCACCTGGCTGCGCCACCATTGCCACTTTCGTGTTTTCTTAGACCGTTTCCAGCGAAAGGCTCCTAGGGTATGTAATTCGAAACGCTAAAACCATGCTCAAATGTTGCAGTAGGGTCTGTAGATGTGCACAAAGGTTTCCGATTTTTCAGGTGCCACGTGGCTGTGCCACCATTGCCACTTTTGTGTTTTCTTAGCCCGTTTGCGGCAAAAGGCTCCTAGGGTATGTAATTCGAAATGCTAAAACCATGCTCAAATGTTGCAGTAGGGTCTGTAGATGCGCACAAAGGTTTCGGATTTTTCAGGTGCCACGTGGCTGTGCCACCGTTGCCACTTTTGTGTATTCTTAGACAGTTTCCGGCGAAAGGCTCCTAGGGTATGTAATTCGAAATGCTAAAACCATGCTCAAATGTTGCAGTGGGGTCTGTAGATGCGCACAAAGGTTTCAGATTTTTCAGGTGCCACGTGGCTGTGCCACTGTTGCCGCTTTTGTGTTTTCTTAGACCGTTTCCGACGAAAGGCTCCTAGGGTATGTAATTCGAAATGCTAAAACCATGCTCAAATGTTGCAGTGGGGTCTGTAGATGCGCACGAAGGTTTTGGATTTTTCAGCTGCCATGTGGCTGCGCCACCATTGCCACTTTCGTGTTTTCTTAGACCGTTTCCATCGAGAGGCTCCTAGGGTATGTAATTCGAAACACTAAAACCATGCTCAAATGTTGTAGTGGGGTCTGTAGATGCGCACGGAGATTTCGGATTTTTCAGCTGCCACCTGGCTGCGACACCATTGCCACTGGCGTGTTTTCTTAGACCGTTTCCGGCGAAAGGCTGCAAGGGTATGTAATTTGAAATGCTAAAACCATGCTCAAATGTTGCAGTAGGGTCTGTAGATGTGCACGAAGGTTTCCGATTTTTCAGGTGCCACCATTGCCACTTTTGTGTTTTCTTAGACCGTTTCCGGCGAAAGGCTCCTAGGGTATGTAATTCGAAACGCTAAAACCATGCTCAAATGTTTCAGTGGGGTCTGTAGATGTGCACGAAGGTTTCAGATTTTTCAGCTGCCTAGTGGCTGTGCTGTTGCCACTTTCACATTTTCTTAGACCGTTTCCGGTGAAAGGCTCTTAGGGTATGTAATTCGAAATCCTAAAACCATGCTCAAATGTTGCAGTAGGGTCTGTAGATGCGCACGAAGGTTTTGGATTTTTGGGGTGCCACGTGGCTGTGCTACCGTTGCCTCTTTTATGTTCTCTTAGACCATTTCTGGCGAAAGGCTCCTACAGTATGTATTTCAAAATGGTAAAACCATGCTCAAATGTTGCAGTAGGGTCTTTAGATGTGCACAAAGATTTCGGATTGTTCATGTGAGACGTGGCTGTGCCACCATTGCCACTTTCGTGTTTTCTTAGACCGTTTCCGGCGAAAGTCTCCTAGAGTATGTAATTCGAAACGCTAAAACCATGCTGAGATGTTGCAGTAGAGTCTGTAAATGCGTAGGAAGGTTTTGTATTTTTTGGGTGCTAAGTGGCTGTGTCACCGTTGCCACGTTTGTGTTTTCTTAGACCATTTCCAGCGAAAGGCTCCTAGGGTAAGTAATTCGAAATGCTTAACACATGCTCAAATGTTGCAGTAAAGTCTGTAGATGCGTACAAAGGTTTCAGATGCCACGTGGCGGTGCCACCGTTTTTCTTTCGTGTTTTCTTAGATCATTTCCGGCGAAAAGCTCCCAGAGTATGTAATTTGAAATGCTAAAACTATGCTCAAAAGTTGCAGTAGGGTCTGTAGATGTGCACGAAGGTTTCGGATTTTTGGGGTGCCACCGTTGCCACTTTCATGTTTTCTTAGACCGTTTCCGGCGAAAGGCTCCCAGGGTACATGTATGTAATTCGAAACGCTAAAACCATGCCCAGATGTTGCAGTGGAGTCTGTAGGTGCGCACGAAGCTGTGTCACCTGTGCCACTCAATATGATTTTAGTGTGTCATATAATACATTTCTTCTTTGTATCAAGCATTCATACAAAGTCAAGGATGCAAATGCGGGGATACACTATAGTGTGCTTTGCACACAAGTGACACCATCTAGTTTTATTTTCAATGGTAATTTTTTAGCCCAAAGGGTAGTCTCACCTTATTGTAAATCCACCTTGATAACAAACAAATGAAACGGGGAGTAAGAGAGGTGGCCGATTAGGTTCCAGGTCAACTCGCCTTAATCATCCTTTTATAAAATCCAAGAATCAAAAACGTAAATCCTTTCATAGAAAACCCATGGAATAACAGGGAGCACATAAACACAACATGCTAACATCTCGAAGGCAGACGATACAATGATTGAATAAAAAACAAATCTACAGGGACCGAGTTGAAACGAATTACTCAAACTGAATAGCGGTTCTTCAAAAACATCTTTGATGAATTGTTTTTTGTTGTTTTTTGTTAACAGTAAATATGTTTGTTTTTACAGTAATCACATACCAGTTGGTGTTTATTTGAGATTGATTGTGCGGCTGATTGCCTTTTTTTATTCACAAGCGTAAATATGTATGTATATATGTTATTAATTGTGATGCATTTTTTTCGGCGAAAAACATTTGCGATTTCAATACATTTTCTCCTATGGTGTGAAGGTAAGGCATTTTTTGCTTTTATTGTAATAAAATTTACAGATTATAATTGCCCAGGGATTAGCAGAGTAACAGCATAGTGGCTGAAGAATAGCAGAGAAATAAAGTGGCAGATTATACTTGCCTGAAGAATAGCAGACAAACAAGACGTTGCAAATCTGGTGGATTCGACAGATTATATTTTAAGATCATTGTATTACAGCAAATGCATTTTCTATCAGTCAACTGTAAACTGGATGTGTTGTATAAAATTTTATATAAAAATAAACTGAATCATCGTTTCAACCGCTAGTTCTGTTTTTTTTCTTTATCAAACCCACCCTATACCCCCGGAAAAATGTGGGGCGAAATGACCCACTCTCAAAATTGGGGCGAAACGACCCGGGGCGAACTGATATAGGGGCGAAACGACCCAGGGGGCGAACGGGATTTGGGGCGAAACGACCCGACACCCGAAACGTCAGTAAACCTAGCAGCACAAGATTTTAATGAGGTAACTGGTTTTAACCTGTACATAAGTGCACCATACATATAGGGGCGTGTAAATACATTTTACGGTCACTCCGGAAGGAGGTTGCTCATATGTGAGCGTCAAGAAGTACGTAAGAAAAATAGGCGTTACCTAATTTCGAGTGTCAAACTTCGAGAGAAGTTCGCTGCACACCTTTCTTTTATTTATATGTATATATATATATATATCCTAGGCAATATTTGATAAAAGTCATATATATTTTATTTTGGGCATATTTTTTTTATTATCCAATCGTCCAGCGCCTCTGGTTTATGTTCATCATTTAGACTTTTTTAGTTGCACCTGGAAATTGGAATTTCAAAGTAAACAAATTTCGATACAGCAAATATGACCGGCTGTGCTTTGTTTCCATGTGATCCAACTTTTAGCTGACCCAACCCAATTTTCAAACAGAGAGACCACACCCCAGGACTTGAGGTGCTGACATATCGAAGAACTCGGGGATTTATTTGAGAGCACGTGTTTAAACATACCATTTTGCACAGAACTTCGCCGGAAAGGGAGAAGAAGCGGTGCTTGCTGGGAGATTACAAAAAGCAAAAACAGATAACCTTCCCCAAGTAAAGGGTACTATGCTGATTCGGACCATAGCCGATTCGAAACTTTGTCAATTCGGACCTTCTTCTACTTCTACCAGTTAGTAACCATAATCAACATATTGATTATTCTGCTACTTCGATTGAGATGCGCATGGTTGGTTTTTTACTTTTTTAATATTTTCCTTTTTTTTTGTTTTTTAATTTTAATTTTTTAACTTTGACCTTCTAGTTGGACTTCAAAACAGTCAAGACTCCCGGCGGAATCTATATTGTTCGGTAGTCTATTCCAGTCCTTTATCGTTCTGGGATAGAAGGACTCTTTTCTTATTTCTGTTCTGCATGAGGGTACTTGAAATCCTTTTGTATTGATATTTCTGGATAGGCCGTTGGGTTTTATTAAAATTCTATTCGTATTTAGATGTACCAAGCCGCTGGTCATTTTACATCATCGCCAGTCTGGCTTTTTTCATTCGATCTTCAAGGGATCTCCATGAGAGGTTGTCGATCATGGATTGGACAGACGAGGTGTTATGGTATCGGTTAGTTACATACCTCGCTGCTCTTCGTTGGACAATCTCCAATTTACGAATATTGTTTTGTTGATAGGGACCCCCAACTGTGCATGCATATTCCACTGTTGGTCGAACCAGTGATTTGTATGCTGTTTCTTTTATTTTGTCGTTGATGATGTGGAGGTTTCTTTTAAGGAATCCCGTGGTCTTGTTTGCTTTATTGCATATGTTGTTAATATGTTTATTCCATTTAATGTCTGAACTGATTGTAAAACCTAGATACTTGGAGGATATTACAGGTTGGAGAATGTGACCGTTTAATAAGTAATCTCTTGTGATTGGTTTGCTTTTCCTGGTGATTCTTAACACGTTACATTTGTCTGGGTGGAATGCCATTTTCCATTTTGTTTCCCATTCTGCTAATTCATCCAGGTCTTCCTGCAGATGGGTGCCGTCCCTGGCTGATGTTATGGCCAAATACACCATGGTATCATCAGCAAAGAGCGCGACTCTGGAGCGGATTCCATCTGGAATGTATTTTATGTGGAAATGGAAAAGGCTTGGTCCGAATGTATACCCTTCTGGGACGCCGGATTCGACGTTGCTTGTACCCGATTTTCCACCCTCTACTACTGCTATCTGTTTCATATCGGCTAAAAAATTCCTAATCCACTCATTTGTCTTACCTCTGATGCTGTAGTGATCTAACTTGTGTGTCAGTAGACTGTGGCTGATCTTATCAAATGCCTTCGAAAAATTCATTATTAGGCAGTTGGTTTGTTTCCATGTGTCCAAATTTTGTTTTACGTCTTCAATGAACTCTATTAATTGGGTTTCACAAGATGGGCCTCTCCTGAATCCATGCTGTAGTGGGTAGAGTATGTTGTAAATATCAGCATGACTCATGATGTGGCTTGTTACTATGTGTTCCATGATTTTACAGCAAATACATGTAATTTACTGCTTCGAACGCTTTCTCTTTTTAAATATTTGGCTTACATTTGCCTTTTTCCAAATGTCTGGTAGATCACCTGTTTCATACGATTGGGTAAAGATAGTTGTTAGAAAAGGTGCAATATCTGTTGCAAGTTCCTCGAGGACTCTCGATGTCAGGTTGTCTGGACCAACAGCCTTGTGAGGCTTGAGGTTTGACAAAAGCTTTGCTACACCCTGGTCGGTGATGAGGATGTCCCGAGCTGTTGGATAATTTGTATTTGGCATTGCACATCGGGCTTGGAATTCGGCTTTTGTGAAGTTTTTTTTGTCGGAGAATGCAGATTTGAATTGTTCGTTAAGGATATTTGCTTCTTTGTCTACTGGGTTTGGATGTAGTTGCCCCTCCCTTCGTATTGGTAGCATTTCATTTCCATCTGATCTTTTGTTTTTCATGAATGTCCAGAATCGTTTCAGGCAATTAGGTTGTTCCCCATCATTTGGGTCAGGTGTTATGATGTCCTCTATGTATTTCCAATATGCCCGTCTCACTTCTCTCTGTACTTTCGTTTTTAGTGTTTTGTATTTCTCGATATCATCCGGATTGGCTATTTTTCTTCTTCTTTTTATAGAGTCTGTCCCATTTACGAACCATGCGCTTTATGTCTTTTGTAATCCAAGGATTTCCATCTTTTGTTCTAGTTTGTTTTTTAGGTATATTCTTAAGTACGCTACTTTCCGGTTTCCAGTAACACCCAAAGTTCTTGAGTGTTACTCCCAAGCTGTTTCATCTTGTGTATTTCTTCTTTCATTATTTTCAGTCTGTCTTTAATATTCTTCCAGTTTGCTTTTTTATATAACGGTATCTGTCTTGGTTTTTGAGTGCGTTTTGTTGGTATGGTGTTGATTTCCGCAAAGACTATATCGGGGGGGGGGGGGGGGAGGTGGTTCTGGCATAGTCTCGATTCTGTTGAAGCAATTTGGGCAGTTTGTAATTATAAGATCAAGAGTGTTCAATCCTCTTGTTGGTACTTCAACCATCTGGGCCAAGCCGTGGTCATCTCATATTTCCATAACTTGTGATGTATATTGACATGTTGGGGTTTGGTTTCAGGGTTTTGGTCTTCCAGTCCCAGTCTAGTAGATTGTAATCACCCGCTGTGATGATGAATACCTTTTTTATCTTGCTAGCTCTACACCAGGCAATCTCACGATCCGAGTCTAGTTCCGGAACAAATGTTGTGATGTATTTATCTGTTACAGCTACTAAGACAGTGAAGCGTGTCCGTTAGGTGGCAGTAACTTGATGCTTTCTTTAACACAAACGCGTATACCAATTCAATTATTATAAAATATCTTAAATAAAGGAAATGTGTTAAAATCTAAATTTGGTTTTACCAAAAGTAAGATTTTATCACATTTCACTTGATTTAAGGTATTTTATAATGATTGGACCGGTCAGAACCGGTCCAGGCAAAAATATCGGACCACCTAGGACTGGACTGGATCGGACTGGACCAACTCTCTCCTGGATCGGACCACCACTGGCGGTCCTATCCGGTCTGCATCCCTATTACTGATGGAATATAACTGGCTTCTTTATGGAGTATATATAGTTCCAGGTGTAGAAAGCACTTTGCGAAACACAGCTTGCTGCCAGTGAAATGTAAAAGCACGAAATTTAATTTTTGGCAAAGTTCTCTCGCCAGACACCTCTTTCAAAGTCTACCAAACAACGCTGTACTTTAATCGCCATCACACCGCCCATTGTGTCCAACAAATAATGAAAAACAGCTATATATTCACATTGTCGCACCCTCGACATAAAAATGAATACAGCAGGTACCTGTTTCATTTCACCAGTTCCAGAAAGTATAAAAGTGCGAATAGTATTCAGTTGAACAAAGGGTGTTCTCACAACGCGGAAGGTACCACCCATGTATCACTGTACTCATCCCATGTTTACTTACAAAAAAAACTTTATTTCAAAAAATGAATTCAAAGTACTCAAAGTTAACAAATGTATATGATCGGTTCCTACATATTTTCACTTAAAGGCCAGTTTGGGTTGTATTAACGGCCGGTTTGAGTCAAAATGTAGCTGCCAGTTTGGGTCAAATTGTAGCGGACGGTTTGGACAGAGGATGGTTTGGGTGTACTCGCTGATCCAGATCCCTCATAGTGTGTTAGTGGTGCATAGAAAGAAAGACTCAAAATTTTGCTGAAATATTTATTTTTGTGACGTCTGACACTTCAGAGAACAATATAGATAAACAAGACACACAAAATAAATACATTATGGATATTTAATCGAAAATATAAACAAAGATCGAGAAGAATTACAGCCAAAAGTCCATTGGACCCTTCGGTATGCTACATTTTGGCCCAAATCGGCTGCACATCGAAAAGCAGAATTTCCAAGGAATCTATTATTTTTAGATTTTATGACGAAATTTTATTCTGAACGTTGCTAAAAAGAGTTATCAGGGCGGCGCCGTATCCACAACTTAACCAAAATATTGCTTATTAATCCCCTTATAAATGTGCAATGGGATATAGCCGTGCTGATTATTTGTTGATGTTGCAATATTGGTGGGTTAGATAAAGAAAAATCAAGAATAGGTCCCACAAAGTAGATCTTCTGTTTCTGAGACAATGTTTTGTAAAATTGCATGTGATCGGGCAGTTTTTTATTTTATTTTTTATTTTCGTAATTACTTCTTTGCCATGAAAAAAGTTCGTGTTCTTGGTTTGTTTTAGACCTCATAATCTACAGAAAAGCATGGATGGTGGTGTATTTCGTCCCTTGGGTGCAAGAAGGCTTTGCAGTGATAAACTTGGGTAAAATATCAGACATAAATCATTTCATTTTTATTTTTATTTTCTTAAGTTTGCATTGGTTATAAACAGAGAGCATGCGGCAGACAAAAAGGACCATACGAGAGGGCCTGAGAAACAGATTTTTAACTTTTATAGGCCTTATGTATTTTATTTTTCATTATTTTATTTGATGAATATGTAATCACACCAACATGAAGAAGATATAAGAAGAGGCGGATTTAATTTATATAAATGGCTTCATTTATTCCATAATGTTGCGGAACTGTATTTGTTAATCGGTTACATGTTGTATAAATTGGTCACTCACCAATAAGTGAAGTACAAGATGAAGTACAAACATTGTAAGTTGTAAGAAACCGTAAGTTCCATGAGTTTCAATCCTAACAGCTCTCAGAAAGTGTTCCAGAATATTTTAGCGTTTTCAGGGGCGGCGGAACGATTTTCAAAGTGTGGCTGGGGGAGGGGGGGGGGGGGGGCTGGATCGGGCGGTGGATGGTATGAAAAATTTAAATTCCAGGCTCCCAAAACCCCCATTTCCATGCATCTGAGTGGATATTTTGAGATTTTTCAGATGTATTTGAAAGATTTCACACTTTGAGAGCCGTTAAAGAACGTCGGTAAAGCATACAGGAACGACCAAAGCTGATAAATAGACCTCACCTGTATGCTTTACCAGACGTTTACAGCAATTATACTGTCTGTGGATTATCTTGTCTGGGGGTGAATTTGGTACTTGTATGTCTGTAAGATTACGATCTGTTTCAGTTAAAAGATTTTTTAACAGACTGTATACATTTTAGATTTTGCTGCCACTTACTGCAAAAAATGATCCGAAATCCATCGAAACTGAACCAGTACGAGAGAAACATAGCTGGCGAAAATGTGTGTGTGTGGGGGGGGGGGGGGGGGGGGGGGGGCTTTGCATCCGCCCCCTGTTTCACCAGTCATTTGTTATGTTAAAATATATGCATACAAAAAAGCATGGCCCGGCAAAAAAGTGGAGGCGCTGAAGCCCCCAGCTCCCCGGTTCCGCCGCCCCTGTTTTTCAATAAATTAATCTATACACTATTCGTTTTTGTTTCAATATGGATTTCACAACAGACTCAGCTCTGAAAACACACGTCACGGCATCAAACAAAAAATTAACAATCCTTCAAAGCCGGTCGTCACCCTTTTTGTCGCCAACGTTTGTTTTCATCTAAGTTAAGGGGCAGGGGTGCACGGTGGCGCTGTGCACTAGGGTGTAATGCACGTCGATAGTGCACTTGTCTTCTGTCTTCAACGAAATGTAAACCCTGCTCGTGTGGAGTTAGTCTGATAGTTGCTCACCGTTGCTCGGTGGTTCTCTCCGGGTACCCCGGCTTCCTCCACCCCCAAAACTGTCCGACAGGAGGCGACCCTGGCTGTAGAAAGTGTCGATAAACTCCAATAAATAGAAAACATAACTGTAAGTCCACCATACTCATGAGATCACATATTTAACATATGTCATTAGTCTGTGTGAAACACACAGACTATTGTTTTTGTACGGTTTCTTTTTCTTCTTTTTTTCTTTCTTTTTTTATTCTTCTCCTTCTGTCTTCTAAGCACTACCTTGTCCGCACGATAACTCGAAAACGAATTCTCCTATCTCGTTGATTTCTGGCATACTGGCAGATTTACTTATATTTATTTATTAGTGTTTAAGGTCACATACTTGTGTAGAATGGCTAATCGTGGCCGTGACAGTTTTACGGGAGGGGGGAGCCGGTGTACCCGGAGTGAACCACCGAGCATCGAAAGCTCCGCTCAAGTAGGGTTACAGCGGTTGAAGACATGTGCATCATCGACGTGCAGTACGCCTTAGTACACGGCGTCATCGTGCCCCCGTGTAGGCAACCGGGGTAAAGTGCCTTGCCCAAGGACACAACGCGGGTCGTCCCGGACTGGGATCGAACTCGGGACCTCTAGCAAAGAAGTCCAACAGTCTACCACTGAGCCACCGCGCTCCCGCATACTGACAGACAGACAGTCACAAGTTCTTGGCACCCTATGTTTTTTTCAGATTTCTGGGGCATTAAGTGCGTCTGTAGGGGTGTTTTGAAAGTGGATCACGCCCATATCTCAGGCGTGGTACGACCTATGGATCTGGAACCAACACCAAATGAGTCGACACTCGATGAAGATTCAAAATATGGGTCAAAGTCACTGAGGTCACCTAGGGGTCGAAAGGTGTATTTTTCAGAATTGCTGGAAATCACATTGTTGGACCTCAAATGCATTCCCGAAGATCGTACATCCATTTTTACACCAAAAAAGTGGGCATGGCCAAACATTTTGAAAATAGGTCACGCTCATATCTCAAGCATGGTATGACGTATGGAACTGTGACCAACACCAAACGAGTCGAAACTCGGTGGAGGTTCAAAGTATGGGTCAAGGTTACTGAGGTCACCCAGGGGTCACTGAGTGCATTTTTCAGAATTACTGGAAATCACATTTTTGGACCTCCCTAATGCATTCCCTTGATCGAACCCTTTGAATGCTGTGAATTTTTGGTTTCTTGGAAAAATTTATCTGATTCCTGAATGAATATCTTTAAGTTAACGAAAACCTATTTCTGATTTCTTTAAAAACTTTTTTTATCCCCGAAAATAAGCCTCTAAAGTATTCCATTTACATTCGTAAAGAGGAGGCACGGTGGCTCAGTGGGTACAGGTTCAGAATGAAAGCCGAGAAGTACTCGGTTCGAATCTCACCTGCGGCAACCGCGCCGAGTCCTTGGGCAAGACACTTCGCCCCCATGCCCATGTGGGAGCACGGTGGCGTTGTGGACTAAGGCGTACTGCACGTCGATGGTGCACTTGTCTTCAACCAATGTTAACCCTGCCGGTGTGGAGTTAGTATGTTGGGGAGCTGACAGTTGCTCGCCGTTGCTCGGTGGTTCTCTCCAGGTACACCGGCTTTCTCTACCAGCAAAACTGCCCGACACAAGGTGACCCTGGCTGTCAAAAGTGTCATTAAACTCCAATAAATAACATTCATAGAAGGCATGCCTTGACGGCGTGGTTGGAATATTTCTGTCTTCTTTGCCCTGTTTGTCAGCACGATAACCTGAAAACAATCAATCCTATCTCAATGATTGTGTTTTTCTGATAGAGTGCCACTAGTACTCGGTCATCTATGATGTATCAGAGGATAAAAGATGTTCACAGCTTCGACATGCACTGGCAAATGAGTTCACTGAAGCAATATTCATTATTTAAAACAGAAGAGAAACAAAACGACCAGTGAGAAAGCTGCAACTGTTGCAGAGAATAACATTGTATATTTATTTATTTAATGTCATGTTACAAAATTCATTCTCAAACCATGTTGAATAAAGAACGCTTCACTTTTCAAAGCATTTTTAAAATTTATTTATTCTCAATCATAACTTAGGATCAACAGGTTTCTGGATGGAGCGTTGTGTGGCTTTCTCGAAGCACCTATCACAATTATGAAGTAATGAAATGGAATATTTGAATGGTCTGTTTTTTACCTTCTTAATACTTCAATGTGAGTACAAACACCTTTCGTATAACTCATGGCCACAGAATGTTTTCAAGATTTCTTTTCTGTGACATTTAATTATATGTGGAATGGGACACCTTTTTAGTGTACCTTCCAAAGTAAGGCATTCTTAACCCTTTATCCAACAGCGAATATCGGCCAGCGTTATTCACCGAAATGTCTATTCGGTTTTCATTATTTTTTCATTTTTGCTTGAAAAACATAGCTTATGACCCCTTTTTAGAACGATCTCGTTTTTGAAGGGTTAAAATGGAGTTTTTAAAGTGAGTATTTTAACCTTCTCAAGATCTTAATATGGGTCCCAAAATTTTATTTTATGCACCTCAAGAATAATGAAAACCCTTTCCGTTCACACAGTGTTGCTCAAAACACACATGGGAATCGATGAGTCCTCGGTATTTTGTAAATGCCACTAAGTCTTCACATAGGCTCTTGTGGGGGGAGGGGGGGATTTAAGGCTTTTTTACGTCTATTTTCGAACATTGCGGTAACCGGTTTTCGTAAGATCACCGATGTTAAGCAACGTCGAGAGGCCGGTTAGTCCTTCGATGGGTGACCGTCTGAGTGGTCGATTCGGACTCCCGCGTTGTGTCCTTGGGCAAGGCGCTTAACCCCGATTGTCCACATGGGGCACGATGACGCCGTGTACTAAGGCGTACTGCACGTCGATGGTGCGAATGTCTTCAACCAATCTAACCCTGCCTGTGCTGCAGGGCGGAGCGTAAAACTGCCACCGACACGATATGACCTTGGCTGTTACAGTGTCGTTTAACCCTAATAAATAAATAAATAAATAAATAAATAAATAAATAAATAAATAAATAAATAAATAAATAAATAAATAAAACCATGTACCTTAACATTCTCTTGCTAATATGAATATTTGCTATCATTTACAAATATGGTAGGTCTGGAGTTGGTGGAGCCAATATTTTTAAAGTGGTTTATGCTCATAATTCAGGCTTGGTATGACCTGTAGACATGGAACCTACATCGAATGAGTTGAAACTTGCTGGAGGTTCAACATGTGGTCCACTTCAATGCGGTTAACAGAGGTCATAACGTGCATATTTTTCAGAACTATTAGGAATGGCATTTTATAACAACTAATGCAATTCTGAAGATTATGCACGAGAAAGATTATTTCTCATCATTCAATTAAGTGGCAGAGTCAGTAATGTCAATTTCTGATTCCTTAATTGAACCCTTTAAATGCTGTGCACATATATATGCCTTTACTGGTTTCTTAGAAAAATTGTTCTGATTCCCGTATGAATATCTGTAAATACTGTCAACGAAAACCCATTTCTTATTTGCTAAAAGATGTTTTACTCCCGAAAATAGGCCTCCATAATTTCTCTTTCTTTATAGTTTTTTCCTGATTCTTTAACCCTTTTCACACAGATTTAAATTTACTGGATGCAGTAAATTCTGTTTCTCTAATTATTAGACGTTATTATGTCTCGAAGAAGTGCAGGCTTATTTTGAATGCACATTCAGGAAAATTCTACATAAATTATGCTATCAATTTAGGACTGAGAAATAGGTGATTGCGAGGCGTTGGAAACTGACTGAAAAGTTAATTTTGTTGTTGTTGTTGGTGTTGTTGTTGTAATTCATTGTTTATTTTTCGTAACAAGTGTCTGTCCCCCTTTAGCCCTTTAACCAACGTAACGGCCAAAACCGGCCAGCGCAATTCACAAAAATCACCATTCAATTTTCATTATTTTTAAAAAAAATTTTGTCTCAAAAACATAGCTTATGACCCCTCATTGGAAAGATCTCGTTAAGCTCGTTCCAATGAGGGGATAATAAGCTGTGTTTTTGACGCAAAAAATGAAAAAATAGTTATTCGACAATTTTATTTGCAAGTGTCGTCTGCCTTTTGTGTTAGGTAACGGGTTAAGATGGAGGCAGGTGAGAAACTTTTCTATATGTGACCAATGATTCATCCAGAAATCCAGAGATTGTATAGAGATGGGCGTGTTAGTGACGTTAGTAGTATGTGATGTGGTTTTGAGGGAAAGGTTGGATGATCTCATGGATGATCTCATGTGACGTCACATTGTGCCTTTTCACATAAGCACATATAAGCACATAAAGCATGTGCCTTTGTGCTAGGGCACATTGTGTCACATTGTGCTTTTTCACATAAGCACATATGACAAAAAAGGGATTCTCCAGTAGGTATCCTCGAATAAAGCAATACCAGGACATAGGTATCCTCAAATACCCGTATGTGACTATGTGCTAGGGCACATTGTGTCACATTGTGCCTTTTCACATAAGCACATATCGGCACATAAAGCATGTGCCTTTGTGCTAGGGCACATTGTGTCACATTGTGCTTTTGCACATAAGCACATATGACAGAAAAGGGATTCTATAGCCACGGGTGTTTCCCCAAAATGGGATTCCATGGGATATGGCCATTGGATATAGTCTTTTATTATACAGAAGGGAGATAACTCTGTATACAGATTATGGGAAATCAAGCAATCTGATTGGTTAGTTATATATATGAAACAACAAGAGTACTTGAAATAGGATCAGAACTAACAAGAATAGACCAGAAATTGCTAAATATAGTAATAATAAGATAAACTGTTCCAAATAATAGGCTCTTCTACGCTACTGGAGTATACTCCAGAACAAAGGAACATGCCTAGGTAGACATAAACTATTGCATATATAGATAGAAGCAGAGAATTCTGAAAGAATTCGAAATAGTAAAAGTTGGGGTGGATTTTGGTGATTTGGAAGGATTGTCGGGTTGTTTGTGGTAATTAGATTTACTCTTCTACAATCGAACACACCTTCCGAACATACCCCGTCTTATTGCAGAAAAATTTGGTAACATAGCAATCACGTGCTACTATAGAAACCAAGATGGCGGCCTCCAGTATACAAAATGAACGACGGAAACACGTATCACCCTAACAACACGCGCTGCGCATGCGCACTCACACCACGTATCACTATGGAGATGACGTCAAAACATGGCCGCTCACGCGGGTTACCATGACAACACAACATGTCGCCACTGGGTCACGTGACTATGACGTCACATGAGATCATCTATGAGATCATCCAACCTTTCCCTCAAAACCACATCACATACTACTGACGTTACATCTACTAAAATAGTAAAAGTACAAACCTTTTGAGCGTTAAACATACGCTGGGAAAATTTAATTTATTACCTGAATTTGGGTATAAAAAGGAAATTAATCTCAAGTTTATACAGGCCTGTAGACGGGTATTAATTCCACCCCAAACCTTTGCTTGCCATCTTAGACACACCGCATATATCAGTACAATCAGAGTGATCGACCCTCAGTTTCTTTTTTTAATTAATTTACCCCCCACTTCCGATTCAAATATTTTATTACTTATTGTTATTTATAATCACTTTTCTAAGTCTATATCAAGGTAGGGATGAAGTCAAGCTTTGTCAATCGTTGATAGACCTACCTTCACTATCTACCTCAGAGGACTTCCACCCCAGGCGTTGGTGACCGGATTTTATTTTACCAGTAAAGTAGAACTTGAAAGAAAACATGCACATCTCTCTACTTCCCGGGATTCCCACCTGGCTCCAATCAAAAAGATCGTCTTCCGTGCCTGTATTTTGGGAACAAAGAGTTAAGCCGGTTTAACCCTCTGCACAATGATGTCAAAATATCGAAATTGCAAGTAGAAAATGATTCCCGTATTGCATCTTGGAAGTTAACCAATTAAATTTTGGATTGACAGAGCTCAGCAAGTTCTAGCAAAATGCTTGATTTGGTTAAATTCCTAGTTGATATTTCCATAGAGTAGAGATTTCTACTCCATATTTCGCTTCGGTGTGCAGGGGGGGGGGGGGGGGGGGTCAACTAAAAATGCATGTGCAATTGGTGCAGTGGTGTATTGTTTTGACAGCAGTTATCTCAACTGTATGAGTTGTGTGCGCTTTGTCTCTGCATGATTTCATTCGAATATAATTTGCCTCAGAGGAGACATTCCGAGACAGACACCAAGTCAAAATCTTATATATATATATATGTGTGTGTGTGTGTGACTAAAATAAACCTACGTCAAGAAAGAGACCTATATCACCTTCCATATCTTTATTCGTGCCTTCGGTTTGATTAAAAAGGCTTATAAAAGTAACTTTCGTCGCCAGACAAACTGTTACAAACACGTTTTTAAGCTTGTAAACCTGGCATGGGTGCATTTGAGAAGCAAGTCGCGATTCGTCCGGTAGTGTCGGACAGAAATGGGTTGGGTTGGAATCCGAGATGCTCACCAGTCCTGAGAAAGCCGCGTGAAGTCCCAATGGAGATGGAACCTTGGACGATACTGAGATGCTATTTTATTAATCCCAACTTCTACAGAATATATGCCGTTTGAGAGGAAAAATACCTATAGAGATTAATCACCGATTCACTGCGCAGTTATCTGGGGGCACTTGTCTGGATCCCTATTGACACAGTCATTGTATGATATTGAGTGCGCTTCGTGAAAATCCGTTATTATTCCCGCCTTAATTAACCATTTCACTATTCGATAAGTAATATTTTTTTTTTGTTTCGTTGTTTTCTTGGGTACAGTTTTGAGGTATGCAAAGCAGCAGCGCATGCTAATTGCAAGTCCTGGCTTCGCTACCAAAAACCTATCACAAAAACACTGATTTGAGCAAGCCAGAAAATACGCAAACTGACATCTGCAAAATGAGGTCCCCAGAGCAGGGTAGTATCACTAAATTTACCCTCTGTGAACCTCAATCTGAATCAGGATCTAAAACCTAAACAGAAAGAGGTACCCAGAGGATAAATTGGCCCTCTGAGGACCTCATTCTGCAAATGTCAGACTGCTTATTTTCAGGCCTGGATTTGAGTTGTAACTGATGTATCGACATGTGACGATTTATTTTACGTACTTTCAAATCTTGAACGCAAAAAAATCAGAATCACTGAAGGAACAAGAGGCCTTAAATCTGTGGAACCTATTTAAACCATTAACAATCAGCCCAGAGAGGAATCGTAAACACTAGCACTGACGTGACAATCGTTAGTTATTCCCAGTTCCTTATTCGACATTCGTTATCAACCGATTCAATTGGTTGATAACGTATGTCGAACAAGGAACTTGGGAATAAGTAACGGTTGTCACGTCCCCAACACCAGCCAGACGAATGAGACAGCGAAAACACAAATACCACCCTCTAATCAGATTTTTTTTTTGGCACCCAAACATTTTGTTGGCACTAAAATATTCCGAATGGTTAAAAAATTGGAACCAGTCACTTTCGGGACAGCGTGAACACTGCTTTAAGTAAGAATGAGGTGTGGTGGCATAGTTCGTTTTGAAGGCATCGGTTTTTTAATTTTTAAATTTTAAACATTTACTCAAATTCTATACGTGGGGGGGGGGGGGGGGGGGGGTTACTACCATTTCCTGTGTTTAATAATTAAACGACATGCGCACTAATTCGGGCATGCTTTGAGTTACATTGAAGAGCGATGATATATATTCTGAAAAATAGAGTTTCATAAATTTTGAATAATTATCGGCATGCGAAAAAAAGGCGTGGGTAAAAATGGCGATTTTATAAATTTTGAAAAATCGTATGAGGTACAAATTTCATGAGTATTATACAGGAGTATACCTTAAGTTAGACTGAAATGGGGTCGTATCTTACCTTTTACAGACATAGCTTCATACACAAGTATTTATTTTATTTTGGAGGAAAAAAACGATGAAAATCATGGTAAATAGCGATTTTATAAGTTTTGAAAAATGATATAATTATTAAATGGCATAAGTTCCATATTGTGATGTTTGGTGAGTCATGATAATGCGTGGTGGTTTTGTACATTCGAGAAATGGATGTTTCATTACAAGCACCGTAATCTGCACCTGCAAGATAATAACTTGCAGGTGCAAGATAGCTAACCTGCACGTTCAAGATAGCTAACTTGCAGGTGTAAGATAGTAACTTGCAGGTGCAAGATAGCTAACCCACACATGCAAGATAGGTAACTTGCACGTGCAAGATAGCTAACCTACACGTACAAGATAGTAAATTGCACGTGCAAGATAGCTAATCTGCACGTGCAAGATGGCCAACTTGCAGGTGCAAGATAGCTATCCTGTACGTGCAAGATCGCTAACCTGCACGTGCAAGATAGTAACTTGCAGGTGCAAGATAGCTAACCTGCACGTGCAAGATAGTAACTTGCAGGTGCAAGATAGCTAACTTGCACGTGCAAGATAGAAATAATACTCAACTGGCGCCTCAACGCTTCCGTACTTACTTATGTACTGTATTGGGGGATAAAAATAAACAGGAATTAGGTAGGGTGGTGCACTACCTTTGGGGGTATTCTTCATGCATAGGCGTGGACCCCTTATTTAGTGATGCACATCATTAACTCTTTACCCAACGTAACGGCCAAAACCGACCAGCGCTATTCACAAAAATTAACTGAATTAATTTTCATTTTTTGTCTCAAAAACATAGGTTACGACCCCTCTTTGGAACGATCTCGTTCCAAAGAGGGGTCATAAACTATGTTTTTGAGACAAAAAATTTAAAAAAATTAGTTATTCAAGAATTTCCTTCGCAAGTGTCGTCTGCTTTTCATGTTAGGCAAAGGGTTAAGTGGGGCGGCGAATACCGTCTTATTAACCCTTTAACACTGGTGGTATCTTCCATGTTAGTTCAATGGTATCAATTGGAAGAGCCCTAAGTAATTATTTTGGGGGAAGACCGATTAATATTTCCAATGTGCTGCCTTCAGGCAGTTCGTTCAAAACATTGATTGGTCTACCCTACATATTCACTGTGTAGATATTTATTTTCGGAACTTAGGGCATATTATGATCCTGTCCTAGAAAATTAGGCTTTTGAGTTCGAATGATAAAGTAGAACTATAAAAGATGGCGGTCGTGTCTTTTGAAACGACGTGTTTCCCAAAATTTAGGAGGCTGAGGGTAATAGAATGTCAGATAGTTGATGTAATGTTACCCCCCTTTATTCAGAGGGATATACAGAGATTATTTCGTTCTCCAGTTACAGATATTCCAATCGGCAATACGTATTTAACTCACCTTGAAAACATCAAAATATTAAGACATTTGGGGAAACTAGGCGGCTTAATGATAAATAAAACTTAACTCATAGTATTTAGAAAACAAACATGTTTAATAGTAGGTCTTCTTGTAAAGTAATTGAAGATTCGATTAAATTAAGTCTTGATTGAGAAACATTTCTTGCGTTGATTAAAAGAAATTGTATGTTCATGGCGTTTTAAAATTCAATCGGATGGAATATTGCAGTCAGTCAAAAAAGCAAACCGTTTAGGTTCGCTTTTCGGTCCAACGGAAATGTTACATCCGATTGAATCGAAAAATATGCGATGGACTATATTTAGATAGACTGGTTCCATGCCATAACCGCGCCAGAATCAGACTGGTGGTTTAAAAGCCTGGTCAAAGATGGGAGGAACGTCGCCGAGCCACCCAGCCGTTCACTGAACACGATTGTGCCCGGCTAACGAGAAAAAATCTCATTTCCAAAACGCCAATGGTCGTATGCTACACACTGTAAACTTTATTGTTTCCTTTTTCAATTGGTTCAGATTTAAGATGAGTAGGAGATAGTGTAAGTTGTTCGTGAAATTGGAGTTCAATACTGAGGACGTGGATTTATCTGTTAAAATACGTTCAGCTCATTAGAATCGACCAAAATGTTATCAAATATCCGGGGATGTGGAGACAGGGGGTAGGGTTATTTCCCCCTCATCCGGGCGAACATTTTCAACAGCGAGAAACTTCAAACCTTAATCCTTTGAACCCCGGTAGGAGTGCCGTATTAGCCCATAGCCGGGCCCTAGACTTTTAGGTACTTCGGCGCCCTTCCGGCACTTCATTCTTTCGCCCCACTACAGCTGACTGCCCGACCCTGGTACGGTAGGCGCTATGCCGCAGTACAGAGCCCTATATCCATTTTGCGGGTCTCCTGGAGAATTCTACTCACAACTTGACATATTATTTAAATAAGCATTAAAATAATGTACTGTATATAAATATATATATAGTATACATATGAGAGTATATATATGGATAAATACATATGTACATGTATCGCTACGGTGCAAAGTGTCTTTAACCATTGGAGCTCCAAGGCGCTGGTAACAGTGCTTCTGCAAAAAAAAAAAATTGTGGGCCCCCTGTCCCTGCGGGCCTCTAGGCTTCAGCCTAGTCAGCCAAATGAATAATACGGCCCTGCCGGGTAGTATATTTCATGTCAGTTTATTGACAGCAACTGGAAGAGTCCATATTCATTATTTTGTGTTGATCCATTAATATTTTCAACGTGCAGCCCCCAAATTGATCTACCCCACATGTGTACTTAGTAGTAATCCTTCTTAATGAAATTATGAAGTATCATGTGCCTGGGACGGAAAAGCGGCCTCTAGGGTTCAACGAGTTACGCCGCTAATAGTTGGAAATTTCATGCTCTATGGTGGTAGACTTCCTGGCATTTTATCAGTGACCGTGACCACCTCTAACAGATATTTAATAATTTCTGAACCAAATTTCATTTAATTTTCTAACTGGGTAAACAAGGTCACAGACACTTCGAACACAAAGGAGAGTGTATTCAGATTTCTTCAGCAGTTGGAAATTCACAGATATCAGTCGGAGAATTCTCACCCAAGGTTGGGGTGGGGTGGGGTGGGGTCGGATGCAAATGGTTTTCTCGAATGTCGGATATTCGGAAGACGGGGGGGGGGGGGTGGGGATGGAAATTCAGAGGGGCGCACCCCAGAACCAAAACCATCTAGTCACGTTCCTGTAAATATCAAGGTTCTTTTCCAACTTCTCGCCTTGTGCCGATTACGTGCAATGCAGGGATGTGGCTAGAGATTCCTGATTGGGGGGTGTAGGGTAGTGAATTTCCAATTATGGGGAGGGACCGGCAGGGAGACCCTAGTTGGAAATTCACTACCGAGAAAAATTTGAAAATGAAGCCCTGAAAGGGGGCATGAAATTGATTCTAGTAACTGAAATGCCAACACATTTATGATAGAATTATCAGGTTATTATTATTTGGTATTATTCTGGGAATTGAATATGTGCTAAACAAATGCTCAAGATGAGAACTTTGAGCTATTCGCACTGTGCTAACATTAAATCAGATCTTATGCAGGAATGATCAATTTTCGATGTTTCATCATTTTGTAACTGTGAATGATGCAATTAACTTTGGATAACGATTTTACATGAAGTGATTTTCTTGAAGTGCATTTCCGGTTTTTTTTATTACAATAAGTAAACGTACTATAGAAATCTTGTACCGATTGACACCATGCATACTTATGAAGCTCGATATTGCGTACACTGTAGTTGTAAATAGACAGTTGGAATTTTTGCCGATTTGAAACCGAGTTGGGATTTTGGGAAGTAAAAGAGACATCAGCATCACCAAAGAAGCTCTAAAATCCGGATATATGGAATTTCCAACTACTCATGACTTGCCGTCCGATTTTCCAACTATAGGTAATCTTGGCCAGGATTGGTGGGGGGGGGGGGGGGGGGTGTCGCCACGTCCCTGGTGTAATGGTTATGAGGGATACATACTCGTGAAATCTAAACTACATGTTTGCCATAAATAGACCATGAAAGGACAACTGACTTCAGTTTAAAAAAATGCAAAATCGTGTGGACCGATTATGCAAAATAGTTGATCTCGGAAGCAACTTTTACTTTGGGCAGAGTATTTAAAAAATGCAAGATCGTGACCTAATATTTACGTAAAAGGATGTGATTAATGACACCCATGGGTATTTAAATAGCAAGGAGACACTCAGTTTATGGAGTGTAAGACCAGTGTTTATATTCTGTAAACATTTTCTACGCGTGGCAAGAACTTTAGAATGGCAAATTTATTATTTCTTCCTAGCTTGTTAATATTTGTCATTATGTCATTTCGTACGGAAGTATTAAATGCGGAAACAGCGACAGGTGAGTATTTACTTGACACAACAATAAAAACATGTTGACTTAAATTTGTGTTGATCAGAATGTATTGAGCCTTTGATTTGGAGCCAGAGATGTGTAAAGATTTTTCTTATGAGGTCTCCCCTCCCCGTCTCATATTAGGAGTTTATGTACCCTCTTGACATTGTGATATGTGTTAAATGATGTTTAGAAGGCGTAACCTTTAATTGCCAAACTGAATGGCATATCTTTTTCAGCGTGAGAGGGCCTCTGTGTCCACAAAACAATTCTGGAAAAGTCCATGTGGAGGAATACCCACCCTTACCCTCCCTCCCCACGTATGCCCAAGCCACAGACTGGGACGCATCCAAAGAATGAACAATGCACCCACATCATGACGCACGTAGAGCGTTTTGGAAGTTGTATTTTATCACATGTTTTTGAATGTGGAGTGCCATCAGCCATGCTAGTTCATAAAGGGAGACAATTTTACACACTCTTTACGATTTAAGACCAGAAAAATTGTTAAATGTGCAGGTAGTTAACGGCTATAGAATACGGTCAGTGCTATTCAGTAATATTATTAGTTACACAGTTTGTTGGTGGCCTAATATGGTATATATATGGTGTCAGTTAATTTCATATTGGACGAGAGCGAAGCTCGAGTCCAATATGGAATTAACTGACACCATATATACCTTAATTGGGCCACCAACAAACTGTGTAACGAATATACCTTACCGACTGCTGCATCGATGCACAGAACTAATAACAACAGTGATCAAAATTAAATGAGAGAATTCTCACAATTTGTTCACGTGTCTTTGCTTTGTTACAATTTATGGGAGAGTACCTACAGGCACTCTCCCATAATTTGTAACAAGGCAAATTCATACATACCAAACAGTTTCATTTCGAAGGTAACACGACACACATCCACAGAATATGAAGCCTTTTAAGTTGCCTAACCTGCACTTCAGACCAAATATGGGCTTCCAACACTCAATCTTTCAACTTGAAGTGTTTATCGGCCGCCGCCATTTTGAATAATCAATGAACAAAGGGGAGATTACCCATAGCTGTCAGCGTATATTGATGTTGACAGGCAGTATATGGTTTTATATGCAGTCTGCATGTGACGTCTTTGAACCAATGAAATTCCCAGATACTTGTAGGAGGTAAGATATAGGCCTATACCTATTCTAATTTTATTAATTTCGAATTTATGCTTCCAAAACAAAGATTATGGCATTTTATTGCAACGCACTCGTCGATTACTAGAAAAAGCGAATCGACATCAAAAACTGCAATCAGACGAAAATTCCCAGACTGGAAAAAATATTGAAGTGGGTGTAGAAAGTGTTACACCCCTCCCTGTATTAACGCTCCTGGGCGGAAATGTTGTTTCCAATAGGTTCATTTAGTATGTTTTATAAGAAATTCATTAACCCTTTGTACCCACGATGCCGCTTTTCCTCCCAGGAACTTGAAACGCCATAATAATCTCATTAAGTAGGATGGCAGCTTAGTAAATGTGCGGGGTAGAAAAATCGATATTTTCAACGTGCAGTCCCAAGGCTGCACGTTGGAAATATTAATTGGTCTACCCGCTAATCATGAACATGGACTCTTCCAATTGGTGCCATTGAACTGATATGGGAGATACCACCTGGATTCAAAGGGTTTAAGTGTATATATAAAAATAAAAATATCACTACTGATCTCCTAACATGTTTTGTAAATGGTTGAGAGTTCAACAAACTGAAAAAGAATCAACCTCAAGTTGTAAATATAGAATGAACACATTTTGTTGTAGGTTCGAACTGTGATGAAGGATGGGTATTGGTTTTTTCTGACTGCTATTATATTCTGAACAAAAACGTGACGAGGAAGGAAGCTAAGTTGCTATGTAAACTACTTAGAGAGGATTCCACCACTATGAAGATAGATGACGTATATGTTTGTTCATACCGTAAGTAAATTGTGGTTTGTTAAGGGTAAAACTGGGATGTTTCGTGTTTCGAGTTATCGATATAACACGCGTTGGGGACAAACCTTTTCGACAAAAGTTGGATTCTCCAAAAGGTATCCTCGATAGGTATCCTCGAATAATACAATACCAGGCCATAGGTATCCTCAAATACTGAAATGAGGCTAAGAGTCGTAGTAAATTATACCTCATTGAGGGATTTTTAATGGTTCTCATAACCTCAAAATCCAATGAGGCTATGAGGCATAATATATGAGGACTCGTTGAGGGCTTTTACATAGCCCTCATGGCCTCATATGACAAAAAGGGATTCTCCAAAAGGTATCCTCGATAGGTATCCTCGAATAATACAATACCAGTCCATGGGTATCCTCAAATACTGAAATGAGGCTAAAAGTCGTAGTAAATTATACCTCATTGGGGGATTTTTAATGGTCCTCATAACCTTAAAATTCAACGAGGCTATGCGGCATAATATATGAGGACTCATTGGGGGCTTTTACATAGCCCTCATGGCCTCATATGACAAAAAAGGGATTCTCCAAAAGGTATCCTCGACAGGTATCCTCGAATAATACAATACCAGTCCATAGGTATCCTCAAATACTGAAATGAGGCTAAGAGTCGTAGTAAATTATACCTCATTGAGGGATTTTTAATGGTCCCCATAACCTCAAAATTCAATGAGGCTATGAGGCATAATGTATGAGGCCTCATTGGGGGCTTTTACATAGCCCTCATGGCCTCATACGACAAAAAAGGGATTCCATAGCCACGGGTGTTTCCCCAAAATGGGATTCCATGGGATATGGCCATTGGATATAGAGGTGATGAGAATCGGATACGACTTCGTTGTAATAAGGGGAGATAACTCTGCATACAGATTATGGGAAATCAAGCAATCTGATTGGTCAGTTATATAAATGATCTAGATAAATGAAACAACAAGAGTACACGGAATAGGGCCAGAACTAACAAGAACAGACCAGAAAAGCTAAATATAGAAATAATAAGTAAATCTGTTCCAGTTTATAGGTTCTTCTACGCTACTGGAGTATACTCCAGGACAAAGGAACATGCCCAGGTAGACGGAAACTATTACATAGATAGATAGAAGCAGAGAATTCTGAAAGAAATCGAAATAGTAAAAATTATCAGGTTGTTTGTGGTAATTCTACAAATCGGGAAATTACTCTTCTACAAAGGAACAAACCCTCCGAACATACCCCTGTCCTGTTGTAGGCCTTTAGGTCACATAGCAATCACGTGCTACCATAGAAACCAAGATGGCGGCCTCCAGTATACAAAATGGACGACGGAAACACGTATCACCCTAGCAACACGCGCTGCGCATGCGCACTCACACCACGTATCACTATGGAGGTGACGTCACAACATGGCCGCTCACGCGGGTTACCATGACAACAAAACTTGGCGCTACTGGGTCACGTGACACGACGTCACTTCCGGGGTCCTGCCAATGACGACTCAAAAGCCCGAGACATACTACTTATTTTCTTCGACAAACGACCGTCTGCTATTATTTCTGAAACGTGACACCATGTTGTTTGTTTACAGAACAACGTGCGATGATTGAAAAATCCTCCGCTCATTAAATATGCGAATAAGCCGGTCACGTGGGACACGTGAGATAGATATCTATCTCACATGGCCTTCTCACATGAGACACGCATATCTTGTGTTGGAAGTGGAGGGAGAAAAATTAATGCAACACACCATCATTACGTAATCGTGTCATTGTCGCAAATACTTTTTGTACAATAAAAATAAGGCCACACAAAATAAATTAATTGATTGTCTGGCAATTGTTTTTTTTTTCAAATTGGTGAGGGAGGCAGGGTTTTATTTTTAATTTTTCTTTTGCAAAAAGGAAGCAAACTTGGAAAGGATGTCGGCTGTCTTTTCACACACGAAAATATAGAAAATGCATATTTAAACAAATAAATTCATTTTTATTTGAAAAATAAAACATTCCCCTAAAAACAAACTGCAGGTACTGCAATTCAAAGGGTTCATATTCTTTCGATGCTCTTCATATTATCGTTGAAGTAAAAGTATTTAATCTATGGGGATTTGCCTCGTTACAATTTAGGGGAGAGTGCCTCTAGGCACTCCCATAAATTGTATTTTATTTATTTATTGATGTTTAAGGTCAGATATTTATGCACAATGGCTAATCATGACCATGACAGTTTTACGGGTGGAGGAAGCCGGAGTACCCGGAGAGAACCACCGAGCAACGACGAGCAGCTGCCAGCTCCCCAATATCGTAACTCCCTACTGCGTACCATCGACGTGCAGTACGCCTTAGTACACGGCGTCATCGTGCCCCCACGCGGACAATGGAGCATGAAGTGTCTTGCCCAAGGACACAACGCGGTGGCCACAGGTGGGATTCGAACCGAGGACCTCTCGGCTTGCAGCCTGCACCTCTACCAACTGAGCCACCGCGCCAAAGCCCCCCCCCCCCCCCCCCCCCATAAATTGTAACAAGGCAAACATATTGGAGACGCAACTAAATAAATATGCGTCAATCAAAAAATGTAAAAAGTTTCGGATCTCCCTGCGTTTGTACTAATATTGAAAGACACTGAACGGCAATAAAAATATCCAATGTGGGGAGTTGAAATTCAATGAGAGATTGCTGTGGCTGAAACGGTTGGCTCATTTTCGTAACCGATTAACCTAGAGCTATAACCGGATAATATCCGGTTATCCGTGGCCATTATTTTACCGAATATGGAATCAAAACTATAGTAATTGGAAAGCAGTATTCTCAAACTATTCCGTAGTGTGGATGCAAACGAACGTTGTCGGTTCGTTTGTATACACACTACGGATCAGTTTCTGCTAATCTTTAACGAAGTCTTGAACGCCGAAGTCGGTTATTTCTCAATATATACAACGTGGCTTCAATGTGTAATCTATTACAAAGGAGAAGAGGCAGATTTACTACATTCTAACCCTTTACCCAACGAATCGGCCGCATCCGCCCTCGTAATATGCAAATTCAGTATTTGAAAAAATATTATTTTTCAAAAAATTTCAACAAAGCCATATCATGTGACCCCTCGTTGGAACGAGCTCGTCGAGCTCGTTCCATCGTGGGGTCACATGATATGGTTTGGTTAAAATTTTTTGAAAAATCTGAACAAATGATATTTAAAATAATAAATTTTGATATCGTCTGCGTTAATTGGGTAAAGGGTTAAACGCGGAATGACGATCACTATCGATATTTTGGATAACCGGTTGACAGTTTTTCTAATCGGTTAGGTAGCTAACTGGTTTCAAACCGATTATCCGGTTAACCATTTCAGTACTAGTCAGATTACCTGAGAATCAAAACACCTTTTTTAGCCTAGCTGTATGTTTTTATTTCTAAAATAGTACATATCGTGCATTTTGTTTAATTTTAGCTGTCACGTCTGTTGAAGAAAATTTGATTCAAAACGATGGCTTTGGCAATGGAGGCATAAGCACGAGATGAAGAAGGAGATCATTTCCAACCCCCAAAGTGATATCATCAGTTTGGATCACAACACAAAAGCAACAACGTATACATTTCAACTTCAAAACAAAGATTTTTCACCTCATTTCGAACATACATTGACTTAAAATCAAGTACAAAGATAAATTCTGATCGAAACCAGGCGCAGATCTGTAGCAATAATACCGTGGGCCCTTATGTTAGTGAAGGATTGGGGGAAAAGGCGGAGTAGGTTGCCGCCACTCTCTTTGGATCCACGAGGAAACCAACTACATCTACTTTTATCATGCAGTTGATTTCAGGAACGTAGCTACAGGGCTATCCTGTATGTTACAATAGTCGGAAATTTGAAGCCCTAAATTGGAAAAAATGGAAATTTCAGACAGAGTGCTCGTGGAATTTTTCCAAACATGTCTATAGAATTTGGTATGTTACTATCACTTGTTGTGGCTATTGTACTGTAATACTGCAAAATGGAAAGGTTCCTTTATAAAAAAAATTACACTGATGGGGAGACGGCGGAGTAAGTCCAGTGGGTCCCGGGCTTTACCCAACACACACCATATAAAACTTTAGTAGCTCTCCTTCTCCTCCAAAGCCGCTGAACCGATTTCAGTTAAATTTGAGGTGATTGTTTGTTCTGACAACGCATTTTGTTTTTGTTCAAATCAACTTGTCCAGCCCCATATTGTCGCGGTGGGATAAAATGCTCCCAATGTTTTTAAAAGTCTTCATCTCACAAACCAGTGTGTACAATGACTTGATATTTGGCACTGAGCTTCCTTTTGAGGTGTAGAATCAAATTTGTTTAAACGAAGTTCGTGGAGCAATATTTGCCTTTGTAATGGAAGGGGCAAGATTTTTGGCCCTGCCCGAAATGGTCGCCCATGTTTGGACTTTATTCTGAAGCACAGGTACCGAAGCTTAAAGGCTTCATATCAACTTTGAATTGAAATTAATTTTTCTATAAGGATTTACTTTGTTACAATTTATGGGACCGTGCCTATGGGTACTCTCCCATAAATTGTGATAAGGTAAAGACATGTGAACAAATTGTAACGACCAAAAATAATTTAGAGCTCTATCAGTTGACGGGGATTTGGTCATTTTTCAACATTCTAGTGATCATGTGATTATTAATTCTTGTCACAGAATAAAAAATGTTATTATTTTTCAAAGTGTGATTAACTGGGATTTCCGGGTTTGATTATAAACGATAACTTCACAAGTGAATTATGCAATCAACAGTTGTGTCATGTATCCGTGCGCGCAAACGAAGACGCTTTGCCGTAGGTGTAATGGGGACTTCATTGTTTTTTTTTTGTTTTTTTTTAACCCTTTACCTATAATGAAAAGCAGACGACACTTGCAAAAAAAAAAAATCTTGAATAACTATTATTTTAATTTTTTGTCTCAAAAACATAGGTTATGACCCCCTCATTGGAACGAGCTCGGTGAGCTTGTTCCAATGAGGGGTCATAACCTATGTTTTAGAGACAAAAAATGAAAAAATAATGAGAATTAATTGGCGATTTTCGAGAATAGCGCTGGCCGGTTTTGGCGTTATGTTAGGTAACGGGTTAAATCATATAATTATCGTTAATAATGAAAAGTAATAAACAGAGTAATCGCTTGACTGGACTGGTTACGTGAAATAATTCATTCGAGGTGAGGAACTATATTGTAAAACACTCGTGCGCATTCGCGCACTCGTGTTTGTACAACGTCCCTCACCTCTCATGAATTATTTCACGTAACCAGTCCAGTCAAGCGTTTACTCTCTATGTCATGGCAGCATGGCTGCTTTGAGGGTAGTCATCAAACTCCATGCAGTGTTGTTTCCTCTGGCTCCGCTCGACACATCTGACTCTATCCAATGTGATGGGCGTAGCAAGGGGAGACAACGCTGCTTGAAGTTTGTGTCGTCATCTAAAATGCAAGGGCATTCTTCCTCTCGAAAAGGGCAACGTGACTGTTTATTTGATGCACAGTGATAAATTTAACTTACCCATCCACGTTAACATCCCCCATTTGTCTCCCCGACTGAAGAAAATGGACCTATTTGGGCAAATCAATTGGAAAGGTTTAGCCCATTTTGAACCTATATATTTTGTTGGTTTGTGTTTTTATCACTGATTCTGTACATCGTCATCAATCGACATAAAATTTAATAAAATCGTGTATTCTCCATTTCGTCTTCTGTGTCAGTTCCCTTGCATGTGTCCAGTGATGTCTGATTCATAACTGCCCTTGATTTCTCGAATTTATTAAAAAGTTGTGTCAAATCATTCCTTCGGTGGAACAAGGCGCTATCTGCAATGCTTTTGCAGATGGAGCCTTTTTCCACTCAAGGAACGAAATATTGTGTTATCTATGCATGGGTCGTTTTGAGCAGTATACAGTCGCTATATCTATACTTCTATGTGCCCTCCTCTGTAAATACAAAGCGAGAGATCCTCGGTTCGATCCTCGCCCGGCGTAACTGCGTTGTGTCCTTGGGCAAGGCACCTATTCCCGATTGCCCATGTGGGTGCACGGTGGCTCTGTGTCCTAAGACGTACTGCACGCCGATTGTGCACCTGTCTTCAACCAATGCTAACCCTGCTTGTGTGGAGTTAGTACGTCGAGGAGTCTGACAGTTGCTCACCGTTGCCCGATAGTTCTCTCCGGGTACTCCGGCATCCTCCACCCGTAAAACTGCCCGACACGATGTGACCCTGGCTGTCGGAAGTGTCGTTAAACTCCAATAAATAAATAAATAAATAAATAAATAAATAAATACCGTTAAAAATACGATAAAAAGATTGGTGACCAGCAGTCGGTACTTCTACGGTAAAATCTCACAGTAAAATACCGTATCACACTATTTTTGACAATTTTTGTGCGATTAAGGAGCAAAATCGAGGAAATGATATTTGGTTGCTCTTCATTACGCTAGAGGAAGAAGATATTAATTAGATTGCGTAACAAATAACTCTTCTTAACTCTTGTAGCCTGTTGAGTATTTTCAAGATATTTTTCATCAAATCTAGTCATGGCTGCTATGCAGCAGCCATGACTAGATTTTATGAAAAATTAATCTAAATATAACACAAGAAATCATTGGTAAAAAAATCCCATTAAATTTACAGGGGAAAATATGATTAATTGTGCCCAAATACATTTTTATTACAATGACAAGAGAAACCCTGTGCTGGGCAGGAATATCCACCAGCAGTATTTAAAGAGTTAAACAAGAAAAGTTTTGATATGGACGATGTCATTTCTCAAAAGCAAGAATTTAAATGTTGAATATGTTCGTTCTGAAAAAGTTCGCTTCACTGCACACGAACACTGCTCTGTTTGCATTTCCGAAGATTAAGCTTCAAGGAGTAACAGTCGCAACCGTAAATTAACGGTTAAAATACTGGCAGCTGTTTATCAGAACTTTTACCCAGTGCAGTTATCCGAATGTGACCAAGTGGGGTGGAAGCGTGGTGGCTACGTGGTTAGTGTATTGAACTTCAAATTGAAAGGTTCACGGTTCGATCCTGCCCAGCAGTAACTACGTTGGGTCCTTGGGGAAGGCACTTAACCCTTTACCTAACATGAAAAGCAGACGACACTTGTAGAAACATTTTTTATATTGAATAACTAATTTTTTTCATTTTTTGTCTCAAAAACACAGATTATGACCCTTCATTGCAACGAGTTCGACGAGCTCGTTCCAATGAGGGGCCATAACTTATGTTTCTGAGACAAAAAAAAAAAAAATGAAAACATAATGAAAATTAATTGGCGATTTTTGAGAATAGCGCTGGTTGGTTTTGGCCGTTATGTTGGGTAAAGGGTTAATCCCGATTGCTCACGAGGCGGCACGGTGGCGCTGTGTACTATGACGTATTGCCCGTCGACTGCGCACTCGCCTTCAACCAATACTAACTCTGATTGTGCGTTGGGGGCCTGGCAGTTTCTGGCCACTACTAGATGGTTCTCTTTGGGTACTCCAGCTTTTTCACCGGTAAGAATGTCCGACACCAGGTACCCTTCCTGTCTAAGTGCCTTTAAACCCCAATAAATGAATACTAGTAGGGTGCCACGACATTCGGATAGCTGGTATTTGGACCTTGGCTTTTTCAGACCTCAGGCTCATTCGAGCCTTGGTTTTTTCGGACCTCCGGCTTTTTCGCCCCCTCAATTACATATTGATCATCATGACAATAATTTAGGAAAAGATGAACATAAAATACTAACATACAGTTGCGTGAGGCATTAATATATTATTATTACCTATTATTATCAGGGGCGGCGGAGCCGGGGGGGGGGGGGGGGGAGGCTTTTTTCACCAATTATGGGTACCCTAACAGGACATATTCTGACATAACGTACACAACCCCTATGGCCATATTGACTGTGGGAGATAGTAAAAGAGTTCTATCAAAATTAGCAACATAATACTATCGGTGTCACTGTCCATTTTATATACTGAGATATTGCGCATCGCAAGTTCGCAACTAGCCATAATAAGCACAGACTACATGTATAGAAATAGAAATACTAGTCCAAACTTGGACCCAAAGTCCGTAATGTAATTTTTTTTGTTTGGAACGTCCAAAGGGACGTACCAAACCAAAAAATTACATTACGGACTCTGGGTCCAAGTTTGGACTATGGTAAAACGTGCGCATGTGTACACCCCTGCAGTTACCCAGAAAACAAAATTGTGCCCCCCCCCCCCCCCCACACACACTTTTTTGGAGCTTCCGCAGCCCATGATTATTATAAATATTATATTACACTGGAGCATATAGCTTCGCGGCCTCCTTAAGTAGTCTGCTACTTGACATGTCTCTGTCTGAATACTGACGTTACAACTCCATTAATCTTCCTGTCACCTCTCTTGTTTTCTTTTGCTGTTTGCGTTTTAATTTTCCCTCTGAGATCATTTTTACATGTGTGGGTGTCTGGCTAACTTCTTGATATAGAAGGTGGTTGATAAATAAAAAGGCAGGTTTCCTTTTCTGGCGCGTTGGTTCAGTCGGTTATGCCACCTTTCACAGTCATTGTTTGTACGGATGCTGCGGCTGAATACAGACTCTTGCCTTGAAATACCTGGAATTATACAGTGGAGCCCACTTAATTGGATATCTCTTAACTGAATTATCCTGTTAATCGCATATAATTTCCCAAACACAAACAATTTACCATACCCCCAGTACAAATTTGACCTATTAATTGAATATAGGTTATAGAGTAAACTTCTGTTAATTGAATAAAAAATCGTGTATCTCGGAGCTCTGTCAAACAAGATATAATAGAATAAATGCTAAGTTTATCTCTAGAATACAGGAAAGTGACACAATCTCTGTTAATTGAATAATCCTGTTTATTGAATAATTCTGAAGAATATGCACCAAATCTTATTGTTTTGTCACATTTTTAAACTTTGTTAAGGCCTTTGTCTGCCGGATTTTTTGTGAGTTGGAAATGTGTTGGAGCTGCACTGCGGAACACACGTTATGGATTTTCCCCACCTAAACCTCAGAAGCATTGGGATCCTGATATTCGTATTTATCCCCAGTGGTGTTTTCAAGATGGGCCGCTCACCCAAACCCGTGAGAGACTGACTGCTCGTAGTTGTGAAAAGAGACACGTCGAATCTCAAAACTCAAATGTTGATACTGTAAACAGCCTGGGGGTGACGGGGGGTGGGGGTGGGGGTGGGGGTGGGAGGGGGGCTTTTAATTAGTATTCTATTGTCTCTTGTTTAAATTCAGAAATGATTATGATGCTCTCATGCCATGCACCTGAATGAATGGGACTGAAATACGATTTATTGTTCAGTCAAGGGTGTGGTAGAGAACGGGTGGTGTCATGGGGATAGGGTGATGACCCCTCCACCATTAATTTATGCAATCGGTACATATTCGTCTGGAATTGAGTCTTGGCTAGGCCTAACTGTTTACGCTTCTTAGAAATTATATACTTTCATGCGAGACGAAATTTGATCGTTGGATTAATGTCATACGCGTAATTGGTCATACAGTTCAATAGTTCAGCAATCTAAACGTAGCAGCTACCCAACAACGTTCAGATTCCTTCCATTCAAATTATCAGCAATCTGAAATTGCTGATAATTTGAATGGACGGAATCTGAACGAAGTGGAGGTAGCAGATACGTTTAGATCGGTGAACTAACATATGGACTGCTGCGATTACCAGGTGCATTTCTTATTTACACACAAATGAATTTCCAAGAACTCTTGGGATTTTAAACTATAATGCCGACTGACTAATATACAAATTATAACTCAATACAGCGCGTGTTTTGAGAGAATTTTATGAAGGTGAGGAAACACACGGTATGCAATCTGTCAACTGTCAGTCCTCCACACAAAAACCATTTCTGGAAAGAACCAGGGACAGGTACAGAGCGCCAACATATGTTCTCATGGACTCCGCATCCCGGGATCCGACCTCAATAACACGAGACAGCCAACAGGTTACACGCTGCTACGATCCTCGGACCTCCCAACCAACAGGGTGGCAGCATTCCCACGTGCCCACCATCTACACCTGGGAGAATCAGCTTTCACGAACCTTTCCCCAGAGCAGAACTCAACAGTGCTCCCGGACTGTATTCTCGGAAAAGTGTGACATTGGGACACTCAGGTAACTTTTTGCACGGACAGACCTTGTCTTCAGACAGTATTGCGAAGGTGGAGATAGTCTCCCCATCACTCTGCCAGGCTATCGTTGAGGGCAGAGATGTAAACCTGGCTGCCTTGCTGATTCCCAACTTCGATTACGGGGATCAGCGATGTATCGAGGTTGACAATCAAACTTTTAAATTCAAGGAAAAGGACAGTCGCTTACAACGACAACTTACTGTTGGGGAGTTTATCTGCGCCTTCGCAAAATTCAAAAACATTATGTGTGAGGCCTGTTCTCACAGGAGAAAGGAACTCGACGCCTATGAGCGAGAACTCGTAGTGATGTGATGTACTCCAGATATGGAGGGACGTCATTTTATGGTTGCAACAAGGCCTTCTCTGCCCATGCGTCAGCTGTACTGCAGCAGCGGGACTTGTCGTTGATTGGTCGGTATGCGACACCAATATCTTCCACAAGATCTTTTCGGGCGTTCCCCGCATGGCTTGTGACATTTGCAAGCAGTCTTCCCATAGATCAAATTTTCATCCATTGCTCTCTCATTTTGAAGTTCCACGTTCACCCAACTCCACACAAAATTCGTCCTTTTTCCGCCGCAAGGCACTTCCCAATACCAATCAAGTTACTGATGTGAAGGGACGCAGTAGAGTTTTTCACATGGGCAAAGAAGTTTGTAATAAGTTCAATACCGACACAGGGTGTACGCGCGTCCGTTGTTCGTACCTGCACTCATGTTTACAATACCAAGGTGACCATCCCGTCACGCACTGTACACCCACCATGCAAACGCTACGGAAACTGGCCCCCAACCAGAAACAAGATCGGAAGGCCTGACTACCTTCTATTTTTCCTTTGAACCTTCACCTACAGGCTTCCACCCTTATCAATATTGCGCAGTTACAACATGAATTGGCACAAAACCCCGACAAACAGTTTGTTAAAGATTTACTTTCAGGTTTACAAGAGGGATTCCACACTGGCATTCAATCCCCACCAATGACGTCACTTGAATGCAAAAATTTACTTTCTGCCCGCAGTGATATTGATTTTGTTACAACATGAATTGGCACAAAACCCCGACAAACAGTTTGTTAAAGATTTACTTTCAGGTTTACAAGAGGGATTCCACACTGGCATTCAATCCCCACCAATGACGTCACTTGAATGCAAAAATTTACTTTCTGCCCGCAGTGATATTGATTTTGTTGACAGCGCAGTGGACGACAAGGTTTCCAAAGGGTACCTGCTGGGGCCATTCCTGACACCTCCTTTCGCCACTCATAGAATTAACCCCATCGGTGTCGCCGTTGGCAAATACTCTGGCAAAAAACGGTTAATTGTCGACTTGTTCGCACCACACCACCACTCGTCGGAATCCAGTTTGAATGACCTCATTGATAAGGACGCTTATTCGCTTAATTACGTCCGTATCGATGATGCCATCCAGCTGATCACTACTCTAGGCAGGGGCTCTTGGCTGTGTAAAGCAGACATTATTGACGCTTTCAAACTGATACCGATTCTTCCATCACTTTGGCACCTCCACGGTATTAAATGGCGCCACAAATACTATTATTACTGTCGCTTGACCTTTGGTTGCCGGAGCAGTCCAAAAATTTTCGACAAATTCTCACAAGCTATTTGCTGGATCGCAATCAACAACTATCGGATATCACACATACTCCATCTGTTAGACGACTTCTTGACAGTCGACCCTCCGGATTCCGTTCCCGAGTGCACAATGGCCTTGATCACCCACATTTTTAACTCACTTCGCATTCCACTGGCTACGCATAAAACCCTCGGCCCATCCTCCACATTGGAATATCTTGGTACCATTTTGGATAGCGTCAATATGGAAGCTAGATTGCCACAAGACAAATTAACGCGCCTTATCTCATCAATCGAGCGGTTTCTTCACCTCATTAAGTGTACCAAACGAGAATTGCTATCACTCTTAGGTTCCATGAACTTTGCTAGCCGCTGTATTACTCCTGGACGTTCATTCGTATCATACCTCATCGCACTTTCTACTACAGCACGCGGCCTGTTCGATTACGTGTATTTAACTCAGGGATGTCGGAAAGATTTATCGATGTGGCACAAATTCTTGTCCAATTGGAATGGCGTCTCCTTTATCTGGAGAACCAACTGAGTAACGCAACCGATTTTCAGCTCTTTACAGACGCTTCGTCCAAGCACGGGATTGGGGGTTATTTGGATGGTAGATGGTTTCAGGGCACCTGGCCGGCGGAGGTGCTCTCTGAACTAGCAAGGGGCTGTTCAATGGCCCTTTTAGGGTTGTTTCCCATTGTCGCGGCTGCTGTTCTCTGGAGGAAGGATTGGTCTCGAAAGAAAATACTTTTCCTTTGCGATAATCAAGCTACGGTGGACATAATCCCAAGGGCAAGTAAAAAAACTTGGATATCATGCTTTTTATGAGAAAGTTAACGTGGTGTGCTGCCACGTACAATTTTGCATGTTACGCTAAACACGTCCCTGGTAAACATAATGGCATTGCAGATGCACTTTCCCGTTTTCAGATGCACCGTTTCCGATCGCTTGCCACTCAGGCCAATCTGCACGCAGAACCAGTGCCATCCTTCCAAGAACTCATCACCATTTGATCGGTCCGGTTGCACAACTGTGGGACGCTGCTCTGGCATCCAGTACTCGGTCAGTCTATCACTCAGGCATGAAATGCTTTCGAACCTTTTTATTCTAGAACAGTCTGCTGAATCCGTGTTTACATATCACTGAAGACATTCTTATTTACTTTCTAGGTCATTGTTTTCATGTTTTGAGGTTACAATATTCAACTGTTAAGCTTTACCTTGCCGGCATAAAGCACTGTTTTCTCGAAGCTGGACTAGACAACCCCTTCCTTTATCCGACTGGATCCCCACTTCAGCGTCTTCCCATCGTTTTACGTGGTTTCAAAAAATTGAGTGTTTCCCCCTCTAGGGCTCGCCTTCCTATTACTTTTCCCTTGCTGTGCAAGATCTTCGACTCCTTACAATCCAACCATTTTGGTCCTTACACAAACCTAATGCTCCAGTGTGCGTGTACGCAGGCTTTTTTCGGATTCCTGCGATGTGGGGAATTTGCCTCCGCAACAGAAAATGCGTGTGAAGATGTTATAAGCGTGAACGATATCCTACTCGACAGACCTCGCGAGTCTTGCATTATAAATTTAAGAGCTTCAAAGACTGACCCCTTCCGACACGGTGTCACCATCCATATTTCAAATTCGCCACAGAACATGCTCCTGTAACCGACTTGAACCGTTATATAAAAATAAGATTATCAAAATTTGGCCTGTCGGGACCACTTTTTTCTGACGCATGAAGGCAGACCCATGACTAGGCCTTACTTTATCAAGGTTATAAGATGTCTTCTTCAGAAGTTGGGCCTGGATCAGACACTTAACTCCGAACATTCTTTCAGGATTGGGGCAGCAACAACCGCATCCACAGCCAGATTGGAAGATCATCTTATAAAAACACTCGGTAGATGGTCATCTGACTCCTACCTACGATACAATAAGGACCCCTTTAAATATAATTCGAGATGCCCAAATGTCTCTTGCTTCTGTAGCTCAACTTGGATATGACAGGAATTAGTACTTGCTGTGACCAAGACAACTGAATAATGAATATGACAGGAATTAGTATTTGTTTTGGCCCAGTCAACAATAATAAAAGAATTACAAGGTGACTGTAATGGACTACAGATTAAGACCAATCATTGTAGATTATTATTTTTGTGTGGAAATTTTCAGACTAAAATTTTTTCTTCTTCTTCTTAAAATTGACCAAAATGCATCAAAACACAAAAAACTAATTTCCGGATTTGGGTCCAAAATTTTCTAAGTCCCACCCGGACCCCAAATTTTCAGTGTAAAAATTTTTTTTTTTTTGTCTTAAAATTGACCAAAACGCATAAAAAACCAAAAAACTAATTTCCGGATTTTGGTCCAAAATTTTCTAAGTCCCAGATCTTTCATTTGGAAGTTGTGCGCAAACATCTCATTGCACCTAATTTTGAACAAAATGGCTGCTAGCGGCCATCTTGAATTTCAGACTGGACCCCAAAACACTCCTTCTGATCCCACAGTGAAAACAAAGGTACCCAAGCAGTTTCATGAAGATCAATTCATAAATACGGCCTCTAGCCCGAGCCGTATTGGGATTTGCACTCACAGTGCTGAAAGTAACACTAAATAAATCAAAGTTAGCCTAATTTGCATAATTTACGCACAAGAAAAAAACCCATATTATATGTAATGTATCCCATGGTACTAAACATTCATACAAAAAATTATTCAAATCAGAGCTTTCATATGGAAGTTCTGAGTAAAAATCTGATTGCCCCTAATTTTGTACAAAATGGCTGCCAGCGGCCATCTTGAATTTTCGACCAGACCCCAAAACAATCGTTCTCGTCTCACAGTGATAACAAAGGTACCCATGATGTTTCGTAAAGATCGGTTCATAAATACGGCCTCTAGCCCGAGCCGTATAGGGATTTGCACTTACAGTGCTGAAAGTAACACTAAATAAATCAAAGTTAGTCTAATTTGCATAATATAAGCACGAGAAAAAAACCCATATGATATGTAATGTATCTCATGGTACTAAACATTCATACGAAAAATTATTCAAATCAGAGCTTTCATATGGAAGTTCTGTACAAAAAAAAAAATTCTGCATCGTCGGTACAAAATGGCTGCTGGCAGCCATCTTGAATTTCGGACTGCACCCAAAAACACTCGTTCTCATCCCACGGTCATAACAAAGGTACCCAAGAAGTTTCGTAAAGATTGGTTCATAAATACGGCCTCTAGCCCGAGCCATAGAAGCTTGGCACTTACAGCTCTGAAAGTAACACTAAATAAATCAAAGTCAGTCTAATTTGCATAATTTACGCACGAGAAAAAAACCCGTATTATATGTGATGTATCCCATGGTACTAAACATTTATACAAAACTTTATTCAAATCAGAACTTTCATACAGAAGTTCTGTACAAAAAACTGATTTTTGCATCATCGGTACAAAATGGCCGCTGGCAGCCATCTTGAATTTCAGACCACACCTAAAAACACTCGTTCCCGTCCCAGGGTCATAACAAAGGTACACAAGAAGTTTCATAAAGATCGGTTCATAAATACGACCTCTAGCCCGAGCCATAGCCAATTGTTGACGTACGGACAGACGGACAGACGGACGGACGGACGGACGGACAGACGGACGACGGGCCATGACAATAGCTCAAATTTGACTTCGTCAAAGTTGAGCTAATAAACAAGAATAAGTAACTTGAACTCAGGGCTTTTCATACTAATTGCGCTTACTTCACTGAGTCTACTTTGCTTTATGCCGGCAATTACGCACCCGATTTCTGATAATATTCCGCAAACAAAAAGGTTCATTTGTCACATTTAATACATATATATATATCCATTATATATTTATATACTATGTACATATTTCTCAAACGTTCATGTTAGGTGTATAGCATGTTCTATTCTTATTTAGCATGTGGGATAATGTATTTAAAGGAAATAAATCATGTCATGATTGCTGGGATCTACTCAATTTGGTAGGCTCAACTATATTTGGGTCTTTTATCACCCGATTTACTCACCGAATCAAACTTTGGTGAATGACTCAGGATGGTCATAAGCCTCCCAAATTTACTGCACATTTATTTCAATGTTTTTACGCTGGTTATCACAGCTCCGAATCATTATGCTACTATTACATGCAAAAACAATAAAACGCGTTCTGGCTACTACAGCCCCATAAGGACGCATTGCGGTCGTATCCTGGCTTTGACAGCCCTATAGGGATACGTTGCATAAAACAATGTCCTGGCTACTGCAGCCCCACAAGGACACTTCTCAATAAAATTCTGCTCAGTCCGCGTCTTTGGACAACAAACAAAAAAGTAGTCCGCTTTTCAAAAACTTAAACGTGTCCAGATACCGCACCAACTTTGCGGGACACGTTACGCGGTTCACGGCCCTAGTTAAACCAAATTAACCACAATGGGCCTCTTTTCTATAGAACAGATGAGCCTACCTCCTTTTTTGTCCAAAGTTATTTCAATAAATTTATAATAACGTCCTCTGTGTTTTTGTTATCCTTCATAAATTGTAACTCAATGCACCGCGTGTTTTGCGAGAATTTTATGAAGGTGAGGCAACACACGGTATGCAATCTGTCAACTGTCAGTCCTCCACACAAGAACCATTTCTAGAAAGATAAGAGATATTTAACGTTAAAAGTCTGACTTTCCGTGGGAATTCTCAGTTTCTTGTATTCCGTACACAGTAACAATGTTGCTAGTTTCATATTCTTAACTCATTTCCTTCCGAAACACACCGCCACCACCCCACACTCCACGTAGATCCCTAGCAATCATGATCATTTAAAGGGCAGACGCCTACCATTCGTTTACGACTTCATTGACCCGCTTGTGATTTTCTGGACTCTTGTTGCTCGCTATTCCATGCACACCCCATCCAAGGCGTTCTGGCTCCTACAGCCCCATAAGGACGCATTGCGGTCGCACGTCCTGGCTACTACAGCCCCATAAAGACCCCTTGCTTGACTAATGTCTGGCTTTGACAGCCCATAGGGCCACGGTCTTTTATCACCCGATTCACTCACCGAATCAAACTTTGGTGAATGACTCGGGATGGTCATAAGCCTCCCAAATTTACTGCACATTTATTTCGATGTTTTTACGCTGGCTATCACAGCTCCGAAACATTATGCTACTATTACATGCAAAAACAATAAAACGCGTTCTGGCTACTACAGCCCCATAAGGACGCATTGCGGTCGTATCCTGGCTTTGGCAGCCCCATAGGGACATGTTGCATAAAAAATGTCCTGGCTACTGCAGCCCCACAAGGACACTTCTCAATAAAATTCTGCTCAGTCCGCGTCTTTGGACTACAAACAAAAAAGTAGTCAGCTTTTCAAAAACTTAAACGTGCCCAGATACCGCACCAACTTTGCGGGACACGTTACGCGGTTCACGGCCCCAGTTAAACCAAGTTAACCACAATGGGCCTCTTTTCTGTAGAACAGATGAGCCTACCTTCTTTTCTGTCCAAAGTTATTTCAATAAATTTATAATAACGCCCTCTGTGTTTTTGTTGTCCTTCATATGGGGGCGCGGTGGCTCAGTTGGTAGAGGTGCAGGCTGCAAGCCGAGAGGTCCTCGGTTCGAATCCCACCTGCGGCAACCGCGTTGTGTCCTTGGGCAAGACACTTCACCCCGATTGCCTACATGGGGGGCACGATGACGCTGTGTACTAAGGCGTACTGCACGTCGATGGTGCGCATGTCTTCAACCAATCTAACCCTGCCTGTGCTGCGGTGCAGAGTTCAGAGTTACGATGTTGGGGAGCTGACAGCTGCTCGTCGTTGCTCGGTGGTTCTCTCCGGGTACTCCGGCTTCCTCCACCCGTAAAACTGTCACGGTCACGATTAGCCATTGTGCATAAGTATGTGACCTTAAACACCAATAAATAAATAAATAAATAAATAAATAATAAATAAATTGTCCTTCATAAACTACAACATATAGGAATACATTTGACGAAGGCAAGCAATGATAAAGCAGTTGGAATAAATAATCAGTCGGTAATTGAGTCATCACATTCGAGACAAGTGTGTTTTACATCCTTCTCAATCGATCATCTTGGCGACACCTCTGAGTTTTCCCAGGTTGTCTAGCATCTCTATAAACATTTTTTCAACTTCATTCTTCATTTTAGTGGCCTCTGTGTGATAATGCCATAAAGGAGGTATCGTGGTTTCAAAAATAATCAACAATGTTTGGTTTGGGCGAGTGGATTGGATTTCAATCATTTCGGGTTTAAGGGAGGTAACTCTAATTTATTGCCTGTCAGATGATGTTCCGTAGAGTCTTTTTTTCTGCAAACGGGGAGGGTGTAATTCATTTAGGTTATGAACCACAGGTACTCGGCACAAGCTGGGAAATCGAAAGAAAAATGATATTTGATACCATTTTTGAATCTATGCTGACGTGCCCCTATAATGGTATAATATTAACAAGGTAAACAACTCGCTTTTCGAAAACGATAGCATTCATCTTCGTTATACCGTACCGCCCCCCCCCCCCACCCCCTAAAATTTGATTCACACAGCGTATCCAACAAAACCCAGTATCAGTGGAAAGGGGAATGATTAAGCTTTACGGTGGTGTATTACATGACCGCTGGGTGTTCTTGGGTTGTTCATGATAACTGGGAGAAGTCGCAGAAAAGGCCGAAAAACATTTAGTCGGACAAGATAGTGCACAGTGGAATGAGGTTTACGAGCGACAATGATCCGATTTATTATAAATAATTCGAGGTCCCATTGTCTATGGAGGGCAGATTCAAATATTAAGCGTATACCTTTATCAATTACTAATGTCGGATCCACATTTATTCATTTCTGGAGTTCTCATTTAATGTTTATATGTGGTTTCGTCGATTTGCCGCCATGTTCGGGAGGATACTCCCTTCTAAGCCGCTTGGAGGTGAGTGATCTCCCGGGCATGGCGGCGGATTGACGAAGTTATATGGGGTATTTGGTGAAGTGTATTTATAATTAAGGTAGCCGAATAGGTATCGTTGACGTATGGAATGTTGGTGGGTGTGGCACCTTGAAGACCTATTTGGACCACTAAACAAACCCAAAACAGTTAGCACTTATGTTTCCTCAATCATTTAAAAAATAATAATTATTCATCTAAAAAAAACGGAAAAGGAGCCTATATAACAGTACACCCTGCCTGAAAAATCTTTGGTCCCCCAAAGAGAACTCAAAATAAAATTATAAACCAGCGTCCGCTCTTTGGGTAAGTTAACACGTTCAAGTCCTTCTCAGCCCGAAACTCGAAATTGCTAAAATAAAAAGTTTGGTAAAACGAAATGTATTCGAGACTGAGAAGTACTTGCGGAGCTGGAATATTGTTCAATGTCCGAGAAAGAAAATCTCTGGTTTGTCCACAATTTCTTGTGGCACTAACTCTAAATGCACCTTTTGATCCCGGGAACCATCATAATAATCAGCACAAACCCAAAGTTCTCCTCGTTCTCGGGATCCATACACAATATTTTGAATTTGACTAGTGTCCTGTGTGTAGTCTACACGGAAGTTTTCTATTTTGCTGCCGAGACCGTTATCGTTTGTAACTTTCTACCTTTCGTTGCCAAGCCCCGGCACGATCATAATTTTCTCTTTGTTGGTTTGCCTTGTTTGCTGAAAAGAATTTAACACCATGATCATTACTGTCACGCTTTTTCAGTGAATTGGGCATTGAATTTGGACCAGGTATTCTATGTTTGTTTTCTTTAATATACTGACATTCTGCGTCATCCAAATCTTTATCATGAACCCAGGAATTTTTGCTTGGTGGAAGGTCTCTCCATTTTATTAAATATTCAAGTCCAAAATCGACAGTCATGCAATATCGTTCCACCTTCTCCGTCACTCTTTTAGGCCCAGTACAATGTTTTATGCTGTTATCGAGACATGCAATTTTGGGCTCTTTTGTGGTGGTTTGGGTGGAAATAGTTGCCAACTGTGGCACACATTGAACAGATGTAGTTGCGTGTTCAGGTTGAACCGTTGTGCCGCAACCAGTTTTTGATGCATAAAAGGTTTGTGCACTCACATGTTCTGTTGTTTTCTCCTCCTTTTTCGAAACTAAATTACACAATTCCGAATTTTTAACTTTGCTGCCAATAAAAGTGGCATTTTCCCGTTGTTTTCTTTCAGTGAATTCATCCAAACGTTTCCTGTCTCTACACAAATTTGAGTTTGATTTGAATTTTCTGAAATGACCCGATGCTTTCCACCAAGTTAACGTCAGACGGTTTTCGTAAGCTTCTACCTGAAGTCCCCATGGTAGATGAAGTTGGTCCAGGTTTAGTGTCCGTAACATGTTTTGAACATTAGAAGAAATTAAGTTTTCCATGTTGATTATCTTTAGAAAAGTGTCTTTTCTCCAAGGTCGCGAGTGAGTTTAAAAGTCACTCTGCCACGGATTCTACACCAAGTGTCGCAAAGCGTAACTTTGGGAAAATTAGCTCAGTAAAAACGCTTGTCAGCTTTCACTATTTATTTACACTGGATGGCGGAATCCTGCCGTAATCCATTCACAGTCGGCATCCAGACTACTGCATTCCGAAAAATAATACAATATATACAAAACAGTTACTCGTAACAACGGTTACTAGTAAACGCTTATATCCGAGACAATAATTAACCCATTTAAAATACACGATTAACCAAGCAGCGTGTGCCGTTATGCAAATGGGCTAATCAGGGATTAACAGCTTATGTAAACTCTTACATTGGACCATCAAACAAACACAAAACAATTAGCACTTATGTTTCCTTCAATCATTTAAAAAAAAATAATTATTCATCTAAAAAAAAACCGAAAAGGAGGCCTATAACAATTGTAAGTGACAACGTCAGCCTGGTCAATTCAGGAACACTTGAACTGGAGTTATTCGTTCAAAGAGCTACATATGCCCATATTTCTCATTCACATTGCAGCAAATCTGTGACCTTGCGCGACGTTTGGCTTTACAATAAAGCCAATTTTGAAAGAATGAATATTATGATAGTTGAAACAAATTGGGAAAAACTAATATGTAAAGCCCCAACAGTAAACGATTCTGTATCCAACTTTGTTTCTGAACTCTTGGAAATAGCACAACATTGCATTCCGAATTCCACAAAAACAGTACGGAAAAAATGACAAACCATGGTTTGACAGCGCCATTAGAAGAGAGCTACGCCACCGTGACCGACTAAGGAAATCAGCCTTGAAAAATAATTAGCCCCGACTATGGGCAAAGTATAAGTCAGCCTGGAACAAGGTCATCAACAAGAAAAAAAATGCCAAAAATGCGTATTTGGAAAAAGTTGACGATTCCTTATCTCGTGATACGGAATCTCGGCAGTTTTGGCATGTTGTTAAGAAGTTTTTGAACACCTTTTCCAGCTCTGCAGGCATCCCCCACCTCCACCGTGTGTCTGATAAGGGTTGTGAAATAATCGAAAATGACACAGAAAAAGCAAACCTTCTAAACGAGACTTTTATTATTAACAGTGAATTAAACTCACATTCCAAAAAACTCCCATCCTTTATACGTAGATGTTAACAATCCATCAGTAACATATCTTTTTCTGAAGAGGACATTATCGATATTCTAAAAAGCTTGAAAACCAACAAGTCAAATGGTCACGATGGAACAGGCCATAAAATGTTAAAGGAAACAAAGTATTCTGTCAGTAGACCACTTTTCCTTCTTTACAAAAAATCCCTATCAGAGTGTGCCTACCCAGACCAGTGGAAAGTAGCTGATGTGATTCCACTTTTTAAAAAGGTGGACAAATACGACCCCAAAAATTACACGCCTATATCCTTATTATGCTGTATTGGGAAAATCATGGAACGAGTTGTTTTTAAAGATATTCACAAATACTTCCTTAATAACAGGTTATTTTATAAATTTCGTCTGGATTTTTGCCGAACAATAGTACCGTATTGCAATTAATAGAAGTCTATCACAACCTTTGCAACGCAATAGACAAAAACATGCAAACCTGTGGCGTTTTTTGTGATGTTTCCAAGGCCTTTGATAGGGTATGGCACAAAGGATTAATTTTTAAACTAAAGCAGTATGGGTTTTCTGGTCCTCTCCTACGATGGTTTCACAGTTATCTTACAGACCGAAGGCAAAGGGTGAAAATTAACGGCTGCAAATCGGATTATAAAGATATAGAAGCTGGAGTCCCACAAGGTTCCGTTCTTGGCCCTTTTTTATTTCTGGTGTACATCAACGACATAGCCGACTATATCGAGTCTGTTGTTCGACTCTTCGCTGATGATACTTGTCTGACAGAGTCATCTTCTGATACTCTTGGAATTCAGTCTAAAATGAACATCGAACTCAAAACAATTAACAAATGGGCTGACTCGTGGTTGGTCATATTTAATGCTAAAAAAACTAACGTTATACTATTTACACTCAGCAGGGATGTTACATTTCCAAATGTTGTTTTCAACAGCGAAACACTAGATTTTGTTGCTGTCCACAAACATTTGGGGTTATCTATCCAATCCAACTTAAGTTGGGAAGCCCCTATTGATGATATATGTAAAAAAGCTCGTGCAAGACTTTCTCAGTTGAGAAAATTGAAGCACATTTTTAAGCGACAGATCCTGGGAAAGATGTATAATACTTTCGTACTACCAATATTAGAGTACGGTAGTCCTGTTTGGTGCGGTGCTCCGCAACATTTAATGAAGCGCCTTGAGGATATACACTGCGATGCCGCACGAATCGTATCGGGCCTGACACGATCAGTATCACGCGATCGCCCCTTGTAGAAGTTGGGTGGAATAATCTAGAAACAAGAAGACACGTTCAAAAGATGTGTATATTTTACAAAATCATACACAACCATGCGCCAGATTTTCTCTGTGAACTTCTACCACCTCGGGTTTGTGACACATCGTCTTATAACCTTCGCAATTCGTCAAATTTCATGCCCTACAGCATGCAAACTGAGCTATTTAAATGATCATTCTTTTCGTCATGTACGAAAACGTGGAACAATTTATCCCAATCAGTACGAAATTGCTCATCGCTTACTGAATTAAAAAAACTCATATCCCCCCCCCCCCCCCCCCCCCCCCCCCCCCCCCGTATGCAGAACACGTGTATACTTCTCACATGGTTCCAGAAAACACAATATCATTCACAGTAGAATTAGAACTGGTTGTAGTGATCTGAAAAGTGATAAATTCCTCAATTACATCTCCGAAAGTCCATATTGTCCATATTGTATAACTGTTGTTAAGGACGCAGAACATTATTTCCTTGTCTGACCATCTTATTCAAATGCTCGTAACGCTCTTATTAGTAATTTATCAAATCTTAATATTAATTTGAATTCGGTGGATAATCTATTGTACGGTGATCCGGTGTTAGAAACCAAAACTAACACTTTGATTTTTAAATTTGTGCAACAATTTATTTGAAGCACTGGGAGGTTCGACAACGAGTTTCCCATCTAGGAATATTTGCAAAACCATGCTGTCTCAAGGTACCCATTCAATATAGAATACGCAAGGAGGGGTCACGGAATGGACGTGTCATCGGGGTGACGTTGAGTCAGCGCCTCGGTACACAAGTTGTGCAGTCACGATGATGGTCCCGGTTGCGCTGTTTGTGGCCCGAGTCGCTGACGCGGCATTTCCCCTACCTCTTGACTCTTGTGTGAACCAGCATGGATCTAATGAGACACGTCCCTAAGCTGCGAAGAAGGCGAAGAGATTATTATTATTATTATTTTATTATTACTATTATTATTATTATTTTAACACATCCTAATCAGAACAGCGTCAAAGTGGCCTTTGGCTTTGAATATTAATTGATTAAAATCGAAAGAGACACAGAATGCAAAAGGGACATCAACAGCTTTTCTTTCTTTCTTTCTTTTTTTTTCTGTCTTTGTTTACTGCTACATATTCATATTTATTTATACACATACACACATATATATATATAAACCCTTTCAAATAGTTTATTTTACATTTATGAATTTCAAAAACTTGTTTGTTCCGTCATTGTAACATTTTCTGTATTCATGTTATGGGAGCGGAGGTTTCTACTAAGTTTCTACTAAGTGGAAAGCACTTGTCCTCCTATCTCCTTTTGCTTAATAGTTATGGTGGATACACGGAAGTGATTTGATCGATACTCGAAATAGGTAGCGTTTTGCGATCTGATTCAGTTGGCGGGTTTCATGCATCGATTCAAGGTGAATACGTGTTCAGTTATTGCTGGAAATGATCGGTATCCACTCAAAAACACTAGATTTTCTTTTCCTTATACGTTTTAGAACAAATCGATCATTTCCAGAGATAATTTGACTCGTATTCACCTTGAAGTGATGCTTTGAAAGCCCCCATGTTGATTGATACCGTGAGAATGAATATTTCTATATCTTCACAGTGGGGGATACGATTTCTATTTTTCCGCAGTTTTTTTCGATAAGCTATCGTTTAGCGTGTAATAAAATAAGATATAAAGTAGCATACGGCCCAGTGGACATAAATGTCACCTAAAACAATTGGATGTGTCGGGTGAAGTACACATTAACAACAATGATAGACGTCTCTGCAATAAGCATAATATTATATATGCAACATTGCTTTAAAAACAAGTTCATTCTCTTCTCTCATAATAAAAAATACCTTAATTTCTAATACCTGAGTGAATATCCTCCTTACAAAAAGTACCATAATGGAACATGTTCAGGTACATGTAATATTCAGTTTACGGTATGATTGGTTCCATCTTGAAATCATATTTTTAACCCTTTCAACCCTGATGGTACCATCCATGTCAACTCAATGGTTTCAATTTGAAGAGACCATATTAATTATTAGGGGGTAGACCAATTAATATTTTCAACGTGCAGCCTTGGGGCTGCACGATGAAAATATTGATTGGTCTACCATATACATTCACCAAGTAATCACCCGATTCATGGCTAAATGTCGCATAACAATCCTGAACTGGAAATGCAGGCTTTCGAGATCAAAGGGTTAACCCTTTACCCAACGTATCGGCCAAAACCGGCCAGCGCTGTTCTCAAAAATCGCCAATTAATTTTCATTATATTTTCATTTTTTGTCTCAAAAACATAGGTTATGACCCCTCTTTGGAACGAGCCCGTCTAGCTTGTTCCAATGAGGGTCATAACCTATGTTTTGAGACAAAAATGAAAAATATTAGTTATTCAAGAATTTTGTTTTGCAAGTGTCGTCTGCTTTTCATGCTAGGTAAAGGGTTAAAAGATATTTTGAATCCTGTTGAATCGGTAGCATATGCTGCAGGCAGTTTACATCGTGTCGTTGTTCCAAAGATACAGTACACATATGGCAAGGTCTAGCAGAGTCTAGTGCAAATAATCATAGTACCAAACAACAAAAAGACAGGCTTGATGCATTACCTTTCAGTCGGTGAAGAGAGGGGGAAAAAAAAAGCATTGATAAGAAGAGAGGAAAAACAGGTTGAGAGTTGATGCCGGTAGCAATAGGCACTATATATAGAGAATCCGTGTCCAGACTCAGGCACAAGAGTGAGAGTATCTAAGAGCGTTGATGGGTCAGTGCGACTTCCTATCTCCATTTCTTTTAGTGCCACATCCACAGTGGCGAAGAAAGTGGGGAGTTCGCAGGCCGACTCTGAACTAAACGCGAGAGGACCCCACCTTAAAAACCCAAAACAGACAAACAACAAAACAAGGGAGAGCCAAACAACGAAAATGAAGAGCGGAAAGTGGTCAATATAATTTTACAATGGTAAGTAGTCGCAGTCAGTGGGTGGAAATGCAGGGTTTCTAGGACCAAAATCTTGAAAACCTTTTTCCTGGGAAAGGTCTCTCGAATCTCGCTGAACAAAAAAGTACATTTCTCCCTTGCTCTGCAACCTCTTGTCCTCGGTAGTCGGCGATGGACAGAAGGTCATAGGAGTTTACCATGGGCGTAGTTTCTTTCGATGCAGAGAGGAGAGCAAGTCCAAATTTTTCCGATGGACCAAAACCCTATCCCACCAATTTCTGATTGGCTTCTCAAATCTCTACCGTTTTGGCACCCAAGACGGGTTATTTATCGACAGTTGTGTCTACAAACATTTTTTAGCCAAAAATTAATAATTTTCGTATCTTTTTGAAAAATTTTGCCAACAAAAAGAACTCAAAATATTCTTGACGAGTCAATAATTTTTCTACATTTGTTTTTGTTTTTGAGGGGCGGGGCATCTCTCCAGGCTCCTGTACCTGCGCTACTAACGTTTGGAACAGAGAAACCCACCCCTAGCGACTGCTGAACACATTCCAACGTTGAGGCATTTTCAGGCACGATCAAATCAAAATTCAACCCAATGGACTCCGGAAAGTAGACTGTGTTTGTTTACTGTGGTTAACAAGTTGTGTTTCACTGTCAATAGGACCCAGCAACCGATGTCTGGAGTGGAAGTCCTGTAAAGTGGGTAGCACATGTTTTAATGATTATTAGCTAAACTTAACATCATACCTATATGTTACGGTCACAATATAGTCACAGATGCTAAAAGTGATCCTAAACACAAATAAATAAATAAGTAAATAAATAAATAAATAAATAAAAAAAAAAATAAATAAATAAATACTTGTAACTATGTTGCAGGCATGGGAAAAGGGATAGCGACCCTCCTTCCTCCATAAGATCTGCATTGGGCAGCAAGTAATGAGTAAATTGGAACTTTGTTGGTTCTCAAATGTCCCTGGGCCAGATATTGATCTTTGGGTCGTAATCTTCAAACTTTTCTCTGGGAATAAAAATAGGAGATGGGGTAACTTTTCAGTAACTGCTCGATGGCTTGAAGGGGAAATTTGGGATAGGTATATCCTGGGGTAGCCTAGAAGGCTGAGCCAAAAAAGTAATAGTATACTTATGTAAGTATCCTATAAAAGGCATCCTGAAATAATAATACAGTCCCAGGCTATAGGTATCCTCAAATACCGAAATGAGTCGAAGAGCAGTATCTGCGAGTCACTCGAACGAGCAATTGCTTTATGACTTATTTACTCGATGGGTTTCGAGTCGTTCGAGCAGTATGTTAGAGTCACTCGACCGAGCAATTGCCCTAAACCTCATTTGCTCGATGGGCTTCGAGTCGTTCAAGCAATGACTTTTCAGTAACTACTCGATTGATTTTTGGCTTCAGGAATGATATATAGGCCTTTGGTGTACACAAGGGAGATAACTCTGCATACAGGTTACGGAAAATGAAGCACTGGTGATTATAAGACTTGAACGAGAGAATCAGAGATAGTTTGGACTGGACAGACTGTTTGTGTTAAAGTAGCATCTGCAATAGACATAAAAATGGGGTTCTGGTAAAATCAGGTCTAGTAGCCCTATTAAACAGAACATACCCCCAGGAGATATCTCGGTCCTATAGCATTACGTGTTATTTTTATGTGTCTAAAATAGGGGTTCGCCAGTCCGTTTTTGGTGGTTTGGGATAGATTCTGGTGCTTTGTATGGGTTGTCAGGTCTATTTGGGAAATTCTACGAAGTATCCAAGCCAGAAAATTACTCTAGTTCATTCGAACTTACCCCCCATCCCCTGTGCCCCTCGGTACTATAGCACCACGTGCTAAGCCGATAAAATGGGGAATCCGTATCAAATAAAGTCGTTTTGGGTGATTTGGAGAGATTGTCGGGTTGTTTGTGGTAATTCTGCGAATCGGGAAATACTCTTGTACAAAGGAACATACCCTCCTAACATACCCCTATCTTGTTGCAGGCCTTTGGGTAACATAGCAACCACGTGCTACCATAGAAACCAAAACGGCGGCCTCCAGTATACAAAATGGACGACGGAAACACGTATCGCCCTAACACGCGCGGCACATGCGCACTAGGACCACGTATCACTATGGAGATGACGTCACAAGATGGCCGCTCAAGTGGGCTATCATGACAACCAAACATGGCGCCACCATGTCACGTGACATGACGTCACTTCCTAGGTCCGTGGGTAGGTCCGGTCAATGAGGGACGGTTACTTCATCTCCTACTACTTCTGGGGAGGATTTCTGTCCCATCGATGGGAGATCCCTCTTCCAATACACCTTACCCTATTTTAAGTCTGTGACCTCTATTATATGAAGGCGGAATGTCAAGCTGCCCCCCCCCCCCCCACCACCACCATAATATTGATTTTTGGCCAGTCGCCTGGCTCGTGCATGTGAGGTGTGAGCCACTGCATAGGTCTGACACGTGCCTTTGGTACGCAAATCAACATTAAATTGCTTTTTTCGCTCGCAGAAGTGCCACAGATATACAAAGGGAACAATTTCTGAGTTGAAAACATTCTCGTTCATTACATTAGCCCATGGGTGACCGGCTGCACGATCGATTCGGACTCCCGCGTTGTGTCCATGGGCAAGGCACTTAACCCCGGCTGTCCACAGCCGGCTGACGCCGTGCACTACTTAAGGCGTGGGCCTACTACACGTCGATGGTGCGCATGTCTTCAGCCCTGTCTGTGCTGCAGTGTGGAGCTACGATGGTGGGGGGATGGCAGCTGCTCGTCGTTGCTCGGTGGTTCTCTCCGGCTTCCTCCACTCGTAAAACTTTCACCGACACGATGTGACCCTGACTGTTAAAGTGTCGTTAAACCTTAATAAATAAACAAATAAATTACATTAGCCCAGCACAACAGAAGCATACCATTTCCAAAGTAGGTCTATTGACAGTGCCCTCATAGATAATAGCGAGCGCAAAAGCAGCCCGAAGGGCTGCTTTGAAGCATGCCTAATAGACAACGTGTACGTGAAATTGGAAAAACCAAGGAATGCTATGCCATTCAATCTAAACCGGAAACCGGAAGTAAAAACATGGGAAACCCCAGCTCTCGTTTTCAGAAGCGAACAAATCGAATGACGCCCCCTAAAAAGGGAGCGGTGTAATGCGAGATTTCTCCTTAGATCATTCCATGCAAACTGTGAATAATTTATTGAACATGCTTTTCAAAATTAAAGTTTTTCCAAACAAACTCAACTGTCGTTTGTTTTGCTGACTAAATGACAGAAATTGTCGAAAAGCTAAATGTTCCCATATATACACATTGGATTTCATCGTCTGCTGGCTGGCTGTTGGGATCCCGCTGTTGTTCGATTCGACGGAGTATTCTGTCACGTGATTTATCTGTTTTGCATTTGCAAGTGCAAAACGCTGTTCACTTCAAACCAACACTGCCTGTTATTGGAACAAAGTTACCAAATGAAAAGCATCAACAATACGTCCGTTTGTTGTAACTTAAAAGTACGCACAGGTCGGATTGTGGCAAAGGTCGTTTTCATTCAGCTATTACGAACCTAAGATGTCGAAGTGACATACTGTCTGACAAACGTCCACGAATTACCATTTCCAAAACAGAAGTTCCGTTCCACATGTATGCACCCCAGCGAAACAAAAACAATAAATTTTCGACAATACCTTTCGAGGCCAATTTTATATTGTAGGTCTGATATGTTTTTAGGGGGAAATAAATCCTCAAGACAGCATGTACATGCATTAGTTCACAACGCAAAATGTTTTGTTGGACGACCCCTTAAACACTGTTTTAAATTTTGTTAAGTTTATGTCATTATAATTTGAAAAACACTGTGAGTTGCGCGCGCTTCTTGGTTTTACCAAAGTTCATATTAGCAAGATGGGATATGTCTGTACTGTAGTCTAGTCCTGCGTTTACACTTAATTAATTTTAATATGATTTGTCGTGATACAACATTTGTACTTACTTCAAAGCGTTAATAGGCTGTAGGCTAGACCCCGTTTCACGACATTTACAGTGCTAATTATTGATAAATGCATAGATTTAACGGTGCAGTAAATTGCCGAGTTTTCAGCCACAGATAAAAATGAACTGATAAGACCGAGGGTTCAATGTTTAGCGCAATGGATTTGGGATCGAAAAGTCGAGACCCGTTTCGGTGCAGACCCGTGCCACTTGCGTTGAGGCGCGGAGCAAGAGAATATAACCCTCATTAGGCTCAAATGTTCAAATGGGAGCAAGGTGACACATTGTGCCATCACCTAATAGGACGTGCCCCCCGCCCCTCCCTACGAGCAAGATTTGTGTGTTGGAAGTTCTGATAGCTGCTTACTGTTGATCGGTGGGTCTCTCTGGCTGCGGCTTCGCCCGCCTAGTTTAGTAGTTGTCCGCCCGAAAACCTAAAAAAAAACTCCAAAATATTGCCAGTGGGTGGGGACGCAGGCAACCTCGCATCATATCGTTATCAGCCATTTCTCATTGCTATGTTATCAGCGGGCGTGCAGGTTGCAACTCGCAAAACAGTCCACACCAACCGCCTCAATTTCCTAGCCATTTTAAAGGAACGCGTCTACTTAAATTAGCGATTCGTAACAAATCCATGTGTACAACGGAAAAGACAGATGCTGTCGTTCCAAATGGACATTCCTTTTCACAGTTCAACCAATCAAACATCTGTAAGGTGTCCGTTCTAAAAATAACTGTATTAATACAAGCAATTTTATAGTAAGCGATTACTTACGCCAAAAGAATGCTATTTATGTAGAATAAATTTACTGTCACTGGTATTTCAGTGCATAGTAATTGTAAAGGGAATAACAAAACATGGTATTTAACGAAACGGATCTCAGTTTAACCATGACAGTTGTGTCGTTTGCACCACCAGAAGCACTGTGAATGTCCATTGGCATTGGAAACGGGACGTGACGCGTTTTGCGGTACCGCACGTGTAGAATTACAGGAAAAAACACTCACATCAAAGTTTACGAAAGAGATGATGTTATTGTAAACCGAGATTTCCACTCTCAGATGATTTTTGTCTTGAAAAGCTTTTATAAATTTTGTTTCCGTGAAACGAGAACAGTACTCTCTCGAACTTGTCACAGGAATTTGTTTTTCTGTAAGTAAACTGACACTGGTTTTATGAAGTTATCTAGAATTTAGTATAGACTCATTGCATTTGCAAATTGTATTGCAAAGAGACTTTGATGACTACAAGAGTGTAAATTATACATGTACGTATCAACCCTCTGTACGCCGATACCGAAGTTTCAAAATTTAAAGTTGCAAACTATTCCATAACATAACCAGAAATTTAACGTCGACACTTGACTAGAAGCACCTGCTTTACTGCAAGTTTTTCGCCTATGTCATGTTCAATAAGTTCATTCTGATTCCTAGGCTTCTAAGAGTTAAAATCCAAGGTTGCATTAGCCAGGCATTAAGTGAAAAAATTGAAATTTTGGTATTGTGGCATCAGTTTGCAGAAGGTTAATATGTATAAAGTATTCATTGTAGTGCTGTCCTATAAAGCTTCACAAGTCCGGACACTCTGTTGACTGACTGCCTGTCTGTTAGATACTCCACTACTTTCTTATTGGTATGGAAACCTGTGTGCATTTCTTGGAAAGTTGAGTGTGATGTTATAGCTGTCAGCCTGGAAGATTATGATAATCTGTTCATGTCAATAGGGATGTTTGATTCACAATGTTGTAAACCTGTCAGTTGAATGCCAGAACATTCATGTTATGTTATTCTTCTTAGAAAACATCTGCATCCTATCCTTGGACCTGTTCTGATATAATTTCCTGTAAGTGTTATGAATACAGATTCAGGAGAGTTGATTTGATGTTATTTGCCATTCTTAGTGAACACAGCTGCTACCAGAATAAATGCACCATTTTCTTTAGATACACACTTTTTCAGAAATATACAGTAGTTTGTTTTAATACAATTTATTGGATAGTTCCTACAGCACATGGAGAGTGAATTGTAACTAAATCAACCGTGGAGTGGAGTTATCACCCAAAGTATCACTTTCATATTCTGTATATATGGACAGAAAGCACAAGCAATGTTTCAGCCAATGGACCTCCGTCTTTAACCCGGTGGTCCATTGGCTGGAACTTTGCCTGTGATTGTTATGCTTTGCAACAAATTTGCAATTATTGCTTGGGTGGAATCTCCACTTTGTGGGTGATTTAGTGATTATACACTCTCCATGTATTGTATAGGAACTCTAATAAAGTATAGCAATACATTTTTGGATGGACAGATCAATTCTTTTGCCTAAATTATTCTTGTACTCCACCTGTTAAGTTGAGTTAACAATTTACTTAACCTGACTTGGGAGAGGGGGGGGGGGGGGTAGAGGGGGCTTGTTTCAAGGCTGTTATACTGGCTAAAGAATTATCAGGAAAGATGTGCTAATGTCCAGATAAAGTACATAAAGTGTGGAAGTTTTGTGAATTGTGAAAAATGGCAATCATAGAAGAATGTATTACGGACTGCATCTGCAAAGTTGGATGCTTTTAAACTTTACAGAGTTGTAGCCTGCTTCCCCCCCCCCCCCCATGATCCTCCCCCCAGCATCCCCCCACCCATTTGTTTTGTTCAGCTAACCCAGGAAATAGAAAATAAAAATATTATTAGCATTCATGTCATTGATAATACATGAATTCATGTGCAAATAACTGGTAGAGTGCTACTTCTTCTTGACCACAGATTTCATATCACCAAATGGCACTGTCAAATCGAATGAAATTGAGCAATGAACTGTAAACAAAACATTCTTGTCAGGGTCAATACAGAAGCACCTCTGACAGAGTGTGGACATTATAGCCACCACTTGTAGTATTTACTATTTAGTAAAGGCTATATATGGGCTTCCAGCACTCTACCATTTAACAAACAACTGGATTTCCAAGGAAGCTCGAAGTCAAAATGGGGGTAGTCTAGTGTCTAAAATAGTAAGTGTATGATTTAGACTAGGTGGTTATGAGAGGTGGGGGTGACCGAAAAGGTGCAAATGTGTAGCTCAAACCTGGAAATAAGCAATATGTCATTTGCACAATGAGGTCCCCAGAGGGGGAATGTCAATGCTATCTCAAACAGTGGGCCAATTTATTATCTGGTTATCTCTTTCTGTTTAGGCTTGAGACCTTGATTCAGATTGAAGGTTCTCAGAGGGTAAATTTAGTGATGCTGTGGTTGCTACCCTGCTGTACAGGGTAGCATCACCAAATTCACCCTCTGGAGACCTCATTTTGCAGATGACTGTCTGCTTATTTCCAGGCTTGGTGTGCCTCTATGTTCTTTTACATACATGTCTGAATTGAAGTGGCCTTTAAATAGCTTCAGAAAGCAATGTCATATACTCCTTTTTGACAACAGTTTTAAATACCTGTCATTAGTTCTAATTAACAGCTTCCAGTCAACCCCAATCTCTCAATTATCTTCAGGTAAGTGAGCAGAATGGGTGGCCCCTTTGGTCTCCACCTGTCACATGCAAGAAAAATAGGATACATATAGGAAGGTTGGTACAACTCATGGAGAGTAGTAACCACTAAAACATCACAGAGTGGAATTTTGAAGCATACGATTACTGTTGATTCCTCTGATAATGCAAAAGAAAGCCAAGAAAAGTTTCAGGCAGTAGACCTCCGGTGTAAACTCAGAGGTCCATTGACTGAAACTTTGCTTGGCATTCTTATGCTTTTTTCACAGACAAGGAGAAAATTCCACTCCAAGGTGTTTTAGTGGTAATACACTCTCCACACACTGTAGGTGTTTTTTTTTTCTTTCCTTTTTTCACATCATTTTCCATTGCAAATTTGTGTTCAGATGAAACCATATGCCCCCAATCCAAATACGATGCTGAACATTTGCATGGGAAACAAAGAGACAGTGTAATAAGGTCATAAAATTATGTTAAGAACTGATACCTGCAAGTATGAAAACATTTTTCAGTTGTGACACAGCCTCAAATTTCCATTGCACAGTAAAAAATGTAAGATTGTGTAGGTCATTTTTTTAACCCTTTAGATTCTTCACATTTCGGTGCTCACATCTGTCAGTTTCTCAGGTTTGTCCTTGGGAGAAACGTGAATTTTTTGAAGTTCATGTTTATTGATTTATTTTATCTTAAAGTTATATATATGTACATGTACATGGAGAGTTCATGGAGTGTTCATTTCCACTTAAACACTGACAGAATTTAATTTACACTCAAGCAATGTAAAGTACCTTTGAGGAGAACCCAGTGACAGGCCTTAAAATGTGTCCCAGCTAGTGAGAATCAGGTTTTAATTCTTGCAAACTCCGGCTGTAAGAATCAGTTTTCAGTTCTGCAAATAATTTAGAATCTGAGAATATTGTTATACACTGTGGAACCAGAACATTGTCCATAGCAAAAAAAAACAAACCTCAGATATACGTAGCTGTTGAGTTGAATCATTTAACACCTAGCACACTGTTAGTGCAATAGAATTCTCTCCAGTCCATTTTTCCCTTGTTTAACTATGAATTTAACCAATTATATATTGTATGACAGATCTCACCGAGCTCTGTCAAACTAGGTATATTTGATTAAATATCAAACTGCATTATGGGAAATATTTGACGCTGAAAAGTTTGCCATTTTGACATCAGAGTGCAGAGGGTTATGGGCTTAGTTTTTTGCAAGCCGAGAGGTCCTCGGTTCGAATCCCACCTGCGGCAACCGCGTTGTGTCCTTGGGCAAGACACTTCACCCCGATTGCCTACATGGGGGCACGATGACGCTGTGTACTGAGGCGTACTGCACGTCGATGGTGCGCATGTCTTCAACCAATCTAACCCTGCCTGTGCTGCGGTGCAGAGTTCAGAGTTACGATGTTGGAGAGCTGACAGCTGCTCGTCGTTGCTCGGTGGTTCTCTCCGGGTACTCCGGCTTCCTCCACCCGTAAAACTGTCACGGTCACGATTAGCCATTGTGCATAAGTATGTGACCTTAAACACCAATAAATAAATAAATAATATGGGCTTAGTTCAAATTTTTGTTTTGTGAGTTTCTTGTTTTATGTGTAATGTACAGTATGGTCGCCGTGGACTGGTCACATTCCACGAGTGGGCTATATTTCCACGGGGCAATTAGACTGAGAGGAATACTCATAAAAAATTTCATAAATGAAGCACCGGGTACAACCTGGTTCTTCATTATTTAAAATTTTGCAGCTGCTGATTTTCATTACCTGGTAAACGCATGCGTGGACATCACTGTCCACACATGGATTACGACCACTCCACAGCGACTGTACTGTAGAACAAATATTCCAACGTACAAGCTTTTGTGCCCTTGATGATGGAAGTTACAGCTCTTTGGCAGTTGTTTCCACTGAAGTCTTGGATGTCTCCATAGACTGGCAAGATTTCACTATGTACCACTGCCACATGTAAGTCCAAGTGTTACTTTATGATAAGGGAGCAACAAATAACGAGAATTATCCAGGCCTTTGATGACACTTTCCAAAACTTTGATGAGAATCAAATGAACATATTGTGAGAATCAAAATTGGTTCTCATTGTATTCCCTGCAAAAATTGATTCTGATTCTCACTTGAATTTTAAGCCCTGCTGTCATTTGACTGAAACTTCTTCCTATTGCGTTTCACAGGAATATTGTGTTTTTGTCTAATTGGACCCACAACTTCCTACATGTAGATGTTTAATTGTAATCTATGTAATTTTGTGTATGTTCTCTGTTGACCCTTTTCCTAACATTAATAAAAGATGACGCCTTGTAAAATATGTCTTGAAATTTAATAACTAAATATTTTAATGTTTTACATAAAAAAAATAAATTATGAACCCCCCCTCCCCCCCCCCCCCCCCCCCCCCCCCCCCCTTACTTGAATGTGCTCCAGTGAGGGATCATAAGCTATGTTTTTGAGGCAGAAAATGAGTAATATTTGTCTTATGGTTTTTATAAATAGCACTGGTTGTTTTGGGCTGTAAAGTTGGGTAAAGGGTTAATATCTAGTGTTAAATCAGGTGATCAATTGACTTGTACCAGAACAGTTACAAGCCTTTTCCAGTTACGATTTTTCTATCAGTTAACTGCAGACTCACAAACAGAAGCTTGGAAATCTTTTGTGTCTGTGGATTTAGACAACGGGATTAAATACACAGAATGTAACTTGTGAAAATTTTACATAAAATACTCGGGCCTAATGTAAGATTTATATAAGTTACATTCTGTTGGGTCCAGGTATTTTATAGAAGATTTGCATAAATTTACATGTACACGCTCGGTTTTCTTATTGACCAAATCTACCAATACAAAATATTTGCTTCTATATTGCCCATGTCCTGACTACATTATCATTGTCAGAAGTAATGGTCTGTTAACCCTTTACCCAATGCAGACTATATCAAAATTTATTATTTTAAATATCATTTTTTAAATTTTTTCAAAAAATTTCAACAAAACCATATCATGTGACCCCTCGTTGAAACGAGCTCGACAAGCTCGTTCCAACGAGGGGTCACATGATATGGTTTTGTTGAAATCTTTTGAAAAATAATATTTTTTCAACTGCTGAATTTGCATATTACGCGGGTGGATGCGGGCGATTTGTTGGGTAAAGGGTTAATCAGTAACAGAACAGTTACATGTTCAACTAAGGCCCCAAAAAGTTTAAATCTGTTTTTCACCACTCCCCCCCCCCCCCCCCCCCCCCTGCATGGTCCTTCTTTATAGCTCGACAAGCTCGTTGCAACGAGGGGTCACATGATATGGTTTTGTTGAAATTTTTTGAAAAATAATATTTTTTCAACTGCTGGATTTGCATATTACGTGGGCGGATGCGGGCGATTCGTTGGGTAAAGGGTTAATCAGTAACAGAACAGTTGCATGTTCAACTAAGGCCCCAAAAAGTTTAAATCTGCCCCCCCCCCCCCCCCCCCCCCCCCCATGGTCCTTCTTTATAACTAATGCAAACTTAGAAAAATAAAAATTAAATGGTTTATGTCTGATATTTTCCCCAAGTTAATAAAATTGATACATTTGTCCCTTGAGTGCAACATTGCAAAGCCTTCTTGCACTCAAGGGATGAAATACACCACCACCGAGGCCTAAACATAAAACAAACCAAGAACATTAACTCTTGATGGCAAAGAAATAATTACAAAATTAAAAAATACAATAAAAAAAAAATTGCCCGTCGGCATGCAGTTTTACAAAAAAAATGGTCTGAGAAACAGAAGATCTACTTTGTGGGACCTAAACAAATTCCTAACTGTTTCACCATTATTAGTATCATCTGCCTTACTTCCATGTACATGCTGGTCTTGAAACTGGCTTATATTCCTCTACATGTATTCAGTCTTCAGGTATTTAGACTGGGTCAGAAATCTAGGTTTACAAGATATTGAAATACCAAGCTTTTACCACTTAAAATTTCTGGCAATATGGAAACACTTGCGAATTATATTTTTATAATTTTTATTGGCTGCATGGATTTTTACACAAGGGTAAAGGACAAAGGGATGTGTCTTGTGCAGTTCAACCAGATCCAAATTGCAAAGATGAAGACCACATTACTTGGAAAATTCAAAATCTTTGAAAAATTTTGTTTGTCCATTCAGAAAATTGTGCCTCAGTCATAACTCCACTGTCTCCACAATGGCTGGGTGGATTTTCATGAAACTTTACACAAGGGTAGACAATTTTGGTTGGAGCTGGAAGTCCTGTCACAATTAGTGCAGAAAATGCTTGTCGGTCAATGCACTTCTTAATGCAGAAGAATGAGGTAGTCTGAAATACACAAGACCATTTGAGCTGTGCAATGCAAAATATAAGGTGCTATTAGCGATGTCGGTAGTGAAATCACAAACTGAACTGATCAAACAGAGCAAAAACATTGAGACTACAGTATGTGGATTGTGGAGGGAGGATAACTGATACATGTAAATTGCTGTGGGATAGATGTTTCACTTAATAGTAATTATTTACAGTTTCTGAGGACAGAACACAAGAAGCACTTGCAAATTTTCATCTCATGGATCACCGGTGTAACAGGGTATCTTCCCCCCCTGTGTATCTTCCCCCCCGGGGGGGAAGATACACTAGTGTATCTTCCCCTCCACCCTGGGTATCTTCCCCCCCACCTGTGAGTAAAAAAAACAACAAAATATTTAAAGTTATAAAGCATTATTATACAAAGGAAAGTCAAGTGGAGTGGTGCTATGGCGGCCTGGGAAGATTCATGGGACTGGGTATCTACCTGTTCATAAGACTTACAGGCCTGTGTATATTCCCCTCCACTCCTAATTTTTTTTTCTGATTTCCGTGGTGAGGGTAACGTTGAACATAACTTTCGGGTTTATTAACGCGCATTAAGGCCACTGAAATTTGTGTTAATTTACTAGAGAATGCCTTCTTAAGTGGTAATAATTGTATATCCCCGTTAACTGGTTGAGTGCTGGAAGCAACTATCATGGCTTTCAGAAACATGAGGGTATCATACTAAAGTCTTCATATTCTTTACACAAGTTTCATATTCAGTCAGATATTATGGACCTTTCCCTGAAAGGCATGGACTGCTGTTATAATTTCAAAATAATAACAATGATAGGTGAATATGTGGGTGGGGGGGAAGATACACAGACCTGTGTATCTTCCCCCCCCCCCCCCCCCCCTCTCTTAGCCTTCCATAAAGTACTTCCCACGATGTTTATTTTGATAAACACTTTTCTGATAACATAATCATTTCACTGAAAGACGTGCAATGTTATTATAATTTCTAAATAACAATGATGAGTGAATATGTTATGGGTGGGGGAAGATACACAGGCCTGTGCATCTTCCCCCCCCCCCCCCCCCCCCACCTTAGCCTGCCATAAAGTGCTCCCCATGATGTTCATTTTGTTAGACCTTGTTCAGATATTATGGACCTTTCCCTGAAAGGCATGGACTGTTGTTATAATTTCAAAATAATAACAATGATAGGTGAATATGTGGGTGGGGGGGAAGATACACAGACCTGTGTATCTTCCCCCCCCCCCCCCCCTCTCTTAGCCTTCCATAAAGTACTTCCCACGATGTTTATTTTGATAAACACTTTTCTGATAACATAATCATTTCACTGAAAGACGTGCAATGTTATTATAATTTCTAAATAACAATGATGAGTGAATATGTTATGGGTGGGGGAAGATACACAGGCCTGTGCATCTTCCCCCCCACCCCACCTTAGCCTGCCATAAAGTGCTCCCCATGATGTTCATTTTGTTAGACCTTGTTCAGATATTATGGACCTTTCCCTGAAAGGCATGGACTGTTGTTATAATTTCAAAATAATAACAATGATAGGTGAATATGTGGGTGGGGGGGAAGATACACAGACCTGTGTATCTTCCCCCACCTCTCTTAGCCTTCCATAAAGTACTTCCCACGATGTTTATTTTGATAAACACTTTTCTGACAACATAAACATTTCACTGAAAGACGTGCAATGTTATTATAATTTCTAAATAACAATGATGAGTGAATATGTTGTGGGTGGGGGGAAGATACACAGGCCTGTGCATCTTCCCCCCCCCCCCCCACCCCACTTAGCCTTCCATAAAGTGCTCCCCATGATGTTCATTTTGTTAGACCTTGTTCAGATATTATGGACCTTTCCCTGAAAGGCATGGAATGTTATTATAATTTCAAAATAATAACAATGATAGGTGAATATGTGGGTGGGGGGAAGATACACAGACCTGTGTATCTTCCCCACCCCCCTCCTTTAGCCTTCCATGAAGTGCTCCCCACGATGTTCATTTTGATAAACACTTTTCTGATAACATAAACCTTTCACTGAAAGGCGTGCAATGTTATTATAATTTCTAAATAACAAAAAAGATGAGGGAATATGTTATTATAATTTCAAAATAATAACATTGAGAGGTGAATATGTGGGTGGGTGGGGGAAGATACACAGACCTGTGCATCTTCCCCCCCCCCCCACTCTTAGCCTTCCATAAAGGTCCTGATGATGTTCATTTTGTTAGATCTTGTTCTGATATTATAATTTCAAAATGTGTACATATTTTTTGCTTGTCAAAAAGCCAATAAAGATCTGAATTGAAAAATATTTTTTGTCTGAGTGAATTTTTTTCATGAAAAAACCTGTCAAACCTGGAATGTCAGAAAAAATAATAATATGGTACTCAAATCTAGGGATCCCCTCCACACCATGAATAGTCATGCCTGATGTTATCAATGTTAAAAAAAATATTGGGGGGGGGGGGGGGAGATACCCAGGGTGGGGGGGAAGATACACTAGTGTATCTTCCCCTGCGGGGGGGAAGATGCACTAGTGTATCTTCCCCCGGAGGGGAAGATACACAGGGGGGGAAGATACCGTGGGACACCGGGTTGTATCCGGTGGTCCATATGATGAAAGTTTGCAAATATTTCTTGTGCTGTTATGAACAATTATAAATACTTTTTGAGTGGATAATATATGCGCTGCAATTAAATAATAATCTTCTGTCTTCATTCTGTATATGTAGTCGAATTTTAGTATCGATTTACATCATTACATATGCATGCATCCCAGTAGAGGTTAGGAATGATGTTCATGATCTCTATTAACTTATATAGAATTGTTAGGCACTCTTGTTTTCTATTGGAATTGAGTTACGTAAATGGGGCAGTTTGAGTTTGATGGGTACAAAAAATTGCACTTACTCAGTACACTATTAATTCAAAACAGTGCACAATAGAGTGACAGGGCTTCTAGTTTCAATGGTATGGAAGGTATATTGTGCAGCACAACCTGGCGTCGAATGACTAAGGTTACACTAACATGAATATGAAAAGTAAAATCTTTGCAAAATTTTTTGTCTGTCTGTCCAGAAAATATAACTCTGTTTCTATAATGTCTGGGTAGATTTTCACGACACTTGACACAAAGGTGAAGGACAAAGGGAAGGTGTGTTGTGCAGCACCACTGGGTCCGAATGACAAAGATCAAGATAAAAAAAGAAAAGATCAGTGACAAAGGTCTTAGAAACTTTTTATCTTGGCCATAACTTTATAACAACCGGGTGGATTTCTATGGAACTTCATAAAAGGGGAAAAGACAAAGGGAAGGTGTGCCATGTGACACCACCACGTCCATCCAACCGACTATCTGTTCATTTTTAGCTTAACTTGACATAGTCAAGATAAGCTATTGCCATCATGCGTGCGGAAGCCTGTTAGTCTGTGAGTCTGTTCACATTTTCCTTTAGCATGGGCTACACCCCGCAGTTCTTGTCTGATCGTCACGAAATTTCATATGCAGGTTTGGGGTCATGTCTAGATGAGAACGTCCCCTTTTGGTCGCGATCGGGCAACCGGTATGGCTGCCCTAGCTCAAAACCCGAAAACCATTAACACAGTCTACAGGTCGTATTTATGAAGGGATTTCATTGTAACTTGGTAGGATGCCTCTGTATAATGCCTAGATGAAAACGTCCCCTTTTGGGCATGATTTATCAACAGTGATGACTGCCCAAGCCCAAAACCCAAAGACTTTTAGCACAGTCTGCAGGTCATGTTTAACATGGAGGAATTTCATTGTAACTTGGTAGGATGACTCCTTATGATCTCTAGATGAGAATTTCCCCATTTGGGCGTGATCTGCCAACCGTGATGACTGCCCGAGCCCAAAACCTGAAAACCTTTAGCACAGTGTACAGATCATGTTTATTGAGGAATTTTATTGTAACTTGGTGGGTAGACTTCATACAATGTCTAGATGAGAAAGTCACCTTTTGGTCCTGATTGGGCAACTGTGACGGCTACAGGGGCCCGAAGCCCGAAAACCTTTAGCACAGTCTACAGGTCATATTTATGAAGGAATTTCATTTTAATTTGGTAGGATGACTCCAAATAATGTCTAGATGAGAACGTCCCATTTTGATCGCGATCATTCAGCCTTGATGGGTGCCCGAGCCCAAAAACCTTTAGCATAGTCAGAAGGTCATATTTATGGAAGGATTTCATTGTAACCTGTTAGACTGACTCCATATAATGCCTAGATGATGACATCCCCTTTTGGTTGTGATTGGTCAACTGTGATGGCTACATGTGCCTGAAGCCCAAAAACCTTGAGCACAGTCTACAGGTCATCTTTATGAAGGGATTTCATCGTAACTTCGTAGGATCACTCCAGATGATGCCCAGATGAGATTGTCCCCTTTGGTTGCGATCATTCAACCATGATGGCTGCCTGAGCCCAAAGCCCAAAAACCTTTAGCACAGTCTACAGGTCATATTTATGAAGGGATTTCATTGTAACTTGGTAGGTTGACTCCATATAATGTCTAGATGAGAACGTCCCCTTTTGAACACGCTTGGGCAACTGTGACAGCTACATGGGCCAGAAGCCCGAAAACCTTTAGAACAGTCTACAGGTCATAATTATGAAGGGATTTCATTGTAGCTTGGTAGGATGACTCCAAATAATGTCTAGATGAGAACATCCCCTTTTGGTCGCGATCATTCAGCCTTTATGGCTGCTCGAGCCCAAAGACCTTTAGTATATTCTACAGGTCGTATTTATGGAAGGATTTCATTGTAACTTGTTAGGTTGACTCCATATAATGCCTAGATGATGACATCCCCTTATGGTCATGACTGGTCAACTGTGATGGCTACAGGTGCCCGAAGCCCGAAAATCTTGAGCACAGTCTACAGGTCATATTTATGAAGGGATTTCATTGTAACTTCGTAGGATCACTCCAGATGATGCCCAGATGAGCATGTCCCCTTTTGGTTGCGATCATTCAACCATTATGGCTGCCCGAGCCCGAATACCTTTAGCACAGTCTACAGGTCATATTTATGAAGGGATTTCATTGTAACTTGGTAGGTTTGACTTTATATAATGTCTAGATGAGAACGTCCCCTTTTGGACACGATTGGGCATCTGTGACACCTACAGGGGCCCGAAGCCCAAAAACCTTTAGAACAGTCTACAGGTCATAATTATGAATGGATTTTATTGTAGCTTGGTATGTTGACTCCAAATAATGTCTAGATGAGAACGTCCCCTTTTGGTCGTGTTCATTCAGCCTTGATGGCTGCCCGAGCCCAAAAACCTTTAGCATAGTCTATAGGTTGTATTTATGGAAGGATTTCATTGTAATTTGTTAGACTGACTCCACATAATGCCAAGATAATGACATCCCCTTTTGGTCGTGATTGGTCAACTGTGATGGCTACAGGTGCCTGAAGCCCAAAAATCTTGAGCACAGTCTACAGGTCATATTTATGAAGGGATTTCATTGTAACTTCGTAGGATCACTCCAGATGATGCCCAGATGAGAATGTTCCTTTTTGGTTGCGATCATTCAACCATAATGTTTGCCCAAGCCCAAAGCCCCAAATCCTTTAGCACAGCCTACAGGTCATATTTATGAAGGGATTTCATTGTAACTTGGTAGGTTGATTTCATATAATGTCTAGATGAGAACGTCCCCTTTGGACGCAGTTGGGAAACTGACGGCTCCATGGCCCGAAGCCCGAAAACCTTTAGCACAGTCTACAGGCCATATTTATGAAGGGATTTCAATGTAACTTGATAGGATGGCTCACTTTGGAATAATTTCACTGTAACTTGGTAACTTTCGTTGATATACGTGAACTGTGAGGGCCACATACATTAACTGTGAGGTCATATTAACCCATCCCTCAGCTCTTTAGTACAGTGTACACCTCATATTATTTTTTATCAAAAACATAGCATACAGGGAACAGAAATGAACATATTCCCAATTATCACAATTCTTGTCTTATTTCATAATCCTTTCATAAACATTGAACATTATCCTTTTCATCAAACACAACACACAAGTTAAGCTACAGTGTCATTGACACTTTCATTTGTTCACCAATTTGTCTGTCTGCTCATCTGAAAAATTATGTCTTTCTGATGGCTTGATGACAAGTTTGTGCATTTTCATGAAAGTTCACGCAAGAGTAAAGGGCAAAGAGAAGGTGTGTTGCCCAGCACCACCAAGTCCAATTCACTGAGGTCAAGGTCACATGATTGGGAAAACTCAAATCATATAATTTATTGAATTCTAAAGGGTCCACCCAATATTTCCATGTCATTTGCATATTTTCCCAAATCAACATTATTTCCAGAGAGTTGTTTTGTTCTTGTGTGACTTATTCAACAAATATTATCTTTTTATTTTAGAAAATAGACACTTAGAGCTTGGGTTTGGGGCATCTTTGGCCAGGCGGTCACATTTTGTTTTGTTCTTGAGTCCTTTACAAGAGTGAAACTGTATTGAGATTATTGCATGGCTTATTTCCTCTTAACCCTTTACCTAACATGAAAAGCAGACGACACTTGCAAAAAAAATTCTTGAATAAGTATTATTTTCATTTTGTGTCTCAAAAACATAGGTTATGACCCCTCATTGGAACGAGCTTGATGAGCTCGTTCCAATGAGGGGTCATAAACTATGTTTTAGAGACAAAAAATGAAAAAATAATGAAAATTAATTGGCAATTTTTGAGAATAGCGCTGGCCGGTTTTGGCTGTTACGTTAGGTAAAGGGTAAAACTGTAGCACTGTTTTTAGATGTAAACTAAATTATGTGACTTTTTTCGAGCTTCAGAAACGTCCACTCAGTAGAGAATTGCAGTTTTGATTTGAAAGTTATTTTTGTTTTTAATTTTAGGTTGTATTTTGGCGATTGATTGTTGAAAAAAATACGAAGAGGAGGTTGTTCTTGTTAGATCGCTAATGCTTAAAACATAGTGACTCAAGTTAGATCGCTTAAAACATAGTGACTCAATAACATCAGGATCCATGGTTCTTTTGTTGTAAAACTTGATAACAAATGTGTTGTGTGTCTACATAGAGGATATAAGATGTCAAAACCACCAATAAACTGTGATCTGGATAATGCAGCAACATACAAACTGGTTGTAGTTGGAGACGGTGGTGTTGGTAAATCAGCATTGACTATTCAGTTTTTTCAGCGATTGTTTTATGAGGACTATGATCCCACAATAGAAGACTCATATATACAACATGAAGAAATTGATGGAGAATGGTGCCTTCTGGATGGTGAGTGAAAAACCCCCTGTTTTTTTATTGAAAATAGTGTGTTGTTTGTCTCCTAAATGCACTAATATATTTTACTATTTGTGTATTCCTGTGTCTTAACCCTTTACCTAACATGAAAAGCAGATGACACAATTTTTTTTCATTTTTTGTCTCAAAAACAAAGGTTATGACCTCTCATTGGAATGAGCTCATCATTGCAAAGAGGGGTCATAACCTATGTTTTTGAGACAAAAAATGAAAACAATACTGAAAATTAATTGGTGATTTTTGTGAATAGCACTGGCCGGTTTTGGCCTTTACGTTGGGTAAAGGGTTAAATACAGATAATGTTTTCTGTTCTTATTCAATCCAAAATACTGATGTGGGGAGGGGCATCTCCTGTGGGGGGTGGGGGGATCTCCCCCTCTTTTTCAGATCATACATGTATTTTCTTCCTCTCCACACACCACACTTTTTATGAATAAAAAATTCCCCCCAAAATTCTGTAATAACTAAAAAATTTAATTTTGTTTGCCTCAAAAACATAAAATTAAAAAAAATAATTAGTGTCCCTACACTAACATCATACAGTAGAACCCTGTTAACTGAATTGACACTTTGACATTGAAAATTATTCAATTAACAGAAGTGTTCTAACTTCACTTTACAGGGATTGTGTCACTTTCCTGTATTCTAGAGATAAACTTGGCATTTATCCTTTTATATCTTGTTTGACTGAGCTCCATGAGCTCTGTCAAACAATATGTAATAGATTAAATGCCTGTATTTGATGTACTGAGGCCAAATAGGTCTATAAACAAAGAAAAATTGGGGAGAGTCAGGGTAATTTCTGGACATGTTACAAGATTTTTAGCTCACCTGACTTTCAGTCAGGAGAGCTATAGTGATCACTCACTGTCCGTCGTTGTCCGTGAACATGGTGTTTGCATCTTCTTCTCCCAAACCGCTGAACCAATTTAATTGATATTTGAGATAATAGTTTGTTATAACATCGCAGTTTGATTTTGTTCAAATCAAGTTGCCTCGCCCCTTGGTAGGGCCATGCCCAAAAAGTGTGCTGAAATCTTAAAAAATCTAATTGCTGATTTTCTTCACTAGTAATTACAAATGATAATGCGCGGAAAAGGCAGTTTCTATCACCATGTGTGTTGTTGTTATACCAATACCAGGCCTTTATTTTTGGAAACTCCTTCCAGAGAGATTTCCTAGAATTTGTCTAGTGTTGTTGAAAAAAATTATACTACATCATTCAAATAGGATTATCAAATGTGATTGAGAATAGAATTGAAGAATTAATCCTCTGCACTTCATGACTGTGGACAAGCATAAATGCTTATAAGTACTTTATCTCCAGAAAACAGAAAAATGACCAAAAGCTCTTTTAATTGAATACCCCTGTTAATTTAATAATTTGCACTGGAAAATTGGTTATTCAATTCACAGGGTTCCACTGTATCATGATCACTTTAAACAAAAATAAAATAATGATACTGTAAGCTGATTGTAAGTATAAAATTGTACAAATCAATGTGTCAGGCACAAGTGAATTGGTCCCTGTCAAACATGTAAGTTGTGTCTGTCAGTGACCACGATGGCTGATCATTGGCAGGCTTGCGTGTTTTGCAGTCAGAGAATAAAATCTCAAATTTTGAAATAACCTATTTACTGTTCATCTGGATATAATAAAGAGGACCGATTACAGTACAGCCATTGTGGATGGGTCAATAGCTATGGGTGGGCATTTTTCCACGCAAATAATTCAGAGATGACCCCTATGACACCTAACAAAATTTCCACCAATGAAGCACTGGGGTAATCCCGGTACTTCATTGGTGGAAATTTTGTAAGGCTGTCATAGCAGATCATCTCTGAATTATATGCGTGGAAAAAATGACAACCCATGGATTTTGACCCATCCATGATGGCCCTACTGTATAACAATTCACAGATCTTGAAAGCATCTGTGGCAAAGACAGGGGGCATCAGCTGTCTTAGGGACTTTGAGAATTGAAGAGAGGGGTCTTTCCACAGGAACATTTTAAAATAGTACTATCAAACAAGATGATAAGACCCAACTGTTTGTAGTTCCAGATAAACAACTTTTCAGTCATCTGTTTTTTCATTTAGATAACCACCAGAGGAACGATAAAATCATTCCACTCAAATTTTATGGCCTGTGCAGTGATGAGATTACTTATTAACCCTCTATACTCTGGTCCCAATAGAAATGGGCC